>OU026148.1:42747063-43347063 GCA_907269125.1 Eristalis pertinax | reverse complement strand
TACCGTGAAGGGTAGTTTCCTACTTTTCATGGGATGTCTTCCTCGAATTGGGGCGTCAAGGTTTCTGTCAGGAAAGTTATGTGGTGTATGTTTTCAGTAAGAAATGCAGGACCAGACAGGGGCCAGAACTTAACTACAAATAAGTGACACGGAGGAGACCTGAAGACGCATTCGCTGCCATTTATTGTCTAAGGGGGTCAGTAAGAATATCAAGCGGATGAGAATATCAAGCATATCTTATGCTTGTGTGTATACACTTCTTATTAAAGCTTACAGCTTGTCTAGTGCAGACCAATGCGCCATTTTTTGCGCAATTTGCGGGGGCCCAAGGGGATTTCATATTGATTCTGGAGTCAAGAAAAAGTACGAACCGAAGCTAAAGAAGCAGAAAAATATATGAGGCACCTATGGACACTGGATCCTTCTTCTTCATCTTTCTTCTTGGGGGCTACAATCGGAGGTGGACCGGGGCCTCACTCAACATGCCTCTCCAGCCAGCAGGATCACTCGACACCAAGCCGGCTGAGGTCTTGCTCGATTTGTGTGCGCCATCTTATGCATGGACGTCCTCTGTTGCGATGTCCCACAGGCTCAGAGTCTTCAGGCCAGAACTAAGGTGTCCCTACGCTCTACATGGCCTAGCCATCTTAGACGTTGGATCCGTAGACGCCTGGTTAGACTCATGTCGCTGTACAGCCCATTCAGTTGAATTCAGTTGAATTGACATCAACGCAAACAGGACCAAAATTCGCGGGCAGAACTTTTCTCTCCGCTTTGGAGTGCGCCGTAGAGCAAGAGGATGATGATTAAGGTCTTATATAGACTCAACTTGATCTACCGATAGAGGGCTCTGTGTACTCAATTGCTGATCCCAAAAAAACAGCGGTTGGCAAGAGTTACTCGGCGTTTGATCTCGGTTTTGATCTTGTTTGCATTGTTTATCGCGGAGCCGAAATAGACCAAGTCCTTCACTACCTCAAAGTTATAACAGTCGGCACAGGATCCTACTTAGTGGAAAATATTGGGCTAGGGTGAGCATTCCATATTTGCGCTGAACGACTGAAAAACAAGTCCGAAAACTTAACTGCGGGTTCGGAAAGCGGACTTTTTTTTATAATTTGGGCGTGCTCAAGGAATTACTAGTACCCTTAATTATCCGGAGACACAGCACGGGCCGAAGGTACGTATACGGAGAAAGGGAGATGGGGTACCTGTGCACATTGGTGTTTAATATCTGCGGATTGTAGCTTGTGGGAAATATTGGGCTGGTGAGGCGAGTCTTTAAATTTAAGTGTGCGTCCGAAAGCAGGCTTAAGGGTAAACCGATAAACAGTCAATTGTTCAGAGACAAGTACGGTGCGTAAATTCGTGAAGGAAAAATGCTCATTTGATCATTTTTAATTGACATAACGATAAACAGAGACAAATACACAGACCGTCAGTAGTCAAACAACTCTTTGCAATATTGCCGTCTGCCACAAGTGATCAAGCATAAGCCGCAGGTTTAGGACGCCTGTTTATTTTTGATGACAAAAAGCTCGCAGAAAAATGTTTTCCCACTGAGCACAAAACAGCACAAATTATGGTTCATTGAGTGGAAACCCCTTTTTTTAAAGAAATAGTACTGAGGAGCCCCTGAAACTAATACTTAGCAGCAGCCTGTCCAAGCCATTGGGCCCATTGAGCGTCGTTGTTGCTGTGATTTAAACTTACATCGCGGGGTGGTTTGAAGATTAATACGCACACCATGGAATTTTAAATGCTGGTGTATGATTCTAAGACGTGAATGGTCTGGATCAGTGTGGAGCTGCATAGCAAACCGGGTGCTGCGACTCATTCTTGCACTTTAGCAAGATGGAGGGATTGTCCCATAAGACATGAACTCTACCGGGATCTGAAGTAAAACCCATGGCTTTGGTTCGGCGTTTCTGAACCGCGTTGGCGGATGGAGCCATAAGACAGGAGGTCGCGTAAAACCATACCCTCACTTGTCTCCTATCAGTTTAACCACTCGCTTTTGGATTCAATCTAGTATGTGCAAGGCGATCAAGGGGGTACCTGGGCAGGTATGAGTCTCATATTTAAACTAAGGCCAATGTAGGTCCTCAAAATTTATTGAAATGAGTATCATAAGAACATAGATGACAAAATCCTGAATCCTGAGACTTTCTTTTTACACTGAGTGTTTCTAATATATTTTGGAAAGTTATGGCAAATAACGTCTATTAAGCCAATATTTCCAAAAAGTCGCCGAGGAGTCTTTATACTTTCAAGAATTCAACCATAGCTTGCTTTAGTTGAGCAATTGACCGTTCAAACAGTCAGACGAACAGGTAGTTGCTTGCAAGCTTCACATAGTTACCGCAACGCTGACGATTTCCCATTGAATCATTTGTTGGCTGCTGTGTCTGCAGCCAGTTGTTTTTCACGTTGGCTGCACAGCCACCCAAAACTGACCCTTAAGAAAGCCAACCTAGACTTTCATCGCATCTATCTCTTGATGCGTAAGCAAAATTGACAAAGCCATTGGACATAGCTACTTCTCTACAAGAAGCTGTTACGGCCGAGCTTAACGTACTGCTTTCCAATATGACACACCATTTCTAAGATCAGCATGAAGAAGCTCACAATTATTGAAAGAAAAATACTGCGAATATGTACCGATCTCGACTTCGACAAAGACCGTCGAAAGCACCACAGCAACAAGAAACTGTACGAGGAAGCACACCACATCATACATGGTGACACTGTTCAGAACGCAGTTTCTAGACATCATTACCACCTAAAGAGGCAATCAGGAACTTGAGAAACACAGTCCTCGGACAACGCCACCTCACCTCGTTTTAACCGGCTAAGCGAGCAGAACTTCCCAACGACATCTAACAACGATCTGATTGGCATCTACCAGAGCAGCAGCGATAGCAATCATCATCGAGACTGAATCGGCTACCACTCCACCACCCCGTCCCAAAAGAACCAACATGGACACATGCTTTTGAACACCCCGACGTAAGCAAGAAATACAAAATAAAAACTAAACTAGCAGTGTGCTGGTTGAACATCACTTCCACTCGGAGGCCTTAGGGACCATTGTTTGTGGGGTAAATATTCTATTAATTTATCCTGTCGCGTGATAGCTTCAACAACCCCGTGCTCTTTACGAATCTTAAGAGATTCGATATGTCTGCATTCGCTAAGTCCACAGTCTCTGCGAAGAATCTTTGGCCCATCCAGGCTAGGCGTCGATTCTGCAGAGCTGAGCTAAATCTCGTTGGCAGCCTCTGTCGAGTATTTGTTGGCATATTGACAACAAGTGGTGCATTGCATTGAAAAAGGTACTCTATGTATAAGTGTTCTTACAAATCACTGTTTCTTTGAACACGCGAGATGGTTTACAAGAAGAGCCTTTCTCCGTAGAGTCATTAAGTTTAATTAATTCCTTCTTATTCCTCATCTGAACCCTAATGTATGCAAGTACTATCCTATGTGTCTTCTTTCGAAAGAAGCAGTTCAAACGCCAAATGTTACTAAGTCTACGCCAAGAATACATACAAATAATATAGCCTTTAAGTGTCAATCAAAAGATCGAAAGCAACGGCCTGCATCTAAGCTACTTGAAGTCAATCAGAGAAACAGAACATTCCTTATAAAGGGTGATTTTTTAGCTATTATCTTTTGGGCAACACTGGTTTAAAAAGCTGACGCACGTTTCGTGTTTTGTTTCACTGTCAAACATCTTCAGTTTGATCTATAATTTAACCATGAATCGTCTTACAAACGAACAACGCTTGCAAATTTTTGGTGAGTGGGCTCTTCGAAAGTTGGCCGAAGATCCACTTTTTTACCGAAATTGTGTTCAGCGACGAAGTTCATTTTTGGCTCAATGGGTACGTAAATAAGCAGAATTGTCGATTTTGGAGTGAATATCAGCCAGAAGCATTGCAAGAGCTACCAATGCATGCAGAAAAAGTCACAGTTTGATGCGGTTTATGGGCTGGTGGCATCATTGGACCGTACTTCTTCAACGATGATGCGAATCGTAACGTAACTGTGAATGGTGAGCGCTACCGTGAGATGATATCCAACTTTTTGTTGCCCAAATTGCAAGAGCTTCACTTGCATGACATGTGGTTTCAACAAGACGGTGCCACATGCCACACAGCACGCGCAACAATGGACTTATTGAGGGGCGAGTTCGGTGAACATTTTATTTCGCGTTCGGGACCGGTCAATTGGCCGCATAGATCGTGCGACTTAACGCCTTTAGACTATTTTTTGTGGGGCTTGTGTTAAAGCTCATGTCTATACAGACAAGCCCGCTTCAATTGACGCCTTGGAAGACAACATTGAAGCATTTATTCGTGAGATACCGGCCGAAATGTTGCAAAGAGTATCCCAAAATTGGACTAAGCGGAGGCGCAGTCAAGGTCAACATTTGCGTGAAATAATCTTCAAAGATTAAATTATAAAATTATATGGACCGTACTATCGATTCAAATAAATGTATTCTTTTGAAAAACTTTCCTATAGCTTTTAAAAAATCACCCTTTACATATGTGATGGGGTAATCATATGGTCGTTGCCCCTTTTCTTCTTTCTCTAATCAACGACAGCTGAAAGCGAAAGCTTAATCTACTTGCAACTGAATCTGAGACGATGTTTGATTTTAAGTTGACTGCCATCAGCTTCGGTTCCACGACGAGTGTCACATAAGCCGCTTAACGAATCTCTCTGTCCTACATTTGCGACATTGCAACCAGGTATGGCAGTTGGCTTTGTTGCACCCACTGGCACCCCATCGAGACGGAAATATATGAAGCAAACATTAGGTCCCCCCTCGCGTCAATATGCAAATGCTCACCTATTACAATTCATAATGAAGCGGGTAGAATTTATGGTCAACCATAAAATCGTCTCACATTTGCTCTAATTAATTCACACACAAATCCCAAAGAAAATCAACACACAATTGTCAGCAGTGCAGTCGGCTCCGCTAAAGATCTACTTAAGCCGCTCTACACGACGCAGTAAAACGAACTTAATCCGCATCCCTTATGTAAGTGTTTTGTTTACCTTGTTACTGCAAGTGTAGCCGTTTCGCGTTACGTCGACTAGAATGCGCTGAAAATTTCCATGAACTTAAGTCCCTAAGCACAACCTTTCCTTTCGATGCCGATAAGAGCGAGATTTGCGTATGTTTGATGTGAGTTCAAGTGGATGTGGTGTGAGAGTACGCGCAAGACTTACCTCCCGAATTTGTCCGCTACATATGCACCGCCCAACGATCCGATAGCACCACCGACGAGGAATATCGACACGACACCCGACCAAATGAGCTCCAGTCCATCAGGGCTCATGTGCACGTCGTGTTCCTTAATGAGAGTTTCATTGCACCAGTTGCGTACATGCTGGAATCAGAACAAGAAAGCACATTAATCACACAAGACGAGGGAGAGGGTGAGGATGAGTACAACTTACCGTGGCGGGGGCGTTTATAACGCCGATGCAGTAGCCAACTGGAACAGCCGAGCCGAACGTAGTCGCATAGCCAACCAACGTAAGCAGCTTTCCCCATTTTTGCTTCTACAAGGAAACAGAGGTTAATCTCGTGGCCAAACGATTACAAAGATGAGTGACAAGCGCTATCGGGATGATGATGATGATGTATGGGGGGATGGGTCAGACAATATTGCAGAGGTTTTCAATTAATTAAAAGCCCATTGAGCTGATAAAAAAGCAAGCAGTGTCGGGTCGTCAAAAACATCCGTTAATGAGCCCACATACGACACGGGGTCGTGACAGGGTTTATCAATGAATTGGCATGGAGTGACGGCAGCGATTTGAAAGAGTCGCGTCACTCCATCGTGCGTATGAAACCTTTGTGTGTACCTTTGTCTGCTCGACATTATTGCCGTCGCCCTTTTTAGGCTGATATAGATTCTGTAACTCGTGTCGTTCTCCCATCGCACACGCACTGACCCGATTAGGGCAATTATGACTAGAGTCAATTGAACTGAACCCAGAAAGGGGTTTAACTCACTTTCTAACCGAGGGCAACAAAAAAATAGAATAAATATGGACACAAAAATGAAACTTTGTGCTCGTAAAGCTTTAAGACCAAATACTGTCGTTCACTGTGCAACCATCACTGGGGTATCACGTTTGTGCCGTTCGTTAATTGCGTTCATTCAAGAATAAATTATAAATAAAACAAAATAAAAACAAAAGATTCGGCGCAGAATTGCTCACAACCAACTACCGTGAAGTACGGCAAGCTAATGTCAGTTGGACTTCACGTCGAGCCAATCAGCAGACAGTTGTGGAGCCGTGGAGCCACTCGCTGGGACAGCCACACAGATGATCCGGACAGGTGTTGCTGTCAAAAAAGTTTCTGCAAATTTGCGAGAGTGTTCGTTCTCACACATATGGCAAAAAAGTGATGCCAAGTTTTGATTTTTGAACTGGGACTTTAAAATGAATTGGGTGATTTGAACGACATGTGACAGATAGAGGAGCAAGTCATAAAGTTGTTATCTAGGAATAGCTCTAACTTGCTTTTTGCTGATATGTCTGATTAAAGAGGAGTGCATGTGTGAAAATGATGACAGATAATGACGTATGATACTTACTCATGATAACACAGAATATTTATGACACGTCGACTGACGGACTTGTTTGTTTCTCGTTTTCACTGAACACAGACACTTTTATGGTATACATTTGTAATACATTAAACAACGGCACACTGATGTGAATTTTTTTCAAACGGACTGCTGTCAATTGGTAAGGAACAAACAATTATTAGTTATGTCAAAAATAAATGGTGGATCATACTTACGCAAACAAATGATTAATGCGGCGTTCGCACTCAACAACAAGTCGCCACAATTTGCTTTCAAAACCGTGAAAATCGTGAATGTGAACGATCAAGTCTGCCACTGACTTTTCTTCAATTTGTCGTCAAGCAAAGCGTATCGACAAATTGTATTTGAACGCCGCTTTACTTAAACGTATAATAAAACAATTTCATATGACACAACACAATGCACAATAAACAACTTAAAATGAGCGAGCACAAGTGACACCCTATAAATTCAATTCCAATCAAACGTACAACCTGCCACCTAGCGTCAGTTGACAAATCGACGACACGTTCGTTTTGTTTACGTTGAACTTTTTTTATTTTTGTTTTCCTTTTTCATTGCATTATATCGCAGAAACGTCATTAGTAGCGAAACTGAAACACACAACTGTCATTCAAGGCAACGACAACACAACCGGCCAGCAGTCGGTGGCAACTTTTATTTTTAGTTTTTTACTTTCTAATTTGAAAAATAAATTGATTGATTAGTTGGGGTAATTGTTTTCAGTGAAATGTCCCAGGAAGCCCGATAAGGCTCACACATAACTTACTTCACAGTGAATCTATGTTGATTTGTGAACTTGAATTGAAGAAGAAGACTGTGCGCTGAGAAAGAGGAGAGACGGAAGCAATAAAATGGTTTCGTCATCGTTGGAATCAGTCTTAGAAACCACGGCTGTGATATCAACCGTTCTGCAGTATTTATCTGGAGCGTAAGTTTGTCATGTTATTTTGCTTCGATTCTAATCGTGCAACGTGACGAAAAATGTCATGTCACCTCTTTCTAGAATTGTGTGCCGAAAGTATATTACGAAGAAGAGCACTGGCGACTCATCTGGATTTCCGTTCATTTGTGGATTTTTGTCGTAAGAATTTGAACTGAACTCCCACAGAACTGGTGTAAGCGCTTCCTTGCAGATGCAGCCTGTGGTTGCGGTATGGGACATTGACGGACGAGAGGATTGTGGTGTTGGTGAACATAGTGGGTACAGCTTTGATGTTCCTGTACACGGCGATATACTATGTGTTCACGGTGAACAAGAGGAACTATGTGCGACAGTTTGCCTTGGCCCTGTTCGCATTGATATCTGTGGTGACGTACACAAAGTACGAGGTTGATCATGAGAAGGCCATACAGCTGATGGGTACGAAGGTTGGGCCGTGCGATCGAAGTGAAATCTAATCGAATTTCCTGTTTTTAGGGTATGCCTGTTGCGTGGTCACTGTGTTCTTCTTTGCAGCGCCTCTGATCATGCTACTGCATGTGATCAGAGTGAAGAACAGCGAGAGCTTGCCGTTCCCCCTCATTGCGATGTCGTTCTTTGTCTCCGTGCAGTGGCTGGTCTACGGAGTGATCATCAAAGATGCTTTTATACAGGTCACCACCACCCCCCCTTGATACACTTCGTTGAGACTAACGATTCTTCTTTGAATAGATTCCGAATTTCCTTGGTTGCCTTCTGTCGCTAATGCAGCTGAGCCTTTTTGTTTGCTATCCGCCTAAGAGCTACCCCGGACAAGGCTATAAATTGGTCGATCAAACGGTCGCCTTCTGAGGATGCAGCTAAGATATGCGTAGCAATAAGTATGAATATTATATGTGAACGAATACGCGCGCGGTTGTATTTTGTTGTGAGGTGGAAATGGCCGAGCGGCGACAAGATATTTGTAAATTGAATTAAAGAAAATACATGTAACGTTATGTGCCACAGAAAGTGTACTTAAAGATTTTGTGTTTCAAGTGTTGATGCTGGGGTGGAGGAGCCACTCGTTGGTCAGAAGGTCCTGGACCCGGAGAAGAAATGAGAAGAAGGAACTCGGATGAAATGAAAAAAGAAAAAAAAGAATACCGGGCTCAACCGGGATTTGAACCCGGGACCTCTCGCACCCAAAGCGAGAATCATACCCCTAGACCATTGAGCCTCCATAAATGCCATTGCTGCACTTTATATATTAACAAGACCTCGGTATGCCATTTGCAACAATAGGATGGAGTTGTTTAACTCTGCACCTCTTATTTGATTTCTGTTGGAGTGATGGAAATGCAGTTCGTTCGGAAAAGCAGTTCGTGGTAGTCGTAGTCGAAAGACGACACAACAATCTGTGGCTCCACAGTGGACACACAAAATATTTATTTTTCTAAACTATACCCTTGGTTTGGCATAGAATACAGACAACGCTGGAGATGCAGCAGGAAGCTGCAACGATTATAAATTCCGTGTCAGAAGACGATTAAGACAAGCTGATGCGCTGTCATTTAACCTTTTTAACATCGCGCTTCATACGTTCGTGCAAAGCTCCCTGGCCAATGTAAGAGGCACGATCATGTCAATCGACAATTGCTTGTACATGACTTTGACGTAATTAAGGGAAAACAGCGGGGCCGCAAATGAAACGATTGCTGGCGAAGAAGGGAAGCGTCATCAAAAATGGGTGTACGACGTATGTAGATTTTCGACGACTTGGCCAGAACGACCACGGAAATCGACATCAACACAGTATCTCTTGCTAATCGTGACAATTCGAAGTTTGTTGAACACGAACAGTCCCAGAACCAGGGCTGAAATAAAAAGCCCTGGAAGCCATCTTTCTGTAAATGTAACCCAGTGGCCGGATTGCCAAAAAGCCATCAGAGATGCCGCCTCTGATGTGCTGGGTTTCACTCGACCACCATAGGCAGGCGAATGCAGCTAAGCAAGAGGCCTATGAAGCGGCTCTGCAAAGAAGGACAAGAGTTGCTCCCGAGCTTTCCGAGCAGAAGAGGAGAGACGAACATCGGCTTCTCAGAAGGAAAAAGAGGGATCATGAGAAGCGCGCGATCGGTAAAATAGAGGGATACTACTGCAGGAATGAGGTAAGGAAGTTTTATTTCAAATCCCGCTATTAGGCAGAATTAACCATTCAGTCCGAATAAAGGGGACGATGAAGTTCAACAACGACCTGGATGAATGACTAAACTAAAATCCAACAAAGCAGCTGGAGCTGATGGCCTAGCGGCGCAGCTTTTCAAAGCGGCAGGCCATGACTTGGTAAGGTGCATGCAACAACTCATCTGTAAAATAAATTGGACACCAACACCACTCATTTGTGGGCGCCAAAAACCACCTCACTGTGCAAGAGAGATACGCCGATGAAAGAAACAGGTAATTGGAGGAGCAAGCTGTTTCCAAAGACAGTCCAGACTAGGTCAGTCCAAGCCTCCTGGTTCGAGAAGGGGAGGACGACAGAACTTCCGCTTTAAAGACAAGTCATGGCGGACGCAAGAAGCTCGGCCTTGATGACTGGAAACAGCGTGCCCAGGACCGTCGTCGATGGAAGGCAGCTATTGCTCTGGCAGCTATTGCTCTGGTCAAACCCTCTATGGGTCCGAGTCTAGGTCAGGGCAAGACCCCACTTTCCAGTCGACTATCGTCCAGTCGATTCAATCAATCCGGGCCATCATAACAACGACTTCCTGAAAGCCCAACGTTGCCACATCTGACTCAAAGGCATAAATGGAGAATGCTAGAGAAAGCCTCTTAATAAGAAACCAGCACCCCGGCCACAATAAGCTAAGACGGTGGATGGTTCCAGGAAAAGCAGAGGAGTCCAACGGCCTCAAAAAAAAAATAAAAGCCATCGAGAAATTCGCAGATGTGTATCCAGTCGTGCGTGTGAAAGTTCTGAACGTGAATCAGATCCCGATATCGATACAAACCCTACGCAAAGCATCAATAATGGACCTGACACGAATGTGCAATCCAGAACCAATGGCGGAAGAAGTCCACGAATAATCGATGACTCAACACCAGTCGCAGACGACGACATACGGCAGCCAGCAATCTTTGTCAACAGGAAGCATCGGCGAAGGTAACAGCAACCATTACTTTCACTCTTGGTCCAACCACCTCGTCCTGGGTCTGCCAAGCGTTCGCCTACCTGATGGAATCGCATTCAACGCCCGTTGAAAACCGCTAACTTGGAATGAACCATTCAGTCCGAATAAAAGGGACGACGAAGATCAACAGTTCCGTCCACCCGATAGTCATATCTAAGAGCTGATGGCCCAGCTTTTCAAAGCGACGGGTGATGACTTGGTAAGGTGTATGCATCAATCATCTGTAAAATGTGGTCGGAGGACTGCATGCCCGATGAAGGGAACCTCAGCCGATCCACAAACAAGGAGACCCCCTGAACTGCGCCAATTATATGGGCATCAGACTTCTGAACATCCCGTACAAAATCTTATTCGCCGTGCTGTGGCGAAGGTAGAAGGTAACAGCAACCATTACTTTCACTCTGCCAAGTGCCGACTAAACCAAGAGACGAAAACGGGGAGCGTCTTCAAACTCGGCTAAGGTTTGGTTGTCTGGTTGGTTAATCACCAGTGGTTAGTAATCTGACTCTAAATGGTCCCGTCTGCGAGGAAGGTGAAGACACAGACGCGAACTCTACGATCTGTACCAGGATGTGGATGTAGTGCGGAAGGTAAAAATCTGTCCAACTGCACTAGCATGGCCACATCGAGCGTATGGACACCAATGATCCAGCTAAGAGGGTCTTCGAATCCAATCCTCCTGGTTCGAGAAGGAGAGGAAGACCGGACTTCCGGTATAAACACCACGTCATCGCGAACGCTAAACAACTTGCTCTTAATGACTGGAAACAGCGTGGCCAGGACCTTCAGTGATGGGAGACAGCTACTCCTCAGGCTCAAACCGTCCTTGGGTCGTCGGCCTGAGAAGTAAGAACTTAAGTAACGCGTGTGGCAGCACAATTGATAGAATTGGGTCCAAGTGCATCCCTTATCCCACCACAACCTGTCCACCTAAGGTGTTCCATCAAATTGAAATCTGGAAGCAATGTCCCTTGTGCCTTAATATTTAAACGAGAAGCACTCTTTCAGATAAACACATTCCAAGGATCGTCTGTCTGAGTGGTTGGGGTTAAGTTCCAATAGCAGACTTCAGAGACAGTCACGCTTAGAATCGCATGTCGGACACGACTCTCGCAAATTGACTTACCGCTAAACTCAACTGAAAAATATTCACAATTTGCATCTGAACAAGCATCCTCTTCAGACACACGTCATGAGTGTGTTGAGCAGCACTTCACTTGTCACTCAGTCTGTTCACCGTGAAGACTTAAGGGACATATAAAAATCGTGAATTGGCAATTAAGCCGTGTTTCTGCGCAGTTAACTTTGACACGGTTTCCAAACAAGCACGTGGTTTGTACACTGTTTTGCATTTTTTCATTCCGAGACCGGATAAATGCATGGAAAGCTGAAATCAAATAGCAAACACAAAATCCACAGCGAATCACGCCTAGAGTTCAATAACCATTTTATTTGTTTTGACAATTTCGTTTCGTGGTGGTTCGCAGAGGTTGTTCACACTTCCAACGCCCGGTCGAGTGTCGCAGAAGCGAGCACCCGATCGAGCATTCTATTTGCGTACGCCCATCGAGGTCAAGAAGAAGTAATTACGTATTCAATGCAAGCCGGTGGAAACGTCCTTGTCGCATTCATTATTGGCGCATAGCACTGATCGTGTTTACGTTTCATAAGCACATGCTGTCACTTGCTATGGAACTGAAACATTGAAGTTTGGCAAGCATATGAACTGAGTTTTTTGCACACTGATTGGCGGTACGAATGTCAGTTGACGAGGGATCTGGGGCAAGTTTATGCCTCGTTAAGAGGCCTTGATGGAGCACTCTTGCTTCTGTTGAAAATCTCTGCTCTGCCAGCGAAGTGTGACGATGTTATCACGGATATGCTGACACTAAAAATGTTTCAGACGAATAGTTTTTGGGCGATAAGACTACAAGTGTTTTGACACTGCGCTATCAATTGGCATATCTTCAAACAGTTCGGTTGACTGTGAACATGGGGAATCTAACTTGAACACGAACGTTGACAACATCGAGCATTGAATATGCGGTCATAATTAATTTAGAGGACTGCAGTGGTGAACGTCAATCAAATGGAAAGGTTTCTCTGCGGTGAGCAGAGCAAAACGGTCTTCGTTATTAAATTGATGTGATCTGTCTTAGACTCAACACCAGTGGAACAACACAATAGAGGACTGCCACGACACCGATGGCCCACACAACTGGAGAAGGACCTCAGTCAACTTGGCGTCCATAATTGGAGGCAGCAGGCTAAAGATCGTGCAATCGAGTGAGACTTATGAGCAAAGGCCCAGGTCCACCTCAGACTGTAGCTCCAGCTGAAAATGGAGAAGATCTAGGGAAACTGTAAAGCAGACGAAAAAAGTGTTGAGCACATACAGAGTGGCGGCCTTAGCGTTGTGGGTATGTGCTTCGACTCCTACGCACTTCAACCTCGGTGACTGGATTCGATTCACAAAACTATCAAAAATAATTTGCACGGCCTCACCTCATTCAAGTCACTGACAATACTCAAAGAGTATAATTGTCAGGCCTCTCAAACTTAGCAGTTCGGAGTTGGCATACAAATTGTAGGTCCCTTCCACTCGTGAGAGAACAATAGCACGCACAACACGAGTGGTTACTGAGAAGCTAGGCCCTGGCCCTCTACAGGCTGTAGCGCCACCCATATTATTATTATTTACCTAAAGAGTACAGATTGTCAAATGTGACTTTTCCCGTCAAAACTTTCTTTAAAGTGTGTACTAAAGGGTCTTCCAATGGGGACTTCCGAATTTGACAGTTGATAACGGCTAAATTTTAATAATACGGGTGGTGCTACAGCCCGTAGAAGGCTAGGGCCCAGAAGCTTCATCCGTCATATTGGCCGAAAGCATCGCCGCTTTCAGTGAGAGTGTTCAGAAGAATCCGAGGCAGTCGATTTCAGGTCGTTCACAAGAACTCGGACTTTCGCAGACCACAACTTGGCGAATTTTTCGTCGTAACTTGGACCTGCACTCGCACAAAATTCAACTGACACAGGACCTGCAGGGGAACGACCACAGACAATGACGTGTGTTCTGAATGGGCTCTGGAGCAGTTGGAAACTGACCCCAATTTTGATCGAAAAATCATTTTCATGCATCCATTTCTGGATGAGTGGGTACGTCAACAAATAAAATTGTCGAATATGGGACAATACCAAACCACATGAGATCTAAGAGCGTCCAACGCATTCAGTAAAAGGTACTATTTGATGGGGACTTTAGGGCTATAGGTCGATGATTACCAAGCAACGACATGTTGTTTCAACAAGGCCGCGCTACGTGCCATACAGCTCACGCCACATTGGAATTTCTGCACGAAAGATTCGAGGCCAGCATTTGCGTTCTCGCCCTGTTGATACGAACGGCATGGAGCGATTTTACAAGTACAGCAGAAACAGTGTGTGACATCACAAGAATCCCGGACGAATGATTTGAAGACTGGATCGTGAGTTAAAGCTTTTTTGTTGAATTCGAAGCGAAGAAATTAATTTGCTACGAATGCTAGAGAGTAGAGAACTTGAGCGTGATGCAGGTAAAGACAGCGGAACCTGTCGACGTTTGGGGATAAGAACGATCTCATTACCCGCTAAAACGTCGAACAGTGGCAACTCTGGTAGCAACTCGTTTCAGACCGAGGAGGAGTTCACAATTAGAAGCATACTGGACCGGGACATTCTGATATACCGGGCAATTTGCAAAGCCGATGAACTAGTAAAGTGGGGCATAACGTCGAGGAGATCCACCTTCTATGCCGATCGCTATAGCCTACCATCTTCTTAAGGTACACACAATTAGAACAACAAGTGGCTAGAAGGCACCACCTGCCTTAAAACAGAGGAAATATGGCCAGCACTAAATCTTAAACAATCACTTAGACTAATCAGACCTACACTCTGGACGCTCATAACCGGACAATGTACAATTAGTATACACGCCTACAGGATTGGTGTCCCATACAATGATTTCTGCAGAAGCAGCCTGGATGAAGAGGAAATAGAGACCACAAATCACCTCTCCTGCTTATGTAGCGCTCTGGCAAGGTGTATGTACTCAATCAGAAATTAGTTAGCAAGGAGGTTCTCAACTTCTACCTCCCTTTCCACTTGATTTTATCTGACAGCGTTTTTTATACGATTTTTCGCCCAGTGTCTGTGAATTCGTGTGAACTGTTGTGAAACCTTGCTCCAACCGGGAACCGTGGGAAACCCCGAATACCAAGAACTGAACAAACGAAAGTGTTTTCTGTGACAGCTGATTTGACAGTTCTTATAGGCTGGTCGGATCTTACGGCAGGAACAATTGGTAATAGTAAAAGGGAAAGGTTAAAAGACGAGCACGGGGTTCTTCTGTTGCCTCTCCGAAAAATCCCACTAAGGCAGCACTGGCGCTGAAAGACCACAACGTAACCAATAAATCGATCACCATTTTATCTGATAGCAAAGCGGGAATAAAGGCCACCGCATCAGACATTCTGACATCGAAGCTGGTTATGCTGAATGCTATGACCTTCTGATCGGTGCCAGTGTGCCACTGGAATTCATGGAAACGAAAGGGTGAACAGCCTTAGGAAGAGCGGTTCGGAGCTGGGAGAATCTCTAGCAATGTCGTATGCGCATACGCCCCTCAGCTCCATAAGGAAAACAACTAAACGACGAAGCTCTGGACAGAGGCAGAGCTCGATAGCTTGTCTTGAATATTGGAGCAACAACAAGGGCACTATGGACGGCGCTAAGTAAAAAGAGGTCTACATCAATGATCGGCTTAGTCGCAAGGATGTGAGAAGGTAGGATGTAGGAGTCCTTAACGGGCACTGTGCCAAAGGTACACATGCATTGCGTCTGACCTTACCGACTTTTTCAGAAGCTAGAAAAGATGAGGAAGAAACAGAATCTATCCAACATCTACTCTATGACTGAACAGTCGTAGTAAGGAAAAGGAGGGAGTTCCTGGGCAAGTCCTTTTTTCGTAGAGCTAGAAGATTTAATCGGCGTTGCACTGAAAAACCTCCGAAGATTCATGTGTGCATCTGGGTGGTTTTAGAACTAAAGTAGGTCTCACGGTGGTAAACCATCTCGAACAAGGGCCTAAGACATTGGTCTAAGTGAGTCATGGCCTTAGGATCGACAGGGCACCCAATTACCTATCTATGGGCCGGTGGAATCATTGGTCCATATATCTTCAAAACGTTGCAGTCAACGGTGAGCGGTACAGGAATAGGGCTACTAACTTTCGCGTGAAACACTTGGACTTGGAAGCAAACATTCGACAAGTTAGTGCCGAAATACAGTCTGATGAAGAAGAGGATGTCCAAGAAGATGAATAACAATACATATTAAGCCACGTAGACGTCAGTCGCGGCTTGAAATCAGCGTTAGAAGTACAAAATTCACGCGGCAAGAAAAGCGACAAATTGCAAAGCTGGGCTTCGAAGCGTTGACAAGCGAACCATTGCTGAGATGCAACCATTTTTTGTTTTCTATTCATCTACTCTACTCTATGGTCGAGAATTGGAACAAGTCAAGTTATTTACATATAGGAACATACTTGTCTTCGTAGTACCACAGCGAGAGTTACTTGTAACAGATCAGGCGGATCAGTAGACGCCTTGATAGACTCCTGTTGCCATACCGCAGTTATTTTCCCGTTCGTGGTTGCAATGTGGCTTCCTGCTTCCTAAAAGCACCTAAAAACCTCACTTGTCGAGCTACGCAACCTGCATCCGCCATAATTGCCATCCCTTGTCGCTTGTCATCGCACGGCAACATTATCGTCATTCTTCCCTAACCTCATCTAACAGATAATCGTTTAAAAGTTCTCCTCTCCTGATGGCTGATGCCTTCAATAGAACAAAAGATTGTGAAGCATCTACGAATTCAACGCCTACTGAGCCGAGTTTTGATGATAAACTGAAGTAGCACCGGTTACCTAGGGTGATTCTACGTCTGATCACTACTAAGATGTCATTTGTGGAGTTCACGATTGCCCCGAGGTAAACATATTCCTGTACTACCTCAAAACTGCACCAGTCGATGCTAATGTTTTGATCCAAAAGGTGTGTGATGGACATTTTCTTACTGGACAGCATTTATCTTGTTTTGTCCTCATTGAACTTAAGACCAGCTCGTTTCGCCCGTCCTTCAATCGAGGAACCTCACAAAGAAGAGAATATGGTAGCATGCCTGCCATTTTCCTCCGCCCTACAGTTATCTGGAATGTCTGTTGACTTGCTACATTGGATGAACAGCAATTTAGTACCACTTTGAAATTTATAATGTCCTGTAGGAATGGGCAAGCTGGCTCAATTTTGATCTGTAATCAGGAAGGACGAGCTTGGTGTCAAAGCCAAGTTTGCGGTTTTCAAGTCAGTATTTGTTCCAACTATCACCTATGGTCATGAAATGACCGAAAGAATAAGATCGCTAATACAAGCTACCGAAATGAGATTTATTCGTGATGCTGTGGGAGTTACTCGGCGGAATAGAGTGAGAAACACGGCAGTACACGAGGAACTCAATGTAGAGCAGGTGCTTCTTCGAATGGAAAGGGCTATCCTTCGATGGTTTGGTCACGTGGCACGAATGCCCTCATCATCACGACCTCCGAGACGTGCCTTCAGTGCGATTCCATAAGGAAGACGGCGGCTTAGCAGACCTAGGACGTGGTGGTTGGACCAAGTCAAAAAACTCGCCTGGTTGCGCTTGGGCATGACTCCTTATGAGTTAGAGTCGATGGTGGAGGATCAAGTGGCCTGGAGATCTCTTGTGCGCGGGCGTGTATTACCCCCGCGATTCTTGTAGTGGATCATGCGGGTCAGAAGATGATGATTAAGCTCCAGGGACTTTAAGGCTGTCGGACTGAATATACAAGTACTTCGTACGGCTGCCTAACTAAATGCAATCATCTTCTGTTGAAGGACTGCAATACAATGATCGTAGAGGCGGAAAGAGTGACTAGGACTGTACCAGAGCTCATGTCTCCTTCATTTTTGAGCAATACTTGGAAATTCACACCGATATAATGCAAGAATGGCTTTTTATATTTTTTGTCACAAATTGGCAGAACTAAAATGGAGTTTATTTGTTCATCCTACACACGAATCAGACACGGTTGAGGCACCGCATTTAATCACACACTACATTCTCGTGAGCATAGCAATTGCAGCAAGTTCACCATCATGAACGAGAACCGAAAAGATCAAGCTCCCTTCGATGGTCATGATCAATGGCAACGTTCTCCGAACACGTTCAAGGCTCAATCACAACGAATCTGCATACGCTCTTAAGATACCTAGAATTGCATAAAAAAAAACAACTACATTCACTCACTCTCGTGAAACTACAGGCACCACAAACCAGTCAACGTACAAGGTCATAATTAATACGGAGTTTCTTAAGCCGCATGGCCCCACAACCACACAAGTGTAGTTCCGAGTAGACAGCTAGACAAAAATCAGTCCACATTTACGATCAATGCGTCAGAGGAACATTGGGTCTGGTGGTGTGGTAAACAAAATCATGTTAATTGCTAAATTGGTCTTAATCTAATCTAGACCAGTCGATGTTTCCGCGTAAATAGTGCGAGAGACCGTGAGTACTCTGACGACACGGATTCAACTGTTAATTAAGTTCGCATTCAGGCGGCGCGCGTCACACGCTAGTGGATGTGAAAAATGCAAACGTAGCCATGCCGAATTAGACAATAGAACTATTCAAGTTGTTTTCACTTTTTCTCGTGATTGATGAAAAATCACATGGGCATGAGCTCAGATATGTCAGTTTAACCTGCACTGTCCGGAATGGACAGGTTTTTAATTGTTTGCTTATGCAATCGCTTCCGGAAGTGGTTTAATTGATAATTGCGACAAATGTGCAATTGAATTGCTATCTGAGATGCGCTTTCTGTATTCACAATGGCTTGCTGGTGGTTTTGATGAGATAGCGTGCGTTGGGTTTTTTTTTTAACAGCCCGGGGATTCCATTTCTGTCAATGTTAAGTGCTATAGAATATTATAGCCAGCGGCGTGGTCTGAAAAAGTGCATGTGCAATTTGTCAACAAGGTGATGCAACTTGTAGGGGTGTTTATTGAGGGTTGATTCATTTGGAGCCATGCCAAATAAATTACGAGGGTTCATGACAAGAATCACAAGGTATTGCATAAAGGCGGATCAGATAGCAATGACAGTTTTTCGAATTGTTATGTTTGTGCAGCTGTCAAAGTTACCAATGACATCTAGCCGTCAAAAATTCAGCAAGGCTTGCCATTTTATCGATCATCTCTTCACGCTTGCCGAAAATGCGGAAATTATTAAAAAAATGTCGAAATGCAACACGAATTCCGTCGCGAAGTCGGTGGTCATCATGGCTGCTCACTGAAGCAATTCGTTGCACCCTAGCAAAAGTTTGAGCGTGACACTCTTAAGCGTGAGAATCTTAACCAACCAACATGACAGAGATTCGTGCAGAATCAAGAAAACATAGCCGCCAGTATCGAAGAAAACCCAGAAATGTCAAATCGCTGGCGATCAACTAAATTGGACATCGCCAGAGGGACAACACGGATTATTTTGGGGTTCAATTTGATCCTATCTCCGTATAAGATTATACTGATGCAAAAATTAAGCCCGGACGAGAATGGACAAGGCCGAGAGTTAGTTAAATGACGGTGCAACTGTTGGCTGCAGATCCGGATCTTGGCCAAAAAATAATCTTCTCGGACACGGTCAACGGATCTTGTTCTCTTCACCAGAAATCTCGATTGTCAAACGTGTCTGATGGTGTGTACGGGTACGGGGTCTCAGTTTGATGGACAGCATTAAGCAAAGCTGTCAACTGAAAGCCACTCAAAGGGTGGCAAAGACTGTCGTGCATGTGTGACAGCGGAGGGGTGAGAAGCACTCCGTCTGATGAACTTAACATACCTCTCCATCTTCCTCCACTAGAACTATATGGTAAACATGTGCAACCAGCACAGCTCTGAGACTAAAAACACTCAGATTGTGGTCTGAACTCTTCCTCGGGCTTAATGAATACAACATCCTTCCCAACGACACCGATCGCTTACTACCCCAAGCGATCTTCGAGATGAAATTCTCCAACAGCATTCCTTCCAGATCGGATTGGATGGCTGACAATCAGGTGCTGGCAGGGGATCCAGCGTATCTACACAGACGGACGAATGAGTAGGTGTAGGAGACTCCTCCAAAGACTTCAATATTGCTCTCATTGAAACTTCCTGACCACAGTTTTTCTTAGACAGAAACCATTGTGATAAAAGTGGCACTGTCCTGGCTGAAGAACAATGTAATAACCGAAAGGGATATCACCATCTGTTCAAACAGCTATGCCGCAATTAAGGCCTCGGACAATGTCATGCTCAACTCAAAGACATCCCCTAATTGCAGGATGTTCCTTAAGAAGATGACTGAGCATTTGAATGTTTATCTCATCTGGGTGTCGGGACATTCTGACATTCCGTGCAATTGCAAAGCCGATGAACTAGCGAAATGTGTCATAACGTCTGTTCTAGCCCCAGGAGAAGATCAACCTTCTATGCCGATAGCTACAGCCTACCATCAGCACTAAATCTTAAACGATCACTTAGACTAATCAGACCTACACTCTGGACGCTCATAACCGGACAATGTGCAATTAGCATACACGGCCGAAGGATTGGTGTCCTATACAATGATTTCTGCAGAAGCAGCCTGGATGAAGAGGAGGTAGAGACCACATATCACCTCCGCTGCTTATGTAGCGCTCTGGCAAGTCGTATGTACTTACATCTAAATGCCTACAATTTCAATAACTTCAGCGAACTAAATATCGTAAGTTTTAGCCAGCAAAACATCTTTATTATACGCACTAACTGGTCGCAATCTTAGGAGTAGTCAATCCGTGTGGTATCAACACCGGGCATACCTTTGCCTTCTTCATTCAACCACCCCAAGGAAGCCTATTTTTGGATCACTGAAGCGAACACAATCCTCAAGTGTTCGACCAAGCGGCAATGCATCCAGAAAGATTGAGTGTTTGCGGTTTATGGCACGGCGGCCTCAGTGGACCTTATTTCACAGCGCCACCGTTGCCGTCAATGGTCTCAGGTATAGAGGGGTATTAACCTACTTCATGTGGCCAGAGCTCGCAACATCGAGTTGTGTCTTCAACAAGACAAGGTGGTACATGTCGTACAAGTGACGCAATGCTCGAAGTTGTCAAGGAGAAATTTAGCGACCGATTTAGGTGCTCACGTCGAGCATTCATCAACTGGCCGCCGCGGTCTTGCGACTTGACACCAATTACTTCCTCTACTAGAGGCTACGTTTAACACGAATACATCAGAGGGCAAATCACAGAAACGCATCTCCATGAAGTAGTGTGAAAAAGCTTTTACACTAGCTACGTTTCTAGATATAAAGGGGCTCTGGTAATAGCTAAAGTTCACACCAAAGCTATCCTCAAATCCCTAACCGAACTAGGCATAGAAAACTTAGAAAACCAAGTATTTTGAGTATTCACTTAACGCCAGGTAACTGCCTAATAATAAGCAAATTCGCCAGCAGAAGTGCACCGCAGAGAGACGTCATCTTCCCTCAACTCTGGCTCATTTTCATTTGTCACGAACAACATATTATTCAAATTAGATAGGACAGGGACCAAGGTAGTAGAGTACGCAGAACCAAAATCCCCAACTTTCCTTCTCCCCTTCTGAATAATCAACTGCTCTCTCTATCTACCAGTGCTTAAGCATAACCCTAGACCCCAAACTTAGCTGAAAGATAAACGTAGAGCAGCGTGTTATCAAGCCGTTCAAAGCCTTCTACGCCTGTAGTAGAACCTTCGGTAAAAGTGGGGCCTACAACCAAAGTTGATCCCATGGATGTACACGGCGATAGTTCAGCGGATACTAACGTATGGATCACTAGTAAGGTGGCCGGCCCTGCCCCCGGAAAAAAACAACACAATATCACAAAACTCAACAGGGTACAAAGAACAGCATGCGTTAGCACCACAGGCACCCAACGGTCGACACCAACAGACGCTCTGACTATAATGCTACATCTTCTGTCTCCGGACTTACACATTAAAAACACTTCAGCACACAGTGCCATCAGGCTCAGAGAGTCTGGGTGCTGGACATGAAAACCCTATGGTCATGGTCACCACATCTACCGCATATATGGACCTCGTAAAATACTTCACAGACTACACTAGATTCTAGTCCCCGAAAGAATGGACTGGCAGGGCGGGCAGGTGTGCAGGGATTTTAACTGGGTAATCTACGCTGATGGTTCCAAATTGGGCAGCGGATCCAGCGCAGGTGTGTTCTCAGAATGCCTGAACATCATTCAAAAGCCGGCCGAATAATTCCAGTGTGTTCCAAGTGGAGCTATTAGCAAATCGGGAAGCCTGTCGTCAAGTCAAAATACATTCATTTATCCTGCCAAGTCGAATGGTGGCCATACATATGTATTGATAGCTAAGCATCCTCCTCTCTACACACTCTAAACTTGTGGAGGAATGCCGGTCCGAGGTAGCAGCATTAGAAGACCAACTCAAAAATCGCAGCGACATCATGGGAAATGAGAAGGTCGACGACCTTACCCTTGGCACATTGCCTGTGTAGCTGCTCCGCACTTGCTAGAGCCGAGCACTTGGTAAACCCTTCTTTAACTCACTGATGACATTTCCACAAAGGATATTAAGGAACTCATGTCCTTCCTAAAATCCTCAGGTTGTTTTTAGGGGCTTCTCAATAACACTCCTCAATTTAATTATCAGAGCAGTGGCATTAAAACAGCATGCAGTTCTATTTAGGTTCTTAATGAACCACCACTTCTACCTACCTACCTACCTAGAGGCTACGTTGACTTTAGACGGACATTAGACGCCATTGCCCGTATAACCCCGCGCATATCGGACAGTGTCTTCAAACATTGGATTCACGGCTTTACGCACTGCCAGCGAAGACTATGCAACCATTTAAATGATGCACTATTCCACACATAATGGCATGAATGTAGGTTCAAAATAAAGCCAGAATCTATCGTACATCTCACACCCTTGCTGTTTTATTAATTATTATCTATTTTTTTTTCTTATCTGATCATCCTATACTACTTTTGAGAAATGCAGGTTACGCAACTTTTTTTTACGAATGCAACGATGATGACACGATGATGACACGATGACGACAACAAACACAAATGTTGACTTACAATGAGTTCAAGGTGCCTGACTTATCAGTAGACACTCAGAAAATTGTCTAGATGTGCGATACGAAGTTATCTTTAAAGTTTCAACTTGCAAGCCTAATTAGCCAGATTATGACTTACTTGACTTGAATGAGTTCTTCAGTGAATTGTTTTACTGTTGACACTGGACGAGGTCGAGCTTATGGCCCACCATTCAGTGATCTTTGTTGCGAGTGCAATGACATCTCACAAAGAATTTATGGACTCTGCAGATCAGTCAATTCTGTTCAATGCAGTCGGACATTCAATCGAAAGCGGAGCCTGAAGTCCCTGAAGAAGTACTGCACTGAACGCATAAATTACAACTTTGTCGATGCAGGCGCCTTCGTACAAGTTCAATGCAGTTAGTCTAACCTCGCCGCACGATCAAAAAGACTTTCAAAGAACCTTCAAAGAGGCCGCTAATAATATGGTCTACGATCCATACGCTTACATGAATAACAAGAAACATGTTTCAGTTTCAAGGACAATTGCAGTCGATTGCATGCAGAACAACACGAAGTTTACACCGCAGAGTGTGCGGAAGTGGCAACCATTGACGTGGATCGATGACTGTTAACTGCCGGTGAGACGTCTGTGGTGGTAAAGCAACAGAGGCAACAAGAATGGGCAAATTGACAAGATGATCAGTTGAAATCAAAACACTCACAAAAAACGACTTCTCATGAAATCATAGAACTTGAACATAATGAGAAGCGGGCATTCTCTCTTGCGTTGTTCCACAGATATGGATTCTCCTCGACCGGAGGGCTAAGTTGTCTATATGGCCCAGCTACTTCAAGCGATAGATTCGCTAGCGCCTTGCTGAATTTATGTAAGAGGACAGCTCGTATCGTTCTACTTCTCTATTCGTCATCAATGTTAACAAGACTTGGAGTTACTTAGAGATGTACACCGATAATAAATCAAAATGCATGTGAGGCCACAATCAAAGATATTATTTGACAAGGAAGTAGCGAGTTAGCGGATAGTCATCACTTCAAGAGCTGACCAGTTGAAAAAATGAATAGATCTTGTCACTGCATGAGACACTTCCTGTTCGCGTACTCTCTCGTTTCGGTTATCTTGATCGTTGTAATTTCACAGCATTAGATATCATTTTATGTCAACAAGCCCCTAATCACCCGTTCATCAGAGGAGAAAAGTAAACGCGGCGTCAACAAAATTCAGCCACATTTATGCGAAATGATCATGCACACCTTCGAGAAAAGAGTGCGTATGTACCAGCAAAGCAGGCAACCTTGCGTCGTGCCACAGGCTCGGAGTCGAGGACCATGGACAAGATCTAAGTTGTCTTACGACCCATAAGCGATGGATTTGTTAATGGCAGACTAGACTAAAGTAGCTTATCTTGTTTCTTGCCATTAATGCAACAAAGATCACCGAAAATCACATTCCGAACTTTTCTTCTGAAATGCTCAAGGGATTCCTCATTTGCTTTTTATATGGTTCGTCTTTTGGTAGAAGCTAGGCTATGGCGCCATGCACATCATTCAGCCGTAAGGTAGATCTAGGATGGTCAAGACCTCCTTTTTTTAAACCACATTTTTAAAGAAATACATCAAGAAGTAAGACAAGCTGGACACATCCCGTTCTGTAGATTCTTTCGGCAAAATTCTCTTTGTTGGGGATAGTAGACGCCAATAAGATGGTTTGTAGGCACATTTTGCACAGAAACTGTCGATGAATATGAGAATCAGCGTGCTGCTCTTATTGTGTGGTATGGGGTCAGGACGAAAGTAGGTCTCACGGTGGTAAGCCATCCCAAACAAGGGCACAATGGAGCCAACATGTTCCTCTAAGTGAACCACGGCCTATGACCGACAGCCACCTGCCTACAAACGGTGGCAGTTAAGCGCTGTACACATGATCCACGTCTTGTGACCTGTGAACTGGAAACTTGAATTTGGGAGTTTTTTTTTATCGTGAATTTGTGTACTGCTACTTCCACTGAGTGGATCGCGTTTTCAGTTTGACAAGTCACCAAGAAAATGATTAATTGTTTCAATCGTTAATTAAAATATTTGAAAAAGATTTTGTGGACATTCGTCTCGGGCAACTTTTGGCACACCAAGAAGTACACATTTTTCATTCATTGCAGTTCACAGACATCAGCTTTACAACATATTAGACGAATTGAGGTTCTCTTCGGATTGCGTGAAATCAGTTATAATTGTTTCCTTCTACACTTCATCCTGCTGTAGTTCCCTGGAATTTCGGTAGTCATTTGCGGTGAGAACCAATCTAATGACCTGTCCGCCAATGATGGATTGTTAATGGCGCCTCTTTAAGTCCCAATCTCTGGTCTCATCACATCATTTCTCAAAACGGCGCGACCACTTGAAATCTTTCGAGTGAGAGATTCGCATTAGACAGATGTGATCCTCTGGTCATTTAGAACTGTTCGAGTTTGTAAACAGAGGCTTAATTATTGACAGGCACGCACATCGACAAGTAGTTGCGAAATTGTGACACACTTTGCGAGTTGATCAGCGTCGCTGTTTACTTTGTTCTCACTTCCCACTCGAGGTGGTTTGATCTTAAAATGCTTGGCCATCATTTACATACAAGACAGGAGATGATGATCCACAAAAAATTTACAAAGAATTGTGAAGTGGCACGTTCGAGGACTGAAAGAACTTCAGTCGGGGTTTTAAGTGGAATCGCCAAATAAATTGAAACCCAAAGCAACGACCAAATGACACACATATCGAATGCTAAAGTACACCAAAATATTGCTTTGAATTTGGCGGACCTTCGCTTCCTGTTTGCGGTGATCTTTGTGATAAAAATACCGGTATAATTTGTTGTCTTATTAAAAAGATAAACGAACGAACATGAATTAAATTTATTGTGGTCTTGCTTTACTTTTGGTCAGGTTTTTGGTCATTCATTCGAAAGGTGTTAACTTTGCTAAGTGCTTGACTTTTATGCATGCAGGAAAACGGGAATGGACATGTGTTAGGTTTTGAGTTGTAACGTGTTTGCAAAGACAAGAAATCAAGAGTTTTGTTAAATCTACGCACGTTTTTAATACGTCAGAGATGCGATACGATTTGACGTGAATAAACCCCACTTAAGCCCCCCTTTAATCCCACTTAAGCCCCCCTTTAATCCCACTTAAATCCCGCATAAGTCATCTTCCGATCACAAATCAAACAGACCTAATCCATCGTGGGCAAATCTGTCAGGCTGTTGAACGAAAAAAAAAATGCACAAGATCCTTAATCTCGGCGAAGGCACTTAAATCTAAATTCTGGGAACCAGGCATAGAACTCTGATAAAAGTCCTTTTCACTAGAAGAAGTGTCTGAATCACGTTTCTGTAATGTAATCGCAAACCGACATCCAGACTTTGAAGCCCACAAGCAATTTGTTTTCAAAAAGCACGTATGTACCTCCTTCTGTAGATTACACAAACATTTTCCAGATAAAGCAGGCCCAACACGTATTCAAGACCAAGTGCCTGTCGTTTCTTTGACAAAATCCAATCTAATCGAACGGCAACTTGTGTACGGAATGTATTCGAAGCTAAATCCAATCGTAGTCCCAAATCCAAATGGATTACGACACTCAACACTCAAGATAAGCCAAACACAATATTTTTCTTGCACTTCTTGTGGAAGTGTTAAAAAGAAAACAAATTAATCTACTCACTTGGACACTTTGAGATTCGTTTTGATCCCTCATCTTGAATCGCCGGCAAGAACCTTGACACACTTTGTTCGGGAAAATCCTTTTGTGACACACTAAACTGAGTGACACCGTCACCGTTGCACAGCGCACAAGAATTTAAATTGAATTCACAATTGACCCCGAATGATGCCTCCTCAAAGGAACTCTGTTCTGATTTACGACTACAACGTTCTCGTTTCACTTTCAAAAGCGGAAAACTTCAATTATCACCGCGACGAGTGTAGTAGCAGTCGCGACCTAACAGACCCGACGATTTATTCTGTTCTGTCGCAGATTTACGCGCCTCGAGAATTGAACTACAATGACACTCGGAAGTAGCTACTACGAGCAGCTAGTAGACGACAAGCAAATTAAACGCTTTTTTTCTCTCGCCGTATCATCGCGGAGTGGGCACGTCGCGTCGTCGGTGGATCGAGCAAAACAAAAAAGCAACACACTCATACACGCGTCTATATAATGGCAGTGCAAGCGATACGACTTAGTCGCAAGGTCTGACACCACCAGGTGCTGTGCGAAATAGCTGTCGACTGCGGCGGCTGTGGTCCGGTTTTGTTTTTGTTGTTTTATTGCTTTTTTTTTGTTGATTTTTTTTGGAACGTGCTGCATCAGTAGCTTATTGAAATTTTACAGCCGCCGAAGGGAACAGCGACACAATCGCATATCTAATCGGCATGAACCGAATTGCCTTATCGGATGGATGTATCTAATCAATCGGCATAATCGGGAGCGATGTGGTTAATTGTGGCGATGTTTACTGACTTGCTGAGGCTCATGCGTTGACTGGGCTACCGATTTGGGGCCTGAGTCGGGGACGTGAGCACTTAAATTGGCATTCATTTGAGGGCCGGATTTTGTTCATCTTTCCGTGAGAGGGTTGTCATTTTTTGAAGTTATTCTGCGGTCACTGGAACTACTTCCGCGCTTTGAGTGGGCGGATGTGAACATCCAATCAAGGCACGTACGAGGTTTCGCCGAAAACATGAAAGTGAGTGCAAGTCGACTCAGATTATTTTTACGGCTTACAACTGAGTCTAGCTTGAGCTGAATTTAAATGATCTTTGCGAGATGGCGAATTCGATTGGGAATTTCGAAACGTTTTTCTTAGCTTTTTGCGAATGGAGTCGTTGTCTCTGTTTTCATATCCGGGCTAGAAGATATGCTCAGAGAAGGGCTAATAGTTGAATAACTCGTATTATTCTGATCGTGTCGCGGAGGGAATTGACTTGAAGTCCGAGTATGAGCGAAGTAAACAGACCCTGGCTTGCTTTAATTGGTTAGACTGAGTGAGTGCATCTTGGTTTCGTTCAACAGACTGACAGATTTGGCTTATTCAGCTCACGCCACGGTAGGTAGAACATTCACAATTAAATTGTAGACTGAACTGGCCTTGGCAACTGTTTCTACTTCGGCATGTGGAAACAACAGCAGTCAAAAGTGCTGGCTCGAAGGGGCGAAATGGGTATCTAAAAAAGCACTTATTTTGCCAGTCCTGCTATTTGGAGACGATAGCTAGATGATAACCAAGAAACTTGGTGCCTTCGAAGAAAAATTCTGCCTGTCTGCGGCTAAGGCGAATCGAGGAGAAGACACAACCGCGAATGTGGATGTAGTTCGGAAGGCCACAATTCAGTCGACTACACAGGCGCGATCGCATGCACATCAGTTCTCTAGACAAGAGTGTCTTCAAATCGAAGGCTCCTAATTTGAAAAGGAGCGAGCGATCGGCATCGAAATATAGTTTTGCACCGTTCCCGTGAACGAAGGAAGGCAGCTATAGATCACTTTCAGATCCTCCATGGGTCGCGGGCCTAAGAAGTAACTAAGTTAAATTTGAAAAGCTGGATGGCGCAGTGTGTTGAGTGCTTGCCATTGGTTAGAGGGTTCCCCTGTTCGAATCCCAGTGAAAGCAAAGTTAATACGCTTTTCTCCGGTTTTCAAAACTGGTCCAGTCACCATTTTCCCTTGGGAGCTAATTAACGGCTCTAGCACTGGAGTTGTCAATTAGTGGTAGGAGTCTGACTATTGGTAGGTATCACAATGGACCAACATGGTCTAAGTGTGCTGGCGATTTCGTTGGCAGCCCACTCTAAATAACCTAACCTAGTAGGTTCTGGTCCAGTTCCGGACCTTTCAGCGGTCAGATTAAGCCACTCAGTGTCAATGGAGAGCTCTTGTGAATGCACCACTGTATTAGCTCAGTGATATAAGGTCATCCAAGAGGTGTACAAATTCGGACGCCATTTTTGAACTGCCACATTCAACCGTCGCTAGAACGACGTTTGGTATGTCAAAACTGAGGCAGCAACATTCTGTGTATTAGTATTTAGGCCCCATCAGAAAGGGTGGTCCAACCATAATGCACGATGTTAATTGTTAGACGCACCTTAACGTCAAGTTTTTTTTGCCCAACTTAATTGGATACGTCTTTCGTTTCAGTGTTTGACAAATTCTACCATAGATAGGTGCACAATTGAACAGCCTGATAAGATTGTTGAAGCCTGTTACGAAAATGGGCGTTCAAATCAAAACATATTTCGTGCACTTCGTGATTTTTTTGGTCAGCATAGTCGACCAAATGTGTCCACAATCGGTAGAATTGTGCGCAAATTTCAGCAAACCGGGTCTGTAGGAAATGTGAAAACACCTGTGAATGCTCGCCCAGTTCGTTCTGTGGTGTATGGGCTGACGGCGTCATCGGGCCGTACTTCTTCGAAAATGAGGTCGGCCAAGCAGTTACCGTGAATGGTGCGAGATTATAACGAACTTCTTGTGACCAGCAATTGAGGATATGGATCTGGACGACATGTGCTTCCAACAGGATGGTGCCACTTGCCACACAGCCAACGAAACAATGACTCTTTTGCACGAGAAATTCAATGGCCGTGTTATCTCACGTCGTGGCGATGTTAATTGACCGCCACGATCATGTGATTTGGCACCGTTGGACTTCTTTCTTTGGGGATATTTAAAAGGAAAAATTTACGTCATAGAAAATATTAAGATAATTATCTGAAAACTTTTTGTTTTATTTACAATTATCATCGTGCGTTTTCGTTGGACCACCCTTTAATTGGGCCCTAAGCAGGTTTTTGATTGGCAGCATTGTCGATGCTATGATGATCCCTCTCTTATACTTGTTTCGAGAACAAATGGCAAATAACACCAAAAATTATCGATCGGCCACGTGATTTGCTTTTATCTACACAAGAATTTTAAGAACCTTAACCCGAATAGGGTTTTCTGAATTGACATTGCATGCCGTTTAAGAATTACGTACATGTGTATGCGGATGGTCCACAAACGCAATTTGTTGATGCTGGTTTGTGATCTCTCTCTCTCTCTCTCTCTCTCTCTCTCTCTCTCTCTCTCTCTCTCTCTGACCATTATGGATCACTATTGCGACTATGGCGGGAGAGGTGGATCCATGAATTATGAAAATAGTAAAGCGTTTTTTTTAGAGGCATAGAACTTTGAAATGGAATAAAACAAAGATGATTCTTTAAATTGACATGAAATTTACTTTATTCGAAAGATAATCTTCTGGCATTTTAATTTAAATATGATTTCTGGCATATGACTGCCACGGCTGGCTCGAACGTGGTCCAATCTGGAGGTCCAATTTTCGATGGTTTTTTCCAACATTTGTGGTCGTATATCGGCAATAACGCAGCGAATGTTGTCCTCCAAGTGGTCTATCGTTTCGGGCTTATCGGCTTAGACTAGCGACTTCACATATTTCCACAGACAATAGTTAAGCGGCGTTAAATCGCACGATCTTGGTGGCCAATTCACGGATCCGTAAGGTGAAACTATGCGGTTACCAAACGTTTCCTTCAGTAAATCAATTGCGGCACGAGCTGTGTGACATGTTGCGCCGTCTTGTTGAAACAACAGCTCCTGCACATCATGGCTGTTCAATTGATGAACGAAAAAGTCAGTAATCATGGCCCTATAGCGGTTACCATTGACTGTAACATTCTGGCCAGCATCGTTTTCAAAGAAGTATGGACCAACTATTCCACCAACCAGTCAGTTTTTGTGGATATAACGGTGTTTCAACATACACTTGAGGATTATCATCACTCCAAATATCGCAGTTTTGTTTATTGATGTATCCATTCAACCAAAAGTGGTGAAAATGGACATATTTCGAACAGAACCATGACTTTCAAAATAAATTTGCACAATTTGGAAGCGTGTTTCAGGCGTCAGTCTATTTATGTTGAAATGCCAAGCTAGTTTAAATAGTGTTGCCAACTTTAAGTTCTTTACCTCTAAAAAAACACCCTTTACTTGTCGGGTATCGGACCGTAAGAGGTGACGCACATAGCCACTACAGCGCGGAGGCTGGGGAGACATAAATCCAATTGTGACCACGTGTCGAACTTCCATACTGGACATGAAACGCTCCAAGCATCTGTTATCGATCTAAACAGATTACATGTTAGTCATGTTGGTTGGTGGTATTATAGGCCTTTTTGGGAGAACACACACAGTCACACTTCTGCAGAAGTTACATGGATAAAGAAGAGATATCGCACACCTTCTTTGTATCTAAAGCAACAAATTCCTAGGTGACCACTTTTTTATTCATTCATTAACCCCAAGCACTGTTCTTCAAACATAATCATTGCGTAATGGTTTACAACCAACCTAAGAGGATTATGACATAAGAGCTGTGTAAAATATGCAAAAATATTTTTCCAAATTTCGCACTCATTTTGGCCAGTTGTTTGGTTGTTTGAGAGACTAGTGATTATGTGAAAATTTCAACTTGTGTTCGTTAGGTAACGTCAGCCGAAATTGAGAGCTGAATTTCGAGGCGTTGACATTACGTTGGCATACGTAGCCATAGCCAATTTGCATCGCATTTTGGGTAAAGATCTTGACCTAAATGTTTTTATGTTCAAGCCAGCAGGTCACCCATCGAACTTTCCCTCCATTTCATCTGCATTTTGTCTGGGTACGAAGACCAGCAAAACTCATGCGACTCCGAAAATAAAAGACAACTTGTGGAATAATCATTCCGCCCACACGAGATTTTTGAAAAATTGTGTTGTTTGCATACTATTTTTGGTATTTTTTTCCAATAAGATGGGATAACGCAACAGAAGACATCCACTTATAAGGTCCACAAAAACAGGAGCCCCTCCACCAACATGGTGTACACAGTTGACGGCAACTAGCGGGGAATTGGTGGGTTGAAGCAGATGTCCCCACCAAAAAGTAGCGCCACATGAAGAGAAAGAGGCACCTTATCAACTTTTCAGGCAAAAACGTGCAAGGAAAACTTCAGAGTTCTTGTTCTATTAATTATAACTGACTCTACGACGAGCGGTGGAGTCGGTGCGAGTTTATTCCCGGAATTCGTGGACATTTCCAAACCCTACAGACTGCAGGAGAGTTAAACTGTTTTCAAGGCCAATCTGTGAAGCTGTCGGCAGTTCAAAATACACCCAAATGTATTGCCAAGGCAGATGGTTGCCGTATGCTTTGTAGCCATCAAAGCTGTTACATCCCTTACTTCATATTCAGAACTAGTACAGGAATACCGGGCTGAGCCTGAGCTAGAATTCGAAAAATTTCCTTCATCTGGTTTCCAGATCACAGTGACATCCCAGGAAATGAGAATTTCGATGAATTGGCTAGGCAGGGATTTGCCATTCATCTGCACGCTTTCAGTGAAGTTGCACATCCCTCTATAAGCAGTCAAGGTTTAAATCTCTACGCACTTCCTTGAAATAGCAAACTTCAGATGGGGTAGACTGACAAACAGTACAACATCAAGGAAGATATGGCCTGCGTACAACCGATCCAAAACTCGTCGTGATATTGCAAGACTAGCGGCAGTCTGTACACGACACTGACCGATGGAGATCATGTCGTCAGACTATGTATCACCCAAAGCACAAATCGTCGCAGCTGCAACAACGCCGCTGAGAGGGTGACCTTAACTCATTTCACTTTTGCCTGCCAAGCTTATACTATAATCGGACAGCTGTGTCTCTTCAACCCTGGGCAGGGCTTTTTCCTTGACTGAATTTTCAAAAATTTTCCAGTCACCGTGCTTATTCCAATTTTCTCTGCAGACAAAAAAGATCCTCCAAACCCACCAACCACTGGAATCCACTGGAATTTTGAAAATCTCACCTTATTACGCTTCTTCATTCAATTTCCTATTCATTCTGGGATCCAAGAATCTACAACTCGTCCTACTTATCGAGAAAATCGTTGCAATCATGAAATCCATGTTTTTTCTTAGCAAAAAAGGACCCCACAGACGTCACAGCAAACTCAGCAGTCACGGCACCTCCAGCTCACCTTATTACGCTTCTACGTTAAATTTCCCATCGAATCCAGTACCCCTTAATCCTAATCGCGTCCTAATTATCAAGAGTCAATTGTGTTGTCAATTTACTGCATTTTTTCGTGTGAAATGTGCCATTTTTTCAAAAGTCGATTTTCTTCATGTTTGAACGGTAATTTCATCCCGAATGCATGGGACTGAATGGGAAGATGATAACTAATGTCAATTCAATCAAAAGATTCATTCAAATTCCTTAAAAATATGAGAAAAATGCATTTTTCATTTTCGCTGACGTCACAAATGAACTCATCGAAATTACTGAAAAGACAAGTCATTGTCATCACATGACTTATCTGGCAATGCTTGCATTGCATGCAAATTGAGTGAATATTTTAAGGAATGTTTTGCATCGTTTTAGGAGAGCAGTGCGGGGGGAATAGGTGCAGAAACTATTTTAATGAGTTTTCCGTCAGTTTCGATTGAAAAATTGACGAAATTATGCTAACAATGCACGTTTTGGCTTTCATCATTAACTTCTGACTCGCATGATCCATTACAGGGGTCGCGGGAGTAATGTACGCACGAGAGATTTCCTGGCCACTCGATTCTTCGTCATCGACTCTAACTCATGTAACACAACCAGGCGCTCGCCTCTTTTAGACTTGGTCCAACCACCTCGTCCTGGGACTGCCAAGCGCCTACCTGATGGAATCGCATTGGCTTTATTGCAAGAAAATAATTCCTGCGGAAATTATACGGCGATGTGAACTAGCCAGTTTCAATCAAACATGCGTGACGTGTTAGTTCACAAAAATCGAGTAATCCTCACCAGAAGATACTAGACTCCCTTACTATGCAGCACTGCTCTACAATTAACCACCAATGCAAAGTGCATAGGTTTAGTCATCGATAATAAGCTGAGTTGGAAAAGGGTTAGGAATACCTTCTCTGTCTCCTCCTCTACTGCTGCAAAGGAAAATCGATTGGATGTAAAAACGCCCATTCTGTTTGCTGAGACTAAGTAGGCAGCACTTAGGATGCATAACCGGGCGGCGAGCACAGGCGTCATAACTAGGCACTACGCAGTTGATTGTGTAGGAAGACGAGGAGAATACTAATACACATCACCTCCACAGCTCATGCAGTGCTCTTGCTCCCGTAGGAACTCACATTTCTAAGTGATATCAGATTATTCTGCTGCATAGCTTGATTGCATGGTTCCAGGAAGATGAGTTAGTCAACCCACGTGGGGTCATATTAGCCCAGCTGTCCCTATAACCAAAGCTATACTATTCTTTATTTGAATTTGCTTTTGGAACCACAAAATGGATGTTCCTGTATTTGTCTTCAGGATTGCTTTTGAGGACTTCATATGACAGCTGGGTGCGCTGGTTTTGAGTATAAACACGGCTTAAAGAGGGATACAGTAGTGAATGAGATGATATGGACCAGAAATTAAATCCTGCGAAAATGCACGCATTAAAATAAAAGAGCAGTTAGCACTTCACGGCACGTCCACGCATGGAAGTTACCTCTATTCCTAATACTGATGGGATCGCTATGTAGTAGATCAGCAAAGTAGTACAATTTGGTGCATGTATTTCGGACCATAGACTTTAAGATTCTGAATGATCACACTAAGCCCCATTTGTTGTCATAGCTGCCGTCACTGTGGCACCTATTTGCAGTCAGAATCTTCAGACATTTTCGTGGATGAACTGTCTTAGCTGACCCTTCTGTGCAACAAAGATCCTTCCGTCGCTACACTTTTTGAATACATATTTTAACCAATTTACTTTTGAGTATTTTCTTGTAGATGCAGCATCTGTGACGTATACGTAACATTTTTTCTATTAAGTTTCTGTAACGCATACGTACAAAAGCGGCTGCGCGTCAATCACATCTGCACGCCATGGCATGGCGGTCCGAACTTTTGGTTATAAGTTATTACGTTGTTCTTGAAAAACCCAAGAGATGCGGATCGACACCCACCACCTATTCGTCGATTTCAATGCCGCATATGACAGCGTGCATAGGGACGAGCTATACAACGCCATGTCTAGTTTTGACATTCCTGCCAAACTTGTCAGATTGTTCAGGATGACGATGGAGAACTCTCGCTGCTCCATCAAGGTCGGTAACGAACTCACCGAGACCTTCAATGGCAAAAAAGGCTTTAGACAAGGCGACACGGTGTCATGTGATTTCTTCAACATCATACTCCAAAAGTCCGTTCAACTGCTTGCCTACGCGGACGACATTGACGTGATTGGACGAACACAGCGAGCTGTCAATGAGGCTTTTGCTGGCATTGAAGCGGAAGCGGCTAAAATGGGTTTGGCAGTGAATCAGGGCAAAACCAAGTACATGCTGTCACCACGAAAGAACGCACAACATCGACGCCTCGGACAGAGCGTCATAATGGGCAGCAGAAACTTTGAGGTAGTCAGGGACTTCGTCTACCTCGGCTCTGCAGTAAACAGGGACAATAACACCAGTACCGAGATCAAGTGCAGAATTACTCTTGCCAATCGCTGTTTCTTTGGGCTCAAGAGGCAGTTGAGTAATAGAGCCATCTCTCGAAACACCAAGTTGACTTTATATAACACTCTAATCACCCCTGTCCTGCTCTATGGCACAGAGACATGGACGCTATTGAAAGCGGATGAAGAAGCTCTTGGTCGTTTTGAGAGAAAAGTTATGCGTGCGATCTTTGGTCCAGTTTGTATTGATGGCGTCTGGAGGAGGAGATTCAACCACGAACTGTACAGCGGCATGCACCTAGTTAAGCGTCTTCGGATCCAACGCTTAAGATGGCTAGGTCACATAGAGCGGATTGACACCACAGCTCCGAGCCATTGCGACAACGCAACAGAGGGCGTTCTAGAACGAGACAGCGCACACAAGTGGAGAAGGACCTCAACCAACTTGGTGTGCACAACTGGAGGCAGCTGGCGAAAGATCGTGCTGGCTGGAGAGGCTTGTTGGTTGAGGCCCAGGTCCACCCCGGACTGTAGCGCCAAACAAAGAAGAAGAAGAAGAAGTTGTTCTTGAACCAGTACAGTGCCTCTTTTTTTCACAATGTTTTTTTTACTGAAAGACTGTACAGTCATCAGGGAGCTTCAAGGAGAGAGCAATATCGAGGTCTTTGGAGTAGCACCAGCACAGTCGAATTGTCGAAGTGTAGCCATTTAAAGCATCCAATAAATCAGTAAAAGAAGCCTTCCTGGCCCTTTCCCGGATATTGGGTATTAGCTTAGTTTGCTGTCGATGACACGACCTTGTGGAGTTCCTCTATTAACTCCTCTGTAGATGGCAGCCCCTCAGACGTTAGATTGAATTACCCTGCTAGTGAGTAGCTGATGGATATAAGCCACCAGGGACTTTTCGATCCAGAGGCTGTTAAGCACAAGTGTGATTTCAACCACATCGGATTTTGTTCAGTGTGGTTGAATACATCTTCGGTGTGAAAGAAAAACCGCGAGGCTGAATGCATTATATTCGAAGGATTTTTCAATGGTTGTTGTCAGGCAGTGGGGAGCTGTCTCTAAGAAATTGCTCTTATTGCAGGCATTCTGAGCACGCGAAGGTGTGCAGCGTAGAATGGTTTGCCTGATGTATTGGTCTTCTCCAGGATTTTCAGGAATAAGTTTAAATGTGTGCCTTAACAAAGAGAAACATCTTTTTGAATGCCATTGACGACAAGCTGCTGGACGTTGTGTACTAAACATAAGTTGAATATTGATGTAATCTACACACAAAGCCGAGACAACCACACGGAATGCATGGAATATATCGTAAAGAGCTGTCAGACGAAGAAGGTATAAAAACTCGCCCCGGACTTAACCTGTCCTTCTTTTGGTCATCGTCATACTGCAGCTGTAACATCCGACAGAACCTTGTTATTTGTTGCAATAAATGTATTAAGACTACATTATTTGGGGACGGGGATAATGGAACAACAGGCCATGCAACAATTACTGAAGAGGCAGCAGAAATTTATTCAAACATTCTGAAATTGTATGCAGTGTGCATGGAGGGAGCTTTTCGTGGACAGTCCAGCAACAGTATGTCTATAATTATTATTTCCCATTGAAACACCATTTCGCTGCAAAAACCGATGGAAGACGGACGCTTTAAAGGCCCCTCATCTCTGCATGCGGGAATCTTATCCATGAAGTGCTACAAAAATTGTTCTAGACGAATGATGTGAGTATTCCCACATATACATCTCTGACCACTAAGCTTACACAACATTTTAGAACCAAATTGCATGAGTTTGCTGACTTGCGAGGTGTGTCCAAAGACTGCGAGTTCGTTTGCTCCAAAGAAAGCTGTAATACGTCCTACGGAGACCCTATGATTTGTGACCGATATGTTCTTAGCGGACTTCCGCTTCTTTTCGCGACAGAACTGCCCGGGGTGGACCTGGGCTTTATTCAACAATCCTCTCAATCTCTAGATAGCTGGTAACAACTGCCCACACCAAGTTGGTTGAGGCCCTTCTGCAGTTTCGTGACCCTAGCCTTTCAGTTGATACTTGCAATTAAGTGTTCAAAATCCAAAGACATTATTCCAGTTTTCAAGACCAGCCTGTTGATTCATCTGTCTTCGATCCAAATCATATACTTGACAGGCATCCTTGCCAACCGAAGCCCCGTCGAGTGGCTTGATTTTGACTTGAAGAGCGCGAGAGGACTCTATCCCAGGATGGTAGAAGAACCCAGTAGACTGGAAGTGACTCCAATTTGTACCTGCCCCCTGAACGAAAATCAACTTGCATTCAACATCAAAAGCCATTAAATGACCACAGCAGTCCACCTTAATGGATGGAATACTTTATTTTGAAACTTCTGCTGGAGACAGATGACATCCCTCACAACACATTTCTGGGATGCACCTTATTTCTGCGCACTCTCTTCAAATGCCATTCAACCGAAGGCGGGACGGCTGGCTCCCATGTTCATGGGATCACAGTTCTTAACGTAAAGCTGTGCGTTGTTGCACAAGTCAGTTGAAGTCCACAAATTCGCCGGACAGTTGATGAATACGTAACGCATCGCGCAGAACGATGTCGTCACTGCCAAAGGCGAACACGGGGACTGCCCCGGAAACTTGAAAGTCTGCTTAGCTGCGAATGCCTTCATCTTTGCCTGTACATCAGGTCCACAGACTTTGAAGCCTGCAAGGAACAGCTTCGCTAGATCCAGGTCATTTGGCATAACGGTGTTGAGTAGAGACTGCAGGTTGACGTAGTTGAACGTGCCATTGACCAGGGCCCCGGATTTCGTGAAGATGCATTCCACTCCGCACTAGGTGATAGGAGAGAGAGAGAGAGAGAGAGAGAGAGTAATTTCGTTTCATTACGCTGTCTGCGTGGCGTGACACTCACCGGATTCATGTAGGCGTGGGTATCAAGGTTCGCTGTTGTGTTGTAGCAGATGGTTTTGTACTTGCTGATGTTCATAGCCGGCCGTTTGCAGCAGCTTTTGATGTTCTAAGAGAGGGCGTTTTTGAACGTTTTGCTTTATAGGGATGACATTGCGATCTTACCTCATTGAACTGTGGCCTCTTCGAGCAGTCGTAGCTGGAAGTCTGTCCATGGACCTGCAATTGAATGAAAAAGACTGTGACTAATGAAAGGATGAGCGGATCCACTTACGCTTGCCAAGACCGAGAGGAGGGCTATGAGAAGAACGCTTGAACGGTGCATTGTCGCGGTGTCGGGAAGAATGTCGGCTACTGCCTCCTGAAATGTGGTCACAGTTTATTTATATCACTTCGAATCAGCGGTTTCTGTGGATTCGATACTTGTACTGCTGTAGATTGTATCTTTGGTGATTTCTTTTTTTAATTAACTGCTCTGATGGGAGCATTAATTCAACGACCGTACTTGTAATTCGTCGTTTCATTCCATTTGTGGTGAAAACAATACGAATTTAATCATTTTCGGCAGTTTTCATTTCAGTGGACGACGCCCCTAACCCTGGCTTAAACGGACCAAGTGGAGTTAGGCGGCGGATCAGGAGACATTGAGCCGTGACTAGGTACAGTTGGTCGAATTATCTGTGGAATATGAATATTGGTGACAATACGCTTATGTAAAGGGTGGGCCAAATAAAAGTTTCTTTTTAAAAATGCAATAAAAATAACAAAATTATATTTTGTCTATGTATTATGGATTTATTTGCAAGAGTAAACATTCCCATTAATTATGAAATACAAAGTCGTTCATCTGGCTGCCTCGGCTGGCTTCGCAGTAACGCAATCTGTCACCCCAATTTTCCAAGACCTTGTTGTTGGTTTCGGGCTGTAGCTCACGGATTGCTTGGATGATATTGGCATTAAGTGCTTGTCTCGTTTCCGGATTGTTGGCATAACACCGGTCTTTCACAGTCCCCAAGGAAAAAAAGGCCAAAAGCAGTTCCAAAGCCTCCAATTGACATCCTCAAGAAGGCTGATAACACGATTTCGGAATTTGGTGTCCAAAAAAAATGATTGTGACATGCGCTGTGTGGCATGACGCGCCATCCTGCATAAACCAGAGGTCGTCCAAGTTCATGTTTTCAATTTCAGTAAAGAAGTTCAGAAAAAAAGTGGGTTAACATGTCTCTGTAACGCCCACCGTTGACTGAACCGTTGTTCCCAGCCTCATTTTCGAAGAAGACCACAGCAGCCACATTCTCATTTGTGTGCACTGTCGACGACAGGGACCATGATTGTTGTCCAGTAGCATACCATTATCACGGGCTTTTAGCACAAACTTGCGTAGACTCCATTTCGTTCCATTTCGGCCAAAACTTCTTCTTTCCAAAAATCGCACTTGAGCTTAGGTTTGGGCTACACAGCACAGTTTTTGATATTTCCCACCCTTGTTCAAGCTTAAAGTGACTTTCTGTCAAGATTTCGAGCGAGGAAAGAGCTTTCAGTGTCAAAATAACCCATAATTTAAAAATAAACCACTAGATGGCCCACCCGGTACATTTTTGTTGTGGGCATGAACAGCGGCATTCACACAAAATGGCAAAGAACATCTTGTATGCGATGTTTAATAGACTTATTGCTTTGCGACACCCTTAGTCGAAGAGGTCTCCACTTTTTTGTCGATAATTCGTTGGCTGTTTCAAAGTACTACTCTAAGGCAAGGACCATGTTATGCATTTCTAATTAACTTTCAAATCTCATTTGCCATTTAAATGCCTCCACACAGTCACTTATCTGATTCGTCTTCTTTGTATGGGCCCACAGACTGAGATGGAATTGGACCTTGACCAGTTGCAATTTCCTACGGGATCATAGTCAAAGATTTTTCTGGTCGCAGCATTGCACCAGCAAACGTTCTTGAATTCTATTCTGCAAGGACAGCCTCCTAAATCTTCCTCCGATAGATTTGATCGGTCGGTGGTGGATCTGTCCATTGGGCTGTAACGTTCGGCTTTGTGTCCAAAGCCCATTTATCGTTTGACCTTGTAGTATTTCCCTCTTGGGATTTTGTGATCCTCTTGGGATTTGTTGGCCATGTGCGATTTCTTCTGACCCAGCATAGGGTAAGATTGCATCTGGCCGCTATCTCCTTTAGAGACAGACGGCAGACTTTTACCATCTTGGAGTTTATTGATGGTGAGTCCAGAGCTTTTATGGCCGCCTGACTGTCTATGTATAAAACAATAGATCTCCCATCTATTGGGCTCATTCATAGTCGGATGGCTGCATTTTGAACAGCTATTACTCCCGCTTGGAATACATTGCAGTGGTTCGGTAGTTGGATTGCATCCGAGATCTCTGGTAAGCTGGCGGATATTCCTGATCCCGTGCCTTCTTCCGATTTTGACCCGTCAGTGTAGATTTCCCATGCATCTGGGCTTTTGTTTTCGTCCCATTCCTCTCTTGTCTTGTGTTTTACTTCGAAGTCCATAAAGGGCGTCAGATAATCTGTATCCTTAGGGACATTCGTGTTTTGTAATATTACCTTGTGCCCTCTTCCTGTTGCCTTCTCTTAGTCTTATGGCTGCATATGTGGCCACAAGATTGCCATATGTGTCCATGGGAAGGAGATGCAGTATAATTTCTGGGGCCGGTGTGGACTTGGTTCTTAGTGCATCAGTTATACAAATGCATGCTGATCTCTGTATACCGTTTATCTTGGTAAGATTCTGCTTCACTTGTAGTGCCGCCCACCAGACTAGGACGCCATACATCAATATTGGCCTTACTATAACAATGTATATGCAATGCGTAATCTTTGGTTTAATTCCGCATTTGGGGCCGATGATTTTTTTGCATGTGACTCAACTAAATCATGTTAGATTTTCGATACCTTCGCTGGCAGCAGTGTGATTGCTGCATTTTGCCAGTAAGCCACCTTAACATAAACTAATTGTCTAAACTTAGCACTCTCACACTCCCCTGAGAAGTTGAGAGAGAGGAGCGAACTCGCATGTCTTTTCAAGGATAACGGAATGGCATGGAAACAGATTGGGTAACTGGAGCAGTTGTCCATATATTCGGAGCATACGTTTAAGAGGATTCTTCCAAGTTCAAATCAGGACCTATGGTACACCGCAACAGAAGACACTCGCGTCTACGGTGGCACACAGAAGTGGAGATGAACCTCTACCAACTTGGCGTGCTTAACTGGAAGCCCATATCCAGAGACCACGCTAGCTGGAGAGGTTTGTCGTTTGAAGCCCAATTCCACCAGGACTGTAGTGCTATACAAAGAATAAAAAAATTAAAGTCGTTTGAGAAAAGACCCTACTTGATGCAAACATTGACGTTGTAGCTATCTATTTAGCCCAAGTCGCAGAAATACAGATCCATTCAAGCCAAATCCGTTTTAGTGTCAGCTAGCTGTTTATCTTATCGCGGTTTATGCTTTCATCTTACCAAGTTTTGCAGATGATCTGATGCATGTCCCCTACAAGAAGATCGCTATCAGCTTTGAAGGCTCTCAGGAGACATCACATGAGTTCTTCAGCTTTTTAATAGCTGTGCGAACTTCATCAACTCGAACTGACGTTCCTTTGTCACTCTCTACTGGTTATGCTCGTGAAGCAGTTTTGCTACATCATTCCCTGCGTGAAAACCTTCCATGATAAGCAATCAATTTTCTGAAAAAATCCATAAAACAAAACTAATGCAAAAACCAATGAGAACAAAACCAAGCAAAGCCGCGCAGATTATGAACAGAACTTCAGTATTTTCCCTCAACAAAGGCTTTTCCTATAAATTTGCGAATAAATTAAGTTAATCGCTCGCAATAGATAGAAGCCGCAAAACACGTTAGATAAGGCCGAGTGTGCAGTACCACCAACCGTTTAGACTCACGTTCCACAGCCAAACGAACACGGTAGTCGATTGCAAAAATATGCACATACCCACTCAATGGGGGGAAGCTAGAAAAAATTTCACTGAAATATCCGTAAAGCAGCATGCCTTCAGATAAAAAAAAGAAAATACTAAAACGCAATAGAACGCGTTGGTGACGCTTATGCCTGTTTTCTAAGCGAGCCAGTTTGCATATGTCGCACAAATTCTCGGGGGGGGTAATTAATGTGATTACATGCACATAAAAATATGAACATAACGAGCAGGCGGGCGATTATTCAAATGTAATTAAATTGCTTAACAAAACGGAAGCCAGAAGTTGGGTTAGGGCGGAAAGTAGTCAGATGTCACGTTTTACTCGTTTGTTGTGAAATCAAAAATTGTTGCATTTCTGCGGACACGATTTCTGGAAATGCTTACGAGAGTGATGTGCTGTAAATAGTTGAGCCCTGCGACGTGCATTTGCGATGATAAACAATATGTTTTTGAAGCTCATTGCTTAAAAATGGCGGCGGGAGGAAGGTATGTGTCACTGTCACGACGACCCCCGTCATGCACTGCAATTTCGATTCACCAATCCCTCCACCAGCAGAAACCCTAACATGTGATAACAATTCTCTTGGTTATCACCGACCAAAGTGGGAACAAATAATGTATTCCCTAACTCAATTTGATTTACTGAAAGAAAGGGTGTTTCTCTTTAAGAGTCGGCGAACTTTAATGTCCATTTCATAATTCTGCGTTGGCGCGTCGCCTCATTTTGCAAAACTACACAATACAATGGTTCCATGCCATTCACTGCGTCGTGATACGTTTTGACTTTTAAGAGAAATATGAGAGCGGCGAGAGCAACGTAATCTCACGTACTCTCTCACAACAATGTTTTTAAAATGCTGAAACATTTTGGTTCCTTTTGACATTTCGCTGTGTTAACTGTAACTGGAAACAGATGATGGTTGCATACCCATCCTTCAAAGCGTTGTGAACAAGGAGACCGCAACTTGACCCCGGCTCAAGGTGACCTCGCACCTTCAAACAACTTGGTGTGTACATTTTAAGGCGACTAGCCAGTTATCGGCGTGAGCTGAACCTACTTGTTGATTGGAACCTAGGTTCATCTCGGACTACAGCCACGCCTCACATAGTTGTCCCCTTGATGGTTTGCATGTATCCAACGTGAGGCCAACAAATGCATGCTTAAAGCTCGGTTTGATTTTTAAGCAGCCCAGAATCAGCACACTTGTTTCCGTGTCTACTGTTTTTTAGGTTATTCCGCTGACTAGCGGTGTTCATTCTTCGTCAAAGCGTACACATTTGTGTGACGAATGTGACGGAAAGCGACACCGAGGACCATACTACGACCATACTTCCCCTTAAAATCTTCCAGCTCTACAAACAAGTCTTTAACCAGAAACAGTGTATCCTCCTCGTTGCTGGGGCTGAGCTCTCGCATAGCCGATATCAAACAGAATCGATTTCTTCTTCATCTCTGCAACATCTACAAAAGTTTCCCGGACTAAAAATATTAGGAGAAAAAAAACCCTGTGCTAGAATGACGTGAGAATTCTTTAAATTACTATCTCCGAAAACAGAAAAAAACTCATGGAAAAGCACCTTACACTAAATGTTCACATGCCAAAAAACAAAACAAAATCATTCACACCCTATGATGAAAAACCCGTCAGCGCAGCAAGTTCCCCCACACCTTGACTCGATTGCTGAGAAAGTGCTACGATTGCGGAAAGTGCGGAAAGTAAAATATGAGACACCACCGTGAATCCGTCATGACATTAAACTTGCACAAAGGTCACTCGAATGCAGTGCAAGCCAATATTTGTATCTGTCAGCGGAGACGCATTATCTCATGAGATTTACGTGAAATGTTAGACTTGTCAGAAGCGAATTATTAAGTATGATCCATAAATTGCTGCAGTGCTGCCCGGACCGTGGAAATTTGCAAAACGTGAGCGCTCACACAACGCGAAACCAGTTGTGGTTTTGGGCATGCGATGAAGGTCGAACGGGAGAAATGAAATTGAATACGGTCAATGCGAGTAGGTGCATTTTCGCATCACTACCGGGGGATCACATGAAACGGGTTCCATTCAAGATCTGATGCAGTCAAGTGAGCATTTAATTGTAGGAGATTTCAGAACATGTTAATTTTCATGCAACTGATTGTGAGCAGTTGTTAAACGTTTTTTTTAAAAGCTTCTTATCATGTTCGTTGTAGCTATGATCCTGCTATGACCCTTTGCATGCTATCACCTTGTTTAGTTTGAGAAACTCAACTTTCTGCTTATCACAGATCGAGTTTAAGGCTTTTATGAAATTACTTAAGTGCCGATTGATGTTTGCCACTGGAACAACTGGCCGATAGGCTACCAAGTTGTTCATCAATAAAGATAACATTTGCGCGGTACACACTTTAGTAATAAAATGTCTGAGACTGAACCTTGCCTCATGAACGTCAGAGGAAATTGAATTCTGTGCGACTTGTAAGGTGCTAATCAACTTGGTATTTGTAATGGGATTTGATTGGTTTTGCAGGCATTTAAGGTGCAGAGGATTTGGGTCTGAATAGTTAACTAAAATCGAGCATCGTAGATCGTTGAAAATTTAAGCTAACGCCGAAACCAACGTTCAACGTAAAGTGGCTCTACGTATCGAGTACCGAGTAGGTCACAGGACAGTACAGTGCTGTGTAAGGCGAGACAGGAAAAAAAGAATGGAAGAAATTGCGGATAATGCGGAAAGTGCTGAAAGAAGAGGAGACACGAGAGAGCTGTACAAAATCGCCAAGGATATTGTTGGCCGTAAAAGCAGCATCAACCATTCTGTTTTAGATGTGGACGGCACACTTTTGGTAACAATCGAAGATCAACTGCGAAGATGGAGGGACCATTTTAGTGCCCTGCTAAATGAGGAATCAGAAGAACTGAGTCCAACGATTGGCTCTCAACAACTAGAAATGCGGCGATCTTACAGGGGAATTGACACCGGTCCCCCAACACTTGCAGAAATCAAAACTGCAATCAACCTCTTAAAAGTCTACAAAGCAGCTGGACTGGATGGCATACCAGCCGAGTTCCTGAAAGCCGATCCCGACACAACGGCCGGTATACTGCTACCATTAATACAGGCTATATGGGAAGACGAAAAGTACCCCAGGGACTAGAAGGATGGAGTTATTGTTAAGATACCAAAAAAGTGAGACCTTAAAAACTGCAATAGCTGGCGTGGTATTACCGTTTTGTCTGTCTTTCCGAAAATAATGGCAACTATCATTCTCGTACGGACAAAGGACAGGATCGAAAATACGCTCAAGAGGCATCAAGCAGGCTTTCGTAGTGGTCGGTTATGTGTCGATCACATTAACACCCTGCGTATAATACTCGAACAATCAACCGAGTTTACGTCACAGCTCTACCTTATGTTCGTAGACTTTGAGAAGGCCTTTGACCGAGTCAACAGTGAATTGATCTGGAAGTCTCTAGATAGGAGAGGGATTCCCCCGAAGATTGTTGCTATTATAAAGGAATCCTATCACACCGCAAGATGCTTCGTTCTACATAATGGAGAACTTTCCGACTCTTTCGAAGTGCGACAGGGAGTAAGACAAGGGGATATTCTATCGCCCATCATATTCTTACTGGCGATAGATGATGTACTGACTGCCACCGTAGGTACAACTGAGAGACATGGTATCCAATGGAGACCGTTTGAGAGGCTAAGTCACCTGGATTATGCCGACGATATCTGTTTCCTGGCAAGTTCCAACAGCTGGATGAACGAGATGTGCCAATCACTTCAAGTGAATGGAGAGATGGCTGGTCTTAACATCAATTGCAACAAGACCAAAATCATGCACACCGGCCGATCAGCGCATCAGCAGATTATTCTGAGACAGACGCCCATTGAGGAGGTCAAACAATTTAATTATCTAGGCAGTTTTGTATCGCCCGATGGAAGAACGGATCTGGATGTTAATAGCAGAATAAGTAAAGCCCGCAGCGCCTTTGGAATGTTGGCTTCAGTATGGAATTCCAGTCAAATAACCCTACGCACCAAGTTAAGGCTATTCGAATCGAATGTCAAATCCGTACTGCTGTATGCCTGTGAAACCTGGAAAGTCTCTACCTCCATCTCGAGAAGATGACAGGCATATGTAAACCGCTGTCTTCGATACATTCTTAAGATCCGATGGCGGCAAATTATATCGAACCAAGAATTGTGGTGCATTACGGGTCAAAAGCTATTGGATGTCGAAATTAGGCAGCGGAAGTGACGCTGGATTGGCCACACGTTGAGGAGACCAAACGATAACATCGCGAAGCAGTCCTTCGAATGGAATCCTCAAGGTACACGGCGAGTTGGTGGACCAAGAACCACCTGGAAGACAACAGTATTGGCCGAAGCAGCAACGCAGCGTAAAACTTGGCCACAGCTAAAATATCTGGCCGCAGATCGAGAAGGATGGAGGAAGTTTGTCGCCGCCCTATGCCCCAACCGGGGTTGAAGGAATCATACATATATAGTTAACTAATGTGCCGAAAAAACCGTGCTGCTTTGGTGCTACCGTTGAGTGACATTTCACTTGAAGCAATACAATGGGTCAGCCCGAAATTCTGCGTTGTGGTACCTTTCTTACGTTTGTTAAACATTTGAGAGCAAATAAAGCAACATAATATCACGTAACAGTGCATTCTGTGACACAAATCACACACTTGCTTGTGTTTTTGACACATCCCTTACAAATTAAGAGATGCTTGTTTGTCAGCTGAATTTCGAGAGAAATGAAACAGCTGATTAACACAAAAGACACGCACCAACGCAGTATTGGGTTTCCCGCAATAACGTCAAGCGGACTAACTAATCCGAGGACATAACGGGTCCGGCTAGCAGTAATTGTTGATGTGTCATTAGCAAAGCGACAAAGTCACTTGAGTTGTCAAACCGACCGGGTAGTGAAGATAAAAGGTGGCAAAATTCATGCAAGATTTTAATTAAGCCTATTGACATAAAGTACATAGGATAGGGTTGTTTATGGAATAACTCCACTCCACCTCCACGCGACTGCTGTACGCAAGTTTGTGCAAAAAGGTCATGAGCTCGCATGGTACCCGCCGTCGTACGGTGCGCACAGATGAGAATGTGGATGCTGTGGGCTTCTTCGAAAATGAGTCTGTTAATGGTGGGAGTTGCAGAGCCATGTTAACCGACTTTTTTTTACTGAAATTAATGACATGGATTTGGACGACCTCTGGTACATGCAGGATCGGCGTACAATGCCACACGGCCCATGTCTTAATTGATATTTTGCGCACCAAATTCCCAAAACGTGTTACCAGCCGTCTTGGCGATGTCAATTGGCAGCCTCGGAGCTGCGATTTGACCCTTTTTATGTGCGAAACCGAGAAGTACCGATGTCATGCCTACAATTCGGGAACGATTCAAGCACTTAATGCTAATATCAACCAGATTCATGCAATCCGTGAGGTACAGCCCGAAACAATTAACAAAGTCTTGTGAAGTGAAGTCAGTCACGGCAGCCACTTGAATAACTCTGATATTTTCTTTTTGTTCTTTCGAATCTTTGGTGATAAACTACCGTCGAATTCGAAGAAATTGAAGAAATGTGTTTTTCTACTTCTTCTGATGGCGCCGCAGTCCAATGGTGTTAAACCACACGGTCGATTGACTTTATAAAAACATTGTCACTTCGAGATGTTATACCGATTATAAACTAACTCTCTGTTGCTGGTTGGGGACACATTTCAGAATACACGTCGAAGATCATATTATTGTACTAGAGACTCCCTAACTCGCTCTGACTGCGATGGATTCTTTGAAAATGTTCATTTTAGCTAAAACGACTGTGGTGGCCCGTGGTTTTCTGGGTATGTGCGTCGACTCCTACGCTCTTGGACCAATCTGTCTAGGTTCGATTCCTGGTACGAGAAGAAATACTTTTTACGGCTCCACCTCTTTCGAGTCACTGACAATGCTGAAAGAGTGTACATGTTTAGAAAAAGCTTCTCAAACGTGGCCATTCGGAGTCGGCATAAAACTGTAGGTCCCTTCCACTCGTGATAGAACAATAGCACGCACAACACGAGTGGTTGCTGAGAAGCTAGGCCCTGGCCCTCTACGGGCTGTAGCGCCACCTATTTTATATATTATTATAGCTAAACAGACATACATTTCAGTGCCCGCGTGTTCCACTAAAGGCGTCACGTACGAGAGTTCTGCAGGCCACTCGATCCTTCACCATCGGATCTATCGCATCAGGAGCTATGCCTAAGCGGAACCAGTCGAATTTTCGGATTTGGTCCAACCACCTAGTACTGGGTCTTCCAAGTGATCACCCACCTGATGGAGTCGCATTCAACATCTCGGAAGTCGTGATGATGGGGACATTCGTGATCAAACCATCGAAGTATAGCCCTCTTCGTTCGTAGAAGCAGCTACTAAACATTGAGTTCCTCGCCCACAACCGTGTTGCTCACCCTTTCACGGCGAGTAACTAATTCGGGATCTTATTCTTTCGGTTATTGCCCAAATTTCATGACCATAGGTGAGAGTTGGAACAAATGATGAATCATCCTGACTTCAGATATTCCAAGCTGTTTCAAACTTGCATCAGCTTGGCCAATCACACAGGCAAGCTCAGCATGCTCAGGAAAGTTCCAATTTCCATTGTCCCTCCTCACTGCCTCCGACTACAACAACGCAACGCTAATCGAAAATGTATACATTTCAAGGTCAAGCGAGATTGAGTTATTCAAATTATCAAATTGGTTACAATTTTGTTGTCCAATTTGTCCATTAAGAGAGCTCCGCACAAAAAACCAACCCATTTCCACAAAATTGATCATTAGACCGACTCTTCCCATTAAACATCAAATAACCGCCGTTGTCAATCGACGGTAAGCTGATTTTTCACACTCAATCTACTCCCTTTGAATGGGAGGCCCCCAAAAAAAAAGTGAGCATACCCCCTGAAATAGATTCTATTCAAACTGATCTCGAACGCCAGAGGACCGGGACGCTTCAAAGCCGAGCGAAATGCGTTTTTTGTTCCTGTCGCTGCTGTGCTTCTGTGTGGTGGGTGTAGAGCATGTCAATAATTTACTTTTAACAACCGAACTTTTCTTGTCTGAAGAGCTGTACATATTGCTGCACGGATATGCCGACTGGGGTGCCACAAGTGGATCTGAATGCATTGAGAGAGGCCGGTTTGTCGGAGGCTGACGTAAAGGTTCAGATAAATGTAAGCAGATCCAGTTCCTGGCCAGATGGTGTCTTAAAAATCAACTCCTTTCAGGAACTCCTTGCAGAGGGCTTACGCCAACTACTCTCCGGTGGAAACGCCAATTTCGAGGGATTCAAGCTGAAGACCTATGAACTCCTAAGTGATCCTGGATATCTCTCATTGATGGAAAGTAAGACTAGGCCGAGCATGAGTGAAGTGGAATTGAATTGAGTTTCTGGTTCAATTTCAGAGGCATCCCTGATGGAGGGAAGTGAATGTGGATCCTGCGGTGGCATTGAAAGCGACACATGTGGTGGTTCCATTGGCGTTGAGGATACATCCGCGAGTGAAAGTTGTGCGGCTTTAAACTAAGTGGGACCTTAGGAAATAAAGTTGTGTGTGTTTTGTTGAATTAAGGGCAGTTGCCATGTAAATAAATCACAATATTCTTACAATTTAGGATTGAAGGCATGCTAAGGGTTCTTAAATAGATCATCACTGTTAAATCATGCTTTACCTATTCAATTTTCTAGACCTCGTGATGGGTTTAGTGTGTGGCAGTAGCATTTTAATAATTGAATTGGTCCTCCAGGCAACAGCTGATGAAGCAGAGCAGTCCTTAATATCTGCTTTTGTTACTCAGTTATTATTAATTGTAAACTAGCCGCCGCACGAATCAGTAATGAAACAATTTTGTATATGTTTTTTTACGCCATACTGTGAGCGGAAATTTAATGATGTTTTGCGTTGTGTCACAGGTTTATAGGTAGAATTGCCCAGTTGCCTACATGCGCTAGAAGGCAAGCATATCGCCATGAATTGCTGTGCCGCCATAAATGTAACCCGTATCAGAGATATACGAGGGGCGTTCAATATATTCTCGGTATCGGGGTGAAGCTATAGTTGTATATATAAATTGACTTATTTATCAAGTAATACTATTATTTTAGTGCATTCATGTAAAATTTCATATAAATGTGATTATTAATTCGCGTTTTATCACTAGTTAAACAGAATACCCATTTATTGCCGACTTGAGTTCTTCATCATCCGAAAATCTTTTTCCACGAAGACATTTTTTCAAACCCGGAAACAGGAAATAATCACTAGGGGCAGGGTCTGGACTATAGGGCGGGTGCTGAATTTCTTCGAAACCACAATCTCGGGCAGCAGACTTGGAAACTCGCGCCGTGTGAACAGGAGCGTTGTCATGAGGAAGCAACACACCCGCTGCGAGTTTACCCCGTCTTTTCTTTTTAATTTCCTCCCGCAAATTATGCAAAGTGGAAGCGTAGGATGTGGCGTTGATGGTTTCACCTTCTGTTTGTACTCAATGAGCAAGATTCCCTTAGAGTCCCAAAAAACGGTGGCCATGAGCTTCTCGGCAGACGGAGTGACTTTGAACTTCTTCGGTGGGTCTGTTCCTTTTTTATGCCACTGCATGGACTCTTGTTTGCTTTCAGGGTCATAGTGGTGGACAAATTTGGATTGTCATTTCAAAGAATATCTAATGCCCGCAGCGGCACCGCCTTTGTGTCTTACAGTACTCACAAATAGATTGAGTGGTACACACACGTTGCGGCATTATTGTGTTTCTTTCTTAATTGTACGAGTACTGGGCACTGGCAAGGTCTATTTGGACTACCAGTGTATAACATGACAGCGAATTAATCGCAGCTTGAACACTGGTTTCTATTCTTGAATCTTTTCCATGAGTGGACGAAATATTTCGACATCCATACATTTCCCGTCCAAATTCTGGTCAATTTGGTGTCTTAATCTTAAGTTGGCAAAGTCTACGACGAATGAAGTTGTTCAACGTTTAACTTTCTCATACTTTGACAGTTCCTTTACATCATAAATCATTTTACTTTTGATGTCGTCGTAGTGGAGTTGTATGGATTGCCGTCACAACGTACGTATTCGTTGGCCACCTCTTTGGAATCCGGCTAATACGATTTTGTGGATTCTAAACGCAACGCACAAGGTTCCTATGGGCTTAACCTGTTGCCTGAAACGACTCTCTCTGACATGATTTGGCTGTCATGGCATCTTTCGAGGATGTTAATCATGACAAATGTGTTCGCACGTATTTCTCTCATCTGTGGACAGCTCGTATACACAACTCGTGGCCCAGGTCCATCGCGGACTGTAGCCCCAGCCAACGAAGAAAGAAGTAGACAACTCGTTCTCGACAGAGACTCGTCCTTCAAAGACTAAACTAAAAACTAAAAAAACCAAGCGGAATTTCCTTAAAAACCTTAAACAAATTTACATATATTTCTTATTCTAATATGTAGGAGCTCCACAAGTTAGTACATTGGCAACGGCACATGCGGCAATGGGTTGCACTCGGTCACGAAACTCCTCACCGTATTGCACTCCTGATCGTTCTTCCACATCGGCTCGGGGCAATTGATGAACGTGTCCGTGTTGACACAGCCCCAGATCATGCTCGAATAGGGGCTGCATCCTTCGGGAAGATTTGGATACATTTTCAGATTCGCCTCATTCATGCGCTGTTGGACTGTAACAAAAAAAACGTCGATGCTTATAGTCAATAAGTCAAGTTCGGCAGGACTCACTGTTTTTGATGCAAGACTCAAAGGACTTTACGATAACCGGAAGAATCAGTTTGTCCGCACTTTGGATTTGTGTCTGAAGGAATTTCTGCACCTTTTCCATTTGAATTTGGCCGTCTTTCAACGCCCCAGATTCGCGATAGATGCACTCAGGATAGCACTAGGAATAGAAGAGATTTGGAAAGGGCCTCTAAAGATGAGTTTGAGTTAGTCTTACCACATGAGCGTAAGAGGGAAAGTCAGCATGAGGTTTGATTGCGTCGATCTCCTTCATGCACTTATCCGGGGCCGAACCCATGTCGATCTTTGGAACACGACAACAACTGTTGATATCCTGCGGAACGAAAATGTTTCTGAGGGGGTCGCACTTCATGGAGGCTTGGTTATACTCACGTAGTTGGGGAAGATTGGGGGATCGGAGCAGTTGAAGGCCGCTTGGGAGACACCCTGAAAGAGAAGCGGAAACTGGCTTTAAACTCTGTTCTCTCAATTGTGATGACAGTGAGGTGCACAGTGGCAAACAAGAAGAAGACTTGGAAACAGCGTCCTTCGACTTGATGTCACAATCGAACAGAACTTCAAATTTGACACTTGGCACATTGCACATTGTCACCACTGAACAAAACTGAAAAAACAAAAAAAGAATAACTCACGAAACCGAAAACAGCCACCAGCAGAAGAACGTGTGTCAGCATATTCGTTTCAATTACTTTAACGAACACTTTCAATCATAGATCACGAATTGGAACTGAGTCCCATCACCGATTGATGTCACTTTTATATGAATCCGAATATGAACCTGAATATGAACAGAATTTGTCGGCGCTGGATGACTCAGATGTGGTTAGCCCAGATTTGCATTGAGTCTTGAAGGCTACCGAAAGACCTTTCTGATATGAACACACAATGACAACGAAAAAACAAAAAAAAATCTAGATAAATGGCAGTTTGACCTACAGAATTCGACCAGCAGAGGATGGAAAAGCGACGCGGCGAGGGGACGCACCGCCGAGCGCCGGGTAATTGTGTGTAACTATCGGTATGGAACATTTTGTTTGCGTTTACTTTTGGGGGTTTTGTTTCTGCGAATTCGTGCAGACGGGGGTTATTCCCCGTTTGTTGGTGGTCAGTGGGTCCGAATGGGGGACAGGTGAGGGCAACCGATATTACTTAATTGATCATTTAATGGAACTGGTTCTCGGTTGATTATTTAATTTACAAAACAAACAAATGAGGCAACGCTTGCAGAAATAAGTTGGAATACGTGTTGTGAAGGATTATTAATAGGTTTTTGGGCTGTCCCGATGGGGGATCGTTCTTCGCTAGAGTTTAACTGGTTCTTGAGCAGATAATTAAAATTGAAAACTTGACATACCTGTTAAATCGTCTAGCCCTAAGGGCAGTGATGTGTTCAATGTCAATTATTGAAGTGATCCAGCCGGCACGCAGCAACTGCTGAAGGAGAATGGCCTAGACAGTGGGTATTTGCGTTTGCTATTCAGTAAGTGATAGCCGTAGCCACTTCAAGGTCACATTCGAGGATCTTTTTCTATTTGCTTCACACTTTGGTGGCTCCCATTAGTTTATAGCTGCAAGCTTTCTGAGGTGTTGTTAGATCCAGAAAAGAGTTCCTAGTGAACACCACTCCGTGTCCGTGGACAGCTTAGTCAAGTAGGCAATAAATGAGATGAAATTCAAATTAAACTGCCGTAATACTTGGTGTCATCAGAGCGCTGTCCAACCTGAACTGGAATGAGTGGACTGGATGGAATGGAAGAAGTATTTCCACGTCAACTGGGGCAAAGGCAGAGACAATGGAGAGTATCCTCTTTATTCTCTTCATCGACGCAGTCAGTGCATGTGTCAGTCAAGCAGACAAATAAGACTACTTCAGACGACTGTGCCTAGTGAGTGCATCAACTGTCATCACTATCAGCTGCACTGAATGAGTTCCTTGCTTTTGCGACTGTTGGACCTAGGTCAATGCAACCGAATGCAGTAAGGCGGCTTTTACTCGCGTTAAATCTCCCATCCACGGGAGGGGAGATAAAAATGGTAAACAATATCACATGCTAAAACCGCTCTAAAACAACACAACGATCTGCTCTTTGACTCTATGATCCTGCTGCCCACCATTTTTGTTCAGCGCAATCAGAGTCCTGATCCTTTGAAAAGGCTCCAAAATCCTTACTATACACTGTCAATTTTTTTGGGTGAAAAATTCGATGTCGTCGGATCCACTTCAGTCTTTGGATTTCGTTAATACACATCTCAACACATAACCACAGGTGTACACAGGCCGTAGGTACGCCTAGTTGGGCCGCTGTGGCAGTTGGAAGATGAGCCATGAAAGGCTCCAAAAACCTTACTATACACTGTCAATTTTTTTAGGTGACAAATTCGATGTCGTCGGATCCACTCCAGTCTTTGGATTTCGTTAATACACATCTCAACACATAACCACAGGTGTACACAGGCCGTAGGTACGCCTAGTTGGGCCGCTGTGGCAGTTGGAAGATGAGCCATGAAAGGCTCCAAAATCCTTACTATACACTGTCAATTTTTTTAGGTGAAAAATTCGATGTCGTCGGATCCACTCCAGTCTTTGGATTTTGTTAATACACATCTCAACACATAACCACAGGTGTACACAGGCCGTAGGTACGCCTAGTTGGGCCGCTGTGGCAGTTGGAAGATGAGCCATGAAAGGCTCCAAAATCCTTACTATACACTGTCAATTTTTTTAGGTGAAAAATTCGATGTCGTCGGATCCACTCCAGTCTTTGGATTTCGTTAATACACATCTCAACACATAACCACAGGTGTACACAGGCCGTAGGTACGCCTAGTTGGGCCGCTGTGGCAGTTGGAAGATGAGCCATGAAAGGCTCCAAAATCCTTACTATACACTGTCAATTTTTTTAGGTGAAAAATTCGATGTCGTCGGATCCACTCCAGTCTTTGGATTTCGTTAATACACATCTCAACACATAACCACAGGTGTACACAGGCCGTAGGTACGCCTAGTTGGGCCGCGGTGGCAGTTGGAAGATGAGCCATGAAAGGCTCCAAAATCCTTACTATACACTGTCAATTTTTTTAGGTGAAAAATTCGATGTCGTCGGATCCACTCCAGTCTTTGGATTTCGTTAATACACATCTCAACACATAACCACAGGTGTACACAGGCCGTAGGTACGCCTAGTTGGGCCGCTGTGGCAGTTGGAAGATGAGCCATGAAAGGCTCCAAAATCCTTACTATACACTGTCAATTTTTTTAGGTGAAAAATTCGATGTCGTCGGATCCACTCCAGTCTTTGGATTCCGTTAATACACATCTCAACACATAACCACAGGTGTACACAGGCCGTAGGTACGCCTAGTTGGGCCGCTGTGGCAGTTGGAAGATGAGCCATGAAAGGCTCCAAAAACCTTACTATACACTGTCAATTTTTTTAGGTGACAAATTCGATGTCGTCGGATCCACTCCAGTCTTTGGATTTCGTTAATACACATCTCAACACATAACCACAGGTGTACACAGGCCGTAGGTACGCCTAGTTGGGCCGCTGTGGCAGTTGGAAGATGAGCCATGAAAGGCTCCAAAATCCTTACTATACACTGTCAATTTTTTTAGGTGAAAAATTCGATGTCGTCGGATCCACTCCAGTCTTTGGATTTCGTTAATACACATCTCAACACATAACCACAGGTGTACACAGGCCGTAGGTACGCCTAGTTGGGCCGCGGTGGCAGTTGGAAGATGAGCCATGAAAGGCTCCAAAATCCTTACTATACACTGTCAATTTTTTTAGGTGAAAAATTCGATGTCGTCGGATCCACTCCAGTCTTTGGATTTCGTTAATACACATCTCAACACATAACCACAGGTGTACACAGGCCGTAGGTACGCCTAGTTGGGCCGCTGTGGCAGTTGGAAGATGAGCCATGAAAGGCTCCAAAATCCTTACTATACACTGTCAATTTTTTTAGGTGAAAAATTCGATGTCGTCGGATCCACTCCAGTCTTTGGATTTCGTTAATACACATCTCAACACATAACCACAGGTGTACACAGGCCGTAGGTACGCCTAGTTGGGCCGCTGTGGCAGTTGGAAGATGAGCCATGAAAGGCTCCAAAATCCTTACTATACACTGTCAATTTTTTTAGGTGAAAAATTCGATGTCGTCGGATCCACTCCAGTCTTTGGATTTCGTTAATACACATCTCAACACATAACCACAGGTGTACACAGGCCGTAGGTACGCCTAGTTGGGCCGCTGTGGCAGTTGGAAGATGAGCCATGAAAGGCTCCAAAATCCTTACTATACACTGTCAATTTTTTTAGGTGAAAAATTCGATGTCGTCGGATCCACTCCAGTCTTTGGATTTCGTTAATACACATCTCAACACATAACCACAGGTGTACACAGGCCGTAGGTACGCCTAGTTGGGCCGCTGTGGCAGTTGAAGATGAGTCATGAAAGGCTCCAAAATCCTTACTATACACTGTCAATTTTTTTGGGTGAAAAATTCGATGTCGTCGGATCCACTCCAGTCTTTGGATTTCGTTAATACACATCTCAACACATAACCACAGGTGTACACAGGCCGTAGGTACGCCTAGTTGGGCCGCTGTGGCAGTTGGAAGATGAGCCATGAAAGGCTCCAAAATCCTTACTATACACTGTCAATTTTTTTGGGTGAAAAATTCGATGTCGTCGGATCCACTCCAGTCTTTGGATTTCGTTAATACACATCTCAACACATAACCACAGGTGTACACAGGCCGTAGGTACGCCTAGTTGGGCCGCTGTGGCAGTTGGAAGATGAGCCATGAAAGGCTCCAAAATCCTTACTATACACTGTCAATTTTTTTGGGTGAAAAATTCGATGTCGTCGGATCCACTCCAGTCTTTGGATTTCGTTAATACACATAACCACAGGCGTACACAGGCCGTAGGTACGCCTAGTTGGGCCGCTGTGGCAGTTGGAAGATGAGCCATGAAAGGCTCCAAAATCCTTACTATACACTGTCAATTTTTTTGGGTGAAAAATTCGATGTCGTCGGATCCACTCCAGTCTTTGGATTTCGTTAATACACATCTCAACACATAACCACAGGTGTACACAGGCCGTAGGTACGCCTAGTTGGGCCGCTGTGGCAGTTGGAAGATGAGCCATGAAAGTCTCCAAAATCCTTACTATACACTGTCAATTTTTTTGGGTGAAAAATTCGATGTCGTCGGATCCACTCCAGTCTTTGGATTTCGTTAATACACATCTCAACACATAACCACAGGCGTACACAGGTCGTAGTTACGCCTAGTTGGGCCGCTGTGGCAGTTGGAGGATGAGCCATGAAAGGCTCCAAAATCCTTACTATACACTGTCAATTTTTTTAGGTGAAAAATTCGATGTCGTCGGATCCACTCCAATCTTTGGATTTCGTTAATACACATCTCAACGCATAACCACAGGTGTACACAGGCCGTAGGTACGCCTAGTTGGGCCGCTGTGGCAGTTGGAAGATGAGCCATGAAAGGCTCCAAAATCCTTACTATACACTGTCAATTTTTTTGGGTGAAAAATTCGATGTCGTCGGTTCCACTCCAGTCTTTGGATTTCGTTAATACACATCTCAACACATAACCACAGGTGTACACAGGCCGTAGGTACGCCTAGTTGGGCCGCTGTGGCAGTTGGAAGATGAGCCATGAAAGGCTCCAAAATCCTTACTATACACTGTAAATTTTTTTGGGTGAAAAATTCGATGTCGTCGGATCCACTCCAGTCTTTGGATTTCGTTAATACACATCTCAACACATAACCACAGGTGTACACAGGCCGTAGGTACGCCTAGTTGGGCCGCTGTGGCAGTTGGAAGATGAGCCATGAAAGGCTCCAAAATCCTTACTATACACTGTCAATTTTTTTGGGTGAAAAATTCGATGTCGTCGGATCCACTCCAGTCTTTGGATTTCGTTAATACACATCTCAACACATAACCACAGGTGTACACAGGCCGTAGGTACGCCTAGTTGGGCCGCTGTGGCAGTTGGAAGATGAGCCATGAAAGGCTCCAAAATCCTTACTATACACTGTCAATTTTTTTGGGTGAAAAATTCGATGTCGTCGGATCCACTCCAGTCTTTGGATTTCGTTAATACACATCTCAACACATAACCACAGGTGTACACAGATCGTAGGTACGCCTAGTTGGGCCGCTGTGGCAGTTGGAAGATGAGCCATGAAAGGCTCCAAAATCCTTACTATACACTGTCAATTTTTTTGGGTGAAAAATTCGATGTCGTCGGATCCACTCCAGTCTTTGGATTTCGTTAATACACATCTCAACACATAACCACAGGCGTACACAGGTCGTAGTTACGCCTAGTTGGGCCGCTGTGGCAGTTGGAGGATGAGCCATGAAAGGCTCCAAAATCCTTGCTATACACTGTCAATTTTTTTGGGTGAAAAATTCGATGTCGTCGGATCCACTCCAGTCTTTGGATTTCGTTAATACACATCTCAACACATAACCACAGGCGTACACAGGTCGTAGTTACGCCTAGTTGGGCCGCTGTGGCAGTTGGAGGATGAGCCATGAAAGGCTCCAAAATCCTTACTATACACTGTCAATTTTTTTGGGTGAAAAATTCGATGTCGTCGGATCCACTCCAGTCTTTGGATTTCGTTAATACACATCTCAACACATTACCACAGGCGTACACAGGTCGTAGTTACGCCTAGTTGGGCCGCTGTGGCAGTTGGAAGATGAGCCATGAAAGGCTCCAAAATCCTTACTATACACTGTCAATTTTTTTGGGTGAAAAATTCGATGTCGTCGGATCCACTCCAGTCTTTGGATTTCGTTAATACACATCTCAACACATTACCACAGGCGTACACAGGTCGTAGTTACGCCTAGTTGGGCCGCTGTGGCAGTTGGAAGATGAGCCATGAAAGGCTCCAAAATCCTTACTATACACTGTCAATTTTTTTGGGTGAAAAATTCGATGTCGTCGGATCCACTCCAGTCTTTGGATTTCGTTAATACACATCTCAACACATAACCACAGGCGTACACAGGTCGTAGTTACGCCTAGTTGGGCCGCTGTGGCAGTTGGAAGATGAGCCATGAAAGGCTCCAAAATCCTTACTATACACTGTCAATTTTTTTGGGTGAAAAATTCGATGTCGTCGGATCCACTCCAGTCTTTGGATTTCGTTAATACACATCTCAACACATAACCACAGGTGTACACAGGCCGTAGGTACGCCTAGTTGGGCCGCTGTGGCACTTGGAAGATGAGCCATGAAAGGCTCCAAAATCCTTACTATACACTGTCAATTTTTTTGGGTGAAAAATTCGATGTCGTCGGATCCACTCCAGTCTTTGGATTTCGTTAATACACATCTCAACACATAACCACAGGTGTACACAGGCCGTAGGTACGCCTAGTTGGGCCGCTGTGGCAGTTGGAAGATGAGCCATGAAAGGCTCCAAAATCCTTACTATACACTGTCAATTTTTTTGGGTGAAAAATTTGATGTCGTCGGATCCACTCCAGTCTTTGGATTTCGTTAATACACATCTCAACACATAACCACAGGTGTACACAGGCCGTAGGTACGCCTAGTTGGGCCGCTGTGGCACTTGGAAGATGAGCCATGAAAGGCTCCAAAATCCTTACTATTCGCTGTCAATTTTTTTGGGTGAAAAATTCGATGTCGTCGGATCCACTCCAGTCTTTGGATTTCGTTAATACACATCTCAACACATAACCACAGGTGTACACAGGCCGTAGGTACGCCTAGTTGGGCCGCTGTGGCAGTTGGAAGATGAGCCATGAAAGGCTCCAAAATCCTTACTATACACTGTCAATTTTTTTGGGTGAAAAATTCGATGTCGTCGGATCCACTCCAGTCTTTGGATTTCGTTAATACACATCTCAACACATAACCACAGGCGTACACAGGTCGTAGTTACGCCTAGTTGGGCCGCTGTGGCAGTTGGAAGATGAGCCATGAAAGGCTCCAAAATCCTTACTATACACTGTCAATTTTTTTGGGTGAAAAATTCGATGTCGTCGGATCCACTCCAGTCTTTGGATTTCGTTAATACACATCTCAACACATAACCACAGGTGTACACAGGCCGTAGGTACGCCTAGTTGGGCCGCTGTGGCACTTGGAAGATGAGCCATGAAAGGCTCCAAAATCCTTACTATACACTGTCAATTTTTTTGGGTGAAAAATTCGATGTCGTCGGATCCACTCCAGTCTTTGGATTTCGTTAATACACATCTCAACACATAACCACAGGTGTACACAGGCCGTAGGTACGCCTAGTTGGGCCGCTGTGGCAGTTGGAAGATGAGCCATGAAAGGCTCCAAAATCCTTACTATACACTGTCAATTTTTTTGGGTGAAAAATTCGATGTCGTCGGATCCACTCCAGTCTTTGGATTTCGTTAATACACATCTCAACACATAACCACAGGTGTACACAGGCCGTAGGTACGTATAGTTGGGCCGCTGTGGCACTTGGAAGATGAGCCATGAAAGGCTCCAAAATCCTTACTATACACTGTCAATTTTTTTGGGTGAAAAATTCGATGTCGTCGGATCCACTCCAGTCTTTGGATTTCGTTAATACACATCTCAACACATAACCACAGGTGTACACAGGCCGTAGGTACGCCTAGTTGGGCCGCTGTGGCAGTTGGAAGATGAGCCATGAAAGGCTCCAAAATCCTTACTATACACTGTCAATTTTTTTGGGTGAAAAATTCGATGTCGTCGGATCCACTCCAGTCTTTGGATTTCGTTAATACACATCTCAACACATAACCACAGGTGTACACAGGCCGTAGGTACGCCTAGTTGGGCCGCTGTGGCAGTTGGAAGATGAGCCATGAAAGGCTCCAAAATCCTTACTATACACTGTCAATTTTTTTGGGTGAAAAATTCGATGTCGTCGGATCCACTCCAGTCTTTGGATTTCGTTAATACACATCTCAACACATAACCACAGGTGTACACAGGCCGTAGGTACGCCTAGTTGGGCCGCTGTGGCAGTTGGAAGATGAGCCATGAAAGGCTCCAAAATCCTTACTATACACTGTCAATTTTTTTGGGTGAAAAATTCGATGTCGTCGGATACACTCCAGTCTTTGGATTTCGTTAATACACATCTCAACACATAACCACAGGTGTACACAGGCCGTAGGTACGCCTAGTTGGGCCGCTGTGGCAGTTGGAAGATGAGCCATGACAGGCTCCAAAATCCTTACTATACACTGTCAATTTTTTTGGGTGAAAAATTCGATGTTGTCGGATCCACTCCAGTCTTTGGATTTCGTTAATACACATCTCAACACATAACCACAGGTGTACACAGGCCGTAGGTACGCCTAGTTGGGCCGCTGTGGCAGTTGGAAGATGAGCCATGAAAGGCTCCAAAATCCTTACTATACACTGTCAATTTTTTTGGGTGAAAAATTCGATGTCGTCGGATCCACTCCAGTCTTTGGATTTCGTTAATACACATCTCAACACATAACCACAGGTGTACACAGGCCGTAGGTACGCCTAGTTGGGCCGCTGTGGCAGTTGGAAGATGAGCCATGAATGGCTCCAAAATCCTTACTATACACTGTCAATTTTTTTGGGTGAAAAATTCGATGTCGTCGGATCCACTCCAGTCTTTGGATTTCGTTAATACACATCTCAACACATAACCACAGGTGTACACAGGCCGTAGGTACGCCTAGTTGGGCCGCTGTGGCAGTTGGAAGATGAGCCATGAATGGCTCCAAAATCCTTACTATACACTGTCAATTTTTTTGGGTGAAAAATTCGATGTCGTCGGATCCACTCCAGTCTTTGGATTTCGTTAATACACATCTCAACACATAACCACAGGCGTACACAGGTCGTAGTTACGCCTAGTTGGGCCGCTGTGGCAGTTGGAAGATGAGCCATGAAAGGCTCCAAAATCCACTGTCAATTTTTTTGGGTGAAAAATTCGATGTCGTCGGATCCACTCCAGTCTTTGGATTTTGTTAATACACATCTCAACACATAACCACAGGTGTACACAGGCCGTAGGTACGCCTAGTTGGGCCGCTGTGGCACTTGGAAGATGAGCCATTAAAGGCTCCAAAATCCTTACTATACACTGTCAATTTTTTTGGGTGAAAAATTCGATGTCGTCGGATCCACTCCAGTCTTTGGATTTCGTTAATACACATCTCAACACATAACCACAGGCGTACACAGGTCGTAGTTACGCCTAGTTGGGCCGCTGTGGCAGTTGGAAGATGAGCCATGAAAGGCTCCAAAATCCACTGTCAATTTTTTTGGGTGAAAAATTCGATGTCGTCGGATCCACTCCAGTCTTTGGATTTCGTTAATACACATCTCAACACATAACCACAGGTGTACACAGGCCGTAGGTACGCCTAGTTGGGCCGCTGTGGCAGTTGGAAGATGAGCCATGAAAGGCTCCAAAATCCTTACTGTACACTGTCAATTTTTTTGGGTGAAAAATTCGATGTCGTCGGATCCACTCCAGTCTTTGGATTTCGTTAATACACATCTCAACACATAACCACAGGTGTACACAGGCCGTAGGTACGCCTAGTTGGGCCGCTGTGGCAGTTGGAAGATGAGCCATGAAAGGCTCCAAAATCCTTACTATACACTGTCAATTTTTTTGGGTGAAAAATTCGATGTCGTCGGATCCACTCCAGTCTTTGGATTTCGTTAATACACATCTCAACACATAACCACAGGTGTACACAGGCCGTAGGTACGCCTAGTTGGGCCGCTGTGGCAGTTGGAAGATGAGCCATGAAAGGCTCCAAAATCCTTACTATACACTGTCAATTTTTTTGGGTGAAAAATTCGATGTCGTCGGATCCACTCCAGTCTTTGGATTTCGTTAATACACATCTCAACACATAACCACAGGTGTACACAGGCCGTAGGTACGCCTAGTTGGGCCGCTGTGGCACTTGGAAGATGAGCCATGAAAGGCTCCAAAATCCTTACTATACACTGTCAATTTTTTTGGGTGAAAAATTCGATGTCGTCGGATCCACTCCAGTCTTTGGATTTCGTTAATACACATCTCAACACATAACCACAGGTGTACACAGGCCGTAGGTACGCCTAGTTGGGCCGCTGTGGCAGTTGGAAGATGAGCCATGAAAGGCTCCAAAATCCTTACTATACACTGTCAATTTTTTTGGGTGAAAAATTCGATGTCGTCGGATCCACTCCAGTCTTTGGATTTCGTTAATACACATCTCAACACATAACCACAGGTGTACACAGGCCGTAGGTACGCCTACTTGGGCCGCTGTGGCAGTTGGAAGATGAGCCATGAAAGGCTCCAAAATCCTTACTATACACTGTCAATTTTTTTGGGTGAAAAATTCGATGTCGTCGGATCCACTCCAGTCTTTGGATTTCGTTAATACACATCTCAACACATAACCACAGGCGTACACAGGTCGTAGTTACGCCTAGTTGGGCCGCTGTGGCAGTTGGAAGATGAGCCATGAAAGGCTCCAAAATCCACTGTCAATTTTTTTGGGTGAAAAATTCGATGTCGTCGGATCCACTCCAGTCTTTGGATTTCGTTAATACACATCTCAACACATAACCACAGGTGTACACAGGCCGTAGGTACGCCTAGTTGGGCCGCTGTGGCAGTTGGAAGATGAGCCATGAAAGGCTCCAAAATCCTTACTATACACTGTCAATTTTTTTGGGTGAAAAATTCGATGTCGTCGGATCCACTCCAGTCTTTGGATTTCGTTAATACACATCTCAACACATAACCACAGGTGTACACAGGTCGTAGGTACGCCTAATTGGGCCGCTGTGGCAGTTGGAAGATGAGCCATGAAAGGCTCCAAAATCCTTACTATACACTGTCAATTTTTTTGGGTGAAAAATTCGATGTCGTCGGATCCACTCCAGTCTTTGGATTTCGTTAATACACATCTCAACACATAACCACAGGTGTACACAGGCCGTAGGTACGCCTAGTTGGGCCGCTGTGGCAGTTGGAAGATGAGCCATGAATGGCTCCAAAATCCTTACTATACACTGTCAATTTTTTTGGGTGAAAAATTCGATGTCGTCGGATCCACTCCAGTCTTTGGATTTCGTTAATACACATCTCAACACATAACCACAGGCGTACACAGGTCGTAGTTACGCCTAGTTGGGCCGCTGTGGCAGTTGGAAGATGAGCCATGAAAGGCTCCAAAATCCACTGTCAATTTTTTTGGGTGAAAAATTCGATGTCGTCGGATCCACTCCAGTCTTTGGATTTTGTTAATACACATCTCAACACATAACCACAGGTGTACACAGGCCGTAGGTACGCCTAGTTGGGCCGCTGTGGCACTTGGAAGATGAGCCATTAAAGGCTCCAAAATCCTTACTATACACTGTCAATTTTTTTGGGTGAAAAATTCGATGTCGTCGGATCCACTCCAGTCTTTGGATTTCGTTAATACACATCTCAACACATAACAACAGGTGTACACAGGCCGTAGGTACGCCTAGTTGGGCCGCTGTGGCAGTTGGAAGATGAGCCATGAAAGGCTCCAAAATCCTTACTATACACTGTCAATTTTTTTGGGTGAAAAATTCGATGTCGTCGGATCCACTCCAGTCTTTGGATTTCGTTAATACACATCTCAACACATAACCACAGGTGTACACAGGCCGTAGGTACGCCTAGTTGGGCCGCTGTGGCAGTTGGAAGATGAGCCATGAAAGGCTCCAAAATCCTTACTATACACTGTCAATTTTTTTGGGTGAAAAATTCGATGTCGTCGGATCCACTCCAGTCTTTGGATTTCGTTAATACACATCTCAACACATAACCACAGGTGTACACAGGTCGTAGGTACGCCTAATTGGGCCGCTGTGGCAGTTGGAAGATGAGCCATGAAAGGCTCCAAAATCCTTACTATACACTGTCAATTTTTTTAGGTGAAAAATTCGATGTCGTCGGATCCACTCCAGTCTTTGGATTTCGTTACTACACATCTCAACACATAACCACAGGTGTACACAGGCCGTAGGTACGCCTAGTTGGGCCGCTGTGGCAGTTGGAAGATGAGCCATGAAAGGCTCCAAAATCCTTACTGTACACTGTCAATTTTTTTGGGTGAAAAATTCGATGTCGTCGGATCCACTCCAGTCTTTGGATTTCGTTAATACACATCTCAACACATAACCACAGGTGTACACAGGCCGTAGGTACGCCTAGTTGGGCCGCTGTGGCAGTTGGAAGATGAGTCATGAAAGGCTCCAAAATCCTTACTGTACACTGTAAATTTTTTTAGGTGAAAAATTCGATGTCGTCGGATCCACTCCAGTCTTTGGATTTCGTTAATACACATCTCAACACATAACCACAGGTGTACACAGGCCGTAGGTACGCCTAGTTGGGCCGCTGTGGCAGTTGGAAGATGAGCCATGAAAGGCTCCAATATCCTTACTATACACTGTCAATTTTTTTGGGTGAAAAATTCGATGTCGTCGGATCCACTCCAGTCTTTGGATTTCGTTAATACACATCTCAACACATAACCACAGGTGTACACAGGCCGTAGGTACGCCTAGTTGGGCCGCTGTGGCAGTTGGAAGATGAGCCATGAAAGGCTGCAATATCCTTACTATACACTGTCAATTTTTTTGGGTGAAAAATTCGATGTCGTCGGATCCACTCCAGTCTTTGGATTTCGTTAATACACATCTCAACACATAACCACAGGTGTACACAGGCCGTAGGTACGCCTAGTTGGGCCGCTGTGGCAGTTGGAAGATGAGCCATGAAAGGCTCCAAAATCCTTACTATACACTGTCAATTTTTTTGGGTGAAAAATTCGATGTCGTCGGATCCACTCCAGTCTTTGGATTTCGTTAATACACATCTCAACACATAACCACAGGTGTACACAGGCCGTAGGTACGCCTAGTTGGGCCGCTGTGGCAGTTGGAAGATGAGCCATGAAAGGCTGCAATATCCTTACTATACACTGTCAATTTTTTTGGGTGAAAAATTCGATGTCGTCGGATCCACTCCAGTCTTTGGATTTCGTTAATACACATCTCAACACATAACCACAGGTGTACACAGGCCGTAGGTACGCCTAGTTGGGCCGCTGTGGCAGTTGGAAGATGAGCCATGAAAGGCTCCAAAATCCTTACTATACACTGTCAATTTTTTTGGGTGAAAAATTCGATGTCGTCGGATCCACTCCAGTCTTTGGATTTCGTTAATACACATCTCAACACATAACCACAGGTGTACACAGGCCGTAGGTACGCCTAGTTGGGCCGCTGTGGCAGTTGGAAGATGAGCCATGAAAGGCTGCAATATCCTTACTATACACTGTCAATTTTTTTGGGTGAAAAATTCGATGTCGTCGGATCCACTCCAGTCTTTGGATTTCGTTAATACACATCTCAACACATAACCACAGGTGTACACAGGCCGTAGGTACGCCTAGTTGGGCCGCTGTGGCAGTTGGAAGATGAGCCATGAAAGGCTCCAAAATCCTTACTATACACTGTCAATTTTTTTGGGTGAAAAATTCGATGTCGTCGGATCCACTCCAGTCTTTGGATTTCGTTAATACACATCTCAACACATAACCACAGGTGTACACAGGCCGTAGGTACGCCTAGTTGGGCCGCTGTGGCAGTTGGAAGATGAGCCATGAAAGGCTGCAATATCCTTACTATACACTGTCAATTTTTTTGGGTGAAAAATTCGATGTCGTCGGATCCACTCCAGTCTTTGGATTTCGTTAATACACATCTCAACACATAACCACAGGTGTACACAGGCCGTAGGTACGCCTAGTTGGGCCGCTGTGGCAGTTGGAAGATGAGCCATGAAAGGCTCCACAATCCTTACTATATACTGTCAATTTTTTTGGGTGAAAAAAACGATGTCGTGAGTTTTAAGAGTTTTTTCGAAGAATTTTCCTCTCGAAGCAACCAAGAGCAGCTTCATCCGCTTTTGACAAAGTCCATGTCTCCGCGCCATATAGCAGGACTGAGACGATTAAGGTCTTGTAAATCGTTACCTTGGTTTTTCGAGAGAGGGCTTTGTTTACCAATTGCTTTCTTAGCCCAAAGAAGCAGCGATTGGCTGGAGTTATTCTTCGTTTGATTTCAGCGCTGGTGTCATTGTCTGAATTGATAGCGGTGCCTAGTTAGACAAAGTTTTTAACTACCTCAAAGTTATATCTGTCTGCTGTGACGTTCTGATCGAGACGTCGGTGTTGGGTGTCCTTTCTCGTTGACAGCATATACTTGGTCTTACCCTTGTTTACCGCTAAATCCATCTTCGCGGCCTCCGTTGCAATACCCACAAAAGCGCCATTGACATCACGCTGCGTTCTTTCGATAATGTCAATATCGTCGGCATATGCGAGTAGTTGGACGGACTTCTGAAAGATTGTTCCTCTGGTTTCAAGTTTTGAACAATTCTTTCAAGAACGATGCTGAAAGATGCGTCGACTTGTCTGAATCCTTTTTTGACATCAAAGGTCTCGGTTAGGTCTTTACCGACCTTGATGGAGCAGCGAGCATTCTCTATCGTCATCCTACACAAACGGACGAGTTTGGTAGGCATGCCAAAACTAGAGATGCGATGCGATGCTATCATACACGGCCTTAAAATCGATGAAAAGGTGGTGGGTATCGATTTGTTGCTCCTGGGTTTTCTCCAAAATCTGCCGCAGTGTGAATATTTGGTCGATGGTGGATTTTCCTGGCCTAAAGCCACACTGGTATGGACCGTCCAGGTTGTTGACGAATGGCTTTAGGCGTTCACACAGTACGGCAGATACGATTTTGTATGCGATACTTAGGAGACTGATGCCTCTGTAGTTGGCGCAGTTCAAAGGGTCTCCTTTTTTATGGATCGGGCAAACAATGCTGAGGTTCCATTCATCGGGCATGTTTTCCTCCGACCATATTTTACAGATGAGTTGGTGCATGCTCCTTACCAAATCATCGCCTGCGGCTTTAAAAAGCTCGGCGGGTAGGCCGTCAGCTCCGTTACGAAGCAACAACAAGCCCTCAAACTCCTACTCCTACTCAAAACCGCTTTGTCCGAATTATGAAGCGATTAATATAGCTGATGCTTAAAATTCTTATCTCACCAAGTTGCCCAAGAAATAAGATCCTAAATTGCTACGAGGTGATAGTCATGTAATGTGTCTTCAGATACGAGGGGCGTTCAATATATTCTAGGTATCGGGGTGAAGCTGTGGATATTAATTCGCGTTTTATCTCTAGTTAAACAGAATCATAATGGCAACTGAAACGATGAAAATGAAAAAACTGAACGACGAAAATTGAGCATCGCGCTGTTATTAAATTTCTCAATAAGCAAGGAAAAAGACAAAAAACTATTCATGAAGAGATGGTGGCTGTTTACCAGGGTTCCGCACCTTCAAGAGAGGCAGAGAGAGCATTGACATTGACGACCCCCGATCCGGCGCCCCGGCTACTGCTTGTACGTCAACTGTGCAAAAGTGGTCAAGTGAGTTCAAGAGAGGCAGAGAGAGCATTGACATTGACGACCCCCGATCCGGCGCCCCGGCTACTGCTTGTACGGGAGAAAGCATCAAAGAAGCCGAAAAACTTGTTCTTGAGGATGCCCAAATAAAGGTGAAAATGATAGCAGAGATCACCAAGCTTTCAATTGGTACCATTCACACCATTCTTCATGACCATCTTAACCTTTCAAAGGTTAGTGCAAGGTGGGTGCCACGAATGCTCACAGCGCCTCAGAAAAAAGTGAGAATCGCATGCTGTAGAGAGCTTTCGAAGATGTGTAGTGAGAACGCGGACGGTGTTATGGATCGAATTGTTACTGGTGACGAAACATGGGTCCACCACTATGACCCTGAAAGCAAACAAGAGTCCATGCAGTGACATAGAAAAGGAACAGACCCCCCGAAGAAGTTCAAAGTCACTCCGTCTGCCGGGAAGCTCATGGACACAGTTTTTTGGGACTCTAAAGGAATCTTGCTCATTGAGTCCAAACAGAAGGTGAAACCATCAACGCCACATCATATGCTTCCACTCTGCATAATTTGCGGGAGGAAATTAAAAAGAAAAGACGGGGTAAACTCGCAGCGGGTGTATTGCTTCCTCATGACAACGCTCCTGTTCACACGGCGCGAGTTTCCAAGGCTGCTGCGCGTGATTGTGGTTTCGAAAAAATCCAGCACCCACCCTATAGTCCAAACCTTGCCCCTAGCGATTATTTCCTGTTTCCGGATTTGAAAAAATGTCTTCGTGGAAAAAGATTTTCGGATGATGAAGAACTCAAGTCGGCAATAAATGGGTATTTTGCAGAGAAAGAGGAAGTTTATTTTTTTGAGGGTTTAAAAAAGCTTATCTCAAGATGTAACAAATGCATTGATGTTAGGGGAGATTATATTGAAAAATAAAAACAATTTAAATTGAATTCGCATTTTCCTTCATATAGATACCGAGAATATATTGAACGCCCCTCGTATGTACGTTTAGAGAATCGACTATTAGTGGAATTAATCGTGTCAAGCATGAAAATATATCCTTCTGAAGCAAGGTGGTACGGTTCCACTTGAAGTTGGCTTGTAGTAAATCCAGCGAGTTCATCGGCATCGCCAAACCCTGTCGATCCATCGTGTTGCGCGGTATTACACGAGGAATAAAAAAGATCCCTTTCCACAATCGACTCAAATATCAACGCTATCCTCTCGAGTAAAAGAGGGAGTGGCCAACGATCAGGTGAATCAGAAAGGACATGTCATGGGCAATGGCCTTTGGATGGCGAAAAGGTACGGTAGTGGTAGAGTTTCGATTTAATAATCGACATAAACCTTGATACTTCGATTCAAATACGGTTTGCATGGCTAAGTCTTCCCAGGTGATTGTTCAGTGGATATCGTCGCATATTCATGTGGGCTTTGGCGAAAATTGGCAAACACGTCCTGAGACATTCAGGGCAATGTGCCCCATCACTAAACTGCTGTCAATCGACCTCATCCCAAATTGATAAAACTCGAAACTCAAGGAAGAAATTCCTTTTAGAACGCAGTCCAAACTCTCGTTTCAACTGTCCAACGCTTTGCTTCGTGCTGACAGTGGATTTCTTATGCCACGACAATACGCAGCTCACATGGAGTTCGTGTGGCGCAACACACAGTGAACAATGAGTTATTGGAAAACAAACACGATTAAAAACGATGGTGAGCTAATTTCAAAATTCGAAGAAGCAGTGGTGTCCAACAGCCGTATTAATAAACACCAAATATCGACGAGTTAGTTCTAAAACATGTGTTAACTCGTAATTCTTGTTAATAAACGTGTGTTAGCTTTCACTGACATGTGATATGCGGATGATGAATGAGCGGATAACTTAATTCACCGAAAATAAAGAGCGGATAATTATTTATCACAGGGAGTTGGTTGTCAAAATTGACGGCTGACGGTTAATTGTGTTAAATGTGCGCGGTTAGCTATAAAGAGTGCACAGCTAATATGGAGATAATATATGTATATTAATAATAACAGTTATCAAACAAATAAGTTCACTATCCGTTTACTAGCTAAAACCTGTTTTAAGGAGCGGATGGCGTTTTTTAATTAATACGGCTGCAAGTATTTTATGTAGCCGCGGCAGGATTTTTCCCTTCCGGACTACATCCACATCTTTGTGTCTGTGTGTGTTCGTCTTTGTGTCTTCTCCTCCATTCACCTTACTCCTAGGCAGGAACAACCCCACGCAGAATTTTACTTTCGTAGGCACCAGAAATCAGATCTGTTTCTTTGCCTCTTTCCAGCTTTCAACGCCGTATAGCAAGACTGTCAAAATAGGCGTTTTGTAGAGCACGGTTTTGGTCCTTGGGGTCAGACATTTAGTGCCTAGGATGTTTCGACAAACCTCGCTATGACTGCGATTCTCCAATGGATCTCCATTAATGATAATTTGTGGAGTTCCCGTTTGCCTCGTGGATCTACAAAATAGTAGCTCTCTATCGTGATGTGTTGCCCTGGGAGGCGTGTGATGGAACGATTCTTGCTCGACAGTATATACATTTTGTTTTGCGCTAATTCACGAGCTCTTTTCGACTGTAAAAGCTCCTGGGACTGTTCGAACGTCCACATTGACATTGACATGATATCGCCTTCCGTGATTACACTACGTGACAACTGCCCGCCGGACTTCAAATCCAAATTGAAGAAATGACTTATCAGCCCCTATCCTTGCCGAGAAATGGTGCCGGTTTTGGAGATCCTTGAACCGAAGTGGACTGTACATCGCGTTTGTGTTGGTGTTGTGAGACAAAGTCAGTATTGATGACCATACATTATACATTGCAAAGGCATTTTAGGGGACTGTTCAGCAGTTATCGTCGCTACTTCATATGAACTACGAAGCCGACAAAATTGGTGATCCCGCAGAAGGCCAGGGCACCACTGCCAGGAGCAGCGTGTTGGTTCTGACAGATAAGACACTAAACAACACGAAAGAACGTGTGCATACCAAAACGATCTATAACGACTTCCAACGGAATAACGACACATCCAGCGGCTCTTGAAGAATGTCTCTCCACCCATAGATCACTGATGTACGCTGTAAAAGATAATAATAATAATATGGGTGGCGCTACAGCCCGTAGAGGGCCAGGACCTAGCTTCTCAGCAACCACTCGTGTTGTGCGTGCTATTGTTCTATCACGAGTGGAAGGGACCTACAGTTTTATGCCGACTCCGAACGGCCAAGTTTGAGAAGCTTTTTCTAGACAGTTATACTCTTTGAGCATTGTCAGTGACTCTAAAGAGGTGGGGCCGTGAAAAGTATTTCTTGTCGTACTAGGAATCGAACCCAGACAGGTAGGTCCAACTGCGTATGAGTCGACGCACATACCCACAACGCCACTGGCCACGAACGCCTCTAGTACATACGTAAATATTCCAAGCAGAATTTTTTTCGAATTTCCAAGATGGCACCAAGAATCAGCTCTACTCTCTTGCTTATCGTTCAGCTTTCGGCTTTGTTTAGCATGACTGCCAAAATGAGATCTTTGCAGATCATGATTTTGGTCCTTCCAGTCAGTAGTTGGATCTCCACTAGGATGTCATATGTCCGAGAATTAGTCCGAAGTTTGTCTACTAGATACATCATCTCACTACCACAATTGTTTCTTTCGATCGTGACATGCGGATATCCTTCACTTCTATTCAAACAAGAGTTGTCCGATTTAAAGACTCTCTTAGCCGAATCACTGTCGCACTGTGACATTCCAGAAAATTTCGACGAACCCGCTAGAAAAGCACTAATTCAGTACTCTCTTCGGATGGAGAACTGCCGTCCATGCATATTGCTACTACAAAACACCCACGAAAGCCAATTTAGTAGAACAATTGCTGCCACAAATCGTAGATGGTCTAATGAATGGCAAAGAAGCCTCTCTACGAAACAATTAAGGCCTACTTTCAGTGCGAGACGATCACACATCCTGATCAATGAGCAGGCGGACGACGTTATCACTGAGCACAGCTGTAGAGATGGGAAAATGGAGGAAGTCATTGCCCACTGTTTTTCTAATTCAGCAGCATTACTGGAAAAATCATCTCCATCGCTTATTTAAAAAAACCACATCGTCCCAAAAATCAGCGATTCGAAAGGAGTGGGGCCCGTGAAAAGTATTTCTTCTCGTACCAGGATCGACGCACATACCCACAAAGCCACGGGCCACCACCACGCTGTTAACGATACCCTATTTATTTGTGAGCTACGAAGTGCACATTCGTCATGTTGTGGTCCAGGTTCAACAATCCACGATGACTTGTTCGCCTCAGTTGCATGCTCAGTTAATCGTAACATGTGTCCTAAGATAAAATAGACAGTTTCGACGGTGATAGCTTCTATTCAGTGCGCAGTGAGCTTAAACGCCGGCCTTTGTGCAAGGCAACCATTTACCAGCCCAGCGGGTGGGTTAGGAAAAGTTTCTTAAACTGGACTTGATTTCACTTAAAAGAACGTTCTTCTCTGATCGATTGAGCTGACGAAGGAAAGGCTTCCAACGCGATTGTCTCTACGAAGACTTTTAACGAAACACTCCTCATTTTCAGTTGCATGCAATTGGAATTCTCTATTTCATCTTAATTAGCTGGAAATACAATGTTCCTTCTCACGGAACGACATTTGGTTTGCTTAGAATAAGCTTGTCACGCATTTGAATTGGATCAGGTTACGATCATCGTGCCCCACTGACCCTTTAACTGCCACTTTAAGAAACTCCACGTAAACATTCTTAAATAAAATAAACAACGAATAAATAAAAAGCATTGCCAGTCATGTGTCTCAAATTTCATTTCCAACTAAACCAACACGCTAAACGTTGTCGTTTCTTGGAGGACTTCAGTTTCAGCTTCAGTTTCAGCTTCAGTTTCAGCCTCAGTTTCAGCTTCAGTTTCAGTTTCATATTCCAATTCATACGATTCGGACTCATAAGACGAATCGTATTCAGACGAAAGTCCATAATAACCCGAGTTCTCGTTCGAACTGTAATCTGAACCCGACTCCACACTGTGATCTGTTCCATTCAATCTCTCCCCTCTGCGATCAAAGGCCACTCGCAATCCATTGATTCCACAGTAGTACACAAACACCCGGCTAGCATCGCACATATTCGATTGAACCTTCTCACTTTGCGGACAATTAACGAAGAGTTCTGCCTGAATGCAGTCAATCAGGGCACGGAAGTACCGCGGACAGTTTGGTGGATAGATTCGAAAGTCATTCAGGAACTCAACTGAAATGAAAGTGAAAACGTTTGCTGACTGAGTTGGGATATTTGCTGACTTACCTTCTGGCAGGCACTTGGCGACAAACCCGTCGAGTGGTCCATGCAGCTGCTCGGGGAGGTGCGTCTTGAGGAATTCGACCAGATTTTCTTCACGAATCGAACCGTTTTTGTTCACCACTTCGTAGTGGTTGAGGTAGCAAAATGTTTCACACTTAAAAAGTGAATGCATCTAGAGTAGCCTATTATCGGAATGATTTTCTTACTTACGACGTTCATTAAGCTGAGGTCGTTGGTCGTGTTCTCGTTGGATGAGTTAGGGAACGTGCACTTGGACATGACTTCTTCGAAGTAGGCGATGGACGAATCCTTGCAGCAGTCCATGATGGACTTGAGAAAATGAAAATAAACAGAAATAACATGTTGGTACTCATTGACGCTGATTCCTTTGCTTATTCGGTTACCGGAGTTCATTTTGCTGCCAAATTAATGTTCCATCAGTGACTCACTTCTACTCGTTCGGCAGTGAAGTTGAATCCAGACTGACACCAAAGTGAGAAAGTAAGGCCACTGGAGGACATTCGACAACCAATTTGGTTTCTTTAGCACTGAGTTTGGAAAGTTTGTGAAAAGCTTACTGGCCAGCAACGGATGCAAGTCGTCCGGGTTTGAAAACAGGTGAAGTTGCTGAGAGATGTTGACACTACCGTCGCGTAGTGTACCGCCATTTCGACACGATTCTACGCTAGATTCAGTAGGACAACGCAAGAGGATGTGCAAGAGGATCACAAATTGAAGAAAGTCTAAATAATCTTGGCCATCTTAGTTTATAGACAGGGCTCTTGATTGACAAACGATTTGACGATGTTTGTCTACTTTCACATCGGATAATAGATTTTCACTTGATGGCCCATAATTTAGAAGCTGAGGAAAACAAAGTGGGGCTCAAAATAAAAACGGCGAAAACCAAGGGCCTTAGCATTTCTGGCAATCGCGTCCAACTGAACATTACCGGGCGGGACGTCGAGAAAGTTAACAGGCTTTCTATATTTAGGAAGTGCGGTCTCGGCTAATAGCGGTGACACCGAACTGGATGTGAGCAGTAGAATCGGGAAGGCTTAAGCTGCGCTCGGAATGATCTGGAAAAGCAATGTTATCAGCTTGAGAACAAAGCTACGAAAGTACCTGAAAAATGGACACCATTACCACACGAAAGCTTCAATCTTTCGTAAACAGATGTTTAAGAAACATCATTAGGATTTGTTGGCCGAACCGTATCTCCAACGAGCAATTCTACCTGACAACGGGCTAGGAACCTATAAACATCACAATACGAAGGAGAAAGTGGCAGTGATGAACCCGTTTAAACTTATGTTACATACCAAGGATGGAAAGCTTTCCGGTTTCATCGACACAAGCACCATTCATGGATAATGGCTGATTAACAAGGGTTCGCTTGAGTGACAGCAGACAGCATTGAGTTTTTGAAGCATTGAATTCTACTCTGTTGTTGTTTCCCCAGTTAATTATGCTGTCAAGATCGGAATCAGCGCAGGAATGAATTGGATTAGAAGTAGCAGACAAGAGATCATTAATAAAGATGAGAAAGAGTGTCGGAGACAGAACAGAGCCTTGGGGTACACCAGCATTTATTTGGTGGACATCAGACTTGAACCCATCCAAAACAACTTGAATTGAACGGTTCGAAAGGTAATTTCTAATCCATAGAAGCAGAGATTCATCGATACCATATGCACGCATTTTCGACAAAAGAGCTTGATGCCAAACTCTATCAAATGCCTTAGAAATGTCAAGTGCAACGATTTGTTCCACTTTTCGGTGAGATAAGCTATCAGATCACCAGTGTACCTGTTGCTACGGAAACTGTACTGCCGGTCATTAAGAAGCTCCCGCGATTCAAGATATTTCATAAGCTGACGATTTATCAGCGTTTCCATGATCTTAGAAAGAAGGGACGTAAGTGCTATGGGTCGGTACGAGGTGGGTGACGAACATTCGCCCTTTTTAGGGACGGGCTGGACAAATGCTGTTTTCCATCTGCTCGGCAAGAGACCTAAAGAGTAGGATAGATGAAAAAGCTCACGCAATGGTTTTGCCAGCACAGAAGAACACCTCTTCAGAAGTTTAGGGGGAATACCATCCGGGCCAGCGGATTTGTGCACGTCGAGATCTTTGAGTGCTCTTGCAACTGTACGAGTGCGGAAGTGGATTTGTCCGATGGTGAAATCAACGCTCTCAAGTACAGGTGGAGACATATTGGAATCTGGCAGTGTTGCGCTGGCTGCAAAATGCGCTGCAAGCAGATTGGCTTTGTTTAAAGAGCTGACAGCTGGAATGTCATTGTAAATGAGCGTGGGATTTGAAGACGATGCGGAATTCCTTATGTTTTTACAAATGACCAAAAGTTTTTGCTACCTTTGGGACACTGTAGCACTTTCAACTCAACTTTGGCTCAACTTTTGATCATAAGAGAATTTCACACGTCTGATAGTTGCATTGCAGTCATTTCTGTGCCGTTTAAATTTAAACCAGTTGGTGAGGTGAAATCAAGCACTGAGGAGGGAACATGAGTTGCAGGCTCTTAGTCGTTAGTTGAACAAACGACAAATTGTTCATCAACACGTCCAGCGAAGAAATGCTTACTAACAAGACCAACGGCGAGCAGCGACCTGCATTGGCAGCCAAGCAGCCATAAGGGCCATCTCCTCAGTATGCACTTCCTCCAAATTGGTGCAACAGTGTAAGGTGGACCTCAAACAGGCCAGTAGCAGCTGTAATATTACTCTCCTCTGGATTCCAGGCGAAATGAGATTGCCGACGAACTGGCCAAGCAAGGAGCTTCCGGCAACCCCCACCACTGAGTTGGTAGGCCCCACAGTCAACCACCTCAAGCACGCCATATATCAACACTTCCTGTCCTTAGCTAGTAGAAGCTGGACTAGGTCATCCAAGTACATAGTCTCTAGGAAAACCTGGCCCTCTTACACTAAAAGAAGGAATGATGAAATCCGCAAAAGAAATCGCTAGAGTCGTGGCTGTAAGCACGGAACACTGGCCTGTAGGCATCCACGCTGCTTGACTCGGAATACCGTTCAACCCACTCTGTCCCAGTGGCCTTGACACCCACTCAGAGGAAAGTCTGCCTCACTTTCTGTGTGACTGTCCGGGACTAGCCAAACAAAGATATGTCGCGTTCGGCAAACCCTTCCTTAGTGACATCTGCGAAATCTAACATCTAACAGGATTTAGCTAACCAAACAACCACAGTCTACGAGGTGTGGTGTCAAAACGGCGCTATTTGTAGCCGATTTGAGACAAATCGGATAGCAACTTAAGCCAACCAACCAGACCAACGGAGATATAGTAAGAAATTCATGTGGTTGCGTCTGAAAGAATGCATAAACCCAACGCTTTGACACATCACTTCACAAGCTTCAAATCAGCAAAATTCACTGACAGATGCACTTTTAAATTGATTGAACCCCCCTTCTATCCACTAACTCCCTTCTACTCACCGAATAGTTATCCGCGGGCACTTGGCGACACCCATTAAATTCGACCGCAACAATCGCCTTGAAATACACAAAAAACGAAATTCTAGCTCTCACACTTCACACGCCCTCAGAACTTACAGTGAACACCAAAGCGAGAATACTCAAGCGATGCGGATTTCGTTCCAGCATTTTGTGCACGCAGTAAATTGGATGCACTTTGACGACCGACTTTATATGATCTCCTATCGTTGCACATGCAATTATCAGCTAATTTGAATCTGCTTTTAATTGCACGACTTTTTTTTTAGCAACACGAATACCTCCATGGAATGGAATTATAATTCCATCGGAATCGCTGTACATCATGCGGTGACAAGAGCTCAGAAAAAAAAAAACGATGCGGGCAGCCCTGACAAATGATAGATGTTTTTGTGGAACGGGGGAAATAGATTTCAGAGAGATGGAAATGGTGGAACGAATGTGCTTGCATAGTGGAGCTACTTTGACGATGGATGTCGTTGTTGAAAGAGGACATCGCTGGCATTGGCGATGCCTCGCAAACTCCCTTGGATGTCGTTTGTTGTGCAAGGATAGCACAGAAGTATATACATTATAGCATGATGCATTCAAACACCTCACCACTGACTATTTGTTTGACCCTTTTTTTCGTGTGGAGCTCATTCGTTTTTTTACTTCTTTAAACGCCGGCAACAGCTACGTTCTTGCTCGGTATTCAGACCGACTGTGGCAAGCATTTCGTCTGGCGGGAGACGACGCAAACTCCTCCCTTAAAGACACGGAACAGCAGAAGATCTTGGAAGTCAGAGATTGTGTCAGTTTAAGATTCGATTCGTCCATGGATTCGTCATGCTTGCTTGGTTAGGTTAAGCCCGTGAACGATGAGAGATTCAGAGATTGAGCAACGACCCATTGAGGGATCCAAAATGTGTCACCGTGTGTGGCCTTGAAATGAAATGGGTGCATTTCCAGTTCTCCAAAACTCAGAAAAAAACATCTTTTTGAAGCTCATTCGCCTCTGGATGTCCACTGTTTTGATTGGACCTTCATTTCTGGCGTGTAATGGTGTGTCCAGGACTCATCAAATGTTAAGAAACGCCGTACAATTTAGCTTGCTTGGCCCTGAAGACTGAACGCAGACCTCATCTGAAATGGTTGTGCTGGATTCGAATGAAGGATCATTTAAAATTGATGAAATTCCGGACATGGTCCAACACAATACTGTGCATTTTGCTGAACATGTCTTCCTTTGATACGTGGTGACAGTTGACAAGAAAGGAGACCCTTTTGACTGCGCCATCTATCAAGGGGTCTGTCTCCTTAACATAGCGTATAAGATCCTCTCTGCCGTCTTGTGTGAACGCCTGAAACCATTCGTCAATTACCTGATAGCTCCTTGTCAGTGCGGTTTCAGGCCGGAAAAGTCCACCATCGACCAAATCTTCACACTTCGGCAGATCCTGGAAAAAACCCAAGTGATGCAAATCGACACCCACCACCTATTCGTCGATTTCAAGGCCGCATATGACAGCGTGCATAGGGACGAGCTATACAACGCCATGTCTAGTTTTGACATTCCTGCCAAACTTGTCAGATTGTTCAGGATGACGATGGAGAACTCTCGCTGCTCCATCAAGGTCGGTAACGAACTCACCGAGACCTTCAATGGCAAAAAAGGCTTTAGACAAGGCGACACGCTGTCATGTGATTTCTTCAACATCATACTTGAGAATATCATGCGAAACTCAAATGTCAACACCAGAGGCACAATCTTCCAAAAGTACGTTTCAACTGCTTGCCTTCGCGGACGACGTGATTGAACGAGCACAGCGAGCTGTCAATGAGGCTTTTGCTGGAATTGAAGCGGAAGCGGCTAAAATGGGTTTGGCAGTGAATCAGGGCAAAACCAAGTACATGCTGCCTTCACGAAAGAACGCACAACATCCACGTCTCGGACAGAGCATCATAATGGGCAGCAGAAACTTTGAGGTGGTCAAGGACTTCGTCTACCTCGGCTCTGTAGTAAACAGGGACAATAACACCAGTACCGAGGTCAAGCGCAGAATTACTCTTGCCAATCGCTGTTTCTTTGGGCTCAAGAGGCAGTTGAGTAACAGAGCCATCTCTCGAAACACCAAGTTGACTTTATATAACACTCTAATCATCCCTGTCCTGCTCTATGGCGCAGAGACATGGACGCTATTGAAAGCGGATGAAGAAGCTCTTGGTCGATTTGAGAGAAAAGTTTTGCGTGCGATCTTTGGTCCTGTTTGTATTGATGGCGTCTGGAGGAGGAGATTCAACCACGAACTGTACAGCGGTATACACCTAGTTGAGCGTCTTCGGATCCAACGCTTAGTAGAGCGGATTGACATCACAGCTCCGGCCCGAAGAGTCCTCGATTCCGAGCCATTGGGACAACGCAACAGAGGGCGTTCTAGAACGAGATGGCGCACACAAGTGGAGAAGGACCTCAACCAACTTGGTGTGCACAACTGGAGGCAGCTGGCGAAATATCATGCTGGCTGGAGAGGCTTGTTGGTTGAGGCCCAGGTCCACCCCGGACTGTAGCGCCAAACAAAGAAGAAGAAGACAGTTGGAAGTCCTCGACGCTCATCATCTTTTTTGCACGTAGGACCAAAGCGAAACCAGTAGTGCACCGTTCCACGCGAGAAACCAGGGTCGCCATAATATTGAGTTTGCCAATAAGGACTTTGTAGTGTCGTACAGTACATACGCGCTTGTCGGTGGTCAGATCATAACTTCCCGTGCTCAAGATTGGACATGCACACGATCTAGACCATTTCTCGATGTACCACGTTCATCGAATTGAGTTTTCAGTCGATTGTTGCGCCAGCTGTGTCGCTCGTGGCATTATTAATGTCTTGTACATGCACATGACCTAAGACTGATGGCTCTACATCCCGAGGTAAACATGGGCCTAGCTTCTAGAGCAGCTTCGTATTCGACATGATTCACTGACCTAGCTGGACATTGACGTACAAGCAATCCAGAGAGAGACCGTTTCTTGGTGATCCACAGAATTTCTGGAGTCGACCGCATAACTAATCCAGTTGATGGTGATTGAACTTTTGATGGCTCCTTGAATGTTGAGACAACAAGAATACACAATCGATGAACCCGAGTTCATCTCTTGTTCAGGAACTCCCTCCTTTTCCTTGCTAGGGTTGGACAATCGCGGAGCAGTGGATGGATTCTATTTCTTCCCACATCTCTCCAGCTTCTGCAAAAGTCGTTCACACGCTTGCGTCCCCGGTTAGCATGCGTACGTTCCTGTGGCATGCGTCCCCGGTTAGCATGCGTACCTGCTTGCGACTAAAACAGATCAATGATGTTGTTCTCTTTTTGCTCAGCGTCGGCCGTAGAGCCCTTGCCGTTGCTCCAATACTCAGCCTAAGGCATTGAGCTCTGACTCTATCTAGGGCTTCGTCCTCTAGCCCTTTCATTGTGGAGCTGAGTGGCGTATGCACATACGGGATGGCTAGAGATTCTTCCAACTCCGAACCTTTTCACTTCATAATTCAACTGTCTACGTAGACAGGCATAGCAGTGTCCTGACGGCCATACTACAGCCGCAGCTCACTTAGACCATCGCGTGGAGGCCATACTGCCCTTGATGTACTAGTCATCATTTCCACTCTGAGACGATCTTTTTCCTAAAACTCAACAGACCCATACAGAAATCACACCGATCCTGCGTAGATCGGCCAGCTTCCGAGAAACTCCATCCTCATTCTTGCTAGGTCTGGTCACTAGAAGCGGAACAGCCTGGGCTCTTCAAAAGCCTCTGTGTGGGACACCAGGACACGATGCATGTGTCAATGGCACACTCCCCCAAGCATGTGTGCATCCTTACGAAGTAACTGACCATTCTACCATCTTCTTGCTCAGCGTCGCGCATATGACCCTCGCTCCCCAAGCCCCAAGTCTAAACTCAGCCGTCGACGTCCCTATGCAAAGCTCTAGGATCTGGCTTCTTCTTTAAAGAGCTTAGTTGCTTGTGTGCGTAAGAGATTGCTAAAAATCCCCCCCAAGTTCGGAGCGCTCTTCCGCAGCTTTTCCAAACCCTTGGTACGAGTACGTCGCGGTACCCAGATCGAGTTCAAAGTCTACAGCCGCCCATTATGGCACCCTAAACGTGTCACAAATGTTGCGAGTGTTTACTTGGTAGCGCCAAGATGCCGACCATAGACTGAACACGTTACAGTGACCGCTCCAATGCTGGTTGTTCCCTAAATTCTGAAAGCAAATTTCGGTACCCAACAAAAATGCGCACAATTTACGAAGAATTGAAAACACAAACAAAATTCTATTTCAGCTTATGTATTCTCTACTTTTAGAATCCAAGAGCTCCTTCGCTCGGATTGTACAAAATAAGACGCGAATGAAGAACGACGGAAAGAAGAACATCGACATTGAATACAACTCGAACTGTGAATTCATTTAATGAATGACTGCTGATGAGCGATGATGCCGCCTCTGCTACCGATGCTGGCGCATCTTCCTGTCTTGAAATGTTGCGAACTTACTTGCGGCCGACTGCAGCAACTGATTCAAGTGCAGGGTCAGTGATGCTCCCAATGGCGACAGCTCCCGCATTGCTCGATTCTGCACAAAAATCACAATTGTTATCGATAATCGTGAACTTTTACCCGTTTGACTATACACTAACCTCAAATGGCGACAGCTTGGCCATTTTGAAACGTTGCAACGCCTCGTGCATTCGAACGGCCCTGTTTTCGAGTTCCGGTGTTGTTGGCGGGAATGAACTCCAGAAATGCTTTAGCAATTCGCTGAGTGATAAATACAAGTTTCTAAGCTCTTTCTCGACATCGGGTGGGACCAGTTCTGGAAGGAAGGAAAATGTACCAACAAATTGAGGTTCGTTCATTTGGCGGTATGTCTCTGCAGTTTGTGACTTACGTGCCAATGACTGCTCTTGGAAACCCCGCATCAACGCCCCGCCAGGACTGAGTTCTCCAAGGGCGTTGACAGCCGCCGTAGCACTCACGGGGTACCTTTGCTGCGGTCGATGAGTGCAGCTGTCCGCGACGCGAATCAACTGATATTGTGTCTCGTCCAATTCGCGCGGATCGTCGTGCGTGTCCTGATGTGACATAGGAACTGGTCCGTGCATGTAGCGTTCACCTTTGGCTAGATTCAATATTTGTGACTTTTTGTTGGCTATCTGTACCACATCGCTTCCCTCGCACACAGGATCACCGAGATCTTCGTAGGAGATCTTCTCGATGATTCGCATTTTCTTCGGCTGCTTCTCGGGACTGCACGTCTCTCTCGCACCATTCGCCTGCATTTTGGCTTGCTCTTTCAATTTGTTCTTGTCACTCATGCCGTTCAAGTTCAAGTCGTTCTTGTTGGCATCCGTCTTGGACGCCGCAGTTGACTGACTGGCAGTTGTGTTATTTGGGTTTGTCACGTCTGTGCAGGTTTTGAGTACCTAAAGCAGAAGAAATCATTCAATTCAAACACCGGCCCATGGTGAGTGTGTGTCCCACCAACATACCATGATTGAGTGCTGATTGAAACGCTTGATCATATTCTGATGGACAATGTTGCCGCTGTTCACGAGATGTCTGTCGCCGGCGACACTGCCGAAACCCTCCTCCAATGGAACATCCTCGAAGCCCCGCAAATCAAGGAGCGGGTCACCGGCTCCCTGCTGAACGGCCGCCTTCAATGCCTGATCGTCGATTTTACCACATTCACTGAAAATATCTTTGGTCCCGGCTGTGATGCGATCACGATGGAAATAGTGCGACTGAAAGAACTTCGTCCAGAACTCCGATTCGGAGAGTTTGCCTGGCACGTTCTCCGCATGCTTACGCTTAACTGCTGGATATGTCTTAAATATACAATGTATGATGTCGGCGGTGAGATTGTATTTGAGGCCGTTACAGCCGTCCGTCTGAGGTTTGATGTCCGCTAAGAATGCTCCAGAAACACCTTCGCGCACAAGGGGGAAAGAGAAAGAGAAAGAGAAAGAGAAAGAGGAAGATTATGATTGGTTCTGGTGTCGTGTCCTGCATGGATTTTCACACTCACCAATTTCTTGTTTTTTTGCATTCTTTTTGTCTGTGTACTCTTTAGCGTGGGTTGTCCAGAATTCCTCACTCGACAGAACGTGCGTTATCACCAAGTCTTTGTACAGTTGCAACAGATTAGGATTTTCGGAGAGAATACGATTCTTTTCTTCAAGTTCCTTGTCGACTTTCCTCTTGAAATTTGGCAATAACTGTTGCAGTAACTCTTTAACCTTATCACGATCGGCCAGTTGTGCTGACAGCCCATTGCGATTGACAAAGTGAAACGTTGAACTGTTGCCGTCGTGCAGAACGACTTGCAGCTGAACCTTTGGCTTGCCTTCTGGTGAGATTTTTTGCACTACGGAAGAGAAATGATGCTGTTTAGACGGAAGTGTATGACTGGACTGCGATTGTGACGAATAATTCGATGGGGAATGGTTTTCGAGCAGTTACTGCTTCTTCTTGGTATTATCTTACTTTGGAAACAGAGAGGGAACGCCGTATGGACGAGCAGAAAGGTGAATGTTTGGTTGCAACAAGAACGATGGCTTATCAGAGAACGTGAAGCTACTACAACGTGCTGTGTGGAGGTGAAGCTTAAACCACGTAATGCAGCATCAAACGACATGGACTACTACTGCAACGAGATGCATCGAGGGACAGGAACGCACAACAATCCTTTGTCGTACAGCTAGAGCTCTATGATCCCATCAACCAACCAGGAATGAGAACTTGACAAGGGAAAGAGTAGGAAACAGTTTACTACTTCTTCCAGCTGCCGCTTGATACTAGGTCAAGGGAATATGAGGGATTCGGGGGAGGTGACTCAGAAAAATGTTCTTTTTTGCGATAAATTATGACAAAACTTGAGAATCTGAGTCTCGTTCAGTCAGGACAATCGCAATTTTCGAGATCATTAAAAGGACTCAGCACCTGTTTGGCTCTCCACCCCACTTCAGGATTGCACGTAAACAGTGCAACACTGTCGCTGAAATAGAAATAAAAAACATTGATTTTTTCTGTTTCCTCAACCCCATGACGCGCGATGTCCCTCAAATTTTAAATCGAGTCTTTTTCGTGAGCTTTCACTGCACTCCAAAGCTTACGGCTTAAACACAACCACCATTCGATGAACTCTTGATCAAACCAAAAACAACTTCACTCGGAAGTCCACTCGCACCAAGCCGACTTCACATGTGTATACACAGCTTAACCCAAATAAAAATGATAGACACACGGTCCCCGCATACAGAACTTACTTTTTACATCGGCAAATCGATGGGACACCGCCACTGTATCGCGATGCTCCGCCATCCAGGCGAGGCGCTCGTTCATTACGTAAAATGTGCCATCGCCCTTTTTGTAGCGGACTTCGCCCATCTGAAGCAATACATCCTCACTGCTCGTGGTCATCTTCTGTCCGTACCAACCGCACAACCAACCGCTGACGATGAGATCTTAAGTCAGTCGACAGAGGATGCAATCAAAGGAATTCTCCTCACAAATTACAACAAACAGGAACTCGGCCAAACAGAAATGAATGAATGACGACTTATTGTTATCCCTGAAAAGACAACGCAAAAAAGACGACAACATTAACACACATAAACTGATGTGAATTAAAAAATCAAACAATATTCAAGAGGCTTTTGAACCAAACCGATTTTTTTTTTTTTTGCAACACTTTGAAAACGCACTATTCACACGCATTTCAATTGAATTTCTATTCACACACAACAGGGAAGTGTTTAAATACATTTTCAGTTGCAATTCAAGTGCAAAAGATTTGTGAAAATAATAAAATTTAATAAATTTCACAAGCAGTGGGAAAACCAACCTCTGTTCGGAGGGCCGCCATTTGCAAAATGCATATTTATTTGAAACGTCAAATTCGCTGTCAAACGATAGAGCAATGTTCCCATAGCGTCTCTTCTCAAGTAACTGAATTGAAAAAGAAGAAGGCGAAATTGAAAATTTTTATTACGCGAACAGGGCAAAACGCGTGCGGGAGGAATGGAAGGAAGAGAAAAGCACTGAACTTGGAAATGCGCCGGCGTTCTCTTCGAATGGGAAAGATACAACTACACTCAGCTGATTGGGATGTGTCAAGGGAACGCTTGGAATTGTATGCAATTGTGGTTGCGCTACAAGGCGACAAGGCGACATTTGCTGTCAGTTGGGATATGTTGGTTAGGTGAGTAATGGTGGATTTTATCGATATGGTGACTGAAAAGAATGTTTAGAATCGTTTTAGAAACGAATAGGTTTGCTTAGGCCGCTTTTGCATGTGCGACTTTTTACTCACAATTCTTACAATTTCCTTTGAGTGAACCCTTTTGCCTAAACTCCCTTGATTATAACATTGAAAAATCGGCGACGAATTTAGCGTGTGTAAAAGCCGCTTTAGAAGGCGACTGAATCACTTGAAGGAACTCTGGAATTCCGCCTCGTCTTCATTTCCACGCTCATTTACAATGACATTCCAGCAGTGAGCTCTTTAGACAAAGCCAATCTGCTTGCGGCGCATTTTGCAGCCAGCTCAACACTGCCAGATTCCAATATGTCTCCACCTGTACTGGACAGCGTTGATTTCACCATGGGACAAATCCACTTCCGCACTCGTACAGTTGCAAGAGCACTCAAAGATCTCGACGTGCACAAATCCGCTGGCCCGGATGGTATTCCCCCTAAACTTCTGAAGAGGTGTTCTTCTGTGCTGGCAAAACCATTGCGTGAGCTTTTTCATCTATCCTACTCTTTAGGTCTCTTGCCGAGCAGATGGAAAACAGCATTTGTCCAGCCCGTCCCTAAAAAGGGCGAATCTTCGTCACCCACCTCGTACCGACCCATAGCACTTACGTCCCTTCTTTCTAAGATCATGGAAACGCTGATAAATCGTCAGCTTATGAAATATCTTGAATCGCGGAAGTTTCTTAATGACCGGCAGTACAGTTTCCGTAGCAACAGGTACACTGGTGATCTGATAGCTTATCTCACCGAAAAGTGGAACAAATCGTTGCACTTGACATTTCTAAGGCATTTGATAGAGTTTGGCATCAAGCTCTTTTGTCGAAAATGCGTGCATATGGTATCGATGAATCTCTGCTTCTATGGATTAGAAATTACCTTTCGAACCGTTCAATTCCAGTTGTTTTGGATGGGTTCAAGTCTGATATCCACCAAATAAATGCTGGTGTACCCCAAGGCTCTGTTCTGTCTCCGACACTCTTTCTCATTTTTATTAATGATCTCTTGTCTGCTACTTCTAATCCAATCCATTTATTCGCTGATGACAGCACCCTCAGCTTTTCATATTCGTTCCGAGACTCACGACCCTGCCCTTCCGCCGTAGAATTGGAACGGCAGCGTGTATGTTAAGCACATTGAATTCCGATCCTGACAGCATAATTAAATGGGGAAACAACAACAGAGTGGAATTCAATGCTGTCTGCTGTCACTCAAGCGAACCCTTGTTAATCAGCCATTATCCATGAATGGCGCTTGTGTCGATGAAACCGGAAAGCTTTCCATCCTTGGTATGTGTATCAACACAACACTTAGTTGGAACGATCACATATTTGAGGTCCCCAAAAATGCTGCGAAATGTTTAGGTTTCCTTAATCGATGCAAGAAATATTTCACCCCCTCTGATTTGGCTTTCATTTATAAGGCGTATATCCGCCCCAAGCTTGAGTACAACGCTCATATCTGGTCTGGTGCCCCAAAGACCACCCTGCACCTACTAGATAGACTCCAAAAGCGATCGATAAAACTTATAGGACACAACAATGTCGCAAAGTCATTAGACTCGCTCGACCGTTTCTTCTTTGTCAGTATTTGATCGCTGTTTCAACAAACTATGCTCAAGTGAGCTAGCCGACTGCTGAATTCACCCGCAATACTCGTCTCGCCAGGAATGCTCATCAGTTTACCCTTAAGCCTACTTTCGGACGCACTGTTAAATTCAGAGACTCGTTCCTCAGCCGTACTACGCGAATTTGGAATGCTCATCCCAGCCCTATATTTCCCACAGACTACAACCCGCAGATATTTAAGACCGATGTCTACAGGTACCTCCTCTCCCTTTCTCCCTCTATACCTTCGGCCCGTGCTGTGTCTTGACCCCGGACACTTAGAGGTATTAGCAATCCCTTGAGCGCGCGCAAATTATAAAAAAAAAGCAGGAGTCGAACCTTAGCACCCACAATCGGAGGTAGCGCTAGAACCACGGACCTAAGACCACTAGCCACAGGCCAATCCAAAACGAGTGACGTAACACTACGTCCTCTACGTCCTATGCTCTCGACATATATGGGCACACATTCTAATCTGAAACTAGGCGAAAACCGTATAGCCTTTGGGCATAACAACTGGATATTGGCACATCAGGACTATTGGTCTCAGGCGCTTACACAGAACTGCAGTGTACACACAGTAAAAGCGACTTATTTGGCACACCTAACAGACACGTTGCAGAGACGAAGGTGAAATAGAATATGCTCAACTTTCGTTCCGCAAATGTCGAGATCTAGGTGGACAGAGGATGTAGTTTCTGTGCAATTCTTTGCAGAGCTCAATGTTAACGTAAGTGTATGATTCTGAAAGGTTTCACTGTGAATATAATGCCTTGTAAAAAAGTTGAATTGATGGAAACACGTGATTCATCAAGGTTGCAGTAAACCCAACTCGTTGATCTAAGTGAGCTGCGACTGCCTTCCTCAACCAGCATACCCTTTACTCTGATGACTGGAGTTCTGAAGCCGGATGGTCATCTGCGGATGTATATAGGATTGGTTCAGTGGCATTCTTGAAGGATCGCAATATTAGTCTAGCACAATACCTTTCTATTCATTTTTAGATGGAGGACTGGGGCATAAGGGGAAATTCTGTCATGGCTGAGGTACAACGCGGTGTCCAGAAGGTACATCATTTGTTAGTCAAACTGCGAAAAAAAACCCTGGATTCTACCGCATTCCATTCAGGATTGCCCTTAAATCTCAGCTTATATGAGTTCATTGCAAACTTGCCAGACATGGCACCATATCTCATCATTCTCTCCGTAGTGTGAGCTCCCGAGCATGTTCTTACCTCCCACTAAACATTTCCTAAAGCTTCATTCCGTCCGATCCAGCAACTGTCTCTTCTTCCGTCTATGGCTCTACAGTCTGGGCTTCAATCATCAACCCTTTCCAGTTGGGGCTCTCTCTGGATAGATGACTCCAATTACGCACATTAACTTGGCTGCTGTCCTTCTCCTCATGTGTGCGGTAGTCTTCTCTGTTGCGTTGTCGGAATTGTAGACAACTGCCTTAATACTGAGTAAATCTGCCCTCAAATTGTCTTTCTGGCCGATACAGCGGATGTTTTGAATGCGCTCAACTCTTTCGGTAAATGAAAGTGATACAGTGGATATTTTATAAGTATTGATATAAAAATGCTAATTTTTCAAAGGTTTGCCAGAGTGCCATATTCCATCTTTTGGTGTCACAGTGCCACAAAGGCACAATTGTGCCACATCGGCAACGCTGACAGCATGTCGATTTTCAAGAGAGCCAATAAAGTTCTCGACATTGTTGCCTCGTAAATTGAATCGGCTCTTTGGATTAGATTCTATGCAGTGGGCGGCTGCAAAACCAGAAGGCACTATCTTATACAGGAATCGATCCGTGACACTCCACCTAGAAGAAAAACAAGACGATCACCAGGTTCTTGGATACATTTGGTCAAACATGACCTCCACAATTGAGATCGTAGACGAAGTAGTGCCCTTGGCAAGAGTTGCTACTTGCATTTGTCGTAACAACTTCAACAATGTTCCAGTTAAGAGGCTCTTCGAATCCGAAACTCCTTGATCGAGAAGGAGAGGAAGGCCGAATATCAGACATAAAGGCAGAGTCATCACGGACGCAAGGCAGCTTGGTTGGAAGCAGCGTACCCAGGACAGCGATAGCTCAGTCTCATACCCTCCATGGATCGCAGGCATGAATAATCATAAGTAAGCAAGATGAACTGGCAAGAACGATGTTTTTAATCCACCATCGTGTGTCTTCAATCAATTATCGTGTGGCTTCAAAAATCGTTTGCCTGGTGTGACAAGCGTGATTTCCAAGAAGTGACATCACGTGGTCCCCATTTTGCTTAAAGTGTAGAACTATTTTTTGGTGGACGGGTTTCTATGGAAAAGAGGATCCCGTTCCAAATCAAACAACAATGACTAGGTATAAGCCATCTTCTTTAGCGTCTCTAAGTTCCTCTCTACACGATGCAACAACAGAAAGCATATACACTTCTATACAGGGTGGGCTAAAGACAAGTTTCTTTTTAAAAATGCAATAAAATGAACTAAATTAATTGTTTTCCATATTTTATGGCTTTATTAGTAAGAACAAATATTCCCATTAATTATGAAATACAACGTCGTTCAAGTGGCTACCTCGGCTGGCTTCGCAGTAGCGCATTCTGTCACCCCAATTTTCCAAGACCTTCGTGATGGTTTCGGGACGTAGCTCTCAGATGGCTTGGATGATATTGGCCTAAGAGCTCGAATCGTTGCCGGATTGTTGGCACAACATCGATCCTTCACGGTCCCCAGCAAAAACAAGTCCAAAAACCAGCTCCAAAGCGGCCAATTGACATCGCCAAGACGGCTGATAACACGATTTGGGAATTTTGGTGCGCAAAAGATCGATTGTGCCATGGACTGTGTGGCATGGTGCACCATCCTGCATTTACCAGAGTTTGTCCAAATCCATGTCCTCAATTTCAGTAAAAAAAAGTCGGTTAACATGGCTTTGTAACGCCCACCATTTACCGAAACGCTGTTCCCAGCCTCATTTTCGAAGAAGGGCACAGCAGCCACATACTCATCTGTGCGCACCTGTACGACGACAAACAGTCTCACGAACCTTTTGCACAAACTTGCGTACAGCAGTCGCGGTGGATGCGTCATTCCATCTGCCAAAACTTATTTAAAAAAAACGCATTGTTTGGGCTACACAGCCCTTGGAAATAAGTTTTCAATACATGTACTTCTTTACTTTATTTCTGTGCAACAAGGCCACGGCAACAAGAGAAATGTGACGCCAGAAATACATAATATATTGCTCTCCTATTTCTGTGTGTCGCCAAGGGAAGTGGGAAGTGCTAGGCGTGCCGTCTCGCCTCCCTCGACCATCCATTGCTCGTCAATTTCACCAGCAACTGTAAAAATGCTCAATAACAATGTTCATCCAACAAATACATCGGAAAACACATCAGTTTATGCATACGTGTGTGAGTTCTTATCAGACACTACTCGCGTATGTACGCGCTAGGCGATATTGACCTTTCGTATACCCATAAGCTCATATCGATTTGGCTACGCACACTGTTCCAACAGCAACATTTTCTCTCACTCTTAATGCTTGTGTTCATTTTATTATCATTTGGTCATATTCTGCCATCATGTATTTTTCGCGATGACTAACTGTGATTCTCAGCGAACGTTGTGGGATTCCCATTAAATCAGTAACTAAGCTGACAACAAGTCACACAATCATTTTGCCAACTGTTCAGCATCACACTTTTGCTATTTTTACGATGCCAGCGAATATTTATCAAACATTTTGCCGATGTTTGTTTTGCTTACTGACTGTGTTTCATTTTGCGAGTGGTTGCAAAAAAGTGTGAAGGTAGATCGTTACTGAGGACATACATTGTATGTTCGTATGTATGTGCTTAAGTTTCAGTTAATGCCAGTCATCTAGCACCAGCACGCCTAAATGCACTCGCAATTGGTCTCAGCACAGAACCTCGGTCAGTCAGTTAGAACTCGAGACGTATGCTGGTATGCCACCAATGCATTCCACTGACAATCATTTTAGCCTCTCATTTTCAACGACACAACTGATTGAAGCTGTGCAAGCCTCCCTTTTCCAAACCAGCTTGCGGCCGCACACATCTCATGTGGACTGATGCACAGCAACCTCCAAATGAAACAACAATCCGAAAAAAAAGAAGCTTCACATCCCACCACCGCCAAATTAAAAGAACTGAGTGTTTGTTTTTTTCCATAAATCTAAAGATTTATTTATACAAATACATTAACCAAACTTAACCTATATTTATTTACTTCATTGAGAACAGATTCAAGTGCAATTGTTTTTTGTTAAAAAGTTTACAATGTCGTTACAATGAGTAGATGCGCTTTAGGTTGCTCTCGAATGTTTCAGCAGCAGTTCTTTAGATTTACGCGTACATTAGTAAAAAAATAGTTTGTTTGACTCATCAGTCTTAGGTACAAAATGGATTGAAATTGTCTTGTGTCGATGTGACCGCATTCGCTTACAAAGTGATTTCAGTTGTTTGCTGGCGTACTCAGCCAGAGTGAATAAAAAATAAAAATAAAAAATGTTGCAGACTGCGGCAGTCGTACAACGTGGCAAAGCCAGCTCTGGCGAATGCCTTAGTTCGTATCAATTGCTGAAATCGGAAGATTTCTAAATCGATTGAATGTTGCAGTTACGCAAGTGCGTAATTAAGTTTCAAAAAGTTTTCTCTAGAAGAGATGATTTGATCATTCCTTCGGGAATACTGCAAAGCATTTTGAGAACGTGACAAGCCTACGGCGAGTCTTCAACCCAGCTCCAGGACCTGCAGTCCAAGGGCGAGCGTCCACAAGCCAGTCATCATGAGAAGCCATTGTCTTCGCATGAATCAGACCCGCAGAGGCTCAACCCTCGAAGGACAGGTGTGGCACTGGTATTAAAAAGCCGCCGAACGCTTGTCAACCTCAACACGATTGAGCATTCCTTCGGGGATGGGGGTGGGGACAAGTCCCCGGGGGTTCCCTTTTGCACAGCCGGCTGCAGATCCACATCTGATTTGCGAATACAACTCGGGGATAGACACTGAAACCCCGGAGGGTCGCAATGAATATGCCTAAGCTTCATCCAATGAATCGATGGGAGCGCGGCCGGACGTGCAAACGGGGTGGGCACTTCACAGATGTCTGGCGTCCACTGAGTGCCAAGAATATGGGCCAAAATGTGTGACAAGAAACCATCAGGCGCCGACGAGGACTTCAGGGAGTTCGATAAATCCAGTACAAGTACCGCGATCTTCGAACCCCATCGTCCTCGCCAGTTCCACACGATTTGATGTTGCACAAAATGCCCAACTCTTGGTCCTCGGCTTTCAGCAAATTCTGTTCCATACCCGGTTGCTTGGTGCCTTACGGCGGTTTGTTCAATGAATGGTGTGTACTATTACACTGTGTGCATGACTATCCTTGAAGAGGCGTAGTCCAATACTGGCGCTTGCCAGGTTTTTTGTATTTGTTTATAAGTGAGCGAATTCAGAACGGGTTTCGGAAAAGAGTGCATAAGGAAGCGTTGCAATACCTTCGAAGCGCCGCAAAAGCGACCAACGAAAGTGACTCCAAGCGTCCAAACGAACTGCCCCTCCAAAGCTCCGCCCGGAAAAGCCCGGTCTGGTGATACTGTATGTAACTTAGATTAGCACCCGTCGCCCGACTTCTTCTTGCGGCAGTTCTCGGCGGTGTGCCCCCTGTAGTTGCAGTGGGAGCATCGGTTTGTGCCGCGGCCAGTCGGTTCGGTGCCTTCACTTGCCTCGGTGTTGTTGTGTTCGATGATGCGGCCCTTCTCCAGCAAGTCTCGGAATGACTTCACGTCGTGACGTGCAATGTGCTTGCGATAGTTGATGTGCAACAGGCCATAGATCAGATCGATTTCGGTCTGCTCGTCGTGCCGATTCTCGGGCAGCTGAGCAAGTAGAGCACGTTTCTGGCACACAAATGTGTCGATAGCCACCCCTTCGGTCTGCTTCGATTGGAAGATCTCCATGTAGATCTGGTAGGCTGGCTTCGTTGGCGAAAAGTGGTCGCGAATCAACTCCAGTGCGTCATTCCAGGTCTTGGCCTCCCTCTTCACGCCCTGCCACCAGGTGGAGGCGAGCCCGTAGAACAGTAGGGAAAGTCCACGCAATGCGTCCTCGTCGCTGATGTGCTCGATCTCCTTGTAGGTTACAACTGACGTTATGAACTCCTCCACGGCGTCGTGGTCACGTTGGCCGCCAAAGCGGGTGCCGCAATTGGTAAAACTCCCCTTGGACTGCGTCACAGGTGCCGCTGCACTCGCAGCTGAGGCGCCGGCAACAGCTGCACTGCGGACTGCTTCAATTAGCTGTTGCAGCTGCTCCGTTGTCATCTGGACCGACATCTTGAGTGCAGTTACTTTTTACAGAATCACTTAATAGAATAAATAAAACACTTTGTTCAGGCAAAGCCAAGCGGTCTGGCGAATGCTTGCGTCTGAATGCGGTACAAGTGCACAAGTGAGTGCTCGATGGCGATGCGACTGGCCCAAGAATTCGCCGCTCTCGCTTTTATACGAGCTGATTTGCACTTGTGGTGAAATACACCAACGCTGAGTCAAAGCTCATCCATGACCTAATCGGCGAATACTTGCGCGTTTCTGTGAGACTGTGTGACAGCCGGTGTGGATGTGTGGAGGGCCTATTGTGCTGCCAGCAAGTTCAAGAATTTTCAAGTTTTCCGCTGACACATTTCTTGTGAAATGCTGGAAATCATACACTGATCTGTTTTTGGTTTCATGACATGTTTGCATCATGGCTAGAAGCGAACCGAAAACTCCGTTTCCCCGAGGACCAGCCGGTATCCACAATTTAGCAATTAGTCGCATGTTCTATTCGATTTCCTTAAAATTGATATCGTTCGTTATCGATTGAGTACCAATCGTCGTATCTTCGCTGTTCACATGTGCAAGAGTGTGTACAGTTAGATAACTCTCTTCCGTCAAACAACACCCGCAAAACATACAAAACCAACGCACGCATACTTACGTATGTATACAAGTCCAACAGTTTCAACTTGTTTTTGTTTTGGTTTCAGCGCCGGCCGGTAAGTGACGTACAGGTCTTTTCTATTTTCGTCACACCACTCGTTGGAATGGGAATGGATCCAAAGCTCTCAGTTTCTTGGGGCGTTTGTATCCGGTGAAGCTTTGGGTTTGTTCAACTAGTTGCCACGGTTGGGAAGGTGGCTGCTGCATCTGTATTCGTATGGAACTGACGGAGAGGTGGCGCTTTAAGAATGCACTTCCGTGCCATCAATACAGTCAGGGTCAGGGTTAACTATTTTAATTGAAGACAGTTAGAGCCTGTTGCGAGACCAAATCTGGCCATAAATTAATCACAGCTGTTAGCGAGGTCTAAAGGGTCGAGTGTCCTATCTGCATGTGAATTTACAAAGACGCACAGTGAGTTGATGCCTGTGTTTGCATTGAAATCGAGGCGGATAATGACAAATGAGAATACCTAAAATCCCCCGCACAACAGCGACACTGGTCAGAACGTCACAATTTGCATCTCATGTCTACTACTTGGGCTTTTTAACAGCACAGCACTAAGATCAAAGCCAACCATTGTCCTGCCGGTCTCAGTTTCTTTGAACTCAAGGGGCAATCAGGCAGGACATACTTTTGAAAAACATAAAAATGACCTTGTACGTCATTGCAGAGCGGGGGCATACACAAAGCATGGGCAATATCGACAGCAGACGAACAAGCTGTGGTGCCGCGTTTTCACTGATGCACAGTAGTAGTGTTCCTCAAATAACATTAAATGCAGCAGCGCGTAACTAAACAAAATAAAGAAACGAAAAGGATGCATCAGACAATTGCCAGCCGTATTCCAAGGCCAATCAAGCACTTACATACGTCACAATGATGTGGCTACATTTAGCTTTATGAGTCAACGAACAACAAGAGTTTCCGAAATTGGGTGGTGTGGATAAAAACACTCCGAGTTAACACTCATGAGTAAAGTGTTTTCGTTAAAGAGAACACTCAGTTTGGAGTGAATAAAACATCTCCTCAAAGTAGGTTCTTCCCCTCAAGTTGAAGTTTGAAAACTGGAGCGGAGAGCCGTCAAATTTGGGACAGGGAATATTCATTTTCAGAAATGTTTTTAATCATACAAACGCGAAAAACAAACGGCAAAAAAGATCACGGCGTTTCGGGACAGAGGGAATCATTTCAAGGACATGTATGAGTTCCAGTAGTTTTGTAACATGAAATGGTTAAGCAATTAGTTTCTTTCCGAAAAAACGCGTGGTGGTGCCACACCAAGAATTGAGAAGATGAAAGTATTCCTTCGATACACTGGTGACAGGACATTGAGATTCACAGATCCACTGCATTGAACAAAGTTTGGCAACTGCGTTCTGCTAAATGTGCAAAAGCAAATGTATGGATGCAATTTCCCTCATCGAACGAAGAATTAAGAGAAGCTAAACAAGAATCGCAAGCCAAGTATAGTTTTCCCAGTGCAAACTGGAACTTGATTATGTTCAAAGTCCATCAAATCCAATAGCTTTCAACGCAATTTGCTCTTCCATGGCTGCAGTTTGACTTTTTTCTAGCAAGCGCGGATAAAATTTTAAAACATGTGTGGAATCCTTCATCTTCCATTCCATTCTGCCCTTAGACTAGAACATGTCAATAGTCAAAGGAAGTTATAATGTTACTAAGACCCGGGAAACCACCAACGGATAAAAGGTCAGTTAAAACTTTTATTTTGAGGAGAAGCCTCTTCCTTTATTGGTTATCAAAAATGAACTGAACTAAAACAATTTCCATGACTTAATTCTATGCCCTACTGCCATTGGTAATTTTGCTGCAACAGCGAATTATGATTTCGATGAAGATGTGTGCTATTGCTGGTGGAAGTAATTCCGAGAAATATCTGGGTGTTGATTTCAGATCGAGATGTTGGTCATTGGGTTGCGGGAGAAATATTACTTGGAATCGTTGGGAATCGTTCTGCATCCGGCGTATGAGTTGATGTTATTCCAAATCGGCGTGTTTGTCTTTAACTGGTCAGATAGACCAATTTCACTTCTCCCGATAATGCTTAAGATTTTTGAAAAAATTCTACTTAGACGTTTTCTGGAAGAAAAACAGTTTATTCCAAGTCTCCAATTTGGTTTTAGAAGTAAAGACTCAACTATTGACCAAGTACATCGTATAACTGATGTAGTAGAAAAACATAAGCTCGTTTGTTCAGCCGCATTTCTTTATGTTTCCCAAGCCTTTGACAAAGTTTGGCACGAAGGCCTGAAATATAAACTTTCTCTGATAGAATCTTCCGAGTAAAACATGGAAATGAATATCTGGCCCTCTGCTCTACCTGCTGTATACGAGCGATTTACCAAAAGAATAACAAAAAATTTGCTGACGAAACCGCCATTTTAGTAAAAGCCAAAACGGTAGAAGAGTCTACATCTACATCGCTTCTTTGTAAATTCACATGCAGATAGGACACTCGACCCTTTAGACCTCGCTAACAGCTGTGATTAATTTATGGCCAAATTTGGTCTCGCAACAGGCTCTAACTGCCTTCAATTAAAATAGTTAACCCTGACCCTGACTGTATTGATGACACGGAAGTGCATTCTTAAAGCGCCACCTCTCCGTCAGTTCCATACGAATACAGATGCAGCAGCCACCTTCCCAACCGTGGCAACTAGTTGAACAAACCCAAAGCTTCACCGGATACAAACGCCCCAAGAAACTGAGAGCTTTGGATCCATTCCCATTCCAACGAGTGGTGTGACGAAAATAGAAAAGACCTTTACGTCACTTACCGGCCGGCGCTGAAAGCAAAACAAAAACAAAAACAAGTTGAAACTGTTGGACTTGTGTACATAAGTATGCGTGCGTTGGTTTGTGTGTTTACGGGTGTTGTTTGACGGAAGAGAGTTATCTGACTGTACACACTCTTGCACATGTGAACAGCGAAGATACGACGATTGGTACTCAATCGATAACGAACGATATCAATTTGAAGGAAATCGAATAGAACATGCGACAAATTGCTAAATTGTGGATACCGGCTGGGCCTTGGGGAAACGGAGTTTTCGGTTCGCTTCTAGCCATGATGCAAACATGTCATGAAACCAAAAACAGATCAGTGTACGATTTCCAGCATTTCACAAGAAATGTGTCAGCGGAAAACTTGAAAATTCTTGAACTTGCTGGCAGCACAATAGGCCCTCCACACATCCACACCGGCTGTCACACAGTCTCACAGAAACGCGCAAGTATTCGCCGATTAGGTCATGGATGAGCTTTGACTCAGCGTTGGTGTATTTCACCACAAGTGCAAATCAGCTCGTATAAAAGCGAGAGCGGCGAATTCTTGGGCCAGTCGCATCGCCATCGAGCACTCACTTGTGCACTTGTACCGCATTCAGACGCAAGCATTCGCCAGACCGCTTGGCTTTGCCTGAACAAAGTGTTTTATTTATTCTATTAAGTGATTCTGTAAAAAGTAACTGCACTCAAGATGTCGGTCCAGATGACAACGGAGCAGCTGCAACAGCTAATTGAAGCAGTCCGCAGTGCAGCTGTTGCCGGCGCCTCAGCTGCGAGTGCAGCGGCACCTGTGACGCAGTCCAAGGGGAGTTTTACCAATTGCGGCACCCGCTTTGGCGGCCAACGTGACCACGACGCCGTGGAGGAGTTCATAACGTCAGTTGTAACCTACAAGGAGATCGAGCACATCAGCGACGAGGACGCATTGCGTGGACTTTCCCTACTGTTCTACGGGCTCGCCTCCACCTGGTGGCAGGGCGTGAAGAGGGAGGCCAAGACCTGGAATGACGCACTGGAGTTGATTCGCGACCACTTTTCGCCAACGAAGCCAGCCTACCAGATCTACATGGAGATCTTCCAATCGAAGCAGACCGAAGGGGTGGCTATCGACACATTTGTGTGCCAGAAACGTGCTCTACTTGCTCAGCTGCCCGAGAATCGGCACGACGAGCAGACCGAAATCGATCTGATCTATGGCCTGTTGCACATCAATTATCGCAAGCACATTGCACGTCACGACGTGAAGTCATTCCGAGACTTGCTGGAGAAGGGCCGCATCATCGAACACAACAACACCGAGGCAAGTGAAGGCACCGAGCCGACTGGCCGCGGCACAAACCGATGCTCCCACTGCAACTACAGGGGGCACACCGCCGAGAACTGCCGCAAGAAGAAGTCGGGCGACGGGTGCTAATCTAAGTTACATACAGTATCACCAGACCGGGCTTTTCCGGGCGGAGCTTTGTAGGGGCCGTTCGTTTGGACGCTTGGAGTCACTTTCGTTGGTCGCTTTTGCGGCGCTTCGAGATATTGCAACGCTTCCTTATGCACTCTTTTCCGAAACCCGTTCTGAATTCGCTCACTTATAAACAAATACAAAAAACCTGGCAAGCGCCAGTATTGGACTACGCCTCTTCAGGGATAGTCATGCACACAGTGTAATAGTACACACCATTCATTGAACAAACCGCCGTAAGGCACCAAGCAACCGGGTATGGAACAGAATTTGCTGAAAGCCGAGGACCAAGAGTTGGGCATTTTGTGCAACATCAAATCGTGTGGAACTGGCGAGGACGATGGGGTTCGAAGATCGCGGTACTTGTACTGGATTTATCGAACTCCCTGAAGTCCTCGTCGGCGCCTGATGGTTTCTTGTCACACATTTTGGCCCATATTCTTGGCACTCAGTGGACGCCAGACATCTGTGAAGTGCCCACCCCGTTTGCACGTCCGGCCGCGCTCCCATCGATTCATTGGATGAAGCTTAGGCATATTCATTGCGACCCTCCGGGGTTTCAGTGTCTATCCCCGAGTTGTATTCGCAAATCAGATGTGGATCTGCAGCCGGCTGTGCAAAAGGGAACCCCCGGGGACTTGTCCCCACCCCCATCCCCGAAGGAATGCTCAATCGTGTTGAGGTTGACAAGCGTTCGGCGGCTTTTTAATACCAGTGCCACACCTGTCCTTCGAGGGTTGAGCCTCTGCGGGTCTGATTCATGCGAAGACAATGGCTTCTCATGATGACTGGCTTGTGGACGCTCGCCCTTGGACTGCAGGTCCTGGAGCTGGGTTGAAGACTCGCCGTAGGCTTGTCACGTTCTCAAAATGCTTTGCAGTATTCCCGAAGGAATGATCAAATCATCTCTTCTAGAGAAAACTTTTTGAAACTTAATTACGCACTTGCGTAACTGCAACATTCAATCGATTTAGAAATCTTCCGATTTCAGCAATTGATACGAACTAAGGCATTCGCCAGAGCTGGCTTTGCCACGTTGTACGACTGCCGCAGTCTGCAACATTTTTTATTTTTATTTTTTATTCACTCTGGCTGAGTACGCCAGCAAACAACTGAAATCACTTTGTAAGCGAATGCGGTCACATCGACACAAGACAATTTCAATCCATTTTGTACCTAAGACTGATGAGTCAAACAAACTATTTTTTTACTAATGTACGCGTAAATCTAAAGAACTGCTGCTGAAACATTCGAGAGCAACCTAAAGCGAATCTACTCATTGTAACGACATTGTAACCTTTTTAACAAAAAACAATTGCACTTGAATCTGTTATCAATGAAGTAAATAAACTTAGGTTAAGTTTGGTTAATGTATTTGTATAAATAAATCTTTAGATTTATGGAAAAAAACAAACACTCAGTTCTTTTAATTTGGCGGTGGTGGGATGTGAAGCTTCTTTTTTTTCGGATTGTTGTTTCATTTGGAGGTTGCTGTGCATCAGTCCACATGAGATGTGTGCGGCCACAAGCTGGTTTGGAGAAGGGAGGCTTGCACAGCTTCAATCAGTCGTGCCGTTGAAAATGAGAGGCTAAAATGATTGTCAGTGGAATGCATTGGTGGCATACCAGCATACGTCTCGAGGTTCGGTGCTGAGACCAATTGAGGGTGCATTTAGGAGTGCTGGAGCTAGATGACTGGCATTAACTGAAACTTAAGCACATACATACGAACATACAATGTATGTCCTCAGTAACGATCTACCTTCACACTTTTTTGCAACCACTCGCAAAATGAAACACAGTCAGTAAGCAAAACAAACATCGGCAATATGATTGATAAATATTCGCTGGCATCGTAAAAATAAATAGCGAACGTGTGATGCTGAACAGTTGGCAAAATGATTGTGTGACTTGTTGTCAGCTTAGTTACTGATTTAATGGGAATCCCACAACGTTCGCTGAGAATTACATTTTTTCCAAGGTGAACATTATCATTGGATTCAATTAATAAACAACGAATACATCACCACGCTGGAGATGCTTGTTGGTTGAGGCCCAGATTCACCCCGGACTGTAGCGCCAAACAAAGAAGAAGGTTGATGATCGTTCGCATTAATTCCGAGAAATAATGTCTTGCGAGGAATTAGAGCTTAGCCAACGCAAAAGCCCCACGGGAAGATCGTCAATTCGAGAGGCCAATCCCACGTTGGTGCTTTTTGGAGCGATTTGAGACTCGGTTAAAATTCATTCACGTCGAGTTATTGGCTCTGCAGCGTTGACATTTAAACAAACGTCTACATTACTTACCCAAGTTGAAGCCGTGATGAACTCACGTCCAATAGGTGCTGTTTCAGATTCAGATGTTAATTACTTCTCTCATTTTCTGGTTGGTTCCTGAGGAAAACATCGTCCATTTCAATATCGACCGGTTCACCTATTGGCAGGACATTCAAAGCATATTTCAAGGTTTTTGGCGAAGATGTTACGAAGAATAACTGAAATTAGGTATGGCCTCGTAAGACCTAAACATGAACGAAATGGAATAAAAGTGTTCTAGAGAGTTTTTTTATAGTTATTTGGAAGTATTAACAAAATATGGTGCACATAGGTGTACCTTGGGTTTTAAGATGGTTCAAATCTTCTACAAGTGTAATAATTCTCAACAAAATTATTTTTTTAAATACATAGATATACATTGCATTTCACACACATACTGTAACAGCGTGAGGAGCACGTTGGATGACGGCATTTTGAGGCGAATTTGTTGTCTACAAATCGCGGCAGGTGACCCACATTGTAAAGGGTGATTTTTTAGCTATTATCTTTTTGGCAACACTGGTTTAAACAGCTGGCGCACGTTTCGTGTTTTGTTTCACTGTCAAACATCTTCAGTTTGGTCTATAATCTAACCATGAATCGTCTTACAAACGAACAACGCTTGCAAATTTTTGGTGAGTGGGTTCTTCGAAAGTTGGCCGAAGATCCACTTTTTTACCGAAAAATTATGTTCAGCGACGAAGCTCATTTTTGGCTCAATGGGTACGTAAATAAGCAGAATTGTCGATTTTGGAGTGAATATCAGCCAGAAGCATTGCAAGAGCTACCAATGCATCCAGAAAAAGTCACAGTTTGGTGCGGTTTATGGGCTGGTGGCATCATTGGACCGTACTTCTTCAAAGATGATGCGTATCGTAACGTAACTGTGAATGGTGAGCGCTACTGTGAGATGATATCCAATTTTTTTTTGCCCAAAATACAAGAGCTTGACTTGCATGACATGTGGTTTCAACAAGACGGTGCCACATGCCACACAGAACGCGCAACAGTGGACTTATTTAGGGGCGAGTTCGGTGAACATTTTATTTCACGTGTTCGGGACCGGTCAATTGGCCGCCTAGATCGTGCGATTTAACGCCTTTAGACTATTTTTTGTGGGGCTATGTAAAAGCTCATGTCTATACAGACAAGCCCGCATCAATTGACGCATTGGAAGACAACATTGAAGAATTTATTCGTGAGATACCGGCCGAAATGTTGGAAAGAGCATGCCAAAATTGGACTAAGCGGATGGACCATTTGAGGCGCAGTCAAGGTCAACATTTCCATGAAATAATCTTCAAACATTAAATTATATGGACCGTACTATCGATTCAAATAAAGATTTCATGCTTTTTTCTGAATTTTATGTGCTTTTTTTTGAAAAACTTTCCTATAGCTTTTAAAAAATCACCCTTTATTTCAGATTGTGGTTGTGGCACCACTGGTCGGAGCAGGAGGCTCATTTGTGCATCGTAGCCCATTGTCTCCAGGATCCGAGTTGGAACTTACCGTGGAGCTAGAACTGGGACAAAATCTAGAGCCACGAAGCGATCAACCTTCCCCCCTCATACTTCATCATTGCTTTGGCCAAATTTAATCTGTACTGAAGTAATCCCAATGTGTCCTTGCGTTGTACATCTTCTTCAGTGCAACAGCGCGTGTACATCACCCAGCAACTGACGACAACAAGGACGAGAAAATGGCAAAAGGTTCTCACAGTACATTTTCGTGTCCGCATTGAAGTTCGGTAGTAAGCAATCAGTCTGTCGCATAAATCAATACCAGCCATGCAGGTGTTGTAATATCTGACTACTTCTGGACGATCTCTGTCAATTTTTCTGTTCTGGTTTTAACACCACCGTTTGCAGGTATCTGCAGGGCCACTTTCTGAACAAGTGGAAAGCATTGTTACAGCCTTTGAATCCATCCACTTTACAACACATACACTCTTATCGCTCCTTACTTTTGCTCTGTTCTGCTACAAGTTGCCAAAAATCTAACCCCAAATATTCAAAAATGTGTATAGCACATTCATGCGTGAACTGCCCTGAGAAGTTAGCACGTCATCTGCAATACCGGGTCCAGGTGAAGTCATCTCCTTAGTGCGCGACAGGTTCGCAGCTTCTTCTTCAGTATCTCCCTCAGGTGCCCTCGATTCTTCATCTTCCTCAATTTCTTCGGACTGCTGAGGAGTTGTGGCATCATCTGACTGCAGATATTCCTCATCATCATCGTCTCCAGAGAAATAAAATTCACTGTTAAGTAAGTAAATCCTCAATCTCCTCAATCTCCAATCATAGATTACACAAAACTAATTTTTAGTCCTAAGGTGCACCGTATGTGTACCAATAAAGAAAAGTAGATTTTTATGACGAAAATGGAAAGCCACACAGAAACATACTTTCTCAAAAAACAATATCAATATCTGAGCAACAGAAAACCACAAGAAAATGGAATCTAACTGGAAAAATTAATTTTTTATCGAATTTCAAAGTTCGCGAGAGCGGCTTTCCTGAAATTTTTTCCAACTGTCAAATTCAAATAAGAATTTTATTCCTAGAACCGCTTCGGCAGAGCCAACTATAGATAGAGTTCAAAAATATGTACTTCTAGAAAATCATTCAAGTACAAATAATGATCACAAGCTGAAAAAAAAAAGATAAGGTGCACATATGTGTACCCACGGTCTGAAGAGGATAGAGTCGAGCAAAGGAGTGCAACGTTGTTATGGGAAATATCGTCGTAGTGATGGATGCCAACGCTGACTTGCATGTTCATGTGGGAATTTCAAGCCAGAATGTGAAGTTCGTCCGACTTCTAACACAGTCGCAGCTATTCCAGATGAACCAAATGCCATGGCAAGTTAATTTTGATGCTATGATCTCATCCTCGTCACAAGCTATGAAATTATGGACGTTTTCCCAGTCCCTTGGGGAGCATCGAGGAAGTAAATACCACGAGTCAGAATCAATTCAAAGAATCTTTGTTTTTGCTTCAATTAAGGAACATTTTTACAAACTGCTTCGGATAATGCTTCGGTGTCGTACTGCTGTTCTCGTCGAGACTCGTGATTAAATGCATCGTGCCTAGGAATGGAGCATGAATCGACCTAGTGGTCATTTGTATAAATATTGGCGATTTAAAGAGCGATTCAAATTTTATTTTCTACAATTTGAAATTACATCTAGATAAAGCTAAAACTAAGGGTTAGGGTGTTGGCTCAACAATAGGGGCCACAACTGATCGGCATTGTTTAATTTGACATTTATGAATTACAAAATCGGTTTTGTGTTTATTTCTCCATATCCGTGCGTCCAGGTTGGTCCATGCTATTCTCCAGTATTTTCTGGTTGTTTGTCTTGAAAATGCAACTCAACTACTCTATTGCCCACTACCAACATGTTGTGTTCCAGATCGATTTTCGATTTGAGTGTTTGTAGGACGTTGTTTCCTAGCAATCCATCGAATCGATCGTGGAACGGATATATGTAGCACTCCATTTTCAGTACGGGACTACCTAGCTCCTCAAATAAAGGAATCAGTGCTTTGTGCTTTATTTCAACGTTCTTTTGCAAAACTTTGACATTAATTGGAGCTGGAAGTGTTTCAATATCGCCTGGGGAACACACGCCTGGATTTAGGATTGTGTGTGTTGCTTCCACGTCAACAATTAACTTGAGTGGTCTTTTTTCGCCATTAACCATTATATACGGTAGTCCGTCAGTGGGGCAAGCAATGGAACATGCCTTTGCATTCGCTGCTGGAGGATTTGGGGGCGACGGTAACTTTAATTGGGTTTGTACCACTTTGTGGAACTCATTGTTAGTTGGCTTATAACCAAAAAGTCCAAAATGTGCGCCATTTTGGCTGTTCGTGGGTTTAGTAATAGAACTCGCGGTAAATGGGCCACCATTTGTCTGTTGTACATTTTGTCCTTGGGGAAATAGAAACGAAATGTTCTCATTGTTGCTACTTGGTTTATTACCGAAAATTCCAAAATCTGCTCCTTTTAGGCTGTCCGACGAAATTTCGTTTTTAATTTGAGGTTCGGGCACTTTGTGGAACTCATTGTTGTTAGTTTGTTTACTACCAAAAAGTGAGCTATTTTGACTGTTCGTAGGGCCACCAAAAGCACACGTGTTAAATGAGCCAAAAGTTGTCTTTTGTTCATTTTGTCTGTGCTGAAATGGGAATGGATTTGAATAACTCTTCGCGGGGCAGTAATATGCATAACCGCATTCGTGGAGTATGCTGTTGGCTTCTTCTAAACTTGTAGGATTTCTGCAATACAGCAGGGACCTCATTGGTTCTGGCAGTTTATTTTTAAAAACCGTCAACGCTGATTTTTTGTTTTTTTCAATGTCACCGCCAGTTGAAAGTCGGTCTGTGGTCTGCTTTGTTTTTAAGTTCAATCTATGCAAGGCCGTTATAATTTCGCTATAAAACACTGCGCTATTGGTCTTGAACTTTGTACATATCAATTCGTCAAAAAGTTCCTCTATGCTGCCCCTGACGCCAAAGTTGTTAATTAATATTTTTCTAATTTGAAGCCAATCCGTGCAATGAGCGTCAATCTCGATCACCTCTCGAGCGTTGCCTTTGAGCTTCGCTATAATATTATCCCAGATAATAGTCTGAGACAAGTGATCGTATTTAGCAATTATTGGCTGAATTTTATCAACCAAATCAATGAAATTTTGGAGATCTCTGTAGTCTCCATTGAACTGCGGGAGATTCCAAACGTATTGCAGCGGATCGATGTTTAATGAGAGCATGGTTTTCGCTGATTTCAATTTGGACCGATGATGTTGGAGCGTTCTTTAGTTTCTCTGGATCTGTTCAGCTGATGTTGTTATCGTTGATTGCTGTTCTGCTGCACTTCTCGCCTTCTCTCCTGTAAGTTGTTAGTTAAAAATATAGATTTGCACTTTAACTTAGAATGGTTATGAAGAAATATGTTGCAACTTATTGATTTTTTTGTTCACTAATTAGTCGCTTAATGCAACATTTAATTGTTTCAATAAACGTTGAAGTTTCACTACTGCGTACTTTAACCTCGTAACTTCGTACGACACGTGCGTTCGCCTTTGAATCTATCTGATTACTAAATTATCCACAGTTCTCACTTCATATAAAACACTTCGGCTATGACACATCTGGCGATACTGTTTTTTTTTCGATGTGTGCTCGGAGCGCTCAGAACAAATTCAAATTCAATTCTCTCGTAGTATTGCCATTTGCCACACAGACGATTTGTTAAATATCTCTCTCCCAGTTATAAGGTATCTCTAACGCACACATGCGCTTCTTGCGCTCCGAACTCTGAAGTCCAATGGCTAATGATGAGAACACAAGTATAAAGCATATAAAAATAATCCAAAAAAGGAGGGAAAGATGGAAAACTCGAGATCCGGCCGAAATATCCTCCAATCTCCACCATGCCACCCTTTTCGCCTACACATCTCCGAGCTTTCGGAATCCTAACGTGATAAATGGCTGTTAGGAAGGGTGAAGTTACCTAGCGGTCATGCGTAGAGACGATGCTTTGTGAATTACATTATTTGTTCACCAATGCCTTAGGTAAATGTGAATAACAGGGAAATATGCGAATTATCGTCAATTGTTTTGGAATTCGCCTTCCTTTTCAAACTCACCACATTCACCAACCGGCACATGACTCACAACAGATTACCTACATTTGTGAAATGTGCAACGACTCGTCCAAGTAGTGTGCGTGTTGGCAATGTTCTACTTCCAGCTGATCTCCGCTCTTCCGTTCTCTGTTTTGGTTGGTTGTTTACACGTCTGACACTCTAACGTCGCATGTGAATGTTTTCATTTGATTCACTCTTTTGGGGTGAATTTCAGTGGAATCGTGGAATGGAGTTCCTTCGAGCACAATGTTTGCGTGAGTGATATAATGGGTGGTCTGAATAAAGATGGAGTGTGAGTGTGCCCTCACCTTTTTGGAGGGAACACTCCATCTGGTGTTGGTGTGAATAAAAATAATTTTCTTTAAGTTTAACGAAAACCCTTCACTCACATGTTTTGACAGTTAAGCGTATCATGAGTGTTCCCTCCATTTTAGTGTGAATAAAGATGAATAGTATTGAGTAAACCCTCGAAGAAGTTAAGTGTGCATTGGAGGACACTTTATGGTTAAAAAAAAGTTTGAAAAATACCAAATACTATTTCGGAAGAGGAATACTTCGATGTATTCGGTGCAAAACCCTCAAAAAAAAGGAAAAGGAAATCTGGAATGGAAGATGAGGATTTCATAAATATTTTACAAGTTGCTTACTAGAAAAAAGTCAAACTCCAGCCATGGAAGAGCAAGCGAGAAAAAGCTGTTGGATTTGATGGACTTTAACATACAAAACCAACGCGCACATACTTATGTACACAAGTTCAACAGTTTTAACTTGTTTTTGTTTTGGTTTCAGCGGCGGCCGGTAAGTGACGTAAAGGCCTTTTCTCTTTTGGTCATACCACTCGTTGGAATGGGAATGCATCCAAAGCTCTCAATTTCTTGGGGCGTTTGTATCCGGTGAAGCTTTGGTTCGTTCAACTAGTTGCCACGGTTGGGCAGGTAGCTGCTGCATATGTATTGATATGGAACTGACGGAGAGGTGGCGCTTTAAGAATGCACTTCCGCGTCATCAATACAGTCAGGGTTAATTATTAAATTGAAGGCAGATAGAGCCTGTTGCGAGACCAAATCTGGTCATAAATTAACGACAGCTGTTATCGAGGGCTAAATTGTCGAGTGTCCTATCTGAAGCACGAGGCGCCCGCTGTCATGGGAATTTACAAAGAAGCGCAGTGAGTTGAGTAAACAGGAGCTATTCGATCCCGGGATCCCGGAAAAACTGATCCGGTTGTGTCGCACCACGCTAACACATACGCTATGCACCGTGCAGTTCGGCTCAAAGATTTCTGAGTCGTTTGAAACTTGCACTGGATTTCGGCAAGAAGATGCGCTGTCGTGTGTGACTTCTTCAATCTGGTACTGGAGAAGATAGTGCGGAGGGCAACTGTAAACACGGAAGGCACTATCTTCTACAAGTCGATCCAACTGTTGGGGTACGCAGATGTCATCGACATCCTCGCGCGTTCTCAACGTGCCGTAGTGGAGGCGTTTACGGCGATTGAAGAACAGGCGAAACGAACTGGTCTCAAGGTCAATGAGGACAAAACAAAATACATATATTCTGTCGACCAAAAAACGTTCCGTCAAAATTTCACGATCGACAGCCACAATTTCGAGGTAGTAAAGGAGTTTCTCTACCTCGGGGCAAACGTGAACTCCACAAACGACATCACAGTGGAGATCCGTCGTAGAATCGCCCTTGGCAACCGGTGCTACTTCGGTTTGTCAAAACAACTGGGCTCAAAACTCCTGGCTCGAAGGACCAAAATCATGCTCTACAAAGCTCTTATTTTGCCAGTCCTGCTCTATGGAGCCGAAAGCTGGACGCTAAGCAAAACTGCAGAGCTGATTCTTGGTACTTTCGAAAGAAAAGTTCTACGTCGGTTATATGGTCCCGTCTACGAGAAAGGCGACCGGATGAGAAGACATAACCGCGAAGTCTACGAGCTGTGCCAGGATGTGGATGTAGTCCGGAAGGCAAAAATCCGTCGACTGCACTGGCTCGGCCACATGAGCGTATGGACAACAATACTCCAGCAAAGAGGGTCTTTGAATCCGAGCCTACTGGTTTGAGAAGGAGAGGAAGGCCGAATCTCCGGTATAAAGACCAAGTAATCGCGGACGCAAGACAGCTTGGTCTTGATGACTGAAAGCAGCGTGCCCAGGACCGTCAACGATGGAAGGCTCAGGCTCAGACCGTCCATGGGTCGCCGGCCTGGTAAGTGAGTGCAGTGAGTTGATGCTTGTGTTATCCTCAGTGTAAGTATAATACATTTTTTCTCTCTTCATTGAGATATAAATTCCTCTGCCAAAAAAATCAAAAATTGTAAAACTTTGACCAGTTTAACTGTTATTGCTAGTTTTACTTTGACTAATAAAATACCCCTAAACTTAAACAAAATGTTTTCCGTTGTCTTTGGTCAGTGAGTTAAAAAATGTTCAGGTATAACTTTGACCAGGATGTTTTTTTATCAATTAAAAGCGCACCGGAAATGCAAACACTGAAGTAAAGTATATATTTTAATTCAACAGCCAACAACTTAGGAACACATATCGACACGGACAAAAACACTGCGAATATTTTTCCTACCAAACTGATTAAAGTATGGGGCTTTGACGTTACGCGTTTGACGTTTGTGCAAAAAGCTCGTGAGACTAGTATGCTACTGGGCAATAGTCATGATCGGAAATAGGAGAGAAAGGAGATATCCAACTTCTACCTCTCTTGCCCCTTGATTTCATCTGACAGCGTTTTTTATACGCTTTTTCTTCTCTGTCTGTGAACACGTGTGAGCTCTTGCGAACAGCTGGTAAACAGCTGATACCCTTCCCCAACCGTAGTAGTGGGGTGAATTAGAGTTCTTATTTAAAAATTCGCTCGCTACTGAACTTTTTTCAAATTTTGGTGTTAAATTTTCAACACAGAAAGGCGGGGTAAGCAAACGAACAAAGCGTATGTTCATGAAGCAGATTTTTTCAACTCCCATTTGTGGGAATTACTGTCTGAAGCACTAGGGTGAAATTAATGAATACATTACTTAATGTACATATTTATTTCTGCACATGTATGAATAAAACATATCAAATGCATTCACGCGAAACTTGCGTAAAACTACTAATAATAATAATATTGAAAAATTAGCATGAATCATTAAAAAAAATAACTTTTTTGGTAATTTAGTTTTTTAAAGAAATGTGATGGAAGTTTATTGCAAATTTTGACAACCATTTTCGTGAGTTAGTTTTAGTTGCATTATTTAGACATTTTTCTGAACACTTATGAAATTTAACAGTTACAACTGCAAATTGATCGCCTATATATTACTTTGAAGAATTAAATTGAATCAAAATATTCCTGTAAATAGACTTACGTATGTATTATTTAAATAGCATTACATTTTTATTCACCCAAGTATTCATATCTATTTATATGTGCTTTTAAAAATATGAGTCACCTTTTGAACACCCTCCGAACAATAGTACATGAGATTGGGCAAATCCATGAATCTGCTGACGATTTCCCACAAAATCCACGAATCTGCTGCCATTATCCCACAAAATCCACGAATCGGCCGCCATATTGTGGTGGATCCATGGTTTTTGTAAGAGTATATGTGATATACAAGGGATTTCCACTACTCTCACATTTCACTCCGGTGTGGACTAGGGGAAATTCTCGCCGAAGTTGGATATCTCTTTGCTCTCTTATTTCTGCTCATGATCCCCGTCGTCGTACGGTGCGCACGGATGAGAATGTGGTTGCTGTGGCCTTCTTCGAAAGTGAGGCTGGGAACAGCGTTTCGGTCAACGCTGGGCGTCGCAGAGCCATGTTAACCGACTTTTTCTTACTGAAATAGAAGACATGGATTTGGACGGGCTCTGGTTCATGCAGGATGACGCGCCATGCCACACAGCTCATACCACAATCGATCTTTTGCGCACCAAATTTCCAAATCGTGTTATCAAGCGTCTTGGCGAAGTCAATTTGTCGTTTCGGAGCTGCGATTTGACCCCTCTGGTCTTTTTTTTTTGTGGAGAACCGTGAAGTTTCGGTGTTATGCCAACAATCCGGAAACGAATCAAGTACTTAAGGCCATTACCATCCAAGCACTCAGCGAGCTACAGCCCGAAACCATTAACAAGGTCTTGGAAAATTGGGATGACAGAATGCGCTACTGCGAAGCCAGCCGAGGCAGCCAGTTGGACGACGTTGCATTTCATAATTAATGGGAATTTATGTTCTTACTAATAAAGCCATAATATATGGAAAACAATTTCATTTTGTTCATTTTATTGCATTTTTAAAAAGAAACTTGCACTTGGCCCTGCCTGTATGCGTTTGCATAGCGATAAATTATTTAAAGCAAAACAAGGAAAAATGTAAACAGCTTTAAAAAAAAAAGTTAGTAAGTCTTACAAAAGCTCTCAATTTCTGCATGCGTTCGTATCCATGGTTGCTTTGAGCTTCTTCGAAGAGCTGCCACGGTTGGGAAACTGGGTGCTGGCTGCTGTGTCCCTCGATGGAGTACTGACTGAGAGATGGCGCCTTCACGCTTTCACTGTGTACAGTGGACAACGAAAGTCAATAAATTTGTTCGTAAATTAAATACGTTGTCTGTCGCTGTCGTAGGAAAGGAGCATTTACGCAATTTATTTCGTCCAAATTGACATGGCGTAATGTGTACTGTGGCCAGAGGGCCTTTCTGACTAACATCTTGTTGAAGGTAACCAAAGGAGTGTATAGCTCTCTCCCTGCAAAGTATGGCATTTAATGTCACTAGCTATTCTTAGCTATTCTAATAAAACATTTCTTGATTTATCATTGTGTTACACTAAGAATAAGAAATAAAATAAAAAAAAAACGATGCCCAGTTGAGGACGTGCAAGTATCGGACTGCGAACTGAATTGTCGACGTCGCTCTTCCTCTGTCATTGGATGTTCAGCAACTGTCGCCAAGTAACACAGTCTTCTTCGTTTCATAATGCAGGCCGTTTCTCGTTAGTTGTTCACTTCTTAAGGTAAACCTTGTCTTGTGGGTTGCCTCGTTTTTGGCAAGTAGCCGTACTGATGCCAAGTGTTGGAGGAGGAGATTCGAAAGGCTCATATTCAACTGGTACTTGCAACAGTACTTGCCAAAGCATGAAAGACGCCATTTGGTGATATAGCAGCTACCGACATTGCCATCCCATATTAGTTTGCTTAGCTTGCCAATGCCGTACCTTGCTAGTTGAGTTTTTGCACATTACCTTGCTCCCAGTTGGTCGGCCCTGTCTGTCCTTCTGTTTTTGTCCCGTCAGGCTGGTGTACATCGAGCATTCGGCTTTGAAGAGGCACATGTTTCGTCTCATCATCGCGTTGTTAAGGGCGCGTTGGCGTGATCGCTCAACAGGCAGTACGAAGTCAGTAATCGTAGCCCTAGCCAGCTTAAGGAAGTGTAGCCATCGGTTGCGAAGTCTCGTCTGTGTTCATGGATGGCGTTGCAACACTGCAGTCGATTCTAAGACTAGCACAAAATAGGAAACATGGGGTCCTCACTTAAAGCGTTCGTACTGAGAGTTGGGGAGAAGTAGACGAAGTCCTTAACCACCTCGAAGTCATAGCTGCCCATTGTGCCGCTCTGTCTAAGTCGTCGATGTTGTATGTCCTTTCTCGGGGACAGCATATATCTACTTCGTTGTGCCCCCATTCACCGCCAGAACCATTTTAGACGCTTGTGATTCAATGCTAGAAAGCTAGACTAGAAATTGGATCTAGAAACAGAGTCTGAAAACATTCCACTTCCAATGAAGAATCACTCGAAATCGATGGTAGCCGACTTCCACAAACAATAAGTGGAACATGACTTCTTCCACAAAACATACTTATGCAAGCAATGCTGGTCAATAACAATACATGTACAATCACTCACTATCCAGAATGGAGTGCAACTTGTTACTCGGCGTTGGACACTGTCTTCTTTGCGCAAAGACTATCGTCGTCTCCTCGAATACGGGCGGAAATTGCATGGCTGTCTATTCTTCAGAGGGTTTGTGTTGACACTCTGAGCGCAAGTAAGTGGCCGCTTAACCTAGCCTACATTCGCTGAAAACCGTTCATACTCCCCTTGCCTTACGCATAATTGAGCAGTGAGCATCGTCCCGCAATGAAACCACGACCTGACAAGGCAAATGGATTAACGAATCTTGAGAATCATAAACGTAGCCACTGGACAAGTGCTGACATTATCAAAGAGTTCGCTGTCCAAATAACTAGGTCCTTCCTAGTGAAACAAAAATAATTCTAAAAAAAAAACATTAAATGCAGACTTAAACAGCCACAAGTTCGTACATAATTGAAGCAAATAAATAAAATGACTTTTATTGAGCTTCAGTTCACAATGTTGTGGCTACATTTAGCTTTACGGCCAATGGCCAGTTAGAGTTTACAATGTTATAAACCAGATTGTACCATAAAACGTTTTTGTTATTCAACCACAAACAGACTGGGAGGCATCGGACATCGTGCGCGGGAGAAAAGTGTGCGATGACGATATTTGAGTCAACAAGGGCCAACCTTCACGATTTCATTGGAAGCTTAAAAGTGATTCACGAGGAATAAAGGCGAAGTGCGACGGTTGGCTCTGTAGAACATTGTTGGGGGTGCACCAAAATAGCCATTTCAACGAGTTAAAGTGTACGCAGTGCATGCATTTGTTCCAATTACATAAGCAATAGAAGGCGTGTAGCCATTTGTGTGAATTGGTTCACCCTGTTCTCGACCGTTGTCTGGCGTACCTATGCTGAAAAATTATCCAGAATGGACGTAAATGGCATTATGCTAAAATGAGGAAACTGAACGTCAATGCGCTCTGAATACAATAGATCGCATTCGTTAAATTCGTTAACTTTCTTTAAGTTCGTTCAGTTTCGTCAAGTTCGTTCAATTTCGTTAAGTTTGTTCAGTTTCGTCAAGTTCGTTCACTTTCATCAAGTTCGTTCACTTTCATCAAGTTCGTTCACTTTCCTTAATTCGCTCAAATTCCTTAAATTCATTCACTTTCGTTAAGTTCGTTCACTCTTGATTACATAAGTGGGAATGATTTGAATCTCTACGTAGCGATAATTGCTTCAGATCACTTTGAAAGTTGACGATGCTTCTGGCTACTTCTCCTTCGATTTTGACATGATCTTAAGTCCAGGGTGGGCTCTAATGCTTTCGGAATCCACAGACCCCGAATGAACTACCAAGTGTATCCGTGTGGCGGTAGTCCTCTCGGTCTTTCTGTCGAAATTTGTCTCCAAATGCAGCTTTAAAATAACAAATAAATAAATTAATTCTGGGTCAGAGAGCTGCCTTTTGAACAGCAGTCACCTTTGGCTGGAAGACACAGCAGTGGTTAGATAGATGGAATGATGGCCATAGGAATCTCTGGTGACCTAGCGTATACACCTGAAGCTGTGCCTACATCCGATCTGTGATTTCGATTGCTGCCGGGTTACGGACTTTGTCTCCATCCCGACTTTTGTCAAAATCCTTAAAAGGCGTCAGATAATCCGATTGTTTTGGGATCTTCGAGTTTGTTAGTGGTTCATTATGCCCTTTTGTTGCCAGTTTTACCCCATCGGTTCCATTGTCTTAGTCTTATCGTCGCATGTGTAGCTGTAGCTGCTTCCCGTAGTCCATGAGAAGACGCAATACCATTTCTGAAGCAGCTGAAGACGTTGATGTGAATCCGAATTTCGACATCGAATTTTTCACCTAAAAAATGTACAGTGTATAGTAAGGATTTTGGAGCCTTTCCGTGGCTCATCTTCCAACTGCCACAGCGGCCCAACTAGGCGTACCTAGGACCTGTGCTCACCTGTGGTTATGTGTTGAGATGTGTATTAACGAAATCCAAAGACTGGAGTGGAACCGACGACATCGAATTTTTCACCTAAAAAAATGTACAGTGTATAGTAAGGATTTTGGAGCCTTGCCATGGCTCATCCGTGGTTGTGTTGTAGGAGGAGAAGACATGCTTTGCATATGGCAAGGAGGTCTGACAAACTTACAAATCTTCTTTTTTTTCTCTGTATTGCGCTACATTCCGGGGTGGACCTGGGCCACCTGACCAACAATCCTCTCCAACTAGCGCGATCTCCGGCTAGCTGTCTCCAGTTTCGCACGCCAAGTTGGTTGAGGTCCTTCTCCACCTAAGTGCGCCACAAGGGGTCGCCTTTCTTGTGGATCGGGCGAACGATACTGAGATTCCAATTATCGGACATGCTTTCCTCCGATCCATATCTTACAGATGAGCTGGTGCATGCACCCAACCAGATCATCTACAGCTTTAAAGATTTCAGCGGACAGCCCGCACCGGCAGCTTTGTTTGACTTCAGTCTTGACATTGCTATCTGCACCGCGTCTAGGTCGGAGGGATGGAGTTCTCGTCTAGCCTTGTCATTAGAAATCTAGAAAACTAAGACTCTGATGAATGTCTTCATTAACTTCTCAATCCTATATTGAATCAGTGGAAATAATGACTGATCCTTGATTCCCTTAACGATTCTCTGTTTCTCCTTTGCTTAAAATTAAACAGAGTTACTGAAGTTTAAGTAGATGCAATCCACTTTCGTAGCATGTGCTGCAGTAAGAGCCCCATGATTTCCTAAAACTTGCATTGTAGACTGGCAGATGGGCCCGTGATTGATAGGAAAGCGATACGGCCTTCGAAGATCCCTTACAATGAGATATTCAACTACCGAGGTTATAGAACCCTTCACCGACGAACCTATGCTTGTTTGAAATCATCATTGCACTAGGAAAATGCAGTTCTCCGATAGCTCCGTGAATGTTTCATGGATCAAGACAAGCTGGTGTCTGATATCTGATTCTGGTGTAGAAGCTACAGCAACCACTCATGAATGGAGTGGCGAGGCATTCAGTTTTCATCGAAAGTAGATGATTGCCCTTTAAAGCACGAGCGACGAAACCCCCTGTTCACTTTTCAGCACAAGACTGCGCACTACTCACACATCCGACAACTGGCCTCGCCCATCTTACGGAACAACACGGAATGTGTAGACGACACCACCGAATGCGCACTAAGGCAGTTTGCGGAGTTATTCTCGTCAACATTCTACCAAATCCACAACAAAATTGTAACAAAAAAGACACCTCACTCACTCTGTGCGGCCACTTCACCCTTAAGTCGCTCAACTGCGACCCCAACTGATTGCAGACATTTGTCCTTCTCCAAATCGGATGCTGTCACTTACCTGGTTCCCCCACGGGGCCATCACCAATAGTGATTCCTCCCCAATTGCGCCAGTCATCTGTCAGCAAAGACCCTGCCGCACCCGTTAACAAGTCAGAGTCACTCACCGCCACTTGTCGCCCACAACCAGACGCGGCGTGAACCCTGCATCAGAAGTGATTTTAGTCACTCCCTGGCCATCAGTCAAACCACCCGCAACGTAGTGACGGAATTCTTTACATCCGAAATGCCGACCTCAAATATGGCCCGATAAACAGGCACAACAAGCAAATTGCATCAACCTTGTGGCTTCTACCGGCTACCGGCTACCGACTCCAGCTCCAACCACTTCAGTTCAAGTGAAAATCAATCCATCTGCCGAACCGAAAACCATTCACATCTGACCACTTGTGCTTACAGGTCCTTAAATTAATAACATTCACAATTCCATACGTGGCATGTGTCGCTGGGATGCAAACATTAAAGGATTAAAGGCCATTTGGTCAAGCAAACATGCGCCCGATCCCAAATTACCTGCCACCCTTGATAAACAACCTTCGGACAGAGACGTATGTCGACGGGTGTTCCAGTGGAGTCCCTTTACCACATGTCCGTGTCTCGACCGGGGAGCAAATGACATGTTTCCACATACCACCCAGCACCGAGCACCCACCCGACTCGATAATTCAATTCCAGGCGAAGGATGGCTCCTCGTGATTGACTGCTCCTGATTGAGTCGGCCGATGGAGACCGGTGTGTGCATCTGAAATCAAATCGATTCAATTGCTCCATCGCCTTGCTCTTTGTTTCGGTAGAGTGCGATTGTCTTTTGCAAAAGGTAGCAAACACTAAATCATGACTCCTTGCTGTTGGCCACCGTGCCCGCCCGAGCCCGCTCCCACCTGGCAGCAGCAGCAGCAGCAGCAGAAGCAGAACTTGAGACGAGCACCGAGAACAATTGATTTTCCGTTGGCAACCCCATCGAGGGGTAAATAATTTATATCAAGACTCTTCATGCATAGTTTAAGTGGTGGGAGTGGCAACGGCACCGATGGAGCCGGTGGAGGATTTACATCAATATTAACCAAGAATTGCAAACATTTCCTGGAAATGGAGGGGATTCTAGCGCTTCGCCGGCGACTAACAACAAAATGAAAGAAAAATGAAACGCCAACGAAAACAACAACAAGAGTTGAAAGTCGAGAGCCAAGAGCCGAGAGCCGAGAGTATTACTCATGTTAAATGCTTGCACAAGGATGAAGAGGTCTTGAAGGAAAGTTTGCATTTCAATAGAATGGAATGGTCGGTCGGTCGGTCGGTTGGTCGGTAGCAAAGCTTAACCTTCCGGGAGAACTATAATCTCCGTAAAGAGGATCTGTTTGGAGTTGCTTGGCTGCAGGTGCCTTGGAGAGCAGTGGAAATGCTCCACTCCTCCATCCGACACGACCACTCTCGCTCTCGCCGATGATTTGTTGTTGCCGGTGTGCTGTGTGTGCCTGTGAGTGTTGGAGAGTGCCTCCATTTTTATTTAACCCCAAGGAAATCAGAAACCCTTTCTCGTCGCTGCCGCTGCCGCCGCCACCGCCACCACCTAGTGGTGTCATCGAGTGCGAGGGTGGGGGGAGTTGTTGCTGGTGCTGCCTCTTCCTTCAACCGTCGTCAACGTTGCCGGTTGTCGTTTGTCGACGATATGGAAATGAGGACGAATGAAATTGTGAAATTGTTTAGCTTTTCATTTTGTTTGCGTGCAGTATCCTTGTGAGTTGAACTTAGCATATCGTTCCGCTTTCTATTCTCCATCATTTCGCTTATCCTTTTTCACTCGCTCTGACCTTTGGAGTGAAGGATTTAGATTTCTGTGACGTTCGCGCGAGAGAGATGCTGCTCGAAATTGTATCTTTGAGGACAATAATTCAGTGCTTTTTTTTTCCCCCGCAAATATCGCCGCAACAGGACAAAGTGAAGCGGCTTTTTCTTCCTCTTTCTCATTCATTTCTTGGTCGAAGAGCAAATCCATCTCGATTTGCATAGAAGACGTTGTTTGGCGATGATGTGAAGGGACCCCTTACAATTTATTACCTCCCGCTGTCACGGCGGATGACATTCTCTTGCCCGAGTTTGCTTATAAAATGCTCCCCGTTTGCATTTGAAATGCTTATCTGGTGTGAATGCGGACGCTTTGCTATTTCTCGGACAAGTGGAGACAAGGCGAGGAGCGTTTAGTGGATCATGCGGTCTGCTTTTGAGTTTTTAATAGTTTCTTGAGTCCATGATGGATGACGCATAATCCACCAAGTGGTTCGTTTCGGATTAAAGCGGGTTATGCAGAAACAGACATTCATCCGCGTCCTTTCAGGAAAAACGAAGAGAGTGGGGACCATGTAAGCTTTCAGCTTAGTTTACTCCTTTCTTTTATCATCTTCGATCCATCAATTCAAGGTGGATGGACATAAAAGGACTCAGAACTCCTGACGCGAAGGACCAAAGTCGTGCTCTACAAAACACTTATTTTGCCGGTCCTTCTTTAACAGAGCTGGTTTATGGTTCATTCGAAAGCAAAATGCTGCGTCGAATATAAGGCCTCGACGGCGAGGAAGGTGAATGGCGGAGGAAACATCACCGCGAGCGCTACGATGATGTTTCAAGATTTGGATGTAGTCTGGAAGACAAAAACCCGTCGACTGCCACGAGCGCATCCGAGACTGGTTCGAGAAGCAGAGGAAGACCGAATCTCCGATATAAAGACGAAGTCATTGCGAGTACAAAACAGCAGCTTTGCCCTGGACGACGGGAAGCAGTGTGTCCAGAACCGTCAGGGATGATCTAAAGCTCAAGCTCAGACTCTCAGATGCCGGGGTCTGCTTCGAATAAATGGCAACGGCGAGCTCAGCACAGTCGGTCATTTAAGTGAACTTTTAACTCAGCCCAAATTGATTCTTCAAATCTTTCAAATCCGACACAGCGCGAATCCGACACACTGACTGACCGACCACAGAGTGAAGGCAACTACAAGAGGTCGACCGTTTTCAGTGTACGAGTTGCATCTGGCGATAGAAAGTAGAGACAAAAAGAAAGACCACGGGACGCTAAATGCGTGCGTGCGTTCAAATCTTCTTCTTAGAGCACTACAATCCGAGGTGGACCTCGTTGGGCATCACCCAACATGCCTCGCCTGCCAGCACGATCTCTCGCCAGCTGTCGCCAGTTTTGCACACCAAGCCGGCTGCCAATGGATGTGGAATCGCTTTCAAGATACTGACAAACCGTGCTACCAGCACGAACGATTCGCGTGATATTATTCTCCTTTTTCCTCGCGCCTACATCCTAAGCCACATCTCTACCAATCTCCCCGCGGAACTGCAGTTATTGGTATTACACTGGTCCCTTCAAGAAAATCGTGTGTTCTGGGCCTTTATCAATGTCCTCACATTCCGGACAAATGGAAGAGCCATCGTGCCCGAATCTATGAAGATATTTCGGATAGGCCCCGTGGTTCGACAGGAACTACTCTTTGTCCACGCTTAAATTGTTGGAATCAGTCTGTGAGTCCATCTGCCTTTGCCTGAGGTGTCCCATCTGGCTTGCCACATTGTCATTTCTTACTTCCTTAGCTTGGCTGAGGTCTCTCTCGACTTGTGTGCGTGGACGTCCTCTGTTGCGTTGTCCCACAGGCTCATAGTCGATGAATCTTCGCGCAGGAGCTAAGTTGTCATGGCCTAGCCATTTTAGGCGTTGGATCCGTAGACGCTTGGCTAGAATCATGTCGCTGAGCAGCCCATTCAGTTTGTGGTTGGATCGTCTTCTCCAAATGCCATCAATGCAAGCAGGACCAATCAGCACGAGCGGTTTCTGAAAAGCACTGCTCTATGGCGTGTTACTCACTGATCTGGGCACAAGTACTTGCAATGTTATGTGACCTTTCTTGTAGCAAATAGCCATAGTCAAAGCGCTGCCGCATATTTTCGCGCTTCACTGTTTAAGTGCGGCATCATTGAGGCGGCTGCAACCAGACTGTCGGCACAGTTTTGTGACGTTGAAAAGGAATTCTTCATTTCTGAGCTCGGAACATGAAGGAATATCTCCTGATAGTCAGCAGTGTCCGTTGGTCAATTGATCACTGTTCGACCGATTCTGCACCGCCGCCCTAAATAAAGCTATGAATGGTTCAGCTTTGGCCAGAATCTGAGCCAGGAAAGAACTGTACTCGAATCTTCACGGATGGCTCGAAAACCCAGTAAGGATCTGGCGCTCGCGCCTTCGTGGACTGCGACAGCACTAGGCTGCACACCTCGTTGGGTAAATTTCGTCGGTTTTCCAAGAGGAAATCTATGCGATCCTAATGGAGACGAACTATATTGTGAAGAACAGGTGGAAGAGGCTGTGATTAAGGCTTTACTCAACCCTCTAACCACTTCCAGCATAGTCCAGGATTGCAGGTCATCTCTGAATTTGATCAGCAGTTTAAATTGGCTAAGATTTGCCTGGGTCCCGGGCCACCACGGGACCACGGGAAATGATATCGCCGATGAACTTGCTAGACAAGGATCAGAAGTCCTACCTCCGTCCTTGGCTAGGGCTTCCATCGATGACTGGGCTTCTCGAGAGCACCACTGGCGGTGGCATGACTCTCCAGGACAAGTAGACAAACCAAGCGCATGCTCCCTAACGTCTGTAAGAAATCCACGGCATTCTTATTATCTCTTGACAGAAAAGACTGCAGGCGAGTTGCTGGCGTACTAACGGTCCACTTCACCTTCGCCAAACACCTAAGTGTGCTTGCCCCAAGCGATAGAGTCCTCTGCTACGCCTGCGGCGGAGACGACGATACAGCAGAGCACTTCCGCTGCCACTGTCCCGCCTTTGCTCGAGTCAGGTGGCAGTTATTTGGTGGTGATGAGGTGAGACCTTCCTCCTCACAGAAGCGCCTTCTGGTTTTCCTCCGGATAACCGGATACAGGTTGCTGCCTGGTAGTACAGTTAACCAGCTTTCGAGTCTGAGTGCTCCAGAGCAGTGATTAAAAACCTCCAACAAAATAAAAGTTATGGTTCAGGGTCACTGCGCTGAACTAATTTTAATTTTAATCTCCACCCTGCACATAGATAGATTCATCAATCGTCGCTCTTCCCTCGAGACTCTTCCTATTTGACCCGCAATGATTTGTCCTGTGATTCTCCCCTGTCCTGTGGTGGCGCCCCCTCTTTTAAGGTTATCGGCGAAACACCGTCGTCGCTACGAGGCTGAGAGCGAAAAGAAAACACATTAAAGCATCCCCGGCATAAATTCACTCTAATTTACGGCCAAGGAGATAGAATCTCTCTCCCGCGCCGTCTTAGCGCCCACAACGGAATAACTGAACGATAAGCTCCGTCAAGGATAACTGACCGTCGAGGAATGCAAATTGGTTCATTAGGTCGCACCGATACCACGACCCCGGGGCGTGTGTATGGGGCGGAGGAGGGAAAAAAATTTAATTAACAATCGAGACATCACCCCACCGACGGCGGCTCACCTTGTTCAATTGAATTTAATTGGAAAGCCACACAGGCCTGCGGCCAGGTCAGACAGAAGAGCGAACTCAATTGCGGATGTCCTTAGCAGTGTATCGCTCGCCCGCACAAAGGAAACACAGAATTTCACTTAACCCCTGGTGCGGGTGGCCCGTCGACTGAGTGAGTGAGTGAAGCAAATACGAGTAAGTGGGACAATATCCTCAGCTCCCCCGAGGTATGAATAACGAAGGAATTACATAATGGCTGGACGAGTCAACTAAAAGAGTTCCCCAGGATGCAGGATGGAGTTTATGTTCGACAAGAGCCGCTCTGTGCATTGGGGTCGTTGCATTTCAACCGACAACTGTCATTGGGGGCCGCTGCTGCTGCCGCTGCCGGTGCTGGGGCGCTGTTTTCTGTCCTGTTGTGTACACACGGCTGGGGATTTAGTTGCGCTTTTATTGCCTGGTTACCTACAATGTCCACATGAAAACGCTTCACAGCGTTATGAGCACGCAGACAATGTCACTGGAAGAGAAATCTCCGAGGAGTGCTTTTTTTACGAGTTTGCACGTTGTTAAGTTGAGGGACCGCTGGGAAAAGGGACGTATTCCTTTCTTCAGTTGATGGATGCTTTAACGGTGTCTTAAAAATCTTTGGGTTGTGTTAAGTGCGAGGTCATTAATTGTTGCATTTTTTGGTGGGAAATGAGAGGAGCCATCTGCTGCGGTTTACTTTGTCGATGTCGATGGTGGAACAGCTTTGCGAAAGGGTCTTGCGCTATTAAAGGAGGCTGTCGGGTGTGAGGTCTCAAGACGTTTTACAACGCGTCATGCGCTATGAATGCCTTGAGAGTCAGCCATTCTGAAACTGAAGGAGAGTGATGTTGGAAGACCCTTTAGGCTCTGCTTTCCTAGTGGATCCATGGGTCCCTGGATGGTCTGAGTCTGAGCTATAGCTCCCTTCCATAGCTCACGTCCTGGACACGCTGCTTCCAGTCGCCAAGACCAAGCAGACTTGCATCCGCGATGACTTGAACTGTTGAAGCTTCACAAACGTTCAAAATGTATGCCGATCAACTTGATGGCCATTCGAAAGTTCTTTCTCGAGTCATTCCGCAGACATCTTCTGTGGCAACTTCTGTGGCTCGAAAAGGACAGTCTGAGCATAGTTGTCCTCCAGTCGTCAAGACCAAAGCTGTCTTCCATCCGCGATGACCTTGTCTACCGAAGATTCGATCTTCTCCTCAAAGCAGGAGAATCGGACTCGATACCCGATTTAAGCTGCAGCATTGATGCAACACTGGGTTAAACAGCTGACGCATGTTTCGTGTTTTGTTTCACTGTCAAACATCTTCAGTTTGGTGTATAATTTAACCATGAATCGTCTTACAAACGAACAACGCTTGCAAATTTTTGGTGAGTGGGCTCTTCGAAAGTTGGCCGAAGATCCACTTTTTTACCGAAAAATTGTGTTCAGCGACGAAGCTCATTTTTGGCTCAATGGGTACGTAAATAAGCAGAATTGTCGATTTTGGAGTGAATATCAGCCAGAAGCATTGCAAGAGCTACCAATGCATCCAGAAAAAGTCACAGTTTGGTGCGGTTTATGGGCTGGTGGCATCATTGGACCGTACTTCTTCAAAGATGATGCGAATCGTAACGTAACTGTGAATGGTGAGCGCTACCGTGAGATGATATCCAACTTTTTTTTGCCCAAAATGCAAGAGCTTGACTTGCATTACATGTGGTTTCAACAAGACGGTGACACATGCCACACAGCTGGACTTATTGAGGGGCGAGTTCGGTGAACATTTTATTTCACGTTCGGGACCGGTCAATTGGACTAGACTATTTTTTGTGGGGCTATATTAAAGCTCATGTCTATAGCGACAAGCCCGCTTCAATTGACGCATTGGAAGACAACATTGAAGCATTTATTCGTGAGATACCGGCCGAAATGTTGGAAAGAGTATGCCAAAATTGGACTAAGCGGATGGACCATTTGAGGCGCAGTCAAGGTCAACATTTGCATGAAATAATCTTTAAACATTAAATTATATGGAACGTACTATCGATTCAAATAAAGATTTCATGCATTTTTCTAAATTTTATGTGTTTTTATTTGAAAAACTTTCATATAGCTTTTAAAAAATCACCCTTTAGTTGCTCAACTTTTAACTTTTCTCTCTCCTTCAGCATATGACATTTCAATAGAATTCGAATTTTAAACTAACATCTGAGGGTTGGTTGTTGTGAGTGTATATTTATAATAAAATACAAAATTCAATTTGTACGTGTAGATGACAGACAGCCAATGAAATCAGCTGTGCGTTGAAGAATTCACTGTGCCACACTTTGCGTCAGGTACTTAACCGTCAACGAATGCTTTGACGCAACGCAAGTAAAGTAGTCCACATACTCGTATGTGCCAGAGCCTTAATTGACTGAGTATTGGCGGAAACAATAAAAATGGTTTTCGTCTAAGATCACATAGCAACTCACAAGACTACACGCAACGATGCTCTTATGTATCGCTTCGAGCAACCATCTTGATTTCATCTTGGACTGATATAATTCCTCGCACAATACAGCTTCGTAGCCACTGACAGGCCGCCAGTGAACGTCAGTGTTGTGTATGTACTCTCATTTTTCTCGTCTCCATCTTCGTGGAGCGGTGTTCGGCTGTCTTATGTCAAAATATGTCCGGTAAGCTGCCAACTGCAGGATTAAAGTCAAATTCTAACCTGTCCTACACAACAATGGACGTAACACGTTTGCCTAAGTAAGACACGACCTAAAGGGTCGATAAGATACCCTATCACCAACACAACATAAAAACTGATGGAACTAAGTCCGAATTCCGAAACACTTGAAACGTCACCGAGCAAACTGTCTGTCAAAAGACATGCGAAGTCAATCATGCTCCCCCTCTTCCAGACATTCGGGAAACCGGCTGCATACAAACATTGACGAATCATTAAAATTAAGGAATGAAGTTCATTCACCGCACCAATCCTTTGATTTTCTCGAAGGACTTCTTCTGAATTTGTTCTCTGAATTGAAACTCAAACCACCTTAACACCAAAATGGCCGTTCTGAGCTTGCTCCCTTATTGTGGTGTCTAATCGAACGGTTCTAAGAAGACACCTAACAGCTGGCCTTGAACAAATCAGCGAAATCTTAATTCAAAAAAAAAAAGGAAAAAAAAATGTTTCCACATACCTCCCCGACGGGGAATTGAACCCCGGTCTCCCGCGTGACAGGCGGGGATACTGACCACTATACTATCGAGGATTGTTGTAAAACGGTAAACAAATCCAAATCAAATACCCACTAGGCCACGATTTCAACCCCCTCTGCGGCTGTGTCCATCGAACGAGGTCAATGCCACCGAAATGATGAGATAATTCGCTGCGTCGTCTCCATATGCACCGCATTCCGGCACAAATTCGATCGTAAATCACTCCTCCGTGGAGCCGGCATGCTGCACGCGGTGCCGTTGCAGCCGCATCAGTGGCAGCGGTGCCGCGCCATGCTTTCACGTTCAATTCCCTCTTACACGCTTCATTCGCGCTTTTTGTCACACATTATCCGTGAGTGAGAAACTCTTAATTAGTCGTGTTCGGGTGTCGTAAATCTTTTTCGGTTGTCAGCGTTCACAGCTAACTGCTGCACGAGATAAGATTCGCAGAGCAGCGCTCTGCAGTCGTGTCGTTTTGTCTTAAAAATGTTGCGTAGGGTGGAGGCCGCGGCGAGTGCGTGTAAAAGAAACTCGCGACAGAACTCGATTTGTCATCATTGACGATGGGAAGCGATTGCGCCACGGCCTCGTCCATCGGAGGTTGTAAATAATTTGTCGCCCACTTGTCGTCTTCAATGTGAAACAAGCAAAAAAAAAACAAAAAAGTGAAAGGCGTCACTGTCCAAACTAAGGGACCCCAAAAAAAAAAGGGAAAAAAAACTCCCCTCCGTGACAATGTTTTGCGACATTGCCGTGACCAGGATTCGAACCTGGGTTACTACGGCCACAACGTAGGGTCCTAACCACTAGACGATCACGGCTACAGGGGATATGAGGGAACTGCTGTCCAAGTGCAGTCATAACTCCAGGGGCACGTCTAATTCTGGTTTCTGGCATTCGGAGAGGTGGAGTCGTTATCTGCAACACAATCTATGGTCGAGTGAATATTTCAAAATTTATGACCGCTCGTTCTTTGTCTGTGGCGCAAACTAGTTTCGAGCAGTTGGCGGATTGTGATTAGAAGTGGATTAGACTGCGGGCCGAATAACAACTAGTGCTTCCGGTTCTTGGTTTTGACAAGAAGAGATTGCTTAGCGCAAGGTGATGAAATATTTCGGTTAGAGGTGACTTTTTGGCAGATTGCGTCTGGATTTGAGTGACCAGAGGGAGGACGCGATGGAGGAGTGGTGCAGAGGTGATAGCATGCCCTTACCGACTAAGCGCTCTAAATCTGAGCATGTCTGCCGTATGGAGGGAGTTCATCTGTGAATAATGGCACAACTATGACGTGCGCCTTCCAAACAGAACTTTCGAATTACTGCCACACCAACCACACAGAGAAGCTATGCGCTATGAGACGTCAAACACAGAATTTGGCTTATTCAAGTGCTGGGTATTTTATCAGTTGAGTGCAGAACACAAGGGCCGCGTCTGGGGACTTCAAAAACTGTGATATTTCATTCAAATGGAATTTTCTTTGTTCGCAGATAGCTGCGGGTTGAATTTGCGTGTTTCTTTTTCAGGCCAATCTTGACATATGGCAGCGTAGTATGGGGGCAGGCTTCCCTGAAACCACCAACGTTCTTAACAGAGAACAGAGCATGCCTAGGTGTCGTAGGGACAGACTACTCCAATGGCGGTCTTACTAGACCTCCTCCCACTTGACCTCTATATGCAGACGACTGCTGGAAAGAGCGCCATTAGGATCATCCAAACTAAGTGCTGGCTTTTAAGCTCTACTGGGCATGCAAGTATACTAGATAGACTACAAATCAGAAATCATGTACACCGAGATAGTCGTCTTTCCAGTGGAAAACCCCTTGCCCATCGCTTTTCACCCCGAATTTTGCTCTAAACGCACGCATACTACTTTATTTTCACGCACACTTCTTAAGGCTTTAGAGCAGCCTGCAGTTGCCCTCTGATCAATCGTATTCACAAACACTGTATGTGCACATTTTATAAAAAACGCTGTCAGATGAAATCAAGGGGCAAGAGAGGTACAAGTTGACTATCTCTTTAATACTTCATCTCTGCTACAAATTGAACAAGTTGAAAGTCCCGTTGTTCGAATTCGTAATAGCCTTCCGGTGTTACTTCCCGTCAAAGGAGGACTGGAACTTAAATGAACCCATCAACAACTCGACCATTCACGTCCTGACGGATGGATCGAAGATGATTAAAGGCACAGGTGCAGGCATTTTCGCCGAATTGTGAGACTTGCACTGCTCCATCGGAATCCATGATGAGGGTCTTTCAAGCGGAGGTCCTGACAGTTAGTTACGCTATGCTGGGTCCCAGGTCTTAGGGACATAGCCGGCAGTGAGGCAGCGGAAAATGACGCATCCCACGCAATGCTATGTTTTCAACCACCTCTTGCAGATGTTAAGAAAAAAGTGGATAACAAAATCATAGAGCTAGAAGTGAAAGGTATAGAATCGCAGTTGATACTGAGAATCTGGAAAGATCACTTCTGTTGACTGTTAAACTGCGAGGAAGACACAAATACCGCTGTCAGGCAGAATGTTCCACTCCACACAATGGACGATGATGGAAGAGAATTCCGTTCCGACTAAAGTCGAAAAAAGCTGCTGGTGCAGACGGACTGCCTGCAGAACTCTTTAAAGCAGCTGGAGATGAGATGGTAGGGTACATGCACCAACTCATCTGTAAGATATGGTCGGAGGAAAGCATGCCCGGTGAGAGGAACCTCAGTATCGTTTGCCCGATCCACAAAAAAGGAGACCCCTTCAACTGCGCCAACTACCGAGGGATAAGTCTCCTAAACATCGCCTACAAGATCTTTTCTGTCGTTTTGTGCGAGCGCCTGAAACCATTCGTGAATAACCTGATGGTCCTTATCAGTGCGGTTTCGGGCCGGGGAAGTCCACCATCGACCAAATTATGACACTACGGCAGATCCTGGAAAAAACCCAAGAGATGCAAATCGACACCCACCACCTATTCGTCGATTTCAAGGCCGCATATGACAGCGTGCATAGAGACGAGCTATACAACGCCATGTCTAGTTTTGACATTCCTGCCAAACTCGTCAGGTTGTGCAGGATGACGATGGAGACCTCTCGCTGCTCCATCAAGGTCGGTAACGAACTCACCGAGACCTTCAATGTCAAAAAAGGTTTTAGATAAGGCGACACGCTGTCATGTGACTTCTTTAACATCTTCCAGGAGAAAATCGTGCGAAACTCAAACGCCAACACTAGAGGCACGATCTTCCAGAAGTCCGTACAATTGCTAGCATACGCGGACGACATTGACGTGATTGGTCGAACACAGCGACCCGTCAATGAAGCGTTTGCTGATATTGAAGCGGAGGCTGCAAATATGGGTTTAACAGTAAATGAGAGCAAAACGAAGTACATGCTGTCATCTAGAAAGGACGCACAACACCGACGTCTCGGCCAGAACGTCACCGTAGGCAGCTTTAACTCCGAGGTAGTTAAGTACTTCGTCTACCTCGGCTCCCAGGTAAACAGTACAAGCAACATCAGTACCGAGATTAAACGCAGAATAACTCTTGCCAACCGCTGTTTCTTTGGGCTCAAGAGGCAATTGAGTAGTAGAGCTCTCACTCGAAGGACCAAGCTAACCTCATCATCCCTGTCATGCTCTATGGCGCAGAAGTCTGGACAGTCTCAAGAGCAGATGAAGAAGTCCTTGGTATTTTCGAGAGAAAAGTTCTGCTTTCCATCTTTGGTCCTGTTTGCGTTGATGGTTTCTGGGGAAGAAGATACAACCATGAACTGTACGGGCTGTACAGCGACATGAGCCTAATCAGGCGTCTACGGATTCAGCGCCTAAGATGGCTAGGCCATGTAGAGTGCATGGACAACACTGCTCCAGCCCGAAGAGTCTTCGACTCCGAACCAGTGGGACAACGCCCACGAAACCGATGGCGCCAACAAGAAAAGATCGTGCCAGCTGGAGAAGCTTGTTGACTGAGGCCCAGGTCCACCCCGGACTGTAGTGCCACTAGAAGAAGAAGATCCATCAGGACCCAAGTGAGGCGTGGCTTGCACGTTTACCCACTGACCTAACGTAACATAATTCTGACTTATTTTGTAAAAGGAACTCCTGTTAATAATTTATTCTGGTGGTAAAGGCTGTCAGTGGAGCCATTATGAAGTGTTATCAATATTTATCAGAAATCATGGATATTTACCTCTTTTGTTAGAGAGACACTAATGTGCGGAGTTGCAGTTTGGTGGACAGCACTAAACATTGCTTTCAACTGCAATGCACTTAACCGGTTGCAAGGACTCGCCTACATGTTTTTTAGCGGAGCATTAGAAGCACTTCTTCGGATGCACTCAACATTCTCTCCCAGCTTCCATCGCTGGACCTATTGGACAAATAAATAGCAGATAGCACGGCCGGATGGGACAGAGATTCTCTCATCATTCATATGAGCCCGTTGGAATTCCGGCGGAGTAGCAGTCCAGAACTGACGAAAAATTGAGTATTGATTCAGTTGGATTTTCTTTAGCGTCATCTCTTCAATTGGAAGAATTGATGAGATATTGAAGACTGATAGGGAAGATGTACCCTCACCATCAGCACTGTAGACCGTCCGAAATCATCACAACTCACCATCGGTCACTCAACCATTCATAATGAATTGAATTTCCTTCGCAACGGCACCGCCTACTACCGCAAGCTACCTTTAAGGAAAAGTTCTCTATCAGCTTCCCTTCCAGATCGGACTAGATTTCTGACAATCAGACACTCGATGATTTGCTGCATGTCTGCACAGACGGCTTGAGAGGGGGATGGGTGTAGATTCCTATTCCAAAGACCTCAACATTGCACTCCCATTGAAACTGCCTGACCATTCACAACACTATCTGTTCAGACAGTCAATCCGCAGTAACGTCCCCGGACAATGCCATCTTGAACTCTCAAAACTGCTGTCAGCTTTTTCAGGATATGGCTGGCCTTTTCAATATGCACCTCATGTGAGTGCCGGGACACTGTGAAGTGCCAGAGGACTGCAAAGCGGACGAACTCGTTTGGAAGGGCACTAGTTCCGTACTCTTGCCGAATGGAGATCTATCATCCATGTCAATCGCTACTGCAAAACATTTACTGAAGCTTGATGTGCTTGCTCATGGTCTACCTGCACTGGGTCCCTCCATTACAAAACAAATATGGCCTACTCTCGAGACAAAACGCTCACGAAGCCTGATCAAAATGAATAGGCAAAATCCTAGAACCATTATCAGCGTCAAAACCGGACACTGTGCGAGTGGAACACAGGTAACTTCTGCAGAAGCTGCAGAGACGTGGAGGAGGAAGAAATTATTGTGCATCCTTGTGTCCCAACCTGAAAGACGCTACAGTGATTTGATAGCCGAAATGATAGTTGAATAGTTAGATCCTTAGAATATGCACCCGCACCCACACGCCGTCACCCATCTTGAATCCATCTGTGGAAATTCGCAGAGGACCGTCCAGGATTCGGCATTCATTCCAGTATGTTCTGGAAGCGATGATGGTTGAGAAGCTCCTTCTCGAAGAAGAGCTTAGGTATCCTTTGCTCTGTGCATATAAATAGGTGCACATGTAAGAACACGCAGCGTTTGTGGAGATGAGCACTTTGTTTTTACAAACGTATTCCGTTTCTACGTGAATGCATTGCATGTGTTTTAGAACTGAATGGACACTATTTGAGCGTTACGCAGTTTTGTTCGCGAAACTAGAATTGCGTGTCAGCACGAGCTGTCCTCCTCGCCGTATCTATTCGAGTGTCTATGTCGGAGGCAATCATGCAATTCGGTGATTTTGCGATATGGTTTACACTATCGATAGTAGGAAAACGCTAAAATCACTCACTTTAAAACAAGAAGTGGAAGTAAATGGTTCTCAATTTCCAGAAGTAACTGAAGTCACTTCCTAGAACGGATACCTCTACATAACGGACACTCAGCATCATCTTCGCCGCGTGTCCGCTACAGAGAAGTTTCACTGTACTATATAGATTTTAAACTTGACATCCGATACCCGCCTTGTCCACGAATTTGAGGCATTCTCTGATCAGAATACTCGATGCAAAAAAAAATGTTGCCAAAACCGCTGTTAGAAAATTCTTTGGGACAATTGAGGTAGGGGTCGGGTGTCTCGACTTCTGCTGGTCCATGGACTCTAAGACAGTGGAACCAACATTGAGAGCGGTTATCAGTACTTCTGAAATAATTGGGAATTTATTCCGTGAAAGCTGGAAAACAGAGGCTGTAGGAACTCGAAGATGAGTTCAAGGCAGCTTAATGGCTGATATGCACAATGCTTCGTTGTTACAGGCGACTTCGCGTTACAAAGGCAGTCCGTCAACGCTGCTTTGAAATGATAAGTCAATTTGCCAGCTTTGGAAAAAAAAACTCTCAATTTGTAAAGAGTAACGCTGCTCTCGTAACGCGTTGCCTCGTTTTTCAAACTACACAATGAAATGGTTCCATGGCTCCAATGAAATGGACTCTTGTCAGACGAACAACATATTCTGAACATGTACCTTTTGACATTTCGCTATGTTAACTGGGCGCGAAAGAAAAAAAAATCTGGTGATGGTGACATACTCATCCTTCCAAGCAAATATCGTAACCAGCACGTAGTCGAGGCACCAACGCAGCATTCTGAAATGGGCGTACAAAAATATCAAACATGTTACAAAATGAGTACGTTCTTTTCACGTTTGACATTTTATTACGACCCTCTCATTTTTTAACAAACGTATCACGGCGCCGTAATCTATCCATTGCCCGTCTATTGCTTCTGTTGAATGATGACGGTAGCAGCAAGGCAGCATTATGTTTCTTGGAGCTGCCACAGCATTTGTTAAGATTTATTTCATATTTTTGGCTACAACAAGAAATATTCGTCATACCATAGCTTGGAGGGTTGCCCGTGGCGTTGTGGGTATGTGCGTCGACTCCTACGCACTTGGACCTACCTGTCCTAGGTTCGATTCCTGGTACGACAATAATTACTTTTCACGGCTCAAAGAGTATAACTGTCTAGAATAAGCTTCTCAAACTTGGCCGTTCGGAGTGGTTGAGAGTGGTTGCTGAGAAGCTAGGCCCTGGCCCTCTACGGGCTGTAGCGCCACCCATATTATATTATAGCTTGGAGGGGAATGAACGAGTTGTATAGGGATGTGAACAAAATTGAACCCCACATTGGCTCGGTCACATGCAGCTCTCGAAAGGGGGTATTCTAGCACCAGATACCTGCCTAGACAAGACACACCAAACCGTATTTACATATACTATCATTGAGTCATAGAGTCCGTTGTGCAGTTACTAATTCACACATGTGTAGGATCGTACCTGGCGTTGTTGCGAAATTTATTCGAGTTGACGAAGATTTGCCAGAAAACAGAAACAAATGGATTCAATTTGATTCACATATATGTAAGGGCATTTTTGTTTGACTTGCCACCACATACATTCACATTTCTTCCAAAAGAGAATATTCGGTAAGAATACATTTCCGAGAATTCGAACACAGCACATTCTTCGATTTGTGCAAGGTACTCGGTATGGTTGACACTGTTTCACTTCAGAATCACAACACAAAGTCTATCTTCATCCCAAAAGCAAGCACATGGTCTTATCTTCAGAATATCCCATAACAAGAGGATCCTTGTCACAAAATTCCATATTTAAAGCACGCTCTGTTAAAATCACAATTAATTCTCTCGACAGCACTGAGTACAGCTAAAGAACTATATTCAACGCGTTCCCCCAGTAGAGTGGTGATTTTACATTCCGATCGCAATCCTTTCTTTCAGTTTTTGATTTGTCCTTTGTTGCCGACTGACCGCAATCATCCCCGCCGACGAGGATTGTCTGCATGTTTTACCCTAGCATTTATTTATTTACGATCCTTTTCTTAGGTAGCTACAAGGAATCAGATAAGATGCGTATGCAGATAGATAACAAAAAAAAAAAAAAAACGCAAGGGACGCGACCGTCGGCATACGTATCTGAGTTATAATTGAAAAAAAGATATGCAATTCGACATGGATTCCTATTGAGACACAATCTGAGTTGGTCTCTGCTTTATGACCCGACTGCAGACTGGATTTTTCATTTAAATGACTGTCTGTCTTCTGCTTCCGACAGGGTTGAGGAAAGTTTCTTCTGTGCCACTCTTTCGGATTTTGATGGTGTTTCCGAGTGACATCCTTAAGTGGGACATTGTACTGCTGCACTCTTCTGCAAATGCAAACCAGAATGTAAATGTTTGGAGAAAGTCAAAATTGCGCTTTTTTGGATCCGTGTACCAAAAAAAAATCAAATTACAGAGCTAACGTTTCTTTTCCGCGAGTTCAGAATTTTCCTGATGGCCTGGCAGCACACCGGTGTCTTGAGATCCAAACTAGCAAAATGCTACCCGAGAGAAATTGAAATATAGGGTGGGCCATCTAGTGGTTTTCTTTTAAATTATGGGTTATTTTGACTCTGACACCTGTTCCCTGCTCGAAATCTTGACAGAAAGTCAGTATCATACCTCCGCGGAACGGAATGGATTGCTTTACACTTGAACAAATGTGGGAAATATAATATCAAGCAGTGGGTTTTTTGAAAAGAAGAAGTTTTGGCCGAAATATAGCGTCTACCGCGACTGCTGGACGCAAGTTTGTGCAAATATTCATGGGACTGGTATGCTAGTAAACAACACACATGGTCCCCGTCGTCGTACGGTGCGCACAGATGAGAATGTGGCTTCTGTGGCCTTCTTCGAAAATGAGGCTGGGAACAAGGTTTCGGTCATCGGTGGAAGTTACAGAGCAGTGTTAACCGACCTTTTGTTTTTACTGAAATTGAACACATGGATTTGGACGACCTCTGGTTCATGCAGGATGGTGCGCCATTCCACACAGCCCATTCCACAATCGATCTTTTGCGTACTAAGTTCTCAAATCGTCTTATCAGCTGGCTTGGCGATGTCAAGTGGCCCCCTCGGAGCTACGATTTGACCCATTTGGACATTTTTTTGTGGGGAACCGTGAAGGACCGATGTTCTGCCAGCAATCCGGAAACAATTCAAGCACTTAAGGCCAATATCATTCAAGCAATCCGCGAGCTACAGCCCGAAACCATCAACAAGGTCTTGGAAAATAGGGGTGAAAGAATGCGCTACTGCGAAGCCAGCCGAGGCAGCGACTTGAACGACGTTGTGTTTCATAATTAATGGGAATGTTTGTTCTTACTAATGAAGCCATAATAAATGGAAAAAAAATAATATTGTTCATTTTATTGCATTTTTAAAAAGAAACTTGTATTTGGACCACCCAGTATATTGCTTAAAGGACCAACTGCGTGAATCCACGTGAATAAACCGTAGTTTGTTGAAGCTGCGACATAGAATCGGTTGCATGCGTTGGATTCCATCAATAAATGGCTAGAGTAGATGCTTTTCTTGATGCCTTTGTCTAAGACCGATGCTGTCGGACGGTAAGCGATGTGCGAGGGTAGCTGGACATATTCTGTCTCGTGTTGGACCGACCAAAACGGGTGGTTTCTAAGCTTTTGCATTGGCTCCTATACCTTTCAAAAAATGATAGGTACATATGCGTTCGTCTAGAGAAGTTGCGCATTTCAACTCCTTCGTCAGTCCTTGCTCCTTCCGTGACGATATGCTAACGACCACCCAACATATGATCAGGAACCCCTTAATATCTGGAACGAATACTGGTTAAGAGATGCTTCTTGAAGCGAGGTAGATGTAATAGAAGGGCCCCGGCGTCCACATCTGAAGTGGGTTTGGGTTAGCTTCAATCCGAACAAAGACTATCTCCAAGAATGCTGGTTTGATATAGTTTTGTGATTTAAATTCCCTCCTCCTTGGTTGGTAGCTAGTGACGCCCCACAAAGTAGGAACACGCGTAGGCCAACAGGTATGTGAATCTCGGGCACGGAACGGAACCAATTTAAGCTTTCAATGAAGTGGTAGTACAATGAGAACTTTATTGAGGACGGAGTGAGTTTTGTAGAAGAACAGATTCGTGGCGAGTGGTCTTCTGATCGTTCTAGTTAAATTTCTGCGGAATTCATAGAGCCCTAGTCATCTGGAATGTCCTATGAGACGGTGTTTTATAATGACACCTACCATGGCGATAATTGGGCGTGCTGTGAACTTAGGTTTGCACATCATTCAATGGCCCTTATTTTGTAAGGACCCGGCAATCGTTTCGTCTGTATCCTCTGAGAGTTAGTCAGTTCCAGACACAATTATTTACCTCGATGTGTGTCGTATTCTTAGAGGAGGAGTGATAGTGAGTTTTCTGTACGGTGAACATATCTTCTATTCAGCCCAGAGCTTCCTCTTTATGTGGCACTACACCCCGGGTGAACATGGCCATCAACCAACTAGCGCCCCTCCAACTAGCGCTCCATTCCAGTTCCGCTCATCGAGTTGGTTGAGATCCTCCTCCACTTGTGTCCGCCACTTTAGACTCGGACGTCCTCTGCTGCGTTGTGTCACAGACTTAGAATTGAAGACTCTTGAAGCCGGGGCCATGTTGTCCATGAGATCTACTCGTATATGGTCCACTTACTTCATGCGTCGGATCCGCACACTGACTCATGTAGCTATACAGCTCGTGGTTGAATTTTCGCCTTTTGATGCCATTACCATAAACAGGGACACGGAGAACTTTTCTCTAGAAGGGACCATGGACTTCTTTATCGGTTCCTATACGCGGCGTCATAAAGAAGAATTGGGATGATCAGTGCCTTGTATAAAGTCATCTTGATCCTTCAAGAGAGTGCCCTGTTACTAAGTTGCCTCTGCAATCCAAAAAAACACAGACGTTGACAAGAGTTATTCTGGGTTTGGTCTCGGTGTTGATGGTGTTCACTGCGGCGCTAGACGAAGCCTTTGATTGACTCGAGGTTACGACTGCCCATTCTGACGTTCTGCGCTTTCCTGAGGGCATTATATAAAGGGTGGTTAAATTTTAAGGGCCTATGTTGAATGTGAACTACACCTAAACGTCAAGTTTTTTTCTGCATTTCATTTGACATTTCTCAATTTCAGACTAACTCAATTTGAACCATGGAAAGATACACAATCCAGAAACGCGTTAAAGTTATTCAGGCTTATTATGAAAATGGGCGTTCAAATCAAAATTCATATCGTGCACTTAGTGATTTTTCAATTTAATCGTCCAAATGTGCGTACAATCGGAAAAATCGTGCAAAAATTTGAGCGAACCGGGTCTGTAGGAGATGTGAAAACACCAGTGCATGCTCGTACAGCTCGTACTGCAGAAAATATTGCTGCTGTTCGCGATAGTGTGGCTGAAGAGCCTTCCACCTCAACTCGTCGTCGTGCCCAACAATTGCACCTCTCACGCTCGTCGTTGATGAACATTATGCATAAGGACTTGCATTTACATGCTTACAAGGTGCAATTGACTCAAGAACTAAAGCCTCTTGACCATTTCAAGCGTCGTCAATGGTCAGATTGGTGGCAAGAAATGGCAACAGTGGATGATCAATTTTCGAAGAAAATCATCTTCAGTGATGAGGCACATTTTCACGTCAGTGGATTCGTCAATAAGCAGAATTGCCGCATTTGGGCGAATGATAATCCAACAGTGATTGCCGAAAAACCAATGCACCCACAAAGAGTGACTGTTTGGTGCGGTTTATGGGCTGGCGGCATCATCGGGCCGTATTTTTTCCAAAATGAGGCCGGTCAGGCAGTTACTGTGAATGGTGTTCGCTATCGTGAAATGATAACGAACTTTTTATGGCCCGAATTGGAAGATATGAGTGTGGACGATATGTGGCTTCAACAGGACGGTGCCACTTGCCACACAGCTAACGAAACAATGGCTCTTTTGCGCGACAAATTCAATGGCCGTGTTATCCCACGTGGGAGCGATGTCAATTGGCCGCCAAGATCATGTGATTTGACACCGTTGGCTTTTTTTCTTTGGGATTATTTGAAAGAGAAGGTGCACGTCGATAAGCCAGCAACAATTCAAGAGCTAAAGGATGAGATGATTCGGCACATTAACGGCATAGAACCTCAATTATGCTTCAGCGTCATCGAAACTTTGGACCATCGGATGGAGGTGTGCCGCCGATTTCGCGGGGCCATTTGGCCGATATTTTGTTCCATACATAATTGAACCATACCAATATTATCATAATAAAAAGAAATAACAATAATTTCCTAAATAATTTGTGTTTTATTCAAAATCAACATCGGCCCTTAAAATTTAACCGCCCTTTACTTCGTCTTACATTTCTCATTCACCGCCAGACTCTACATTCTAAATCCCAACAACCGCCTCATTGACAGCTTGCAGTGTGCCAATCAAGTTAATGCCACTTCTGGAAGATCATGTCGCTAGTGGTGACGTCTGAGTTTTGTACGATCTGCTCCAGAAAGATGCTGAAGACGTCACATGACTTGCGTCGCCTTTCGTCGTTTAAAACCCATTTGAACGTTGATTTGTACTCACTTTGCTCACATTAGAGATCGCAAATGGTTTCTGGAGACATCCGTGACAAGTAGCAAGCTTCGGGGGTGTCAATTGTAAGTTCCTAGTAGTTTGCCGCTTCTAGAGGTAAAATAAAACAAAGGATTGACCAAGCACTTGAAACCCTGGCAATTTTCATTTGGTTTGCTGGGCTTCGTCATAAAAATCTCTAAAAGAAAAGCAAATAAAATTAATCACAAAAATATTCAACTGTCCTCGAGCAGCAATTTTTTTTAAAAGAAAATCAATGCTCACCTCGCGAACGCATCCCGTTGAATATCGATCCGAAAATGTCTCGGTCACGTCTGCAAATGCAAACTCAACTTGACACTGCTCTCTTAATCGGCACAAAAAGCATCTCTCTGCATTTTGCTTTCTCTTCGCAATCAGTGGTCCGCGAGCTCTTTCTCTCTTCAGCAGACAGCAATGCAACACCGGGAACAATTTGGACCACTGGAACGAGTAAATCAAAGCGAAGCGAGCATATGCACGGAAAATGAGAGTGGAACCACTCGGTCAGCTGAAACGAAGAGAACCAGAAAGAAAACAAACATCCAGCGCCAGCCGCCACCACCGAGCACAGAGTTGACATGACAAACGAAACCACGCCAAACCAAAATAAGATTTCTTCAGTTTCGGTTTTCAGTTTTCAGTCTGCAAGCAGTCAAGATGGCGTTTGGTTGTCGTAGCGGATAAGCGAGCTCGTGTTGTTTCCCTCTGTCTGCCTGTCAAAAGAAAATCACTCAGTTTATTTTTTGTCGCGCACACCACCGCCACTGGTGCACATTGCAGGGTTTTGCGACAAAATAAGCAAAAATCCCATCGGAATTCGGTTCGCGGTCGTGGTTCATTCATAAAATTCGACGTTTATTAGTTTTGTTTCGCGTGTGCACTTCGCGTTGAATTCCCTCCGCTGGCGTTCAATCGTCCATTCCACTGTCAAGCCAACGGCCTTGCGGTCGGCTAGTGCCGAAGAAGCAAACGAGATCCAAAAAGAAGTCAGGAGAGTAAAGAAAAACGCCAAACGACCAACAAGAGCAAGGAACTACGACTTTTTTTGCTTTTTTTTTTTTTTGTTTAGTGTGGGTGTGTTTACCTTTTAAGCGTTGTGTTGTTCGTTCTCGATCCTCGCTCCCTCGTGGGCAGTTCGCCGTTCGCGTCGTCGGGTCGCGTGCTTTCCACTCAGTGGCCGTGATTAAATGCGAAATGAATTGAGTAGCAGCAGCAAAAGTGTGCTCGAATGGATGTGATAACAGCCGATTAACCAATTCAATTGAATATGTGAGACGATAACAAAGCCGGAACAGGTTTCAGGTTCTTTTTGTTGCTGCTACTGCTGCTCTGCTGCCGCTGCTGGGGTTGCCAAAGAGAAGGAAGATTGAAGAGTGAAAGAGAACGACGCGTGCGGTGTTTCGTTGTGTTTGTGTTCAAGAAATAAGAAAAAAAATATAAAATCCATCATCCCCCCGCAAAAGAAAAGAAAAAAAAAATAGAACACCCCACCGTCTGCACAGTGGAAGCAGAGACCTACAATGTGCTCGAAGGGAAATTGTTGTTAAACGAGAGGGAAAAAAAAGAAAGAAGAAGAGTTTCGTGTATCAATTGTCAGAAAATCGTGAGTGTCCAGGTGTGTTAGTGAGTGAATCACAGATTGTTAGTGTTGTTGTTCTTGGATTAGAAGAAGCCGCAGCTGAAGCAGGCCGCCCGTCACTGCAACGATGGACCGGGCTCTGGGATTATGTCTGGTGCTCATACTGGTGGTGGCATCATCTCGGATTGCACAATGTCAAGGAAGTCAAGGTAAGGGTAGAGGCATCTGCCTCCCGATCCAATCGGGAGGGGGAGACGGCATAAACAAAAGACGCTGACACAACTTGTAATTACATTTAATTTGTGGTAATTGTAATTAATTGATGCTGTGCACACACAACTGAGTATCGCATCGCATCGCAATGTATCGTGTCACTGGACAAGTGGCCTTTGTATGGTTCCATTCGACTGTGTGCGTGTGTTTGTTTGATATTCCAAGTGAGAGGAGGTCCGATTGTGGAGGCAGTTGGTTTCCTGTAATAGCTCCAGCAATTAGAATCGGATTTAGCTGATTGTGAGAGAAGATACTTGTGCGATGTGGCGGAGTGGGGAACGCAACTGTCTCTGGTCGTGTAAGGGGTGTAACATTTGCGGACAGCAGCTGTCTGCTTAACCTTAACAAGAAATGATGTATGAGCTTAGCATGTACCTCGTATTTGCATAATGATCGTTACTGACGTTGTTGTGAGACCTAACGGCGAGGGGAGAAGAACAAATCGTCTTTTTCAGGGGGAAAAATGGATGCTAATTCACCTTGAGAGTGGTCGTCTCGAAGGTGTGGCCATTGTCTCACGTGTCCTGAGCGAGAGTGAGGTGTGATATTTTCTTAGGACTGGACTCTTCATGAAAGTGTAGTCCACTCTGTGAGATGGTCTTCATTTACATCAAGGTGGCGGATTGCCTGCATTGCTTGCACGTGGGTGGACGAAGGAGTGTCGAAGATGATTCAAGCAAAGCAACGACCACACTAGTCGCGATTTGAAAGCAAGATCTCGTCTGAAAAGCAGAAGTCCTAATGAGTTGACTTCATTCGTGATGCTTTAAGTGGTCTGAACCAACAGGGATACCTTTGGTCTTCGAATTTTGCTGCTACTTCTTATAGATTTCAAGATTTTGTTGGAATTCCGATGAACATATGAAGCTACCAAATAGCTTGCGTGTTCAGTTTGAAGGCTCTGTCTTTCTAAGGGAGCTCTTTCAGTCAGTCAGGTCGCCACACATTTACTTAATTCTTAGATAAACTCTTTAAATGAAGTCGTTCCTTGCCGGTCTGCCATTTTGAACCAGATTCTTGGTATCGGTGGTACCTTGTTGATCTTTCCGCTGCATTGTTTGAAAGGATGAATGGCGCGCTTTGAAGAACCCTTTGACTTGGAATCTTGGACTTGTTCGTGTTTTAGGACACGGGTGGAAAATGCCTCAGTTCATCGCTAATTTCTTTGAGACATTTGTCTGCGTACCGACAACGTGTATGAATCGCTCTGAATCTTCCTGATGAGAAGCCTTAAGTGTTTCTCCGTGTGGTGTTAATGAAAGCCTGATCGTTGATGTTCAATGTCGATTATGTAGTATAAATCGTGTATCGTTGTGCTGTTGCCTCAAAACCATCAAATTCTGTAGAAATTAGTGGAATTTTGTTGGACATTCTCGACAAATAATTAATCCGGTCCAAATGAATAAAAACGAGTGTCTGATTGAAAAGATCTATAAGAAGGGCATGCGGTTCTTTCAGGTTCAGCGTCATAATCCCATCTTGCATCCACTTCTAGTCAAATGGTGGCTCATTTGCGAACATCTCTTATTGATTTCAGTGCAATAGAATCGACTGATAGATGCTTACAATCGAGAGAGAATTAATTTCGGAATCCGCCGTGATTGCAAAATCGGACTTAAGTGTCAAATTAATAGATTTTCTGCACAAAGTGTTGAACAGAAACCTAACACATCGAGCGTAACAAGTGCAAGCGTCGGAGGATGGCACAGTATCACGATTGTGGATAATAATCCCCATTGACTGATCATTTATAGATTCCCCAAAATCGTCTACCATGGTGCTCTGCGTGGACTTTTCGTACTTAAATTGTACACAAATGTAAAGTTAGAGATAAGACGGATTTGATGTTTATACAAACGCCGCGTAGTGGGCTAGATGCGTCGACTATGCTGGGTTCATTCCCCGACTCTAGCAACAGTTATAATTCAGGGCTCTACCTCTTTCGATTCGCCGAGTATGATCAAAGCGTATTCTTGTCTCTGGCAAACTGGCGTATGAGCGTTAAACTGTAGAGTCCCCTCCACTCTTGAGAGAAAAAGTTTTCGGCACAAGACGAATGGTTGCTGTAGAAGCTATGCCTCAAGTCTCCCCAAGATTGTCTATTATTAAATATTAAACGCACAAAAGGCTGTAAAGGGTGGACCAACTACAAGTTTCTTTTTAAAAATGTAATAAAATGAAAAAAATTCAACTTTGTCCATGTATTATGGCTTTATTAGTAAGAACAAAGATTCCCCTTAATTATGAAATAAAATGTCGTTCAAGTGGCTGCCTCAACTGGCTTCGCAGTAGCGCATTCTGTCACCTCAATTTTCCAAGACCTTGTTGATGGTTTCGGGCTGTAGTTTATGTACTGCTTGGATAATATTCGCCTTAAGTGCTTGAATCGTTTCCGGATTGCTGGCAGAACATCGGTTCTTCACGGTTCCCCACAAAAAAATGTCCAAATGGGTCAAATCGTAGCTCCGAGGGGGCCACTTGACATCGCCAAGCCAGCTGATAAGACGATTTGGGAACTTAGTACGCAAAAGATCGATTGTGGCATGGGCTGTGTGGAATGGCGCACCATCCTGCATGAACCAGAGGTCGTCCAAATCCATGTGTTCAATTTCAGTAAAAAAAAAAGGTCGGTTAACACTGCTCTGTAACTTCCACCGATGACCGAAACCTTGTTCCCAGCCTCATTTTCGAAGAAGGCCACAGAAGCCACATTCTCATCTGTGCGCACTGTACGACGACGGGAACCATGTGTGTTGTCTACTAGCATACCAGTCTCATGAAGTTTTTGCACAAACTTGCGTCCAGCAGTCGCGGTAGGCGGTTTATTTCGACCAAAACATCTTCTTTTCAAAAAACCCACGGCTTGAGCTACACAGCACTCACTTTGGAAATAAGTTTTCGATATGTCCCAACGTTGATCAAGCGTAAAGCGACTCATTTCGTTCCGCGGAGGTATGGTACTGACTTTCTGTCAAGATTTCGAGCGGGAAATAGCTGTCTGTGTCAAAATAACCGCGAAAACAACCCAACATCATGTCCTCATTGGCCTGCCACTCTATGTATTGGAGTTCCGACAGACTTATCTGATGCTTTGAGCTTGGATCTTTTAATACGTCTTGTCAGGGTTGAGCTGTTTTCTAAGTTGGTCGGCATTTCATTCACTCATGATTTCTTTTCTCGAAAACAAACCACCGTCATGTTCGTACCATGTTAGAATTCCGACATCTTTTTTTACTCAAACCTGAAGCTTGTACGTCATGTGCAGTCGAAGGAGAGCTGAAGACGTTTGATGTTATACGACCAGTGCTTGGCCTTACCACAATTGTAGTAGATCTACTTCAACTTCGCGAAATTTTCAAATCTGCCGCATCTACTACAGAAAGTGTAAAATCGACCAGATTTTGTAATTTTTCCTTTTGACTGCATTCATTGGTGTTGCTTGTTTCTCAACCGCTTCTCCCAGCATAATTTCGAAGGATAGTACATAGAATGACAAAGAAGTGTCATAATTCACGACTGTTACAAAACAAAGGAGATTGAGGGCCTGTTTCATTTCATTTATCACAACTGTGATGATGAAATGTGAGATTTCTTAAACATTGAATAGGTAAACATGGTCTAACACGGTTTCTTTAAGCCGACCAGTCTTTTTTCTCGAACTAAAGGGTGTTATAGAACTTTAAAATCGAATAAAAATAAGATAATTTTTTTTAAATTGACATGAAATTTACTTTATTCGAAAGATAATCTTCTGGCATTAGAATTTAAATATGATTTCTGGCATATGACTGCCATGCTGGCATGGCTGGCTCGGCCGTAGTCTAATCTGGAGGTCCAATTTTCGATGGCTTTCCAACATTTGTGGTCGTATATCGGCAATAACGCGGCGAATGTTGTCCTCCAAGTGGTCAATCGTTTCGGGCTTATCGGCGTAGACTAGAGACTTCACATATCAATACAGAAAATAGTCAAGCGGCGTTATATCGCTCGATCTTGGGGGTCAGTTGGCGAGTCCGTAACGTGAAACTATGCGATTACCTAACGTTTCCTTAAATAAATCAATTGTGGCACGAGCTGTGTGACATGTTGCGCCATCTTGTTGAAACCACAGTCGCTGCACATCATGGTTGTTCAATTGATGAACGAAAATGTCAGTAATCATGGCTCTATAGCAGTTACCATTGACCGTAACGTTCTGGCCAGCATCGTTTTAAAGAAGTATTGACCAATTATTCCATCAACCCACAAAGCACATCAAACAATCAGTTTTTGTGGATGTAACGGTGTCTCAGCATACACTTGAGGATTATCATCACTCCAAATACGGCAGATTTGTTTATTGACGTATCCATTCAACCAAAATTGAGTTGAGTAGTGCGCGATACGTACATATTTCGAACAGAACCATGATTTTCAAAATAAATTTACACAATTTGGAAGGGTTGTTCAGGCATCAATTTTTTTTTTTTTTTTGATTGCGTCCAAGGATGTGACAATCTTCGAAAGATACTAATAGCCCGTGCCATTAGCATGCACGATTCGCAAACCCAAGTTTTCGATTTCGGGAATACGCCTACGTACTAACCCACACCCTGTACTCTTCTACCACTCTCCCCGCGGAACTGCCGTTAGGTATTACTTCGCTGGGCTGGTTAGCGACTCAAGCTGGATCGACTGTGTTTGCCTGTTCGGCTCGCCTTACTCTTTCAAGCCTTCTTAGCTCGTTCTGCAAGTTTGATATGAAGGAACAGATTTCCTCCCACTTCTCGGCTGACTCCGTCATATGACCGACTAGGAGCTCCGGTGTTGGTAGGTTTATTCTTGTCCCTTCAAATCGTCTGCAGTGGAAAGTCGTGTGTTCTGCGTCTTCTTCAGAGTCCTCACATTCTGGACAAAGGGATAGACCCCGCGGCCTCAGTCAGGCATCAGTCTGTTCATGCTGAAATGCAAAACCAAACTAAAAATAAATCACTGACAGCTGACAAAATGGCCGCCAGTTAAAATAGTTCTGCCAACTTAAAGTTCTATACCCCTTTACCATGCTATGGACAGTTTCGTTTCAGACGACGTTTAGATGGACAGTTCTGTCGGTCATAATCTGCTTCGTTATGTATGAAACATACGAGCACCTACTGCAGACTTACAATTTTTGGAGAATACTTTCAGAATTTGTCCATGTTTAACGAAAGTTGAACGAATTTCCATTGTACAAGGTGTTTTTTTATTTTTACATGCAATTGAACTTGCAATTGGCGACATTGTTTTCTGTGACAGCTGATTTGACAGTTCTCTGTTATTTTGAGATTAGTTTAGCTTCGGAAATTCATCATGAACACAACAGAAATACAACAGCCTGATGTTTTGCGAAGTTTTGCGTCTTGTTCGAGAGTTTCCACTGAAACGAGCCAACTTTCCGAACCAAACCATCAATTTCTTGTTCTGTAGCACTGTTCGACTTCTTCACTTTGTAGCGTTTTGAGAAACCTCAAGGCGGCTCCAAGAAGAGAATGAAAATTGAAAACACTCTAGCTGTTGTTCGACTTCGAAAGACTCGACCTTTTGTTGGAGGTCCTGTCGTGCAATCAACTCTTGGGGGTTTGTTCATTCCTTCATCTCTGTGAAGAGAGTCAGTCCTTTTCGTTGCAAATACTCGCTTAGACGTTCTAAGTTAGACTCTGACACAGCTGCTCAGCTTTTATATGTGTTATAACTTAGACCACGTATAAAAGCTGCACAACCATTTTCTTACTCTTAATCGACGATGATCTGGTCTGGTCTAGACTTTGTCGGACTTGTGAAATTCACGGACGTTTTTATGCAGCGACATTTGCACACGAAATCACTGAGGATAGACAACGTGATGCGCAGCACACTCGCCCTTCAACTCTCGCCTCTCCAGTCTCATGCTCATCTTTCCATTTGTTCGGCTTTGCATTCTGTAGTCACTTATGTGTGTCCAGATTTCATCCGAAAATGCATGAGAATCCACAAAAAAAAAGACAAGCCATCGCAACAAATCCATTTGTCAGGCACCATTAGAGTTTTGTTTCGTTCTCCTGCTGGGACGATGTTCCACATCAGACACACACACAGAACCCACACGCCGGGGGAGATGAGGATCGCTGCATACCCAAATCAAAGTCGACATTTATGCATCGTCACGTACCCGGATCCCTCATCTCTGCCTGCTCCATGCAAATTCCGAATGCCGCCACAAACTACATTGGCCGGCCAGCCCACAGAGTCGAATTCATTTAGTCAAATTCGGGGTGTCCCAAAATGCAGTCCACCCCCCACCCCCCATCTCAATGCGGAATCCATTATCTCACGTCATTGTTTGTCAAATACAAAGTGTGACCAAACAGGTGGAGCCCATTCAGCCCCGCCCCTCCCCCCTCCCCGGCCGGACTCAGTGACATCAAAAATTCGCATAATCATGACATTTCTAAGTAAAGAGTTATAAATACCGAACCGTTTGCATATTTCATCTATAATTGATGTTTGCCCACATCGCTACAGAGAGCGATGGAAAAAATATAGAAAATAAATAGACCGCGCGATACTTTTGTTTGCCTGTGAAATTTCGCGTGTTCCGCGGGACGTTCGCTGCTAGCCTGCTGCTGCTGGTGTCTTATGGTTTGTTCTTTTCCCTGTCACCGCAGCAAAATGAGTGTGTCTTCAAGGGAAAAACGTTTGCGGCCGCGGGGCTTGAATATGAATTTGAAGACGATATTCAGCCAGGAATCCCACGGATAGCCGGTGTTTCGGTTTTCCTCCGAGAATGCAAAACAAACGACGTCGCGATGGAGAAAAATTACATTTCGAATTTGAAAGCTATGCGCCGCTATCGCTTTCCAGGGAAACGCAACCGCCGATGCGTACGGCGACGGCGACGGCGGCAAGATGATTTATTCCACATTTCGAACTAATCACACACCCAGCACAGCACCGGAGAGGCTTACTTTTTTTTTTGGATTCGCTTTTGTCTACCTGAAGACGCCTGACGGTGGTGGAGGTGGCTGCGCCGAGCTGACTTATTTCAGCTCTCTCCCTCATCGATGAGTTATAGAATCTGAAGGTCTTTGATGTAAGTAGATCGAGATCAATGGAATTGGGGGGGTGGAGGAGGTAAATTTGGGGAGTGCCAACCGGTTTTTTTTTTTTTGTGAAAACCGAAAAGAGGATGGAATCAGAACGAAAATCTCGTTTGTTCTCGTCTATTAAGATGTTGACGTTACCACGAGACGTTACCTGAGAGAGATGACTTTAAGGGTTTTCATCTATCCCCCCGTCCTTGGAGCACAATATTGTTGTGACTGAAGTGCGAAGGGAATTGTTGCAAGAAGAATGAACTGTTGACAATGGCATTCAAAATGGACCTTTTTTTCTCTTATTTTTGAGTCAACTCCGACCATCCGACCACCTATTGAGTTGCTGCGTGTATGTGTGTGTATGTCGGTCGTAACGTCTTTTTGACGCACGATAATGCGATTATTGATTGCGAGTGGAAAGGTGGTGACTTTCCTCTTAAATCTGCCAAATCCTGGAAATATCGATTTTTTTTTGCTTGCCCGTGTGTGTGTGTGGTGTGGTGGCAGTGCTGACAGCTGTGTGCATGTCACGTTCAGTGAACTTCTCTGCTCGGATTCGGGGACTTCCTGTTCTTCAAATCCTAATGGACCTGTAAGTGGTAGGTTATGATGTTGAGCTCATGTTTATGCTCTTTCGGGCGATGGGGATGGATAATGTAACTTGCCCTCATTAGTATGGAATGAGGGGGGGGGGGGGGGGGACGTGTCCGTACGCGGTGGACAGGAGTTGTAAGCTGATAGAGTTCAGACAGCTATGTGCGTCCTAGGGTGGAAAGGAATAGCTCTGTGGATCGATTTTCGCAACACTCCAGGGGGATCAGTAAAGACTACTCGTTGAGCTTAGGGAACTTTCACGTTTTTTTTTTTTAAAGGACTTCAAAGTGTCTGCAAATCTTGGGGAAAAGCGATGGTTTCACTTGAACACAGCGATTTTTCACAGATTTTCAACAGAAATAGTGAAAAGGACCACAATTTGCGACGTTTTTGACAGTTAAACTGTGAAGTCTTGTTTAGATCTGTTTCCTTTGACAGTATTTTACGTTGCGCAGGTGATGGGGACCTTTAACAGTGCAGAGTGAATTTTGGGGAACATTCTTGGGACATTTTCTGTCAGAAAAAGCCGTGTTTGGATGACATTTCCTGGCATGTGCCGGAATACACTCGTCATTCATTGCGTGGTTTCAAAAGTAAACTGAAATAAAACACATTTACGATTGCAATTTCGGCCAAATTTTGATTTCAATATATTGTTTGGATCTTGCCATTATAGACGGAATCACGCAGCGTTCAAAAGTCCTCCACGCGAATTGTGGCCGAACTTGATTCGGACAAGCTAATGCTTGATGGCTTTTGGACACATATCGGGCAATAACTTGGCCACAACTCGACTAACATTCCCTCTTAAAGCGTCAAGAGTTTGCGAATTGTGTGCTTAAAGGCGGCCATGACCTAATCTTAAAGAAAAGACTAATTCACATCACCAAAACGCGAAGGAACCCGCCTGGGAAATGTGTCTCAACCGGCACAGTCTTATCTTCTACACCACATCTTCGTTTAGATGCCAAAAGCATTTGCTTAACATTGGTTACAGCGTGAGAATAGAGGGTTCTGGTGATGGATGGCGACTCTTCCTCGCTTTCGAAGAAGGATAGGCACCATCGGACTACATTGCACAGCGGGCAGTGACTTTTTGTTTGATGCAATGGTCGCATATTGTCTCCATATGCGACATGTGAAAAAAGGGCCTCATCGCTGAAGAGCATGTTGTGGGAAATCTGGTCATTCCAAGCACTCAATCGGCGTGTGTTTTAAGCTTTCCGTGAGCAACAGGCTTCTTGGGTGAGTCGGAGTTTGAAAAAGACGTAAACTCGAAGGACTTGGATGTTCTTCAACTCTTCCTCTTACCACAGCCGTATTTTCTGTAGAGAATGCATTTCGGTGATGTGGAGATTTGATCGCCATATGCAACGATTGACGATTGTACCTTAATCTCCTCCATAGAGCGCAAAAACGCGCCTTCTACAGTAACTGAGTTCGTTAACGCAGTATTATCGCAGTACTGCAACGTCAAGCCTTCTTAATTGCAAACATTTGGCAATTATGCAACGCATCGTGTTCTAAAACGTCATATGAAAGCAGCCGCTGCGCAAACAAAGGCAACCAGCGCATCACAGTTTATCGTGATACATCGCAACATCAAAAAATCATTGCATAGCATCGCAAAGGCAGTGATGCCTTGACGTTTACGAGCTCATCCACTATATTTGTAGTAAGTCCCCACACTTTTCCCACGTTCAGCGATAGCTAAACGATCAGCATTCTAAAATCGCAAACCTTAAACACAACATCTACAGCCTCAGATGACAGTTCAGTTTGACACAGAAATGTCAGGCCAGGCTATATCAGGTCTAAATCTTATAAAATGTATCAGAAAAACGAACTCTTTTCGTTCGATTCACATTTTTTTCTGTTCAGTCCGCTTCCCTCGCCCATTATCTCAAAAAAAAAAAAAAAAAAGAAGAGATAAGCAGTTTTTTTTTCGGGTCAGCGACTCCTCAAGGATCTGTGTTTGAATTGGTGGAATGTGTTGTCGTTTGTCTTGTGCCCGGGGTTTCAGTTTCAGGTAGCGACACACTCTTAACTAATCGAATCTGAATATTGGGTGACTGTGAGTTTTTTTGTTCGACTGTTGGGTAGCGATGGACGTTTTGTTGATTTTGTGCAAATCATTGACGTTCATTGACATTCATTGATTTTGAAGGGGAAGTAAACTGAGCAATCGAGTGTATGCACATAAATGATGCACTGTGACTATTTTATTCGATTTCGTTGAGTTTCGTTAAATATTTTTTTTCACGGATATGGGAAACTAGTCGTTTTTATACGTTGGTGTTGCAGTTGGCAAGATGGAATTATGGGCAATTTGCAATTTTGGCTGTGCTTCTGGCAGATATAAGCTTCATTCTACTTGTGGTTGGGCCTTAAGCTTGTTGTGTCTATTGAACTGTTGTTCGTTTTATCGCCACTCAAGACCAAGATCTGCACTCCATTTCCACAGCAATGCAACATCTCAAGAAGAAATCGAAAGGAAAGCAAAAAAAAGGAGTGCCTCCTATCCAATGTCAAAGCAGGTCTTCTCCCTCAAAAGCCATCGCACCGCATCGCGTACGCCGATGATGCATGACTTAACGATTCAATTCCAGAACTCATCTTCGCCAACGAAGCGTTAAGAAAACGAATCCACGAATCCAGGGAATCATTCAAGTCAAACACAAAGAAAAGGGAACTCGTCCCGGTTCCTTTATGATTTACAACACCCACCAAGGTGTGGTGAATCTTGAGTACGTTCCAAGGGCTTTTTACGGTCAATAAACACACGTATTAATTGCCGAACGTATTCATATGCCATTTTAGGGAACTCCCTAAAGCCCGTGACGTGTGAGTGAATTATAACGTGAGAACAGATGAATTACTACCGACGGTTACGCACCAGGACACTGATACTCCTCATTTTTGTTCGTCTCAGCCAAGCGTGTCAAAGTTGGAGGGCATTTTTTTGTTTGAGTCCATTAGAGGGGAGGTGATGAACATGTGGAATGTCACGTGAGCTCCTGTTGAAGGGACAGCGGCACGCTGGTCACTTTGATTCGTGGTCGTGGTCGAAAAGAGGTCATCATCGAAAAACACACGAAACGAGTCATCAATCACATAACCCGCGGTGTGACATAAATTTCCCAAGAACCGTCACTTACTGACTTGATAAGGAAAAATAAAACGAATTTCTTGTTTCTAATCAATTTTTGTTCTTTGTTGATAAAACTTGATTTGACGATACCGCCTAGACAATACCCCAAATTGGTGATAAATCCCAACCGGTCGCGTTGCTATCTCGCTCCCCACAAACGATCTTCATGAATCACCAATAAAGTAAGAGGTCCATTACGGACCCCCTTGCGTCAGGTCAGAGAACTCCTCTCTCTCGCTCCCATGATGGCGAATTTAATTTAATTCCCCACTCTTATCGGGCCGAACCGCACTTTCAATCACATCAGACGCTGGCAACGTTCTTCGAATATATGGACATTTTTACGACGCGTTCGACTTCGAATCGTAAAAGAACCCAACAAAATCGCTAATTGGACCCTGTCAGGTGGTGAGGGAAGCCTTACCTAATCCATTGACATGATTAATTTGTTGTGATTCAAAATTCTGATGTTCCCCTCCCCCTTTCCACCACCAATCACGGCTCATCAACACCTGACACTCGTCCATATCGGGCGGTTTCGTTCGTCATTAAATCAACTGTCATGCTCGAAATGAGGTATCTTATCAGTTTTTTTTTTTTTGTTTGTGCTGTCTTTCTGATACGCTGACCTTATTTCAGACTTTTTCGAGGTAAAATACAGAAAAAATGTATTCTCGTCACGAGGCGGCCATTGAGTGTTGACATGACAGATGACATATGTCAGAGTGCAAGTCACAAGCAATGCCATCACGACTTTATGGCATATGGAAATTGAGCACATAAAGCATCTCAATTCACTGCTGTCAAACGTCATCGAAACGTGTAGCTCACTTTATGTCATTCCATCGTTTCAGCATGAAATGTGAAATGTTCCATAATCATTTATAACTGGTAACGTCGTCGTCATAAATAAATTAACGAAACATCGTATTTTCAGCGTTTTTATGACTTTATCATCTTCGATGGATCGTAACGCCGTCCGCCAAAAGCGCCAACAACAGCTCCGATAAACTGACGAACGTCAAAGTTGAATGCAATAAAAATGTGTGTACCCCATCATTCGGATAAATCTGAGTCTTGATTCGGAAAATTTATTCATTCCGTACGTCACACGCAGCGCACAACTATAAGCGACAATTTAGATTAATTAGTTGTCATAAAAATAAAAAAAAAAAAAAAAACACCATAGTTTCCATCATGATTGCCGTTGAATATCAATAACCACTCAATAAAAGGCGACGACCACGATAATGAAATTCTACTACCGTTGAACACATCCACACACGTGTATCCACACCGCAAGCGTCCAAAGATTGATCGAAACGACGAATGAATTTGTGACAACACTCACGTCGGCACAATTTTGCGAACGCATTCATTCGTCGATAGGCTTTTATGTTTCGCTCTCGCCTCGTCATCGTATCGTGTGTACAACGTACAACAGCGCACAGTTAACGAACACAGCCCGGCTGAATGTAATTTCCATCGGCAACCGGCTACAGCAGACGGTTTATGTTGCCAGTTTAATTGCGATTTTAACGCGTCCTTGCGTTATCGGTGACAATTTTATTGGTCCTCATCCCCTTACCCCTCCCCACCCCCCACCGACACAAGCACACTCTGGCTATGTTCATCTCCATTCGCTGAGACACATTCTTTTTTTTTTTTTTTTCTTGTTTCCCCTCGCGCAACTGACACACGCTGTCGATAAGGGCAGGTATTCGAAGATATCACACATTCGGCTATGTCAACAGTGTTGTCTATCTCGTTGCGGATGTTTGTGTGGGTTTGGCTTTTTTTTTTTTTTTGGCGGGAATGAAACGATGCAAATTTCGCTGTACGGTGCCAGATACTTATCTAGCCCTGGCAGACGATCCGTCGCCAACAACAAACAAAGCAGCGAGTACTCGCACAGACCTTGTGCCGAGTAATTACGTTCTCTTTTTATTTGTTTCTTTTCCATTTCCCCTCGTCTTATTTTCATTTTTAAGTGGTTTTTTGTTTCTTTTTTTTTCGGAATTCTAACGAATCGTATCTTATCGATTCAATAATGTTTTCATTTTATAGCGCTCACTCTGGCCGGACAGCGTCAGCGAAGCGATGAGCGAGTGACAAGAAGGGATCACAATTGGTTTGGCCACAGCGGCGGGGTCACCGATGAAGTGATAAATGCGGTACGCACTTCACGTAAACCGAATGACACTCGTAATAAGCACACACACAAAGAAAAGCGAAAGAAAATAAACGTCTTTATCAATTTTTGGGAAATAAATTTGACATTTGACATCTGACATCTGTGGGAGCAAGGAGACGGTGTAATAAACATTTTCGAGATTTTGACAGTCGCTTGTCACTGAAATTTGACTACCGATCGAATGTGATTGAATGTCAAATGTGACAGTTGACGTAACAGCCAGTGGTGCACAGGATGCAGAGGTGCCAAGTAGGTGCATTCCACTCCATTGTTATCATTTATCAATCGACGTGGAGTGACGTTCGGTAATCGTTCACGTTGCTCGCTGAATGTCACGTAAGCACCTGACATATTGCGAATATTTGCAGAAAAGCTAACGTTGCCCTTATCAGCGAAAGGAATGTGTATTGCTGCAGCAGAAATGTGTATTTCTGAGTAAATAAACAAATGGTGTTTCGAGTAAACACTCTTGAACGAGTAGCAGCGAGTAGCGCTCTTGAAATCAAGACGCACACATTCGAGAGATTTTGCGATTGCGAGAAAAGGCTGATTGTGAAGATATGTAAACATCAAGTGTTGACTTGTTTTACTGCAGGATGTGGGAGTTAAGTCCGCGTGGATTTATGCAGATCATCAGATTTCGCATGGCGTGATGGTTGTGATTGCGATTAGTGCTTAGCCTTGTGTGCCCATTTTCGAAGCATTTTGCTGAATATCTGTGGAATCTCCGTCTGATGAAAATAGACGTCGTGGCGCAATTTTAAGCGTGATTGTCACAAAATCCGTCATCGTCACCGTCTTAGATCGCAGCGGTCTCCATTTTGTGGTACTGAAACACTGGTGGAGTGATTTTAAGCGGTCCCGATGTGGTTATTTTGTAATATTGCGGTAAGAAGGAACCAAAGTCGATTGGAGACCAACCTCCAAATCAACAAGCGCAGATCAACGACACTGGTCTGCGGTTAAGGACATGCATCTACAAGGTGACCAGATAAGAATGATAGGAAAAGAAATTTAAATAAAGCAACAAAGATGTGCGATGTGAAGTTGATTCTGGCCTTATTTTGAAGCTACGTTCATGCCATTATGTATGGAATAGCACTATCAGTCACATGGGTGCCTATGTTTCGCTGGCAGGGCTTCAAACGGACGGTCCAATTTTTGATGGCTCGGTCGAATATGTGCGGCGTGTAATATTTTTCTTAAGTTGTGCCTACCTCCTAAACGGGGCGCGAGAGAACCCCCTCTTATAGTAAAAAATGCTTGTTTTGGACCCCTCTACAAAAAACCAGTCACCAATTTTTGGCGCCAAAGTTATCGTACTCGTGCCTATGTTGAGCTCTAGCCTGTTGCCCAGAGTAAGGTCATTTCTACGAGGGGCGTCAAGTCGCATGATCACAGCGGCTTTTGTGATGAACGCTCGCCTTGAGATGCCCCAGTCGCCAGTCGTTCTCCTTCACTACATCGAGCGTTGCATCGCTTGGATCGAATGTAGCGCCGTCTTTTTTGAACCACAGCTGGGATTTATCGATGTTGCCGAGCTCTGGCCACAGAAAATCGCTTAACATTGCCTGAGACCATTGATGGCTTACTCATTCCGAAGAAAATAAGGCCCGAAGATGCCGCCATGCCAATCTTTGTGCATGATTGGTGGAACACATGTGGATTGTGTTCGGTACAACAATGGAAATCTTGCCAGTTGGCAGTTGCTGAGCCTAAAATCGGCTTCATCCTCGTTTTTTCTTGACCATAAACCGGATCTCCGGCCAACTAGCAGTTCAGTCTTGCTTCAGCACAATCCTATCCGAATGTGGGCCCCAATTGAACCGCGAAATAAGTCGGGTTGACTCTCTGGCAATGTCCAATTGAGACGATCGGCATTTCTCGGACCTCTCGGATTCTATCCCCGACGGTGGCTATTTTTTCTTCATTTCGCACCAATCTCTGTCTGGATGTTGGCAGAAGGTCCAAAAGACTCTGTAGTCATGCTCAAACTTGTCCACGGTGCGACGTATTGTCTGCCCGCTGAAGCCATCCTTACCACCGACCTCACGGCGTTCCGTGTTTACAACTGAGCCAGAATTTCAATATTTTTGTATAATTTCCGCACGGTCGGCAAGTGTGAAGCGATGTCTGATGAAATGGCAAATCTTACTGAATATTTTTACATCTGTCATCTGTCATCTTTGACCGCTGCAGAAACGTCACAACTGAAAGAACTGTCACTGCTATCGGCTACTTATGCTGCATTGCAAAATATAACAAGCGAGAGAACCGAGTGCCTTGACCTTGTTGCCGTACGTTTTAAGACCAATCCTCGTTACTCCTCCGTCCTGCTGCATCCATTGAGTCATTAGAGGACGACTTAAATTCCTGCGAAATGACTCAGCAACTCATGGAGTCCTCCGCCACTTCTCAAAGGCATTAAAAAAAAACAAAAAAAGAAGCTCATAAACGACTGAAATACGAGGCAGGTTGATGTGTCCATGGGAGTCCAATGTCTTCTTGCTTTTTTGAATCAAACTCCATAAGCTTTCAAGTAGTTAAAACTTATTGGCGTCAATTCAAAAAAAAGAAATCGAAAAACAAAGAGTCACCAAACGAAACTCTCTCCGTCCACCTCTCACGTCTAGACGCATTTAATTTGACTCTGTTCCTTGTTGTTGAACTTCTCTCTAATTCAAGCGACACACATTTCCCCCACGTTTCGGCTGCCATTCGGAAAAGTTCGGCGTGTTTGCGAAGGAACTTCAAACAAATAACCAGCATCTCCTCATTGAGTGTGACATAGTTTTATGTCGATCGACACACACACACGCACAGGCACTCCACAACTATTTTACAACTCGAACACACTTTCATTAAATCATTGGACACCATGCATTGTCCAGCGGCCGGGGCCACCCTAACTCGTAAAATTCCTCAACGCAAAAACTACTCCACCCTGTGCTCGTCCCTTAGTCCGGGGCCGGGTTGATGGTCTTTTCGAAAGGGGGAGCATATGATGAGTATGTTAGAGAATGCCTGTGCAAGCAGAACGCCTTCAAGATTTTCTGCCTTCAAACCAAACCGCCCCCGCCCGCCGTCGCACTTCTGACCCAGTTTCGGTTGTCGGTCGTCTCTTCAGATTCAACTTTTTTTCTTTTTTTTTTTTTGTTTGTTTTGTGTTGCTGTTCTCATGCAATTATGGAATTTAGAGAATGACCGAGAGGGAACAAAAAGAAATAAATAAATTTAGCCCACCCTTGTATCTGGGGTTCCAGTTTGACTGCACGGCCATCCCTTAAGGCGGCACCCGGTGGCGGTAAGTACACACGCCATACGAAAACAACATGAATACACCAACAACAACATCATCATCATCATCGTCATCGTCATCATCCGACACACATACAACAGTCGGGCTAACTACCATAATGTGGCACGGCCTGAGCGGGCAGAGAGAAGAGAGAGTGTATTGTCCTCATCTGAACACAAAACAACCCTCGGTTCAACGGTTCAAAGCGCAGAAATTAAAACACGACTCATAATAATGATAATTCATCCCCCCCCCCCCCCCCCCCTCGTTGCTGTATCTCTCACTCCCGCCCTTTCCCACCACTACATCTCCGATGCAGCCCCAGTGAGTCTGTGTGTGTGTGTGTGTGTGTGCGCGCAATGGGCTCCATTACTTTCAATCAGAAACAATATCTTGAAACAAATTTCCCTTCATTTTGTCAGCGATCCAACACGCCACGCAGTCACATAAGCGATGAAGATATTCACCACCGCTCCCTTCCTCGGCACGGTGGGGATATCAGATTGAGAGAATTGAGGCGGGAGTGATAAGAGGGGGGTGGCTGTTGTGAAATCTGAGCAACGCACCGGAATCGTTGATAAAAATCTTCCACTCACCCGCCTGAATCTGTTCCTTTCGCCTTACCCACACTGGCGCACGCATGCACGCACACCAAGCTCGGTTTCCTACCTGAAAGGTGAAGTGTGCGTGACGGTAGTGTATCCTGGAGGACTTTGAGGAACTTTAACGAATTTATTACGTTTTGTGGCGTATCCCTGCGTCTGTCCCGGCTCCGGTATCAGGTAGCAGCTCTCGCACACTCACTCACACGCGCTGTACAAGTGAATCGTGTCCTTTTGTGCGACACAAACCGGAATATCGTACACCTCTCATGGCGAATCCTTTTCACAATGCACGAAGCATAATTCTCAGGATTCGCTGCTGCTGCTGCTGTTGCTGCCTCTCAGGTAAGAAGGGTCTAAAGTGCGCAGTATCTTGTGGAGTTTTCGTCCGTCATCACCACCACCACCATCAGCACCATCAGCAGCAGCAGCAGCAGCAGCGACTGAATGAATGAATATTTGTTTGGGATGGTTGTCAAGACATCGGGTATTTTTTCCCGAGTAAAGGAACGCGCTGTGTTTACCTTCTGCATTAGCAGCGCAGCCCGGGCGCAAGGAACTTTTGTGGAACACGGTGTAATGTGCTGATTTGCAGTCTCAGCCCCTCTCTCTCTCTCTCTCTCTCTCGCTCAACATCGGCAGCCCTTCGGATGCCAGGCGCTGAGACTGTGTGCCGCTTTATCTGCTCGGTTCGACTGCTAAGGGTGTCGTGTCGTAAATAACTAATTTATTGCAGTGCGCTATCTGCTGCTTTGGTTGGTTGTAAATAACACAAAATGCCATTCGGATTCTGAATTTCGGATTTTTGAATGCGGAAGTAATGGCCCTAGGTGCAGGAGACTGGGCGATGCATGGGATGGGGTTGTTCTTTGTCTCTCACATGCGAACACACACACACACGCATAGAGAGCAGACTGCATTTCTCTGGAGAGATTTTATACGATTCTCATGCTAAGTGGAGGAGTAGACGAGACTCAGCTGTTTTCCGAATCGTATACCGATTCATTGCAGTGGAAAATTGATAGGATTTTGTGCAGAAAGATATTTCGATTGTGATTTACCTCTTTGAAGAGGTACTTTAGTGGGGTGTGCCGTGTGGGTGGGGCGTGAGAGAGAGAGATGTTACTGCTCAATTGTCGGAAGTTTAGATAGATGCACGTGAGGAAGAACGCTTTAAGTGGAAACTCCGACTGGGGAGAGTGGTTTTTGGGGACATTTTTGTTTCAAGAAGTCGGTGATTTGATGCTATCATGTGGTGAAAAGGGTTGGTTTCTGGTATGCTGGCACACAGCGGTTGCTTTTTACTACTTGTTCCAGTAGCTGAGGCTCTATGTCAGCATGTGTGATGAATTTCGGGGGCGGCCTTGGATAAAGCTGCTTAATAACGCCAGCCAACGCTGGGAATGTCGGCGTCCAAGTACACCAGAAGCTTCCACGCCGACATTCCCAGCGTTGTGTGCCGTTATTGCAATGGATCAAGGACGTTCCGTATCCTATAGAAAATAGCGTGATATCGCAAGATGTTGGAGGCCAATCCACGCTGTCCTATTTCTCGAGATGATGTTTCGATTAAAGGCCTCCTTCCATAAGCTGATTTTGTGACAACTGGCGTCATAGTGTTAAAACTAGAGCTCTTCCATTGCGATCGTGTTAGAATCAGATGCCAAGCCAATCGAGGAACGAAAAGATCAGTGATCATTGATCTGTAGCGTGCTCCTGAAAAGCCTTGGTTGGTCTTGTCTTTGAAGAAATATGGTTGCGCAAGTCTTCACTGGTCAGACGATCGAACCAAACCGTGTCGAGTTCAACAGGCATTGACTATTAGGCGTAGCGGCATCTCCCTGAAAGATTTGTCTTCACTCCAGACCTGGTACTGTAGTGTATTGGCAACACTTCCGTAGAGCGTGTGAGGTCTCATGACATGCATCTTAGCTCTTATCTCTGTTGCCTTGTGTGCATGTGCAATCTTGTATAAGGGGAGTGTTGTGATCTGATCACCGACTGGCGGGCGGACACTACAGGTACTTCCATGTATTAGACGAACGTCTCTTTGCTGGTAAATCATCGTGATGGCTGAACATCGCTTAAAATACAACGAATTAGGACAACAAGAGGATCAGAATGGGTTCTTCAAAACGTAGGAGAAACGTAGCTAATGCCTGTCTACCCACATACCCAACCTAAGCCCACTCCTTGAAGCTTTGCCATTTCTAGTCAACATGAGTCTCAAGCATAGCCTCGTTTTTAGTGTATTCAGCGAAAGTAGGGAACGCCAATCGGTTGCAGAGAATCAAACTCTTGCACAAATCAGCTGCTTTTACAATTCGGGGCAGAAGGTAGAGCATGGGTGCTCTTATGGCGTTGTGGTTGGCTTAAAACTGATGTTATACTACCGCTAGATCTTCTTTTGCTCCTAATACCATTCGGATTCGGTTATATATGTACCTTAGGAGGTTTCTCATCGCTCAAGTCATCCAGTTCTGCGAAGAGTTGTGCTACCAGGACCAGCTTATTTGTCTTTGCTAGGGCTGGGCATTCACAGAGCAAATCCTGGACAGGTTCTACCTCTTCTTCGTCTCTGCAGCTCCTGCAAAAGTCGTTGTGCGGTAGGCTCAGACGCAATGCTTAGCACAGTGCCCGGTAAGGGCTCCTGTTAGCGACTAAAGCTGATCAATGGTGTTGACATCCTTTTGCTCAGCGTCGGCCATAGAGTCCTTGCTGTTGCTCCAATTTACAGACCAAGCCAGCGAGTTTTGGCTCTGTCTTCGGCTTCGTCTTCTAGTTTTTTTTTCCTTATGGAGCTAAGCGGCGTGGATGTGTAAGGGATTGCCCGAGTTTCTCTCAGTTCAGATCTATTCTTCGCGAGACTGTCAGCCTTTTCGTTTCCTTGGAGTGTCACCAAAGCCTGCTGAGCGTCACCGTGTTTGCCAAGGCTATCTCACCAACGGTTTGCCTGCATAACCTGACCAGTTTCGATGGCGAAATGTCCGATGCTACGGCCTTTATTGCCGCTTGGCTATCGGAACAGATGGAGATCGATTTGTTGGTTATGTTGTGTTCTCTCAGCGCAAGGATGCCTCCTGTATCGCTGCCACTTCGGCTTGGAAACCTGGTTGACTGCAAGGGAGTTTTCGAAGTGGCACAGAAGTCAGCTGCGTCAGTGTACAGGTAGATTTCCCCTACTCCTACTACCAATTGTTCCTGTCATTGTTTCCGGTCAGGAAAGCGTTAGTGGAAGTTTTTTTTTCAGGGCTAGTGTTGGCAGTGGGTAGTCCATTTGATTGCTGTACTGTGCTGCTGTCAAATCTTGGTATGTAAGCTTGCTCACATGGTTCCATCATCACTCCAGAATTCCGCCTCTCTGAGCCTGAGAGGGGAGGAAGGAACTCTGAGAACAGTTCGAGGGAAGGAAAGAACTGGATAGCCTCGAGTGCTGCCGTCGATGTTGTTCTAAGGCAACTTGTTATTCCTAGGCTGGCCGATCTTTGTATTTTTGTGAGCTGCCTTAGGAGATATTTCTTCAAAGCGCGCCACCAGACCAGGGAACCGCGGGTCAAGATGGGTTTTACTATCATGGTAATAGGCGGGTGATAGGCTTAATGCTCAATGTTTTGCCGAAGGCACGTTTGCAGGCATAAAAAAACCCCACATACGCCTTCTTTATACGGTCCTCCTTCATGTTGAGTTAGGAATCAAGTAACACCTAAGCAACACCTTGATATTTAGCAGTCTTTAAGAGTTTGAGTTCAACTTCATTTATGTACATATATTGGACAGGTGAACTCAAGAAACATTCTCTTCTTGGTAAAGATCAGCATTTCCGTTTTTGTTCGGGCTAACGTTCAGTTCTCGAGCTTGTGTAATAATTAGCACTAGCTCATGAGCCGCTCTCTTAGCGTTGAAGGTAAATTTCCTTACACGAGGATGGCCACACCGTCCGTTTATTGTGAACCCGCCGTTTTCCAACGTCTTTCAGATTTCGTTAACCACTAAGATTCATAAGAGAGGCGAGTTGACTCCTCCTTGGGGTGCCAATACTAGTTAGTGAGTGATTCTAAAAAAGCTGAGCACTCCTGTGAACTTGAGTTTTCAGGCCAGTGTCTCATAAAGGGCATGCGTCTCGGTAGAAGCTGTTGGACACGATACATCCAGTCCAAAATGTCAACAGTTGCCAATTAGCTTCTAGTCACATTTGCTCCATGCTCCACTGTCGCCTCTTTCTCTTTCCTTGGACCAAAACGTTAGTATTGGAGGCCCCATTTTGTTGGACCATTGACGTTCATGCGTTCGATGTACACCATGTGTGATGTTAGAAAGATGTCTCTTGGTCTTATGCGATCGCCAAGGATCACCGCATGTGTTCTCCTTCCGGAGCATTGTCTGCGATGGCAAATGGCAATGCTGACAATATTATGAAGTGTAAGTTTGTTTGCGTCCATCGCTCCCGGAAGAGAGACACAATTTTTCGTCGAACGCGATTTCGTCGATTTAATTTCAAGTGTCTATCCTCTACAGGAAGTCTTCCATTTACAGAATAAACTCTTTCTAAAACTCTCGTGGTCTGTTCAACAGTTGCGTCACGTGACATTTCGAGGCAACCTTTTCAAGTTTTCAAACACAAACTACGTCCCACTAGCTTCGTTGGTAGCCCTTTCTGATGATCATCTCATTTCCGTCTACGCTTTGCCTTTTGTTACCGTCACGAAAGCGTCACGAATGGTGACGTTAAGCTGACTGATGCTTTTGAAATTAATGCGAACGCGGGGCAGATCGTCTCAGAATGAAGAATCGCATTGAAACGCACACGAAAACACGCAAAATTTTCACTCCCCTCCACCCGCTTTTCGAGGTTTCAGTGAAATCCAATTAAAACTCCGCTCATCAGTGACTTTATTCAACTCGGCGAGTTAAGAGGAACAACCGAGTTTTTTTCCCAGAATTCCCGCATACATCCTTCAAGCTTTTATTTACCCTACGTCACAATGAGTCATCACACAAAGGCACTGCAGGCTCCGCCACAGCCGCTACAGCCGCCACCGTCGCCGTCTGTTTATCTCGTGCCCAATGCTCTCGCGCATTCCGCCGCAAATCCTTAGTCAATTGAGACGAACGGAAGGAAGACGACCTCGAGGAGTAAGAGTAAGATCTAAAAATAAAATTTAATTTTCCACTGTTCATAGCCTGTCCTTGGTTTCACTGGCGTACGTTGACTTTGACGACAAGCCACCATCACCACCCCCGTGGGCTGTTGGCAATTTTCAACTATAATTTCATTAACTTTTCATTTTCTTGTTGAAATAATTTTCACGGCGCTATGAATTAATTGCAACACTTGAGCTACTACACACGATGAAACCTGATACGGTGCCTGGCCTCCAAGTGTGGCCTGCTGTGTGGCTCCTGTTCGCGCGGATGTGAGTGTGTATGGGGTGGCACATCCTTAGCTCCGCAGCAATGCAGAACAGAGAGAGAGAGAGAGAGAGAGGGGAAAAAAGAAGCGAAGAAAACCCCGTCTAATTGTTGGCGTGAAGTACTTTCAAGTTATGCAAGAGCATAATTGGATTAATTACGGGGTCCTGCCATCAGAGTTGCAGAAGTATTTCTCGCCACGCAGTAATCATCGCGCAGCCCACACACTCGGCGGGTGTGCTTGAGCGCTGATTTGTACACATATGCGGCCGGCAGTTAGTACGTCTTGCTTCGTAGTTTTACCATCCATTAGCGTTGAGGGCGCTTCAGTTTTAGTGTCGGTCCGCATTAGCAACACTCTAATGGCAGCCTGTGATTGGTGTCAGCGACACCAAGAGTTCAGATCGGGGATTTTGCCGGCTTCGAATTGACTTTGATGCGATGACACGGATTAGCTGGGGTTCACAAGGGGGGCTAATCCTTCATTCGAAGTGCGAGTCGCTTGGTCGCTCGGTCGCTCAGTTGTGGTTATGTTCGCGCGAATGTGGGTTAATCGTTTGTCTGGCGACGACAACAGGCCATCGATTGACAAATGGAGGTGATTGGTTTTTTCTCTTCTCTGCCTCCTTCCATCTCTTGTTTTACGTGACTCATTATGTGGTTACATGATTCGGCTTTTATGTGCGGCCAGAGGACTCAAGCCGTGAGAATGTGGTCGAGATCATTAGAGATTTTTTATAGCTCGGTTGTTCTGCATAATTGAGACGTTTTACTGACGTCGATTCCGAGAGCAGCGATGCTGGCAGTTGTGTACGACGAGTTATCATGTCCCTCGGGCTGGGTTGCAACAGATGGGTCGCTTCTTGTCGAAGCGGTCGTTAATCAACACGTCTGCCAGTCGAGCGATGCGACAACTGATGTGATGTAGCGAGATGGATTTTTCGCTTTAATGGCATTATTTCAGCTTTGTTTTGCAAGCAAACATCGTGGAGTTTCTTCAGAATTGACGCGTTTGAAGGGGTGTTGAAATTGTCACCTCTTACTGGAGCACTTGTTAGCGGAGAGGGAATTTTGAACAGATTTTAATGGGGATTGCACATGACTCTTGGCAATCCCATGCGACGTCAAATTCGAATGCACATCCCTCTCGAATCGATGTTGTTGTTGCTTCAGTTCAAGTCATCATTTTGACGAAGGACCAGTCGGTCCAACAAGGTCTGTCAGGCTGCGTGACGCTGCATCCGGGTGTCACCCTCCAAAGGATCCCCGAAGAGAATATATTTTTTCGTGTCCCCTTGTCGACCACAGGGTCTCAACGACGCCTCACGCGCCGTCATGCTCGATCCCTTGCAATGTGCTTCAGTTCTCCCCAACTGTCGGGTCTCATCCTTCACTGGTCTGCGTCAAGTTTTCTTTGGACCGCCAGCTCTTCTGACGCCTTGCATGGGTCTACTGATTTGCTCTGGTAGCTTTGCAGATGTCCCTCTTTTCTAACTGTTGGTCAATCGTTTCGCTAATTCTGTCGTCTGACCCAAGCTCTGATAAAGATGTTCGTCGTTGACAATACAATAAGTTTCATTGTCACCCATTGATGGACGCTATTAGTCCCCTTCTGACGGTGATGGTGACTCTCCTTGTGCTACATCCACGCAACAGCACAGATTCGATTTTGGCATGGAAGAGTGTTCACATGGAGATCAAGCTATGTATTCACATTGCTGCGCGAAGTAATAAACGTCATCCCGAACGCGGACTTAGCTTTACCACCAGTTGAGGTAGTACGTCAAAGGAACTGGAATTCCTCTCTTTTGCTGATTTTCCAGCAATGCTTATCTAAACAGGCGGCTGCAAGGGTTGCCTTCTAGACATCTTGGCGTTTATTTCCTCCCTTGCTCTTTACTTCTTTTTGCCGTTTCCTGGTGCCCCTATATTCGATACGGAAAGTAGGCTTATGTAGCGTAGTCTAGGTGCCTTTGTTGAGTCCATCTTTTTCTCCTGTTCCCCCTTGACATGACCGCACGAAACACACAGCTTCTCAGCAAGAGAAAATAAATTGGCCACTTTGCATCTCGACTGAACTTCAATAAGAAACGCGCTCGTAAACGTCATGAGTTTACGACGTCTCGACTCCAAAATAATATCAAATGATTGCCTTTATCGACTCTTCCTTTATTTTCTAGACAACTTGATGGGGTCCTAAGATCATCGACATCGAAAGTCTAACAATCTCCGTCGGAGTGGCATTTTTGAAATAAGCTTCACCCTAAAACTGAAGATTGTGAAGCAGCCAAGCGGGAGAAGTAAATTCTTACCAGCGACCACAACCCTAAGCTAGTGTTCCCCCATCTAGTCGATGATCGTTCAAAATAATTGGCAGATCGTTAGTACGACGCTTGAAGGATTGCCATGATTATTCAGCAATCATCGGCTATAGACGGTAGCAATTGTCGGATTTTTGACACAGGATCCATCTTAAAACTTATAGATTACGAAAAAATCAACTCTTTTTTTCATACGATCCACTCTCAGAATGGCGTCTTAAATGGTGATCTTACGAGGTGATGATCTAAAGAGATCTTGCAACAAAATATTCCGTGGGCTCATCGGGATCTAGCGGGTCTCCCTTTACTCTTTGGATTGCGCTGGAAGATCGTCTTGATGATCAGCAGTACAGGCTAGCTGAGAGATTTAGTGCAGATGTCTGGTTCTTGTTATTAGCCGTTGAACGAAGGCGTCGGGCTGTTCGATAAGAGTGCTGGGGGAAGACTGTTACCAACCAAGTCTGCTCAAGTGCACAACGATTGAACACGATTAGTCCAGTAGATCAGTAGACGCTAAGATGAGACACGAATGAAGGTAGCGTGAAGTTCAGACAACCTCAATCCAGTGGGTCTGGACCTATGACAGGAATTAGGGTAGAGTGAAGTTCAGTTTAGACCTCAACCCAGTGGGTCTGGACCTATGTTTGGACAATCCCACCATAGAATATAGAGCCACTTGAATACAGTATGCTTCGATTTTGTGTCATATGACAAAAAAACGCATTTCCACGATCATCATGCCATAGACCTTGACTGCAGTTTTTCATGCTGTCTTTGATCTGCTAACTGATGTTGTTAGTGCTAGGTTTCAAATGTCTGAGACAGTCATTGGCAGATCTTTTCCAGTAAGTGGTTTCCAAGTGATTTCTTATTCTTATGTCAAAAATGGCGCCCGACAAGAATTTAATTGCATCGGCGTACCTACCGTGATCGGCTTTTGTCTAAGGTTGGTTGCCCGCCTCTTAATATCGAACATGGGACGAAATCGCTGGAAAATCATCATGGAGAGAGGCTTTCAAGTGCTATTAATTTTTTTCAGAAGTGGCGCCCGACTGTAATTTTCTTGCAAAATTTACTGCGCCATTCTGCTGCTAAATTTCACTTCCTCCCAACATCGGCTCTGCTGAAAGTAGTCCCGCAGTGCTTTTTATGTTAATTCCCGAAATGGCGCCCGACACGGGTTTCCCTATCATAGGCTCATCGCAGAATGGCTACCCCTGCTAAAGTTCAAACACTCATAAAAGGTGATAAAAATACCGACTGTTCCCAGCACGGAGGACTCTTCCCTCATCTTAGGTCAACCCACAACCAGTCCACCCTCACCAAAAGCCCAACCCAGGCTATTTTCAAAAGAATTTGTTCGCAAATAAGCACCGAGAACCAGTTAAACGCATTAAAGATCATTAAGGATCACAAGAAATTCCCGTCCTCTCATAAAGGAGCACCGTATTGACAATCAATTGAGTACCACTTAATTCCCATGTCCGGTGTGTAGCAACAACCAATCCACAAGATGTCCACGTCCAACTTGATCAAAATAACAACACACTTAATGCCTGGCCGCAGTCCAGCCAAGGATTGTAGGTCTCCCCCCCAGCTGCCCACACAGCGCACCCAAATCGCACTTAATGCCGTAATGGGGCATTTTAATGTCACGATACAGTAGTGGCTTGGATAGCCGCGCGCCAATATCACTGGGGCTTGGTGGAAAATTGCAGAACCCCAAGGAGTGGTTGTGTGCGCTCATGAGACATAAACATAATTCAAGTTGTGCAGTTGTGCTCGGAATACTTGAGGAGCTGAGGGGTCTGTTTTGTGCCACAGGATGCAACTAGCAAAGCTGGAATTAAATACTACTAGTCGGGGGAAAAATTAATTCACTCACCCAAGTCGTTGGTCATCTTTATTCATGGCGCTACCGGAATCTGCGGCAAGCTGACGCCAGGCGTCTTGGAAAATGCGCAAAAGAAACACCCAGCCGTGGGTTGGTTGGCTTGTTAATTCGAAAATGTGTTCAAACGTCCGCCAGAGTGCTGGTCACTGCATTCGTTTATCTTGATCTTGAATAATGATCAAAGCGCGATCAGGTGTCTCGCTGGAGTTGCAGATAAGAGGAAAACAGCGGCGCAATGGGCTGCGGATTGATTTGTCGCCGGTTTCAATGAGGTGCGGACGTTTCAGTTTTTTTTCTTCTTCCAAGAAAGGATCGCTGTTTGTGAAGAAATCATTATTTAACGGTGCGCATGGCGTTATGTAAATTCAGCTCTGAATCGGGTCATCTAACGACTGGCTTACATGGGCTAACATGATGCTTTATGTGTGGCGCCATTTCTGTTGTTGCGTTCATTTGCTTTAAGGGATCGCTGGTCACCTATCGCCTGCATTCTAAGATCTCTTAAGCCATCTGCGTTGATCTGATGACGGATCTAGGCACGGTCAAGGTACAAAGTTGATGCGATGAAATTTTTGTCGGGCGCCATTTCATAAATGCGTTAGTTTAGTGAAGTTATTGGCTACGTACGACAACAGGTCAAGCATTTTCTCTTTGACGCCCTTTTTTGGATACTGGCAGAAACTAAGCCAGTATTGATGATCAGTCATCCAAAGATACCGCTTTAAGCCCAGAAGAAGTTCATTCAGATGATGTATTGATACGTCAGTTCATGGATCGATTTACGACTGTCCGCCAACTTTTTAGTGAACCCAAAAGAAATGTCAAAATGCTTTGACATTCAAAGTGTCACCCGTTACCTTCTCGACGTCCAGTTCCTCATGTTCATACATACATTTGACAAATTGCTCATAGTCCAGCATAATTTGTCTGCCCGTCTTAGCCAAAGCCTAGAAGAGTAATGACGCTGACGGAACATTTATTAAACGTCTGTAAGGAGAGAGTGGTTTTGACCGAACAACGCCCTGTTCTTTTCGTCCACCCCTCCCAGTGTGACTAATGATCCATATCGTAGTTTCTGACACGAACAAACAAGTGGCCATGTCAGCACGTGAAATAAACGTGATTACGTAGAGTTTTTGACGTTTTCATTCTCCTTTTGACACATTCCACAAATTTGACAGTTCTGCTGGGCGTCTCTGACAGAAGGGAATAGGAAGAGCCTTACTAATTAATAGAAAATAAATTGGACACCTTTCTTCTGAAAAAGATCAAAGGGGCCGCCGACTTGACGTTTCTGTGACACTTATTTTTTTTTCGATCAGATTAACTGATCATTTCTTCCGACGCACGAATATAATTTCTTTCACTTCTGTCATGTGTTGGATGCCCTTCTGGCTGACATGGTTTCTCTATCTCTCTCTCCCTCTGTCTGTGTCATTTGGAAAGCGTAGGGAGCGAGGGCGATGGCTTGGGGCAGTTAATTAGCAAAGCTGTCGACATAATACCACAAGACAAAAGCAGCAGCAGCAGCAGCAGCAGCAGAAGAAGAAGAAGTAAAAAAAAAAACAAGAAGCCATTTTTTAAGTGGAGTCCGCTTTGAGTTAATTAAGTCCAAAGCCAACCAGAGCGGTCAGGTGGTGCTGGCTGAACGTTTGACGGCTGGATAGCTGATGGCTGATGGCTGATGGCTGATGGCTGTCGGCTGATGGCTGAATGTCTGGTGGCGGTGCCATAAACCCGGCGCTTGTCATGTCCCATGCCTGACGTGGTATGCGGTGAGTTGTAAATGCCAGTGTGTCGTGAGCACTAAATTAATAATGCTTTTTCTAGTAATTCAGTATTTTTTTTTTTCGTTTTTCTCTTCTCGCCGAGCCGCTTTGAATTGACGGTAATTTTTTGTCATTCCAACGGTGTATGCAGGTGTTGGCTGCATTGATTGAGTCACTTGTGGCTTTCGGCTGTCGTGTCACATTCCGCTCTTCGGCTGCGGCGCACGCTATCCAGACGAGTCCAAAAACCGATGCGCGTTTTTTTTTATGTAGCGCTCGTTAAAAGGTTTTGTTTCATCTCGAAAATCTGTGCATTTAAGATGGAACTGATATCGGCGTGTTGGGCTACTTTATGGACTGCACTTGAATGGCCGATGATGATGGCGGCGATTATGATTAGCGTGTGGGACAGCCAGCCGCGCAGCGGGAACTGGGCGAGCCTTGCATGCCATGCACACATCCGAATGCAAATATCTCGCGTTTAATGGGCATTCGGTGAACGATTGCTTAATTGAGTTGTTAAGTGGGCGGATGGTTTTCTTCCAAAGGGGGAGGGGGGGCGAACATAAATCGCGAGTTATGGGCTGCGTAAACGAAGCGTCGACTGCTGCTGTGGCTAACGGTTCCCCGGCTGTGTGTCGCGGTATGTGATCCGAGAACGACCACTGACGTTTCTCATGTCTGTTTGGGTCGGAATTCGAGCTGACAGATTGACATCTTGTGAGAGGGTGCGTATGATGGACGTGCCCCTTGTGAGGCAAGTAAGCACTTCTCTGGGTGGGGTGGCACAAATTGGTCAGAGGTTATTCCGTTATTCGTCCCCCGGGGCCCAGTCTGTGGGATAATATAATAAATTGGCAAAGTGAACAATTTTGTTGACAAATTTACGTCAAGCAATTTTGTAATCTGTTTCGACTTTCATTCGATGGTTGTGAGGAGGGGTGGGGGGAGACGCTGACGGGAATTGCTGGTGTGGTTACCAGTGAAGGGTGGCACAGTTGTTCTTGGAGTATTTCAGCAGTTCTCTGACAGATTCATACGTCAAATACATTTTATTTTCAAAAATGCGTGTTTAAAGGGTGTTCTTTTTTTTTAAATATGAGACAATTGCGATATGCACTCTTTCAGACACGTCCTCGATGCGCTAGTGATCAGATCTTTAAAGAAAATTAAATTTTTTAATTTTTGACAGCGTCACAGAAGTGTCAAAGTTGTGTTGCAAGATGGTTGCTCATGGATATTCCTGGAAAATGTAGAGTCCAAGTTGTCTTCAAACTATTTTCATGTAGACGTTTCTAAATCATTTCTGTCAAAAACTCAAAGACGAACTGTCAATTTGTTGAATGTGTCAAAAAATGGAAGTGTCACCAGTTGTACGTAATTATGTTAACTTCTGAGCAGAAATCGGACGGTTTACCTCGCATCTTCCTTGAGTGTTTGTGTATCATTTTTAACGACCTGTCAGTGAGTAATCCTCGCACTTCGACCAACACGTTATGTTACTGGCGCGGCAACATCAAACGGCCTCAAATTCGTTCACTAATCTATGAATTGCTTGTCTCCTGAATTACGGCCAAATGCGTTTACACCCTTAAAGCTGCTGTCACTGACTCGAAACCTTAGTAATCAATGTTAGTTAATTGTAAGCGTTCTTCGTTCGTGAACTTCAACATGATGAAAATGTTGTCTTTACTGAATGATTTGACATTGACAGTTGGGTCATTAGTTTAAAGGTGCGTTCACAGTGATTGTTCAAAGTTGTTAAAGTCCAATTTGAAAAGCATTTATTTAAACAAATGTGCGCAAATATGAAGCAGTATGCGTTGGTGCGTGATTAACTGTCAAAGAATCCATGATTAAACGTCAAAAATCTTGTGATTGTCCGTCAAATTCGTCGATGGACAAGGGAACAACCAGCTGTGAAGTGGGATATCTGTTCAGTAGTAGATTTCCGCTTCCGAGTGACAAATAAACGGCAGATAACCGTTCGATTTTGACGTCTCAGACCGAATTCAGTCTGAAGCTGGTTGCATTTGTATCGAAATACACTTTGAATCTGCTGAATTGTAAAGATGCCTGCAATCCGTCTTGAGTTGTTGACATTTCTCCTGTCAAAGGCCCCGTGTCTAGTCCTTCCAATGTCTAAATTCAAATTTCAATGTCATTGTGTGCATAAAGTCGAGGTCAGATTAAACACATAATTCAGCAAACAACGCCAGTCTTGCTCAATTGCTTCGCCTTCCACCATTTCTGACCGCCTGACTGTTTGAACATGTCACACCTTGAGGCGTATGTCCAACATTAATTTCCGTTCAAAGTGATCCTTCGTAGAGTCCTTCCTCCGCCGGCGCCACCGCCCCCATCATCGTCGTCGTCGCAGTTGGCAGCAAAACAAAATTGAAATTGCAAAAAAATAAGAGAGAACATAGAGAACTCATAAGAAATTCGTTTCGCTTCTTTTCCTGCTTCCACGTCTGTTGGCCTTCCTGTTTGTTCCTCACCCCTCACCCCCGCATGCAGTCGCCAACGCTGCCGTTGTCGTCGTCGTCGTCGTCGTCCATTCCTCGGGCGGGTAGTGTCAAAAGAAGAAGACATTTGTTTCGCCATCAGTTGCACCAGCGCTGCAGTGCTTAGGAGAGACGACCAGCAGAAGCCGAGACGAAAGAACGAAAAAAAAAACTAAAACCTACATATAAGCAAACATAATTTATTTTTATATTTTTTTAAATATGACTTCGTGATGTTTACACGTCATTCGACGGTTCTTGATGGCATTCCGTGTGCAGCATGGCCGTGGAATGGCACAGCCGGGCGCAGGCATGCATCCAGCGCGCGAGGACGTCGGAATTCAAGGCGTCATCGTCATTGTGGGCACCTTTCACTCCTCTCTCTCCCGCGCCGTGGAAACAATAATAATTTTCATAACGCCACGCCAAGCGGTGGCTTCGGATTCAGAAATGGGGGTTCTCCTTCGCCCAGGAGTCGTTAGCGTTAGCGAATAGAGAAATCGTCAGCTCCACTCCGACAGCACCACACATCAATGAACGGCAGCGAGCGTGTGGTTTGCACGCAGCAAAAAAAGCAGAAATGTCGAATCATCGTGTGTGCCAGGGCTGTTGTTCGAGGAGAACACACGACGAGCGCACAGGTTGAAGGAGCGACGAAGGGACGCAGTTTTGGTTGCTTTGTGGGTATAACGCCATTCCAGCAGGTTTTGGGGAACAATATCCCGGAATAGTGATGTTGACAAGTGCACTATTTGGAGACAGCTTTGGAATGCTTGCTCGTCAGCGACGCGGCGAGCAGGGTTCGCGAGAACGATGTGACGCCGTCGTTGCTGGGGGAATGCGGCGATTCCTGGAATATTCCCTTGGCTCTGCGGTGATTCGTGTTTGGAGTTTATTAAACGTGAAGCTCCTTCCGAGCACGAGGCGAGGCAAGGCGAGGGGTGTGCATGAGCGTATGTTTGGTGTGCTGGTTGTATTTACTTTGAGGTGGTTGCGACGGTGAACAACACCTGTCAGTGTGTCTCGCCATGCGACGGCTGCTGAAATGGCAGCAGTTCCTGCACGGGAACGTACAGAAAACGGTGAAGGAGTTCTAAAGTGGATTCGGTGTTGTTTGCTGATGAAGAGATTTGATGTTCATCCCTTGTAACGAGGCTGTTATGGACGAAGGCGGGGACGGTTGTCAAGATGCACTTAGTTCTGGGGATTGTTGTGGGTTAAGTTGATTTCGATGACAGGGGGGGGGGGGGGGGGTTAGGGGGAGAAGGAGGAGTCGCCTGTCGAATGCTGTTCCAAAACCACATGAGGAATTTGAGGGAGCTGACGTTTGACAATTTCATTGAGACTAGCTGTGCAATGCAGGAGTTTGCTTCAAGTTTTGACGAAGGTCAACTAATGGTTCTCAGCTTTACTGCTGAGCTGACACTTTCAAGGAGTTAAGGGCTCAGTTGAGTCAGACAAAGCCAACTGGAATTGATATCACAAAGGCGACCGAGTTGGAACCCTTTTAAGTGGGGGAAACCACACATCTCATTTTACACTAGCGTCGTCCACGTTGTGCTTCTCTCTTCTCCTCTCGCTTCTTCAATCATCTGGTTGAGCAGAAGGTCATGTCTATAAGTGATTTTCACGGCTGCATTCTTCGTTGAGGATACGAGCGACGCAACGTCGCAATAGCTTGAGTTAAGGAAGACATCATGATGGAAAGCTTGTAAGTCATAAGGGAAGCAGTGGTTTCAACTCGCCAGTGGGCCCTAGCTTTATGCTTCAAGGCCACCGATCTACCAATCTAACTAAGTCTACCCACTGTCCTTCGATTATACCCAACAGAGGAAGATGGAGAAGTCCTCATCGCTCTCACCTTGCACACAGCATAGACCTGACTACCGGCGGATAAAGACATTGGTGGATGCAGTGGAACCCTGTGGTAGCCCATATTTCATCTCAATTGACTGCGGTCATTGGGAAATACAAAACAGTCGAATGATGAAAATGCGTTAGATGGGGTTTGCAGTAAATGAAATGAGAATTAAGACAGCCACCCGCAAACTCACGTTCGATCTACAAATCGGTGAGGAATTAAATCGTAACAAAATAATGCAGTTCAGAAGCACGCAGACGCCAGTTGAGGCATCGAATCGCTGAACCATCTGACTGTATTCCTTGGTTTACCAGTTGTTCCTCTTCTTCGAAAGACGGCAGCATTGGGAACCCAAAATCGATTGTCCACAGGACACTGAAAAGATTACACATTCGTTCCAGTCTTACAGCGAAATGAACCCTTCCAGCGTTCCTTCCTAATCTCCTTCGTCTGCTTTGCATGACGCTACAGCTCGTGGTGAATCTGGGTCTCAACCAAATACCTTATTGCTATTGACAACGAGAGCTACAGAATTTGCGCTGGCAGTCATTTAGGGCAGGGTCTTGAATTTTATATCTTGATGAAGAGAACTGGTTGCACGCCATGGAGTATTCCGATGTCTGGGTACAACTCCCGACAGAGACTATGTTCAGAGAGTACATCTGTCGAGAGAATAGCATCCCAAACTTCCTGTGTGGAGTGGGCATTAAACTCCATGTCCCCTCTACTCGTGAGAGGACACTACTATGCAGAACACGGCAGAAGTTAAGTCCAGGCCTTGGAATGCGGAGTGTGTCACTTTTACTAGACTGGAAAGCAGCCAGACGCGTTAGAGCTATTGGTTCAGGTCGAGGAACGTCTCCGACTTTAGCCCCACGCAAATAGGAATGTCCCGATGTTATGCTTTAGGTTCGATCCTTTTGACGGTTCCACTTGTATGCATCTTCTTCTTTGGCTGGCGCTACAGTCCGGGATGGACCTGGGCCTCAGCCAACATGCCACTATATACGTATAGTACGGTCTTGTGCTAGTTGCTTCCAGCTTCGCACGTAAAGCTGAATGAGTCCCTTTCCAGCTGCGTGCGTCCGCATTGTCCCTCGTCGTTGAATTCGAATACTTTTCGGGCTGGAACATTGTTGTCCATTGGCTCTACATGTCTGAGCCATTTGAGATAAGAGACTCGAACTCGTTGACCAGATCGCTCGTCGTTCAGTGGACTTGCGCCGCCCAAAATCCCAGTATATGTTTTGGAATTTCATTAGAGTCTCCGTAGAATCTGCAGAGACCTTCTTCTGATACTCCTAGTTTCCTTTGGTGCTCCCTGAGTTTACAGTGCCGTGTTAGAAAGCCTGTTAGGATACGGAGGTTGTTTTTGCTCATTCATGTTTCAAACCTCTTGCGGTTATGTTCATCCAAGAGTTTCTTGGCCTGGTTCATAGCATGAGCGTTGCTGTATGCGTTGTTCCCTGAGCTCTTACCTGCACGACTGTCCGACTGACATTATTGCTTGATCTTAGCGCATCTGTCTATGGCATAGACTTCTGCTTGAAAGATACTGGTGCATTTGCCCATGGGCTCGTAGTACTTTGTCCGGGGTCCAAATGCTCCTGCCCCTGTTCCTTCATCAGTTCTTGATCCATCCGTATACCATTTTACCGTATTGCTGCTCAGTCTGTGGACTATGAATCCATTACTCCAGTCGTTTTTGGTGCTGAGCTTAATGGTACGAGGGGCGTTCAATATATTCTCGGTATCGGGGTGAAGCTGTGGTTGTATATATAAATTGACTTATTTATCAAGTAATACTATTATTTTAGTGCATTCATGTAAAATTTCATATAAATGTGATTATTAAGTCGCGTTTTATCTCTAGTTAAACAGAATACCCATTTATTGCCGACTTCAGTTCTTCATCATCCGAAAATCTTTTTCCACGAAGACATTTTTTCAAATCCGGAAACAGGAAATAATCACTAGGGGCAAGATCTGGACTATAGGGTGGGTGTTGGATTTCTTCGAAACCACAATCTCGCGCAGCAGCCTTGGAAACTCGCGCCGTGTGAACAGGAGCGTTGTCATGAAGAAGCAACACACCCGCTGCGAGTTTACACCGTCTTTTCTTTTTAATTTCCTTCCGCAAATTATGCAAAGTGGAAGCGTAGGATGTGGCGTTGATGGTTATATATTTTTTTTTTATACTCAATGAGCAAGATTCTCTTTGAGTCCCAAAATACTGTGGCCATGAGCTTCCCGGCAGACGGAGTGACTTTGAACTTCTTCGGGGGGTCTGTTCCTTTTTTATGCCACTGCATGGACTCTTGTTTGCTTTCAGGGTCATAGTGGTGGACCCATGTTTCGCCACCAGTAACAATTCGATCCATAACACCGTCCGCGTTCTCACTACAAATCTCCAAAAGCTCTCTACAGCATGTGATTCTCACTTTTTTCTGATGCGCTGTGAGCATTCGTGCCACCCACCTTGCACTGACCTTTGAAAGGTTAAGATGGTCATGAAGAATGGTGTGAATGGTACCAATTGAAAGCTTGGTGATATCTGCCATCATTTTCACCTTTATTCTGGCATCCTCAAGAACAAGTTTTTCGACTTCTTTGATACTTTCTCCCGTACAAGCAGTAGCCGGAGCGGCGGTCGTCTTCAATGCTCTCTCTGCCTCTCTTGAACTCACTTCACCACTTTTGCACAGTTGATAATGAAGGTGCGGAACCCTGGTAAACAGCCACCATCTCTTCATGAATAGTTTTTTGACTTTTTCCTTGCTTAGTGAGAAATTTAATTACAGCGCGATGCTCAATTTTCACCATCATCGTCTCAGTTGTCATTATGATTCTGTTTAACTGGAGATAAAACGCGAATTAATAATCTCATTTATATGAAATTTTACATGAATGCACTAAAATAATAGTATTACTTGATAAATAAGTCAATTTATATATACAACTACAGCTTCACCCGATACCGAGAATATATTGAACGTCCCTCGTAAACTCCTTTTGGTAATTGAATTTCCCAATCGCGTGATCCTTCGGAATGGCCTGGAGTGGTAGCTCTTTGACAAGTGCATCGAATTGTCTCGATGTAATGCACCTGTCTTTGCCTATCCCTTCTTTTGTCACCTACCCACCTAAGCATGCCTGTCTAGTTTAAATGTTAAATGTTGGGCTCAAGCGAAGCCATTAAAACTGCAGGCTCTTTGGCGCCAATTATAGATTCCTGCAACGTTGTCAGCTTATATTACTTAGCAAGTACGCGTCTTGACATTTAAGACGCGTACTTGCTTTGTCACATAAGCTGACTTTGTAATCTTAGTAGGCTTCGCTGCAATCTAACAAACTGTCGGTCTTTGCCTTTTGGACTCATCATACCTGCGACTATTTTGCATTTGACTTCAGTTCATGTAAAACACAATCGGATTTGTTTCACACACTCTTTGCCTTGAGCAGAACTCTGTTCGCTTCTAATCGTCGTGCACTGCGATCGGTTAAGTTTATGATTTCCTCTAGATAAGATGCGAACACAATTAACTTGGCTTTGTGAAAAAATTCGATGTTGATCAAATAATCGCGAAATTTCGCAAAAAAATAAATCCCACATATCGCATCGACTGTCATGGAAATGATAAAACGATGAGATACTCGAAAGCAGGCAAAATTGTAATCGCAATAAATTCCGCACAACCAAGCCCACAATCTTTTAGTCATTTCGCGGCGATTTCACCGCGCTTTCTCTCAGTAATTTGACAATTTCAACTTCGGCACATAATCACGGCTCGCCTGAGCGCACACAATTAATCAAACTTTTAATGATAAGGAGAAACAATTTGAATTTATGCCGACACATCAGCTATTCATTCCGATGGTGGCCACTCAGCACGGTCTTATCAATTAGGCCGGGGATAGTCAGTCCCCGAGCAATAAAATATCGGAATAGCCTGCGAATTCCGGACGTCGCACATGTCACATTCGCCACATGAAACGGCAATAATCTCCAGCTTAGGGACACAATTATCTTATTTGAAATGCCATTCAAAGCTAAGTCGCACCTAGAAAGCCATTCACCATTCACCACCCATCCACCCGTTCCCACCCAGAAATGGGAGGCATAACTCATTTGTACTCGCCTGTGTGATGGCGCATGTAACAACTTTATCATCATCCATTTTTGTTCTTTTTTTTTTTCGGGAGTAAATTACCGACACTGCGTGAGGGAGGACGAAAAAAAAAAAACGAACACACACAACATACTTGGGGACGAACACCGGAAGTGAAATGAAAACGAAAATACAAGGTAACCTAGAGCGGGTGGTGCCATAACACCCACCGGGCATATAAATCACTTACACGCCTATTTTTCACCGTCAATACCCTAAGAGTACTATTTCGTTTTTCCTTTGTTCACCACCCCCTCGCCCTCACTCACTTTAGCCAGTTTCACTAAGTACTTCCATTTTGCCACCAAAAAAAAAAAAAAATAGCAACCTGCCGCGTGCACACACACACCCGCCCACAGTAGAGGCTATAAAATGATGTACAATGGTTTATGTGCATATTTAACTGACACACACGCACACACACACTCCCCGTCGCCTCCCTCCTCCCGGCAAAGAAATAAATCCCAGAAGAGCACAAACAAAAATATGTACATCCACAATTGTGTGCTGTTCATAGACACGAAAAGATGCTATTTTTCATCACTTTTAAGCGAAGAACATTGTATCCTTTTGTGGGTGTCCTGTCGTCGTCGTCGTCGTCTGGTGCGAGACCTCCTCCTTCTCCTCCGTTGTCCGCATGCAAAATGCGAGAGGAACGAGCGCCCGAAATAAAGGAAGACGATGATAGATGAAAAAGTTTTCCTATAAAACCCGACTACGTGTTGAAAGTTAAGTAGTTTGATGTTTTCTGATGAAACATTCTCAGCGGTTACTCTCTTGGTCTTGTTTTGATGCCTTTGATGGACGGGCTTAACTTATGCCTGTGCGCCGTTAATGGTAAATGAAATGGGAGCATCTTTTGCTCCTTTTTTTTTTTCCTAAAAGTCGCACCGGGTATTCAGAATTTGTATTTGATGATGGAAGGCTTTTGGATACAGAGTGGATTTTAGGACGCCTCTTGATGTTGCAATTTTGCTATTGTAAGCCGGAGTGATGCGAATTGGTCTCAGACTGCAGTCAACCGTGGCTTTGGGACAATATTTGAAACAACAGGGTGTTTGAAACAACTTTTTAAAATTCTGTCTCATTCATTTATTCAACAAGAGGTGTCATTTTAAGTTCAAATAAACACGCATAATTTTTCTAAAAACTGGTTACATTTTTATATCAATCGAAAGTACAGTTACTGAGGCTGAAGATAGAGAGCATCATTTTGAATAACAAAGTTATGACAATTCATCAAAAAGGACCTTATTTACATTCGCTTTGAAGTGCAATGTAATTCAGAAAGAGGTGTCATTTTAAGTTCAAATAAACACGCATAATTTTTTCAAAAACTGGTTCCAAGTTGATTTCAATCGAAAGTACATGCTTTGAGGTTGAATATAGAGAATATTATTTTAATATAAAAAGGTCATGAAGATGCAACAGTAGGGACCTTATTTACAATCGCTTTGAAATACAATGTCATTCAGCAAGAGGCGTAATTTTAAATTAATTGAAACACGCATAGTTTTTCTAAAACTAGTTCCGTTTTGATTTCAATCGAAGTTACAGTCTCTGAGGTTGAATATAGAGAACAGCATTTTATATAACAAAGTTATGACAATTCAACAAAAAGGACCTTATTTACAATTGCTTTGAAACACAATGTTATTCAGCAAGAGGTGTCATTTTAAATCAATAGAACCACGCATCATTTTTATAAAATTGGGTTAGATTTTCAATCGGATGTATGTACATGCTCTGGGGTTAAATTTAGAGGACAACAAATTATTGTATTCGAAACGACGAGTTCAGGTAGCTTCGACATCAGACACCACTTATGCTACTCACGACAGACATTCAAAAAGAGGTGTCATTTTAATTTATCTAATATAGTACATATTTTTGTAAAAAGTGACTGAAATTTGTCGGCAATCGCAAGTGGAAACTTTGCGGTTATGAATAGGGGCCAACACATGATCATGTTTTAAGGGGTGCGGTTGCACAGATTCGGCGACACAGACCACTGTGTTCACTGCAATCATTCCAAAAATCAGTAAAATGTTGGAGCGCAGCTGAGACGAGGGATGGTTCACATTGGGAATAATGATGGCAAGTCATCCTCTGTTTGGAGACTAATTAGTTGTCCTCATATTCTCTCAGTCGGAACTCCAGGGCGCGCTGGATAGGTTTGTGGCCGTATGTGCTGATGCTGGACTGGAGGTTAACGTGGACAAATCCGATGTTATGGTCGTTTTCAGAACGCCTGCTGTTGAGCAGGTTATTCTTCGAACAGAAAGGGATATGCTTCGATGAATTGGTCACGTGGCACAGGAAAGCGACCCCTTGGCAGATCCAGGACGAGGTGGTTGGACTAAATTCAAAAACACGCCTAGTTGCGCTTGGGCACAACAACGAGTTGTGTGCAGAGGATCGTGTGACATGGAAATCTCTTGAGTGTGCTTTGCCAGTGGATCATGCCACTGAAGACGAGATGAGATAAGAGATCAATAAAAGTACGCATGCATTTTAATTTAATGCAAAACTCCGTCTCCGAACTTAAGAAAGGTATCAACGGCTAATTCTTTTCGCAGCAGGTCTTCGAGATTCGATGAAATAGGGATCTTGTCAAGAAGCTCTTGTTCCAAGTTACACTGTATGGGATCATTCAACAAGAGGTGTCATTTAAAATCAATCGATTTATGTACAACTTTTATAATTAGTAGCAACCTTTTTGGTTTAATCAAAAGTGCAAGCTCTGCGATTAATTATAAACAGCAACATCTGAATTTCTGACAAAATATCACATGATTCCAGCGGCCAGTCAGTCAAAGGCTACACAATATAAATTTCTAGCAAACTCACGTCACATAGTCAGTGCTTCACCAGCTGGCCAGTCAAACAACGGCTTTTTGCTGAAAATACGTGTCGTTCACGGCTACAGCATCAATCCGAGTTAGTCAAGCTCGCGAACGCAATCTGCTCACTGAGACGGCCGCTAACTCCAAGATCACCTCAAGAAGCCACTTTTTTTTTTTGTGGTTAGGTTTGGTTACGGCGACACGTTCTGTGATTTCTCAAGTGGATCCATATTTGATAACCTCTTAGTTTTTTCTTATCAAAAATCGTCTGTGTCGTAGTTGATTGTTGACAGTTTAAGAATGGAGTGAAGTTGAAATTGACACCTCTTTTTGGATGGATGATCATATTGTTGGTCTTTTTCATCGAATCTGAAAAACCTCGTCACAAATACTGGTGCCAAGCACTGGTACCAAGCATTCAGTTCGATTTCATTGCGTCGAAATTGCTTAAAAATGTCTCGTAAGGACTTCGAGCTGTCAAGACGTGAAGGGTCCTCATCGTTGCCGTATGGCTGGCAGTAGAGGCTTTCATTTGGTCCTCCAAATCCTTGTCATCGTCAAAATAAAGATGTTTGACATGGCCTACGAGCGTCATCTTAGACCAAAGTCACTGACTTAGCGAACAGTCCTCGCATATCGAGTTCAAATGTTGCCATTATTCCGCCACCTCCCTAAAACCTTCATTTTGTCGATAATGCAGTTAATTTGGCCACAACCTCAGCGAATGCTGGACTTCCCTGGAATAGAGGCGAAACTACACTACGCTGACGCACTCGCAAACCACTGTTTCAGAAGGCACCTCGAAGAATTCAGCAGCAAATGACCGTCAACAGAGGAATAGACTAGGCTCACACAAAGGCACAATTACTGGTTCTCCTCAACCACTCGAAAATAAATAAAAAATTCCTCTAGATCCAGTTCCACAAGGTCTCCTTCCTAAGTTCCTATTAAACGATGTACCGCAAGGTTCCCCACTTCGACGCGATTCTCTTGACAAAGACAAACAAAAAGGCAATGCCATCCAGTTGATTACCTCGTTCCCTTGTGAAATACATTTAACACACTTTTAATTGATACCAATCTTCTCGCGTCCAAATCCGTGGGATGAAAGCCTCGAGTGTTATTCCCTCTTTTGATGAAATTCTCTTGAAATGAAGTTGTGTGTACATGCATTTGTTAACACGTTCCCGATGCAACCTTCTGGTTCGTACCCACTTCATCGCGCACGCTCTCCCTCTCTCCGTGTGTCGCAACAAAGGTGTCTTGTTAAACATCCACAAAATAGAATCTAGAGCAAACGCTAACGACTTCCGATTGGAAACCGAAAGCAGCAGCGGTGGCGGCGGTGGCGGCGGTGGTTCTCTCTCAAATAAAAAAAAAAAGAGTAAAACAAGAACCATTGAGAGATGAAAAACTTTCCAATACTTGTACATCCGGAGCGACATGTTTATTGCCGGTTGTAAAAAGAAACCCATGTTCCAGCGTCCCACTCGACGTCCAGAACTCCTTGTTTCGTGGCCCACTGTTTATTTGTTGCGTTGCGCCTACTAAATTCCCAACATATCCGACATCCGAGCTCTTGGCGATGGCGTCTCTCTCGATTTTAAATTCCCCGATCAACTTCAATCTGTAATCCATGTCAGCATAATCCACCGTGTGGCAGACGATTTGAAGGAAGGAGAACAAAAGTCGAACGACCAGAAAAATGCATTATGGATGAGGGGTAGGCGCGGACACTGCCGCTGCGGTAATGCGATACACTCGCGCCCAACACCATCCACCATCAGCAGCAGCAGCAGCACTCGAAGAGCAATCGGTGCTTTACCATGTCGCGGTGCGTCAGTCGGTAGTTGACGCAGATTTGAACACCAGCAGCCCCAGTGCCTAGATCGTCGTCTACCCACCACGGCCGGCAGTCGAGGGAGTCACTGCAGCGTCGTCGTCTACGTGTGTCGAAATGGCGAGTGTGGCTGCAGTTTAGAGAGAAAGAGAGAGAGAGAGAGAGGAGGCGTCTCAGATGAAGGTTTAGTTCATGAGCTCCAATTGCACTCGAGAGAGGTTCGCACTGCGACCATGTACCACTTAATAGTCGAACCGTATAACATGAGATGCACACCTACTCTCGCTCCGTAGGCTCATGGCTGTTGTTCGCTGCTGCCTCTTGGCTCTTGGCTGTGGGCTGACTGGCTCCGTTTGTGTGGATCTCTTGCCGCACGGTGCATGTTTATGTTTGTTCTGTGCTGTGGTGCTGTGTGTTCTTTTTTTTTTCTTCTTCTTTTTCTCCATCCAGGGCCGCATTGACCTCCTACATATAAGTGCATCGAAGTTTATATTTATGCGCTTAGCGGCAGATAAGATGCGAGATACTTTCTCGACGGGCTGCTGTCGCTGCTGCTGCTGCTGCCGTCGTTGCTGTTGTGTTCTACTTTTCACAGCATCTCCGCACGTACACATATCTCTCTGTTTTGTTTTCTCACCTTGTGTATCCATTACCTGCCGCGAGTGTATCTCCTAGATGTAAGCCATCATCAACAAAATGAAAGATAATCTATTCTGAAGTGATTTTGAGTATCTTTCTCCTCCATGACCACCCACCTTCCCCCTTCCAGGCGCCCAGCTGAACGCTCGATCATCGTCACTTCGGAGGGCTCTGCTTTGGAGCCCACAGAAGAACTTTCGTGTATCGAACTACTTGACCAACGAACGGAGAGCTGTATAATGGCCCAAGACAAGACCAGGAAAAGGCCACTTTGTTGTGATTTGCAAGAAGACGCTAGCGCCCGCCGCTGATGAATGGGGAGTGGTCGGGAACTAAAAAAAGAACTGCGTTACATAACCGTAGTGGACACCAGACACGAGCCATCGACCGCAGGGTGGTGCTGGCAATAAAAACAAACAAACAAAAAAATGGAGCCAGCAATGTCAGCGGAATCGGTTTGAATTCTAATTCAAATGGGAACACGCAAGGTTCGCCCGCCGGTACCATGCGGGGTAATTAGAAGAAGCATACTTTTTTTTTTTTTTTTTATGGTAATTGCTTTTCCATTGGCCGGGGCATTCCTTTTGCATTCTGACCGTCATATCGGCCACCGACCATCGGCCCGTTGGTTCGGAGTTATACTTTCACACTACTTAAATGGTGCGCAGTTAAAGAAAAATGCCATAACTGCTTTGTAACCATTCGACGGCCGGGCCCCGACGACTGGAAGTAAATAGTTCATTACCACTTGCGCGGCTGGGAAGTAATTAATTTTCTTGACTTTGACGGGAGTGCTATCGGTTCGGCGGTACTAATAGCTTTGTTTAAGGCCGGCCCCGGTCGAGCGGTAGTTGCGGCATCGCCATTCAGCGGTCACTGACTTGGTGGGGGGGGGGGGGGGGGATACTTGATGCTCAGGGTCTTCACACTCCGGACTGTTGATGCTGTCTTCCTTTGAATTAACTGCTTGCAGGTGCTGACGACGACTTGACGACGAGATGAGGAAATGCTGGGCTACAGCGGAAATTGGGTCGCAGTCATGTTGCCAATGAGGCGGAACACAAATCAATCAATTTTTTGATGATTTTCTTAAATTAATGAGTGGCAAGGCAGTCTAGTTGGTGTCTCTGCAGATGGGGAGTTTTTTTTTTAGTGGTTGCACTCCTTTTTCTGTGTGAATTCGTTTCAGCGCTGGCCTTCACTGATCCGCCATTCCTCTGGATCAAGCTTCACCGATCATCAGATATGTAGGTCGGTACTATAGGTTGCCGCTGTCCCTTGTGATGAAACAGGAATGTCGGGTCACCAGCTCTTCGATTGGCAGACAAACCTAACCTACATCTAAGCTGTAATCAGACGGGAGCAAGCAATTATTAGTGGGATGCTTAATTTCGTTTAGGTTTCTAAAGAAGTCGTTCATTTTTACTTTTCTGAGTCTATATTAATCAGATCACAGTTTCCTAGAGGCTTTCATCTGACAACTCCGCGGGATGGCCATGGCCCTAGGCAGTCAGTAGCTTAGGTAGGTACGTAGTGGTGGCTTAAAAAATGCACCAATCCCGGGTTAAATCCATTGTGCTGCCCACGGATTAGAGTGTCAAATCAACTAGCTATAGTCACGAAACCATCGAGAACTGTCAATGTAGTGCGGCAGGGTCCAGACATGTCCTTCAAGTCGTTAAGGTCATCATAGAAGAAGAAGGTGTTGCAGTCGGCGATTTGTAAGAGTCGGCCGGGTGCAGAAGAGTTGTTGAATGTTGACAGTTTCTTCATCGTCACGACTATTTCTACAGATGTCATTGAAGGGCGCTTTGAGTTTTCTAGCATATTCGTCGATTAGGCAGTGTTCCCCATAGACACGCATAATTTTACTTAGCTGAGCTCAGTGAGATTTTGAGAAGTGTGCAGAAGTTGCATGTGGTGCCCGTTGCCGCCTTTAGTTGAGTGACTAAGCTTCTTTATTCAACAGGCACCGAAGGTATGGTCATGTTAAGGGCATCGTTCGCATCATAGCTGCCGGAAATGTTTCGGTGGCCCGGTATCAACTTACAAAAGGGGAGTTTGTACGGCAGATGTGCCGTAGTTGGATACAAATTAAAATTTTGTCTTTATTCTAAAGGGTGGTTAAATTTTAAGGGCCGATGTTGAATGTGAACCACACCTAGACGTCAAGTTTTTTTCTGCATTTCATTCGACATTTCTCAATTTCAGACTAACTCAATTTGAACCATGGAAAGATACACAATCGAGCAACGCGGTAAAGTTATTAAGGCTTATTATGAAAATGGGCGCTCAAATCAAAATGCATATCGTGCACTTCTTGATTTTTTCGGTCAATTTAATCGTCCAAATGTGCGTACAATCGGAAAAATCGTGGAAAATTTTTAGCAAACCGAGTCTGTAGGAGATGTGAAATCACCAGTGCATGCTCGTACAGCTCGTAATGCAGAAAGTATTGCTGCTGTTCGCGATAGTGTGGCTGAAGAGCCGTCCACCTCAACTCGTCGTCGTGCCCAACAATTGCACCTCTCGCGCTCGTCGTTGATGAACATTATGCATAAAGACTTGCACGCTTACAAGGTGGAATTGATTCAAGAACTAAAGGCTCTTGACCATTTCAAGCGTCGTCAATGGTCAGAATGGTGGCAAGAAATGGCAACAGTGGATGATCAATTTTCGAAGAAAATCATCTTCAGTGATGAGGCACATTTTCATCTCAGTGGATTCGTCAATAAGCAGAATTGCCGCATTTGGGCGAATGATAATCCAACAGTGCCGAAAAACCAATGCACCCACAAAGAGTGACTGTTTGGTTGGCGGCATCATCGGCCGTATTTTTGCCAAAATGAGGCCGGTCAGGCAGTTACTGTAAATGGTGTTCGCTATAGTGAAATGATAACGAACTTTTTATGGCCCGAATTGAAAGATATGAGTGTGGACGATATGTGGCTTCAACAGGACGGTGCCACTTGCCACACAGCTAACGAAACAATGACTCATTTGCGCGACAAATTCAATGGCCGTGTTATCTCACGTGGGGGCGATGTCAATTGGCCGCTAAGATCATGTGATTTGACACCGTTGGATTTTTTTCTTTGAAAGAAAAGGTGTACGTCGATAAGCCAGCAACAATTCAAGAGCGAAAGGATGAGATAATTCGGCACATTAACGGCATAGAACCTCAATTATGCTTCAGCGTCATCGAAAATTTCGAACATCGGATGGAGGTGTGCCGCCGAGGTGTCGGCGACCATTTGGCCGATATTTTGTTCCATACATAATTGAACCATACCAATATTTGCATAATAAAAAGAAATGACAATAATTTCTTAAATATTTTATGTTTTATTCAAAATCAACATCGGCCCTTAAAATTTATATTCCCTCTATGAGGGACACTTTCTTGAAATTGAAAGTCTGATCTATAACTTATTCTAATCGCTCGATGTCGTTGAGCGATAGCCTTGACATTGTTCGGTCCCTCGGTGAATGTTCGGCGACGTTCCCACCGTTGTGTCGGTTTCAATCGCTGTGTCTGTTCCCACGGTATGCTCGGCTTAAAACGCTGAGTTAGGCGTCTCGTTTTTCGCAGAGCGTATTTTGTTTGTTCCTCTTCCTCATCACGACAACCTCTACAGAAGACACTGTTTAGCACTCCCACTCTATTCGCAGTGACCGGTGGTGTGTCACCAGTACTTCTACAAATTGACCGCCTTGGACTTTTTTGGGCTTATTGAAGGTCCTGATAGGTCCTCCTAGTTTCCACAAGTATTTGTGATGGTGTCACTAAAAAAAACAACCTTTTAATAAACTGACGTAGGTGTGAGGGAGTTGTCTACTTCGATGCTGATGGCTTCATGTCCCCAGTTTTGGTACTTCGACGGATCTTTCATAGCCACGAAGACGTCAACGCCCAGGGTTTTCGCATAGTGTGAGATTCCAGCGGCAGAGCATTACAATCTTTCTTTTATTGATGCAGAAACCGGGTCCTTTATTGCCGCCTGGCTGCCTGTGTAAAGACCGGTATATTTAGCCTTCATCGATCCTATTGGGATCGAGCGTGCAGCCCTTTGAATTGCTTTGACCTTTGCTTAGAATAGAGATAGTGGGTGGATTTACAAACAATCCAGCTGCATCTGCTTCATCCGTCTTTGACTTGTGGAGCAACGTTGTTTCTGACTGCGTTTTGCTGGCGAGTCATTGTCTACCAGGGATGGAGATCCTCGTTTCGAACTTCTCAAATTTTCTACAACCATCTGATCAAACATCCCCAAAAAATCTGGCCAAACGTAGGCCAGGTGAATCGTACAACAATTTGCTGAGCAAAACTTGCAGAATTGGACTGAATTCCTTGGCTTGGATCCTCGAAGGAGTGCTCTGCAGGGTTAAAGTGGTTGGCTGCAGTTAACAGTCACACGTAGGCTCTCACACTAATTGTGATACTTCGCGGATTGATTTACTCCCACACCTTAAACCAATTGACGCCTGTGACAAAGCGGTTTAGCTGACTTATGCTGATGTCATTCAGCGGGAGTCAGATGTGAGTTCCTAGGATGAGCCCTCTCCATCCACGCAGCTTAAGCGGAAGTCATTGTACTGGACACCCATCTTGCAGACCTTTGTGCCAATGCCATAGCACCCTCTTACGACGCCGATGTGGGCCCTGGCTGCAGGTCTGCACGCAATCATACTCGTGGCTGGAGCAAATCGTCTTATATTCGAAATGGAACATCCGCAGCAATTTCTTCTGTCCAAAATGTAGTCAAATTGTAGAACTTGACGCCTTAAGCTCAACATTTCAGTCGTCGCTCTCGCACTTTAGCATCTGCAACAGTCCAAAGTTTAGCCCAATTTCGTCCACCGTTACACCGATCATGATTTAATCCAACTTTTGACTACCTTCTGGTCACAAAAAGATCCAACACTAAAAGTAGAACAGCATAAAACCCCATGACGTCGGTCATGTTCAAGCGACAGAATGTCAGCCAATGTCTCAGCAGGACACCTACTCACAGTAGTCCACACTGTCCCACTTGAATAACGATCCACATTTGTGTGCCCATTGAGAGTTCACGGTTATCTTCGAATTGAGATATTCCTCAGACTGCCTGCGTGTGTTCTGCTCCAAGTGCACACCTGTCCACCACCAGACGCGTGTCCCTTTCAGGCGCCGCACCGCAGAGAGCACCTCATCAGGCATCGCATTTGCGTGGGCGAAGACAAAAGAAGCTCATAGCGGCAGCTGTCACCCGTGCGACAGGAACCATAACTTACCACCACGTTACACCCAATAAACAAGCGCGCAACTATCGGCTCACAAATCTTCACACATTTCCGATGTAAATCACTGTAATTAAAGCCGATCATCTTGAAGCCAAACAACAGCCGATGCCCGGACGTTGTCGCGCCTCATCGATTTACCAAAGCCAAACACACCAACAGGTGGTCCTCCATCGAGACGCGCACTCTTTATCTACGAGAGAAATCTGAGACCGCTTTCTACTCTGAAATAATATAACAAGCTTATCATCGCGGGCCCCATTATGTATTCCGAAAGCTGACTCCAGTTCGTTACACTCGTGTTTTATGTGACACCGTGATGGGGGTACACCGCGACACGACTGGAGTCGAGTGCCCCCATCGCCGCGCCGATGCATGCGTTCTAGGCGTCCTTAATTACGAAACCAGCCTAATGACACATAAATTCGCCAGCACTCGGTAACGGTGCGGCTGTGTAATCAGTCTTTTCACTCGTAAAACGGCCGGCCAATATATCATTCAGATATGACCGAGCGTCTGGCTGCGTTTCGCGGGGAAACTACTCGCGAAGTCCGAATGAATGCACTGCAAGTGGAAATTCCCCCGCAAGCCGTGTGTGTGTGCGTTCATTAATGTCACAGCCTACGCACTGATAAGGGAACTTTATTCATCTTGATTGTGCGCCAGGAAGCGGTGAAAGGTGGCCCTTAATCTCAGAGGGTTCGGATCGGGATTCCCCGCTGGACTTTGGGCCTTGTTTCTTCTTCGGAATTTCCAAGAGAAAATTAATAAGTATTCGGACGGAGAGAGTGGCACACATTTGGGAAGACCCGGAACTCGGAACCGCGCCCTTCTGAGGATACTGCAACGTGGATCCTTGGGGCGTTTCGTTTGACCGGAATTATGATCGACCTGCGGCTGCAATCGATGTTGATTTAGAGCTGTAATCAAAAATATTGCCCAAGAAGTTGGACTGGCGGAGGCGATGGCCATACACGTGATGACGTTACAAGTGGATTTCAAGTTCTCCGCCAACGAAGTGCTTCCAGTTGCTAGAGTCTCGTAAACTTCTGGTTTCTATTTGATTGAGTCGCCGAAGTGGCGTGCAAATGAGTGTCTGGGATGCAGCTGGTCTTGTCTTAGAGTGTGACGGAGCTTGCTTCGAATGCACCTGCAGAGCGAATAATCTTCAGTCATTAAGCAAGATTAATTTGTCAGCATTACGGCGACAGCACTGAGTGAAAGGTCGACGAGAATCTTAGAGCCGGACACAGGGTTTTATAGCATTCCGTGTAGATGCAATTGATTCGAGTACAAAGGGGTATCATAATTTGCCAGATGCTTCGATCGATGATGTCAGTGATACGCAGAAACGGTGTGTGGACTCGCTTTAGATGCAAATGAGTCTATGGTGAGGTGCAAGACGGCACTCGTTCGCCGTGGGAAATCTGAAGAGTCATCGAATCGATGTTTCTTCGAATTGTGGAAATCATGGAAATGTCAACTCAACCATTGAGGCTTTCGACGTAGTCTCTAAGCTCAACAACACAGAAAGATTAACAATATTTGTCAAAATATCCATAAAAAGGTATGATTGCGGTTCGTTGTGTGATTTAGGCAACGCCTCTTTCAAAGAACCTCGGTTTTGGGGCGGCCTAGTGTTCTCATACGGCGTGACTATCTATCAACCATCTCAACCGCCTCAACGTCGAACCGATGCTTATAGCTTGATTCGATTCCTATCTGGTCCTGACTTGAAAGAATGGATATTATGAGTCAAAATCTGAAAGGCGCTGAAAGAGCACACATGATACGAATGATTGTGACGTTTAGGTGAAGTACGCTGAACGAAAGGCACCATACACGTGGCAAGTGACTTTCGAAAGTGATTGCCCTTTTCACCGACGAATCAGGAATGGACACAGACACTGGCGCCGGATTCTACTCGGTCACCCTGCACAAACAGGAATCTTTTAGACGCCCGGATGCATGAAGTGTCTTCCAAGCTAAGATTCTGGCAATAATGAAAGCAGCCAAATGCATACAAACAACCGATGTCACATCATCAGATATTACCATCTTTGTTGACAGCCCGGCTGCACTGAAGTCAATAGGATCCTGTACAATAAGATCAAAGGCTGTTATGCGCAACTCACTAAGGTCCATCAGCCACCATAAGGTCAATCTTTGCTGGGTTCCAGGCCACAGCTCATTAGCAGGGAACGAGAGAGCAAACGAACTAGTCAGACAAGGGTCTGAAATGGGCTGCGACCACCGATCAGTGTATTCTACTGGACATAATACAAAAAGAAGCCAACTCGTCGTGGCTAGCAAGCAATGACTGCCATGCGACAAGATCAACGTGACAAGAGCTTAATATTAGGTCGTAACTCGATCACTCGATCACACTGCTCCATCGGAGCAATGCTCCAGAAATGGAACGCGGAATCCAGGAAGAGACTGAGACGATCCAACATCTGCTGTGCCACTGCCCAGCTCTCCAGAATCGGCGCCTAACTTCGCTGGGCCACAGATTCTTCACAGAGACTGCGGACGTAGCGTATGGAGATATATGGGATCTTTTAAAATTCATTAAGAGCACGGGGTGGTTTCAACCTGACTAAGACTGTTAGTAAGAATTTTGTAGTCCACGAATGAAGGGGTTCACAAATGTCGCTTTGGAAGTGATGGTGAACCAAGAAGGGGGTGTCTTTAACCTAACCATACACGCTATGTTTCAAAAAGAAAATCAAGCCAAAACTCTTTAACAGAACATAATTTTCTGTCCTTCGCCCGGACTCGTTGAAATCAGACGAAAATGAACAAAATAAAGCCCTAAAGTTGTTCGACTTGTGCTCACCCACAACCACATCGTCTTTCGACCAACTGAAAAAGTTGAAAACTGGGACCAAAGCAAGGCAAACATACCGAAAACTAATAAAATGTTGTGTTATATTTTTTATATTTTTTTTTTCCGGCCAAAAAACTCAATTATTCGATTGAGCTTGCATTCGAAAGTATTTTTATTCCTTTTGGAGAAGACTTCGAATACTGTTTTTCTATTAACATTTAATTTTGCGTTGAATTTTGGAACAGCATACGAAAACTCATGCAAATGAAAAAAAAATGTCTGAAACCATTTCTTCTTTGGTTTTTGCGCTACAGTCCGGGGTGGACATGGGCCTCAACCCACAAGCCTCTCCAGCCAGCACGATCTTTCGCCAGCTGCCTACAATTGCGCACACCAAGTTGGTTGAGGTTCTTCTCTACATGTGTGCGTCATCTCGTTGGAGGACGTCCCCTGTTGCGTTGTCCCAATGGCTCGGAATCGAAAGCTCTACGGGCCGGAGCTGTGGTGTCCATCCGCTCTACATGACCCAGCTATCTTAAGCGTTGGATCCGAAGACGCTTAACTAGGTGCATGCCGCTGAATACGGCCCGATGATGCCGCCAGCCCATAAACCGCACCAAACAGTCACTCTTTGTGGGTGCATTGGTTTTTCGACAATCACTCTTGGACTATCATTCGCCCAAATGCGGCAATTCCGCTTATTGACGAAACCACAGACGTGAAAATGTGCCTCATCACTGAAGATGATTTTCTTCGAAAATTGATCATCCACTGTTGCCATTTCTTGCCACCATTCTGACCATTGACGACGCTTGAAATGGTGAAGAGGCTTTAGTTCTTGAGTCAATTGCACCTTGTAAGCGTGCAAGTCTTTATGCATAATGTTCATCAACGACGAGCGCGAGAGGTGCAATTGTTGGGCACGACGACGAGTTGAGGTGGACGGCTCTTCAGCCACACTATCGCGAAAAGCAGCAATATTTTCTGCAGTACGAGCTGAACGAGCATGCACTGGTGTTTTCACATCTCCTACAGACCCGGTTCGCTCAAATTTTTGCACGATTTTTCCGATTGTACGCACATTTGGACGATTAAATTGACCGAACAAATCACGAAGTGCACGATATGCATTTTGCTTTGAACGCCCATTTTCATAATAAGCCTGAATAACTGTAACGAGTTGCTCGATTGTGTATCTTTCCATGGTTCAAATTGAGTTAGTCTGAAATTGAGAAATGTCAAATGAAATGCAGAAAAAAATCGACTTTTAGGTGTGGTTCACATTCAACATCGGCCCTTAAAATTTAACCACCATTTATATAATGCCCTCAGGAAAGCACAGAACGTCAGAATGGACAGTCGTAACCTCGAGTCAATCAAAGGCTTCGTCTAGCGCCGCAGTGAACACCATCAACACCGAGACCAAACCCAGAATAACTCTTGTCAACGTCTGTGTTTTTTTGGGTTCCAGAGGCAACTTAGTAACAGGGCACTCTCTTGAAGGATCAAGATGACTTTATACAAGGCACTGATCATCCCAATTCTTCTTTATGACGCCGCGTATAGGAACCGATAAAGAAGTCCATGGTCTCTTCTAGAGAAAAGTTCTCCGTGCGATCTTTGTCCCTGTTTATGGTAATGGCATCAAAAGGCGAAAATTCAACCACGAGCTGTATATGGTTCACATTCAACATCGGCCCTTAAAATTTAACCACCCTTTAGAAACCAAATAAATCAGGAAATTTAAGGAGACTTGTTTGCTATGATAACTTATCATTTTTTAAATATTTTTGTAAACTAAATTTAATTCATATACTAACTTAATTTTTTTCTCTTATTTTTCAGGTAAATTAATATTTCATCTTCAGAGAGTAAGTTTCGAGAAAATTACATGTTATTTATTAAAAAGGACTTCTGAAGAAGCTTTCCGGACTAAGAGTAGGCAGAAATATCCCCGGGCCCGGGTTTGGTGTCTAGGGATTCGCTTGGGATCCTTCTATTTTGATCATCTCTTCGAACTTGGTGATGTACTTGCTAAGTTAAGACCAGGCGATGGAGTAGTACTTGGGCAATTAATCGATGTGCGAAAATGAATCTCAAACTCAGTCACTTTTCAATGTTTTATCATAGATTAGGCTTTTTAAACAACCGCATTTAAAACGAATCAGTGTCGACTCCTGCGTCAAAGGTCTTATCAAAACCTCTTATCACGACACGATTAACTCTCCGCTTTAGAGTCGACAGATCCTCTACACAAGGAAGGGAACGAAAAGCCGAAAAGTCTGCGCCTTGAACTGTTTACAGTGAACTGCCCCTAAGTCGAATTATCACGGGATATCAAAATCAGTTCGAGTTAGAGGGAGTTAGACTTGAAGAATGGTTTTTGTATGGAAAATTGAGGGAAATGCAAAAATGTGGAGAACGAGTTAGAGACAGTTCGACTTGGGGAGAGTCCATGAAGCGACAGGATGCTTTTAAAACATTGACACTCACAACTGAGTAGCACCTGTGATGTATTTCTGCGCAGCAAGCTGGGCGCTCTTTCATACTTTCAGCTTTTATTTGACCCACAGCGAAATGTGTAGACGAAGGCCGTAGCCCTAGTAATCGATTTTAGTTTTGTGTGTGCGTTCAATTTGAGTCCAAACGTGTAAAAGAACAGCAACCGAATGGGGAAAGTAAACGTTCCTCTTAACCAGCCCAAGGAGTGCCAACTGTTCAGATGTGAGTGTCAATGTTTTGAAAGCATCCTGTCGCTTCATGGATACACAGTCTTTCGGACCTTTAAACGCAAACGACTTCCAGAAGAATTGCTGTTCCATTTGACTTGTCGCATGTTTCATGGATCATTGGACATGGAGTCGCTTTATCATTTCTGGGACACTTGGTGGCCCGGTGAGTTGGAGTTGAGGATGAGAATCATCCACGATCTGAACGTCGTTTCACATTCCCCGATGTTTAGCGAAGGCTCCGAGTTTTTTGTTGACAGGTCGGTAGTTAGACAGTTTTCCTCAAAGACTGGTGACAGCAACTACTTCATTTAGTAGACATCTAAGTGGTCGCCTTGACGCAGCCCCTAGACGTGGACTCCTATACAGGGTGCTTAGGTTAATTGGGGAGTCGGACAACTCTCATAAGTCACGGGTCCACTTCTTCTTCGAGTCACTAGACAATGCTCAGAAAAGGACTGTCAGAAGTAGCTGCTGTTCAGAGTCAACACAAAACTGTAGGTCTCATCAATGTCGGAGGGAACAATGTCACACACGAGACGAGTGATTTCTGTAGAGCCCCATGTCCAACTCAGACTGTAGCAACCCTCACCCAAAGCACTCCATGCTGAAATCCAACGATCATGTCTTCGAATTGTTCACACCCACTTTTGAATACACCACAAATGCCCCCTTCGATGGCATGTTTTTCAGTGTTTTCTCTCTGCATTCCGACAGGCGCATTCCGATTTGTCGACTTTTGACTTCGTCCCCCTCCCCTCCCCCGGCACACACCACGAGTGACCGAAATTCACTTTGTCACTGTCAACATTCCGGGGAAACCCGCGGCGTCGCGTTGCACACATTTCTCCCAAGAAACTATTCCAACTTCCGTTCCTCCAACCGCCGAAAAAAAAAAAGAAACATCGTCACGCAAACTTAATCCCGAGTCGATGGTCTGGGCGATTACAAGCAGTTTTTCCCGTAAATCGCTGCGCAACAAAAACCAACGAAGAGCGACTTTTCTCCTCTCCCTCGCCGCCCCACACACACACACACCGTACGTCCCCGCTGACGTTGTTGTGCTTGTAGATCACTTGTTAATAAATTCTCGGTTTATCTCCGGTCGTCCCCCTAATCATTGCGTTAATTCAACGCAAGGCATTCTGCGGCCTGCGATAATGGTTTCGTTATGACACTAAAATAGATTTATTAATTTTTTGTTGCCTGTTCCGGGGAACATCTTTTTCATCGCTCTATCCCACCCCACATCGGGGCATAATTCACAAGTTTTCTACCCACTCCTCCCCACCCCCCTCCGAGTTGTGTCTTCGCCTGTTTTCTTTTGGTTCTTATTTATTGCCGGGAGCCGCCCCCGCTGCCGCCACACACACACACACACCGGCTCCCATGGTGTCCCTAAAATAAATGGCTCCATGCGGAGGGGGATAAAAATGTCGAAATTAATTCCCCATCCGAGGGACTGGGGAGGGGCACCATGGACACGCTGAGCTTAATCTGTCGCCTTACATGGCAGCCAACGAAGGCCGGGACACGCCGCAGCAGATCAACAGCTGACCACTGTCACCGCCACCGCCACCGCCCAGTGTCAAGATGTCGCCTAAGAAGACAACTTGCGCCAGGACTTGCCCAACCAATTTAATCCTTCTTGTTTCCGTTTGGCTTACAAGCACCGTCCTCTGGGTCCGCACCCTTTTTCGTGAGCGCCCCACCACCCTGCACGTAGATGTCCACGCATCAGTCCGAGGTTCATAATTCAAATTGGCGGAGCATGCGAATACGTTTTTGTACGTTTATCGCCGCATCCGCGGACGGTGGGAAGTTCAAAGCTGTCCGGTTCACTTGGTGACTGCAACTGTGCGACGATGGCAGGGCCCCCGCACACAGTGGAAGCGCCAAACGTAAATAAACAAAAATCGATTTCCGTTTCGGGTTGGGGCGCTGAAGGTGCCACCAGGATGCCGTGGCTCGGCGCAGTGGCGGGTGGGTGGAAGAACGCAAAAACACAGACAGAAGCAAGGAAAAAGAAAATAATCGCTTCGTCTGCGGTGGCGTATGGGGAGTGTGCGGCTGTGTGCAGATGGATGCAGCAGCAGCAGCCGAAGCGGACTAGAAGCCAACCGCAGGGGCGGCCTTTGATGATGGTCGCGATGTTTGTTTTCGTTTCGTTCCTTCTGCTGCTGCTGCTGCTGGAGCTGGAGCGCGCGTATCTCTGCGTCTGTTGGCCTGACAGACAGACGGTCAAATTGTCTATTGATCTAAAACTGTTGCCCTGGCTGTGGTGGTGGCGGTGGCGGTAGCCTCGGCATGCACGCTCGCCGTGAGCGCGTCTGTGGGAGCGACGTCGAGTTGCGCCCCACCCTCAGTCGCCCCCATCCGTCCAGCTGCGGCATATTTGGTTTTTGATTCTGGAAGACCCGATAAGGACGCACCCTCTGTGCTGCTTCTGTTTTGATGTCGATGTCTGGGGGCGGGGGACGAATAAAATCGCTTCGGAAATGCAATTAGCAACGTGGGTGTGATGTGGCACGACTCTGACGGGAGCGCATACGCGCCGAACAGCGGCGCGGCGGCGGGAATTGAATTCGAATTCGAATGAAATGCATTCCTGCGTCTCTGCGAGAAGGACTTTTTGACTTTTAATTTCCCTCTGACAGTTAAGAGCGCGCAATTCGAACTCGTCGTCGACGCCACCACCACTCTACGCACAGAGTTCAGAGCAAACAGCCGAATTTCGGCGCAGCCAATCAAAGCGTACTCGTATGGTTTACTCGTTTTAGGGTAAACAAGATGGAAAGTTAATTAATAGACGATGATGGAGGGGGTGTGTGGGGAGGGGAGTAGGATATTAAGTTCATTTTGGCTTCCCCAGCGACCAGGGGAGGGGCTCTGGGTGGATCGATGAACCACCACGAAGGGAAATCCGGCGGAAATATGCGAATTGTAATGAACTTTGGAGTTGCATTTGTCAAAGAGGGAGTTTTTTTTTCTCTGCATTCAGGATGTCCGTCAAAGGATCGGTGGCTTTTTGTGTGGCCCTGGAGCTCAGTAGGGGGCACGATAGATTTGTTGGGTTTCAACGATGATGGCAGAGAGGTTTGTCAAGTTGCGGCGTGGCCCAGTTCACGTTTGATGCGCGCGTCTACTAAACTTGGTGTCATTGTCTTCTGGAAGCCGTAATTTTTCCGAGCACCTCTAATGAAGCGAATTGGAGTTGGATTTGGTCCACAAGCATAAGGAGGCTTAGCGAGAACATCTCTGCATCATTTGCCGGACATTTTCGCACAATTTTTCAATTCAAACGAGCCTCATCTCTGTTCTTGTTGTTCTTCTACGTGTAGCGCCATGGGAGTGGATGTGAGAATCAACCAGCACGCCGTTCCAGCTACATGTTCCCAGCTTCGCACACCATGTTGATTGGAGGTCCTTTTCACAGGGTGGGCCATCTAGTGGTTTCTTTTTCAATCATGGGTTATTTTGACACTGACAGCTGTTTCCCGCTCGCAATCTTGACAGAAAGTCAGTATCAATACCTCCGCGGAACGAAATGATTCGCTTTTCGCTTGAACAACGTTGGCACATATTGAAAACTTATTTCCAATATGAGTGCTGTGCCCAAACAGTGCGTTTTTTGAAAAGAAGAAGTGTTGGCCGAAATGAACCACCCACCGCGACTGCTGGACGCACGTTTGTGCAAAAAGTTTGGCGAGACTGGTACCTATGCCAGTGGACAACACTCAGGGTCACCGTCATCGTACGCTGCGCACAAATGAGAATGTGGCTGCTGTGGCCTTCTTCGATAATAAGGCTAGGACCAACGTTTCGGGTGACGTTTCTGCGCTACTGTGAACTACGGAGCCAGCTGAGGCAGCCAAACGAAAGACGTTGTGGCTCATAATTAATGGGAATGTTCGTTCTTACTAATAAAGCCAAAATACATGGAAAAAAATGATTTCGTTAATTTGATTGCATTTTTAAAAAGAAACTTGTATTTGGTCCACCCTTTATGTGTGAGAGACTTAAGCTTCCAGAGCCAGAGACGGCACAATTTCAAAGTGTAATCGGCGCACACAATGTCTGACAATCGCCCTCAAACCCAAAGCCGACACCACAATGCAGAGACCGCAAAGGAACGACGTGTCCAGCAGACAAAACAGATCAGTCATTGCATCCGGTGGAGCCTTAAAAAAAAACCCCGAGAGAGAAACAAAACACCATCAACCCACCAATTTCGTTGCGCCTACTAAAGTTAACTTGTTAACTTCTTAGTCACACTCGTCTCATCCATCTCCAGCGATGCCCACTGCTGGCCCCCACTGCGTGCAACCATCACTTATCGGCATGGGGCCGTGTTTGACAAGGTGAAACGCATTAAACATACACACACACACACACAACCACTTACCTGTGCGCGCGTGGTGCATGCACGTTCGCTCATTCTCTTTCTATTTGTGCAGTACATCCATACACGCTAGGCAATAAATCATTCCCTCAGAAGTACACCGTGCCCCAGCGCAGAGCCGAGTCAAGACGAGTCGCGCCGTCCGTGTCGCGGAACGTGACTTCCAAAAATTAACCAAAAGCCGATGCATTCTTCGAGGCACGTACTTGTTATAAATTAAAAACTTCTACTCATTCCTCCATTCTTTGTCGTAGTTCTTGTAGTTTCCGTTCTTTTTGGGAAAAGACGCGACGCCACCCGTGGGAGGGTGTCGTCGTCTTCAGCCGTTTTTTTTTCTTTCTTGTTCGAATCCAATAACCAACCACGCATAGAATAAGCTCGTTTCATGACCACGACTACACTTGGAATCCAGCCAAGGGAGCGGAAAAACTTATGAAAAACTTTTCCGTCCGCTCGTCGAGTGGGTGGGGGAGTAGCACCCACCCATCTCGTTTTATCTCACTCCTCACGGTGGTGCTTGCAACTTTCCTTTGAATACAAAGCGAACGAAAGATGATGCAATCTGAGAGAGATAAGTACTCAGTGTCTGCTTCCACTTGACAAGGCACAACTACAGCGGCAACTATTCAGGACTAACAGTTGTAAAGTGACGACACACGCTCAGTCGCAGTCGCACTCAGAAGTGAAACGCAAACAGACACCGATTGGGATGGGCCCACCTGGCGGAGGGCTAGCGTGTGCTTGTGCTTGTGCCACCAGGCAACTTTCGGGGCCGCCGCTGCAGTGCCGAATCGCCTGCGGAGATGAGACACAGATGCGTGTCGTTTTTTGGGAGGGCCACCCCCTCTTTCTCGGAATATCGCGCGAAAGTGCCTGTTCTGTCGCGAGCCTGTCGCCCCCTCGTCAGTGCATTCCGAGCAGACTGGCTGGAGCGAATGAAAATCGCACAAAAGATGTGCAACACAGCATCAGCGACCGCACCGTCGCACACAGACAACGCGGCAGAGCAGAGAGCAGCAGACGCAGCGGGAAGGTGGCACTTAGAAAATGATAGTTGCCGCTTTGTCGGGACGCGCCGAGATGGTGATACGATATGCCCGTATCACCATCTCGTGTGCCTCGTGCACCAGTGCCAGTGCCAGTGCCAGTGTGTAACCCCCCATCGAGGTAAGTTGAAAACAGCGTTCTCCTCTGCAAGACCGCACACACACAAGAACACTCGGGATATGAGGGGATCATAACGATGATTAGATGAAAAGTGATGATAATGGAAAATGGGCTGGCGGCTTGTTACACCAGTTTATTGGCAGAGTTTTCCTCTTTGCAATAAAAATGTAATTTTAATTGGTACGACAGCGACGACAAAAAAGTTTACGAGATGTAGATGCGTTCGAGCTCGAGTTCGAGTACGAGTTTGAGTCTGAGTTGTGAGAAGCGATTTTATGGAAGCCGGTCTGTGGAGTTTGGAACGAGTTTGGAACAATGTTTGCTGCGGCCATTGCCGAAGGCGCAGACTTTGTTGTCACGAGAACATGCTGTTTTGTTCATGTTTTCGTTTTTGAGAAGTTTTCCGGCTGTAATGAGGGTCGCTTGGGTGGCAACCGGCGCACCGGCGTCGGTGGATGCGTTGCCAGCGAATGGATTCTGTTTCTGTCTGCCGAATATGCCGATAATGAGGATAATTGGAACTTTGTCGAATGTTTGCAGACATTTGGAATCAGTTGAGTTGGTGGCAATGAAATGGAGGAATGTGGTTGGTTTCATTTTCTGTGCATATTTTTTGGTAATAGGCTACAGTTACGAAGCAGCTCACATCTGTAACCAAACCAAAGAGCCAAAGACTCAAACAATTAGCACACCCTCCCCTCTTCAACTTCGTGTACCTCCTTCCAGCGAGCTGAAGGTTCAAACCCTCCCCCCAACATCCACCACACCGCCAACCTGCCATTCATCAAAATCAGGGAACTTCAAGAAACACTGCTTTAAATGAACGCCATGAAACCACCAAAAATCTTGCCGCGCACGCCACTCATCATCAACTGGCGATGAACTGATTCCACGTCCGCTTCTCCATTGTCGACCCATTTTTTATTTTTAATTTTGGCAACCCATCGCTCCATTGCCGGCCCGAGAAAGCACATGAAACAGCTGCTGCCCAACCACCGACGAGTGAAATGATTTCTCCAAGGGATTGCGTATCATATGGTCCAGCAGGAACCATAAACACATCGATGCACCCCCAAGGATCGACGGAGCAACATCGCAACGCTTCTCTGATCCAATTAAGAAATTCCCTGCTTCAAACTATCTCATCTTGTTTGCAATTCCGCCCTCCGACTGCCGACTGCCGTGACCCATGCATGGACGACGATTTGCTCGCATTCCCAGTTGCAGCTGCATTATTCAGATGCTGCGCCAAACGACCGCCCTGCCCACCCCTACTGCATGTCCTACATTCACTCGAACAGCAGTAGCAACACTCGTATTCCTAAATCAACACGTTTCACTTCAGTCAACATTGTCGGCCCCGGCGCATACATTCAGTTTTGGTCTTCACGCCTGTCCTTCCACGGCCGCACATTCAGCGCGCCATCGCGCCGTCGTCCACCCACTCAGCGTCGGTCGGTCGGGACCGAATTTAGAACTCAATTACCCGAACTAAATTATTACAGCTGCAATCTAATAACTGTGAACCTAATCGTTACCCAAACACGAATCTATCCACCACCCCCTCCTGCCGCCGAACGATCCTTGTGTGCACGACGACGACGACGACGACGACGACGCCGCCGCGCACTGGGTGTTGGGCATCGATGGATCCAACAAATGGGAACCTCTGCACGTAGCCATGTACCCCGTCTGCAAACAACAATGTTCCACTAATGGAATAATCTCCCTAAAGACCCTCAAGTTGTTGCACGCTCTCCTGGCGACACATTCGGTACATGTACTGATCCCCCCCCTCCCCTCCCTGGAAGGCCGCGCGGCCCAGCGGCCGTCTGCGTTCACGTCGGCCGTTGCTGTGGTGACTGGCTAGCTTATCTCCTTGAACGCATCATCATTAATTGAGAATGTCGCCCCATTCATGCACGCTCGACCGAGCCAGATAGATACTATCCGGTCGACTGGTACGCTGGCCCGGGGCTACTCCGAGTCCGCGCCGATGTCGGCTACCAATGGGGCCCTTTTCCTTGGCTGGCACTGGCCCCGGTCCCGGTCGCAGCCCCCCAGGCGCATGGGTGTTGTCATCGGCGGAAAGGCCGTCTCTCGTGCGAGGAGTATCTTATCCATGTTCCTCATTTTATAATCGCCATCGTTTGTGCAGCAACCTACAAGATGAGGCAGCACCTTTGGTGCTGTCGATGCGCGGCGCACAAACGCGATTATAACCGCGAGCACTAGTGCGCTGCGGTGGATGCGCGCGATCTCTGTGCCTAGGTACATCGTGATGGGGCTCCCCTCTCCGACGTTGGATGTCGTGCCTGCCGTCGTCTTCGTCGTTTCCTTCATCCGCTCTCTCTCGCTCTCTCTCTCTGTGTCTGCTCGACGTCGTTGTCGGCGGCGGCGACGTTGTCATGGCGTGGCTTCTCCATTGGAACCGTCAAGCAATTTGTAATTTTACATGTCAGACTCGAGGATAATCCGACTTGAATGTGCGCGCGCACACGCTCACCACTCAGCCAGCAGCGCCGAGAGCGACTCTCCGTGTCTCTGTGTGTGCGCGCGCGCGCAATCGACTTAAAGCCGATCTTATCGACTGTGTAACTTAAATAGGTACTAAGTGTACTTCGACACTGACCCGATTGGAGGATTTATCTTGCATTGTTTGGATACAAACATGCCCCCCGAATACACACGCTCGATTGATTGAGACTCGGAGTGTGTGCACACGCTCGTAGCGGGGGGCGTCCGGCGTGGTTTGGTGGCTCGAAAGCAGAGAACAGGTCTCGTCGAGTGGATGAGAGATTGATTGATTCAATGTCGCCAATGTCTAAACACTGACACGATGCTAATCGCAATTATGTCGTTGTCGACGTCGTCGTTGAAGTCGTCGACGGTGTCGTGCGCGCTAAGACCACGGCGCATTCAAGTTGTTGGACTTCACACTTTGGATTGCTTCGCGCCACGGGAGACACAACCACCGGCAGCGAGTGGGGATCACTTTCCGATCAAATTGGCGTCAATCAATTGCGACGTGGGGAGGCAGCGGGCGCCTGCGAGTCAGGTCAAGTCTAGGATAACTGGTTGGTGACAGAGAAATTATTTTGCGTAACATATGATATCATTGGTCATTAGTGGTGTGCCACAAGGCTGGCCGTGGTGGCCTGTTTCTTTTCTGGTGAATGTCCGAACATGTGTTAATCGCTGGATAAGAAGTGTTTTACAGCTAGTTTGCTGTCGGATTAAGAGGAGAGACAAATGCTGCTGCTATCGGCGTGAAGTTATGCAAGCCCTGGCCAGATGGGTGTTTTTTTTTAACTGTTGACAGGTGCCGCGAGAGTATTGAGTTTTAACAGAAAAATGTCGTTTTTTTGTGGGATGCGTGATGGGGTATCCGAGAAAAAAGGCGTCGAGGACATGGGATAAGCATCAAATTTACACATTTTCGCCTCAGGTTCATGAGGGGAAAATGATTTTTACAAAACACATGTCGACTAGGGAGGCGAACTTGAATTTAAAATATGTGGCACATGGAATATGGGCGGTCCTCAATTGAAAAACAACAAAAAGTAATGACAATTAAGCACATTTTCGACATCAATTTGAGAAGAGTTTGGTGTCACTCTGCGGCCTACTCTTCCTCAGACTCTTTTGATCCAAATTCAAGGTGAATTGAAACCTAAAAGTGCCGAGGACCTCGTCAAATATGTGCTCCAAGCTTGCGTAAGTCAGAATACGAAAGTTGAGGTCCAAGTCCGAGACTTGTTTAAGCTTTCGTTTGAATTAAGGCAACGGTGCCAAGTCGCCAACATAATTCTTCGATCCACAAGAAGGGCAAGCCCATTCGATTGTACAAGCAAAGAGTAAATCCATGTAGAGTCTGTGGTAACATTCCTTTACTTCTTCACCTGGTGCTGCAGTTCTGGGTGGACCTCAATAAGCAAGCATCTCAAGGCAGCACGATATTTTTCACGCCGCCTTCTGCGTCATGCTGAGCTGGTTGTGGACATTTTCAACTTGTGCACGTGACCGTTTATGTGCTGCATTGTCAATCTGGTTTGGCTAAAGCTTAGCTTCAATTGCAAGCCAATGAGACAAGGCAGAGGGTGATGACTTGGAGTAAGTTACACATGCAAGCTGGGGACTATCTCAATCAGCTTTCTGTACGACCGCGGCGCTGCTGATATGAACGTCGAAACAAATCATTGGTAAAGGGTGATTTTTTAGCTATTATCTTTTTGGCAACACTGGTTTAAACAGCTGACGCACGTTTTGTGTTTTGTTTCACTGTCAAATATCTTCAGTTTGGTCTATAATTTAACCATGAATCGTCTTACAAACGAACAACGCTTGCAAATTATTGAATTTTATTATCAAAATGGGCTCTTGGAAAGTTGGACGAAGTTTACCGAAAAATTGTGTTCAGCGACGAAGCTCATTTTTGGTTCAATGGGTACGTAAATAAGCAGAATTGTCGATTTTGGAGTGAATATCAGCCAGAAGCATTGCAAGAGCTACCAATGCATCCCAGAAAAAGTCACAGTTTGATGCGGTTTATGGGCTGGTGGCATCATTGGATCGTACTTCTTCAAAAATGATGCGAATTGTAACGTAACTGTGAATGGTGAGCGCTACCGTGAGATGATATCCAACTTTTTTTTGCCCAATACGCAAGAGCTTGACTTGCATGACATGTGGTTTCAACAAGACGGTGCCACATGCCACACAGCACGCGCAACAATGGACTTATTGAGGGGCGAGTTCGGTGAACATTTTATTTCACGTTCGGGACCGTTCAATTGGCCGCCTAGATCGCGCGATTTAACGCCTTTAGACTATTTTTTGTGGGGATGTTAAAGCACATGTCTATACAGACAAGCCCGCTTCAATTGACGCATTGGACGACAAAATTGGACTAAGCGGATGGACCATTTGAGGCGCAGTCAAGGTCAAAATTTGCATGAAATAATCTTCAAACATTAAATTATATGGACCGTACTATCGACTCAAATAAAGATTTCATGCATTTTTCTAAATTTTATGTGTTTTTTTTTTGAAAAACTTTCCTATTCTCATCTCATTCAAGCAACGTCTAACTTTAGGACTGGTGTGGAATTGGCGTCCTTGGGTAGGAAAACCACTCATTTTTTTGTAGGTTTGTCCCTACGCCCTTTCGTGGAGGGATGACACCAATAATGTGGCGAAACTTCTTGAATTTTTTCAGAGACTGAAGCTTGTTGCCTCGTAAAGGTCAGCAGTGATCTCGCAGAGAACAGAGGGAAGCAATTAGACAATCACCTCGATGAATTCTTAGAAAATCAGTCCGATTCGTGCGCTCATTTGCATGGAATGCCACATAAACGATACCTGTTCGGTGACACTGACCCGTTTTAGACGTTTGTCACTCGCCTTAGATGGCTAGGGCAAATAAAGCGACCAGCCTTACATCGAAACTCGGAAGTTTTTGCTGCTCTAAACCTGAGCTGGCGCTAGGAATCCTTACTTAGCTGGTCTTGAGAACCAAAGAGTCATTGACCGAATGGGATGAAGAGACCATCGGTAATAACGAATCGAAGGAACTAATTTCAAAATTTGACCAAAAGCTGATGGATCACTGTTCCCAGTGCTAGCTCCTCTGGTTAAGGCTTTTGTAGGTTCCTTTAACAAAAATGGAACCTTAATAATTTTGTATGTCCATCCGTATGCCTGTTCTTCTGTCTGTCTGTTCGTCCATCCGGCCTTCTGTTCATCTGGTCATCTGTCCGTGCAGCAGTCTGTTCGACTGTCCGTCAGCTCGTCTGTTGCCCGTCCATTCGATATCCCTTACCTCCGTCAGTTCGTTCACCCTCCTGTCCGTCCCTCCGTCAGTCCGCCCGGTCGTCTGTGCGTTCGTCCACCCGTCCGTCCACTCGTTTGTCCGTCCCCCCGTCAGTCCGACCGGCCGTCTGTCCGTTCGTCCACCTGTCCATTTCCCGTCTGTGGGTTCTTCCGTAAGTCCGTCCAACCGTCAGTTCGAACGTCCGCCCGTCTGTCCGTCGGCCCGTATGTCCCTCCGTTTGCTCGTCCATCTGTGTATCCGTCCACCAGTCTGGACGTCCAACCTCTGTCCGTCCACCTGTAAGTCCGCCCAACCGTGCTGTCGTCCACCAGTCTTGACGTCTACCCGTATCAGTCCTTCAATGTGCTCATCCACCCGTTTTTCCCGTTCTTCCGTCTGTTCATCAATCCACCTTCTTGTCCACTCGTCTGTCCGTCCATCCGTCTTCCCATCCTTCCCTCTGTGTGTCCACCCGTCTGTCCGCCCACTAGTCTGAGCCTCTGTCCCCCCACCCGTAAGTCCGTCCGCCCGTCAGTCCGATCGTCCACCCGTCTGTCTGGCCAGCCATGTGGTCATCCACCAATCTTGACGTCCATCTGTCCGTTCATTTACCCATCTATTGTTTGTCCACACGTCTGTTTGTCCGTCCGTCTGTTTGTCCGTCCGTCCGTCTGTATTTTTCTAGGCCAGGACATGTTTCTTTTTCCTCAAGCTAGTGGAGCGACCTTAAGTTCTAAGCCAGTCCAAGCGACGATGACCCTGTACTGGACCACTTTCAGCTCATCCTCATTGTCTCACGACGGATGGTTCCTCGTGAAGTTTAAGCTTATGTTTGATCGGGCTTCAACTCTGAAATTCCCTGGAGTCTGCTACGGAGCTCCACAAATCCACCGCCTAGTCCTAGCAATTTGTCTGCTTAGACTGCCCAACTTTCCTCCGCACATTTTCTGCTGCTTTGGCAGTCATCCTTTTCGCCGAGTGGAGCAAGGGATGCCAAGTGCCAATGACGAGGTTGCTTGTGAAATTGTCTTCGCTCGAACGACGGATTCTTCCCAAAGACGTAGACCATGGACGAACATTCCCAAGCACATTCGTCCGAGGTGTCAGATCTAGATTTTTCTATTTCCGGTTGACTCGCTGTGCCCCAGACGATGGAATTAGGAACGACTTAGAGGGATATCGAATGCGTTGCGGAACTGCAAACGAAGTGGCGAATCTCGAATGCCTCCCGAGAGGTGAAAGGACATACACTCTACTCTCCTTAAGTCGAACTCCCTCTAACTCGAACTGATTTTGATTTCGACTTAGGGGTAGGAACTACAGTCAATCGCAAGCCTTCCCGTCGTCTAAACAGTGGCTTAGACCGCCACTCCTATCCTACCACCCCACGGCGTCCACTGACTCCTCACTAACCAGGTGGACGACATTCTGCCGTCACTCACTCGAGCTCGAGCACACTCCCTGGCCCCACTCTGATTTCCCCCAAATGACGGCAAATTGACCGCTCCGAGCTGACTTAGTCGCAAATCAAAATTTAATGTCACTTTCAAACCGTGAAAGCTTTTACCAAATCAAAGTGCGGTCGCTTCGGGGCGCGCACAAAATTGTAACGAAAAAAAAAAGCCGAAACCATTGCATCCCGTATGCTGCGTATACATGGGCTTTTTTTTTATCGAATTTAAATAAATCATTTGAAAACCAAAAAATCGCTTGGAAATTAATTAAAATTGTTACCGCTGAGCTGCACTCCAATTAAGCTCTCACAGATTTTTATCGCAAACAGGCGCCCAGTTTTTTTGCCTTCTTTCTGTGTTTCGTCGAAAATATGTCGCGCTACGAGGCAGTCGGTTTTTTTTTCTCTCTCTCCGCCGCCGCTGTTCGAACATAAGCCGGCGATTGTGGCATCGATTTATCGCGACAAAAGTCACAAATAAATACAAAACCGCAAAATGCTCTGCGCCGCAACTGTGAGGTTTTCACATACAAAGCGGGAGATGGCTCCGAGCATATGGACCGTGGCACCAACGACGATGACGCGGGGTTGTAAGCTCTCGCGTATGCATGCCTTTTGTTGTTGCTGTTGTTGTTGTTCTGAACAAAAGATACAAATATTGGTCCAATTATGAAACTGTCACGGAAAATTTTGCAACGTTTCTTCTTCGTTTTTATGTTTTTCTTTTTTTTTCGGATTTTCTCTTCATTTTTTTTTTTTTTGTTCGCCAACTTGAGCCGCAATCGTGCTTATTTCTTGCGGACCATCTTAATTGGCTCTATCTGCATCTCTCTCTGTCTGTAGCCCCCCTCACACACAATGTCAACTGGCGATGGAGACGGAGGCGGTGGGCTGCCTTTCACTTTGATTCCTCGCGATGCATGCAAACCGATAGTGTTGCCACAGAAAAAAACCAAAATCTCCGCGAAATCAGCGGCGCCCCGGGCTGGGGGGGGCATCGAGTGGAGCTTCAGTGCCCGACTGTTGTGCAAACAAAACAAAAAATATGATTGCGAAAGTGTGCGGTGCTGGAGTGCACTCCTGCTGGAGCGATAAGACGACAGGAACTGCAACGACTTGGAGGAAGTTGCTGATTGACATTTCCACTTGCAGCTCTAACACACACACATGCATACACTCACCGGCACATTTACAAAAGTTCGACATAGCCAAAGTTCCGGATCTGGCGATTGTCGACGGTGTGGGAATGGCTCTCGCCAGTTGTCGCGGCGGGGAAGGAAGGAAATGTAACAAACACGTTGACGATGGGTGCGCAAAAGTTCTCTAATGTCAGCAGGCACTGGGCAGAGTGCGCTCGTAAAAGGAAGTCATACGCTGCATTCGCTGTGGTAGCGACGACAAAAACTGCCAACGGCAGGGTGATTAATTGCTTGGTTAACATTGAAAAATGAAGACATTCGCCGCGACCCGATAAGGATGTGTTCTGCTACGCAAATGCCTAGTGAATTCTAATTTTGTACAATCAGCCTCATTGGGTGCTGCCGACTGGGGGACGCACGCCGCCGCCGCCGCCGCTCGCACTGGTGCTGCCGTCAACAACAATGGACAGTGTTTGGAGTTTGTTTTCGAGTCGGCAAGTCGACTGAACATGACAGGTAGAGGGGCTTTGTATGGCGAGTGCAAATTGCAAGCGCTACGAATGATTTACGAGGCCACCGTCTGGATAGTGCGTGTTTGGCACCTTTTCATGCCGCGTCGAGGTGTTGAGATGTCTTGCGACGAATATTGGGTGCAGCCGGCCCCCCGAACATGGGTGCGTATGTCAGTGACTTGTGTGGCAGCGAGTGTCTTAAGGCATGACTGGTCTACAATGTGGGAACGTGACGAAAATGCATCCGTCGTTTGGCCATCAATCAATGTGACGACGAGTTGTTGAATGGAAGTGACATTAAAATGCTTTGTGCTTGTTGTGATGTGGACTGTGCCGGGTTTGGGCATTGAACGGCTGAACGCGGTGCTGTCCATATGAGGGAGGCATGAACTCGATGCAGATCATCTGGAGGGGGGAAAAAACAGGAAACCAGGGGGCTTGACTAGACTCATCCGTGGCACTGCTTATAAGGTGCGAGTGGGGTGTAACGGCGTCGAATCCTAAAACAAAATTTAGGTTTCAAATTCAAATTAGGTTCAGACAGCGATAACGTTTTGACATTTGTTAATTTACTCACGAAGAGAAAAAAAAACAAGTGAACGCGGAACGACATGCACGCCACTCAAAAGGGATACCAAACCCGGTTGCGAATGACTGGAGATGATGAAATTGGTTGGTGGGATAGACACCGACGCGAATAAGGAAGGGAGAGCGACTCTCTAATGAACAGGAAACGGAAGCCATCAGCGAATCGAAGGGAATTCAAACCAATCATGGGTCGGAACATGATTATTGGAACTGAAAGCGGGTTAAACTCACTGGATGCTCCACGAGATGGAGGCTGGTAAACAATAGGAGATCTTGTGACATAATGGCGCGCGACATAATGCCTCGACTGTTTGGAGCATAGCCATGTTGGAAGGTAGAAGCAGTGCAGCAGGCAGAGGGGATGGATTCAGATTTGTGGTTTCTAGTGGAACAGGAGCAGGTCGTGGAGTAGGTGCTCACATGTTAAATTAAATTCCCGCCACGAGCAACTTTCAAAGCATCCAGAAAAAGGTTGAAACTATGTCTGTCTGCAGGATGGCCTGCGGACACTGTCCGGATTCAATCTTCACTTCTTCGTTTAGTCATAAAAACCTGATATTTCATTTTGAAAACAAATAAATCCGCAGCAGAAGTTTGTTAAACTAACCGAATCCAGTTCAGCGGATCCCCTTGCCCGGGGCTCTTTTGAAAAGCAGATATTTCTGTAACTCAATTCGAGGAAAAAAATCAAATGAAAGCTGTCGGGTTTATCTGTGGAAGGGTTAACTTGATTCGGATCAAGGCTCATTTCAATTTAAAGCGACTCTAGTTAAGTGATTCCATCAAAAATGGATTGGCTTACACAGACTGTGCTCGAAGTTGATGTGGAACTGTGGCTCTGTTCTACAAGGTGCACTCGAGAGCTGTTTACATCCACTCTCCGGGAATTGAACATCTTCAGGCGCGTTCAATTGAGCAATTCCTGCGTGTCGTGCAAAGCTTAATGTGTTATTCCATCTCTTGAGGAACTCCCCTTAAAGCCGCATGATCTTATCCTAAGATCTGGCTTCGGATCCATCAGCTCTTGGCATTCCTTTTGATGTCGAATGAATTGGACGTGAGTGGCTGCAATTGGACGCTATATCCCAGAGACTGGCTTCTGCAACAACCCGTCATACTGTGCGTCGTGTTATTATTCTTTCATGAGTGGAGCTAAGAATTTAATGGAGGATGTGTGAATTATGACAGTTGCTCGATTATGAGACTGAGTCGAGAACCCCTGGAGTAGAATTCGACGCACATATCCGCTTCATATGGCCACCTTGGCGTCACCACGTTAGGAAATAATTGAAAACGATTAACGAAATGCATGCTCGGTGGTGGGAACTTTAAGAGCGGCTGCTCCAATTTCGTCCTGTCAGATTTTGGGTGGTATTGTGGATACACTTTAGTTAGCATATTTGCTACTGGATGTTCCTGTTCAAGTGAGATCAGTGAGCACAGTCGATGTACAGAACATTTCGCAACCGCAAGTACTACTTACTTGTCAGGCCTGCGGCCCATAGTCTGAAAATCTGAGCCTGTCCTCCATCGTTGACAGTCCTGGGCACGCTGCTTCAAGTCGTAAAGGCCAGCCTCCCCGCGTCCGCGTTGACTTCGTGTTCATACCGGAGATTCGGTCTTTCTCTTCTTCTCGAACTGCCTCGGTTTCAAGGACCTTCTTAGCTGGAGAATTGCTGTCCATGCGCTCGATGTGACAGAGCCAGGGTAGTCGACGGATTTTTGACTTCCCGACATCTTGGTAAAGCTCGTAGATTTCGCGGGTATGTCTTCCCATCTAATCACCTTCCTTGGACAGGACAGACAGGACTATATATCCGAGATAGATTTCTTCTTCCGAGTGCAGCAAGCTCTGCTGTCCAGCTTTCGGATCCATGTAGGCGGATTGCTTAGTTCTCTAGAGGATGAATTTGGTCGTTCCAGTCAGGAGATTCGTATTAGCAACGGCTCCTTCGTTGGAGGTCCGAAGTAAGATGCCATTTGTGGAGTTCACGTTACCACCGCAAGCGATTCAGTTCAAATTGAGTCAAATCAGTCGTTTCCACACCGTTCACAGGGACTTGAGCTCTCTCTGTCTACATTTTGCATAATGATCGTTGTCTGCAGTAAATGACCTAAAGACCTGAAGCCTCTTGATCGTTCAGCTCCTCGTTTGTGTTCTACCAACGTAGTTTATGTTGCCCTGTTTGAATGACTCTGTAGTTTGGGGAGGTGCACAAAAGTTGCCGGAACCATGGAATACACAAAATCGGCTAGGTATAAAATAAAATGCCACTCAGGATAGTGGGAGAGAGAGGACAGTCCTCACTACCTGTGCCACTGTCCCAGTTTCTGCCGGCTAAAAAATAGAACGCTGGGAGAGCACTTCTTCCAAGACTTACACGAACTAAGAGACTTGCAATTGCAGTAAGCAGATATTAAGACATCGGACTGGCTAAACATCGAATAATCAGAACGACGAACGACGTAACGAGCACGAGACAGGGGTTAAGAGGAAGTTACTCTCTCAAATGAGTATCCCAATGCGTCTACAATGACCTAAGTGTGACGGGCTTCGGCTAGTCAATTAGAGGTCATTCGAACTATTTGACGAAACTGCAACGTCAACGAAACCCGAAATTGTTTACATTTTTCCATCTCCATCTCCATCTCCATCTCCATCTCCATCTCCATCTCCATCTCCATCTCCATCTCCATCTCCATCTCCATCTCCATCTCCATCTCCATCTCCATCTCCATCTCCATCTCCATCTCCATCTCCATCTCCATCTCCATCTCCATCTCCATCTCCATCTCCATCTCCATCTCCATCTCCATCTCCATCTCCATCTCCATCTCCATCTCCATCTCCATCTCCATCTCCATCTCCATCTGCCATTCTCTCTCTCTCTCTCTCTCTCTCTCTCTCTCTCTCTCTCTCTCTCTCTCTCTCTCTCTCTCTATCTCTCTCTCTCTCTATCTCTCTCTCTCTCTCTCTCTCTCTCTCTCTCTCTCTCTCTCTCTCTCTCTCTCTCTGTTGGTTCTTTATTGAATTTGAACTTCTGAGTAACAAAACTTCTGCGTCTTGATGTCTGTCTGTCTATCCTCTTGATCCACAGAAGAAGTTGGAAGAAGGAACGGTTCATGGTTAGGCCTTATGTTTGCACGAACCACGAGCTCTAATATTAAGAAATTCGAACTTCAATATTCACTTGCTAATTTGTTCATATTTTCTTTCTTTGCAGGTAAGTGGTTGATGACTGAAGTCTCCTGGAGCGAGAGGTTGAGCCTGAGAAGCTCACCACTTAAGAGAAGTATTCTTTCATTCACATCGAAGCAGGAAACCGGTTGTAATTTGGTCCTGTTTTTTCTGTTGTTGCTAGCTGTCATGAGAGTCTTTCTTTGAGACATGTACAAAGGATCCCTTTGAGGCGTAAGTGGGTCACGGCGGATGTCTCGATAGTCACTCCTGTGTACTTACCTAAGACGCGCAGCAGGCAAACAAAGCGATTTAAGGGGAGGCTTAATGTTCACGAAGAAATAGAGAAGCCTCGCACCTATGAACATATTTTTTTTCTGAAATCGAATGGAATCTTTGATGACCCAGTCTAACTTCCGACAATAGGACGCGTATTTACGAGGGTTTCCTTTTCTCAGTTCACCAGATTAACAAACGAATTAAATCATGCTCAGAGGTGGCGCACACAAGTGGAGAAGGACTTGAACCACATGCGCAACTGGAGGCAGCTGGCGAAAGATCGTGCCGGCTGGAGAGACTTGTTGGTTGAGGTTCAGGTCCAGCACGGACTGTAGCATCAAAGAAGTGTAAGAAGAGGTTTCAAGCAACGATTTACGCCAAAAGACCTACTCCTCTCGCCACTCTACTAAGCCGCGCTTCCAATCTTCCCACATTTGCACTCAGGAAGCGCATCCCCAGCGGAACTGTCGTATGGTTTGACTCTGACCCCTGACCATCAGTTATTCCCTTTTACGTGAACTGCTTCTTAGCCTCATCTTACAGAATCTACTGTTCACAGCTGGTTTTGGATCTTAACGATAAGAGGCTCTGGATTTCTCCATTCGGCCTTGAATATCCTCTTCCTACGGCGTTTGCAATGGAATAGTGCTTGCTCCACATTTGGATCCTTTCTCCAGAAGCTCTTGTCCTTGGACCAATGAAGGTCCTTTTCTAGTAATCCGGATGTCACACGGCTTGTGGGAACCTCCCTACTTTCTATTCACAACCACTCCTCATGGCTCCTCATGGGAATCATTACTTTGAAAGCAACTCAAAAATGGCTTGACCTAATCTACTTGACCACATTTCTTGCTTCAGTTGGCAGTTCTCGGGTCTAATTCTGCTTGGTTTCCTTTAACGATGCCAATGAATCGAATCCCGAGCCATGCCCCACACTCCGTCGCAATTTGTGACTTCGGCAGCAGCTCACTTGAGGTTTATGACACACACACACCCCCACAGTCAGGATTTTTTCCCATAAACCCCAGAGCCCGGCAATCATTGCCCACTCCTCGCTCTAAACAAATTTACGATCAAATAATTGACATCCACTTTCAATGGTCATCGGAACCTCTTCGAAAACCAGTCACGTTCGAACCTTTCTCACGATCGACGCCCTGAATGCCCTTCCCAGAGACACCCAATCACAGGGAGACAAATGAACTGTCACCGCATTGATGCGACCGCCCTCGATAGTCCGCCGCTGACGTGCATGCATCCACTCAGAGAGTCGCAACCTTTGGCAGCCGCTTGTGCTTTATGTGCATGAAGCTGTCATATTTCGAGTATGCCCGAGTTTAGCATTCAAAACGCACTCTCTCCACCGGGCCGCCCCGGGGACACGAATTCCTTTGACAGCTGAGAGCACAAACAAACGACGTAACGTTCGCTCTTTAGCTGTCACAACTCCCAACTCCTTGTGGCCTGTGGACGCTAGCCACGTTTGGGAGCGCGGGAGAACGCCCAGCGCCCCAGAATCTCCCTCGGAACTTTTCATTTGAAGCACGCTTTGTTTCCGTGCTTGGCATTGTTCTTCTTCGTTTTTTTTTTGTGGAACTGCAACTTCGAAGTGAACCGTGAAGTTGGAATAAACAACTGAAACCGAGTCGATAACGATAAATGGTCGTCAGTTCGGTTGCGGAGCGCGGATGGGGAGCGGGGCCGGTTGCAGTTGAAATGCAATTCGAAAACGTACGAGTGCCCGAGTCCAAAGGAATTGGGAACACGACGACTTGAGAAAATGGATTCGGACCGGAGGGAGATCTTTTCCACGTCGCTGCTGTCTGAGATGATGGTGAGGAGGAGGAGGAGGAGGGCGGTGCACATGTGTTGCCGGTGGTGTTCCATATTTCACGCTTTTGTTGCTGTCGCCCGGCCTGTGCGGCGGTAGTCTTCTTGTGCGTTCTTGTGCGCTCGCAAAGTGTGTCATGCTCAATTAGTGAAAGATGATTGTTTTCCTTGTCCTACCTACACGCCCGGGGGGACTCCGGAGAAGCGCGCCCGATTCCCAGTTCGGCTCGTTCGTGAGACTTTTGTTTTGATTCTGTGATTGAAAGAGAGAAAATATTTTCCCAGCACAGCCGTATTCGGGGGACGCGGCGATGATCGGTGCGTGGAAAAGCAGGGAATTTACATAAGACCCTGAGTGGAATGGAGTGGTGTTTACCGTCGCCTCGATTGTGCCAACGATGATGGTCCAGAAAGCAGCTGACAGACATGATCTAGATTTAAGGACGCGTCGGGGTAGTGCCACAAAGTTCCCATGGCGTACAAATTGGCGTTTCCTGTCAAACATTCCGATTTTTTTTCCTCTCTCCCTTTATCTCTGTGTTCTGTGTTTCTAAGGATGACAGACAGCACTGCTGGAGTCTTTTGTTTGCGCGGGGGTGTAGGGAATGCGGGCGGGCGGGTACTTTTGGATGCCCGCCAGGAGTTTGCGAAACAGGGATAGTTTTGTTCAATTGTGAAGGAAGCCGATTACAACTGCTGGATTGTTGGAGCGGACCTAATTGGGGAACAAAGAAACTTGGATAGTAGTCCCTTCGAGTCGGCATCAATTTGGGAGGTTCAGATTGTTTGAGAGGACATTGTGAGGAGCATGTGTCGAATCTTGCTAGAGGCTGTGTCGACTGTCGGTGAATACGTCGCTTAAGTCACTTAGGCTCCAACTGGCACTGGCACTGGCATCTGTGGGCCTCCAAGTCTTCCGTTTCGTCCTCCACAAGACAGCTTGTGCAGAAGTCGCTGGCGATGGCGTCAAATCTCGCATGCTTTCCTCTCAGCCAGTGTGACACACGCCATCAGCTTTTCTCGTTCATCTAAAATTGGGCTCCGTTGCTGCAGATGATTTTCTGCTGAGATCGGCGTACGCTTCCAACTCATCCAGAGCCCAGTCACTTATGGTCTGGTTTCTTCAATTACTGAGTTAGTTGTCCAAGTCCCGACGTGGAACTCCTCAAGTTCATATCTACGAATGGTCCAGAAGGTGCTCCTGAGCGGGGCCTCCATTTGACTGCCTCCGATGCTGCTGCCCGCTCTCGCAGACGGGTGATGTTCGCTCTTAGCTGAATGTTAACTGAACCGGAATGTTAACTGAGCTCTCCTTGGTTCACCTGGTAGTGCATATGTAGCTAAGTGAGTAAGATCGCTTATTTGAGCATCGTTTCTGAAATGAGTTTGCAACAACTTAAACGCAGACGCCGCGTTTCAGTTAGAATTTATGGATCCCCTTTCTTTGTCCAAAAACCTTCGTTTGGGCGGCATTTAGTCAGAAATTTGAGCGGCAGAAGGATAACAGACGGAAAATGATTGTAATTTGCTTCGAACGATGTTCGTGTATCCCATTGTCACAATTTAGAAGCTCTCTCTCTATCTCCCCTCCCATGCTCTGTCACGACACTTAACGCAAATCGTAGAAAAAGATTTAAAAAATCACTTCAAACCGTCCGCATGATTATGCCCAAGCACTCTGTAATCAGATACGTGACTTCAGTCCATGCACACACTGATGACGACCCCACTTCCCCCGGAGACACTCAAATTACCATTAATTCGCATTCCACATCAGTCACATAGCCAGCGCCGCCATCTAGATGGCATGGCCACTCCCTAACCTTCACTTTAGTTTGCACTTCCGCCATCGGTGCCCATGCCCGGTCCCAATTATGCTTTGAAAACTGAACCCCCCTCCCCTCATTAGATACATCCAATCTGGCGCTGATTGCCGGTTAGTTGCGGCAGCACACTATCACTCACTCCCAACGAGCACACCACCGCGCGATGCTTATCAGCAACTTTAGCTGGTTTCTCCTAATGGGCCTCTTATCGGGCGGCTCGGATCGCCGCCGAGTAAATTTTGAAATAAGCCACCCAAGCCGAGGGTTGGGCAAATTGCTTGCGCTTAAAATCGCAATTTCTCACTGGGTGCCAAAAGTGTCACCTCGCCGAACACGAACAAGTGTCAAAACAACTACACACTAAGAGCGGCAAAAGGGCGAACAAAAAAAAAAAACGAGCGAGTAACGAAAATATTTTCATTTAAACCCTCCGACCCCATCCTTTGACTCTGCCCCACACACACGACCACCCCAACCTCCCCCCGGGAGGAGGGCACACATGGGGCGAAGGGAAAATTAAAAGTCGAAACCCGAAACAATGGCACGCCAGCAATTGACGATAACGAGTGAAAATATTTCACTCATTCGTCCCGTCCCCCAGTGTTGGCAGGACCCATTCACAGGATACAGCCGCCGCACACACACGCACTCATGCCCCGAGCGGGGAGCTGGGGTTTCGGTCTTACAGAGGACAGAACGAATTTTTATCTTCTGCTGTCCGCCCGAAAATATATTTTCGTTGTGTGCTTGGGTTTGGCCCCCAACTTGCTGGGGCTGAGATTAATAGCCTGGGCATTAACGGCAAAACTGGATAAAACACACTCCCGCCAACACACACTGTATTCACCCGTGCACAGGATGTTGTTCCTTCGCCAACCCCATTGTCTGCTGCTGGCTGTCTGTCATCTGGTCGTGGTGGAGATGGTTGAGAGGGGGCGGTTTTTGGGGGATAAAAATGAAACATTTCATTGTCACACAAGCGCAGAGAAGTGAATTGTGTGGATAGACCACCGAGCGCTGATAAAGACACAAAACCGACACGGCCACGGACGGACGGAGGCAGAGGGAGCGGGTACATTAAGCCGCTCGGCCAGGAGCAAGGGACAGGTGTGAGATTTCAAATAAAAACAAATACGAGCACCATGCCCGGTATCGTGCCTATGTGGGGGGGGGCACAATTTAAAGGAGTCCGGAGCTGGATCCGACCGCAGGATCGGATATGATGGGTGTCGTCGTGTCCTGGTCGCCCCTCCCTGACTGTGAACGAGCGCGTGTGCGGAGCAAATGAGGATAACGACAGCATCCTGCTGTCCGCCGGAGTCTGCTCGTCCTTGTGGGGGATTTGAGGACAACACTCTGGTGCGGTGCCCGTCTCCCTCTCTGCCATTACCCCGGGGCTGGGCGTTGTAGAAGCAATATTCGTAAAATGTTTTGCATTCGCTTGGCTGTTTCGGCAAATAGATACATTTCGTTTGCAAGTGTAAATTTCAAGAGGGAGGGGCAGGTGAGTCTCCGCAATTGCAAATGATATCCTTCGAAGAGCAATCGAATCGGTTGCTAACGCTGTTGGCATTTGGCTTTGTGCAAGCAGGTCCCTTTTGCCGCTTGACAGAGGCACTTCTCGAATGTTTCGATGTGTTTTACACACTTCCTCGAGTGGGGTACTACACGTCGATGTCGAGTACACACAAAAATCGACAGCCACGATGGCATGTTGGGCACAAAGTAACCACAGCATTTTACCCATGTCCTCGAACAGAGTTTTGAAGTTTCTCGTAAAGTTTCGCTTACATGGATTGTTGTGTAAGTTCTTTTTTTTCTGTTTTTCAAAACATTCCATCATTCAAAAGGGGCCAGGGGGGGGGGGGGGGGGTGGAGATGGTATACAAATATTTAATGAATTGAACTCGGAGCAGCAGTTTAGTTTGATTTTCCCTGGTGAACCGTCTGTTTGTGGACCAACAGCTTCTGGGGGCAGGGATCAATTGACTCGAATGCGAGCTCTCTCTCTGTTCGAGATGAGCCGGATAGAGATTTGTGGTCATGGAAGCTAATTTATTGAGAAATTGAAGACATTCTCAAAGGCGACGGGGGTGAGAGTCTTCCTCTAGTGATGCTAATCGAGTGTGAGACAGCTCTTAACACTCAATTTGTAAAGATTTCCTCAAGTTGAAGGAGATGTGCGATGGTCCGAGACACACCCGACAAAACATCGACCCGAGTTCGAAGATGATCGGAATGCACTTCGTTCAATTCGCACACGAATTCCAATCTCCCGAGGGACTAATATTCTGTCTACTTTGTGGAATAACCCAAGCTTTTCACGGAGGAAAATAAGTTGCACGTCTCTGTATCCGATGTCAATTGAAGATTAAAGCGTATGGTTATGCTAGTGGAACACAGATCCCCAAAAGGGGGGCCTCATCGTACAATGACATCTGCAAGGATGAAGAGCGAGTAATTGATTAACGTGATCTCCTGCAGATAGGCTTACAAGGTGGGCCATCTAGTGATTTCTTTTTCAATCATGGGTTATTTTCACACTGACTGCTGTTTCCCGGTCGAAATCTTGACAGAAAGTCAGTACCATACCTCCGCGAAACGAAATGAGTCGCTTCACGACTGAACAACGTTGGAAAAATTCTGCAAGGAGATGCGCTGTCGTCTGATTTGACATAACCGCGAACTCTACGAGCTGTACCAGGATGTGGATGTAGTCCGGAAGGCAAAAATCCATCGACTGCACTGGCTCGGCCACATCGAGCGCATGGACAACAATGCTCCAGCAAAAAGGGTCTTTGAATCCGAGCCTACTGGTTCGAGAAGGAGAGGAAGACCGAATCTTCGGTATAAAGACCAAGTAATCGCGGATGCAAGACAGCTTGGTCTGGATGACTGAAAGCAGCGTGGCCAGGACCGTCAACGATGGAAGGCAGCTCGGACCCTCCATGCGTCGCCGGCCTGATAAGTAAAGTAAGTAGAGTAAACAACCAACTGGGTGGGGGGGCTAGGCGTCTACAGATTCAGCGTCTAAGCTGGCTGTACAACTTGGCTCCGGCCCGAAGAGTCTTCGCCTTCGAACTTGTGGGACCACCAACAAAGTAGGTCTCACGGTGGTAGACCACAAACAAGAGCAAATGGACCCAACACGTTGGTCTAAGTGAGCCACGGTCGACAGGGCACCCGTGAGCCAACGCAAAAGGAGTGCGAAACATCTCACACCACAATTATGTGCTCAACTGGAGGCGGTCACGCACTACCAACGATATGGGGCTACGACAACGACAACGACACTAGAGTCCATGAAACACTGAATTCCAACCCGAAGAGTCAGGACTGAGAGGAGACGACCCCCTTGTTTAAGGGTAGGCACATAAGTGGAGAAGGGCTTCAACCAAAGAGCTGTGCGAACCAGCTCGTGGTTAACTGATGAAGGCTGTCGCCCGAAATCCTAGTCCTGGACCAAAAGTGAGACGTCTCGAATCCGAAAATCGTTCGTCAACATCCCAATAAGCTTCTATGTTTTTCAAGCCAAGAAAAAATCCGTCATCAATCATACTTTCGCCGAGTCACTGAAACCCACCGAACGTGGTTGCTGTTGACCCTACGCCCAAGTCGACTTCGAACTGTAGCGCCATCGCCTACCAAAGCCCTCAAAACCCCGCACCCCACTCGAGCACCATCCACGACCAGCCTTTGTTCTCCCGGCAGAATTATCGATTTCCATTCCAGAGAGTAAACATTTGCATGAAGACCTCTCATTGCCTCATCATCTCTCGTGAATGCATCATCATCTTGGCGCCATAATCCCCCCACACCCAGGAAAAAAAGGAAACCACAATCGTGCCCGCAACTTCGACACTGTTGAGTGCTCGCCGATCCACTGGCTGCACACGCACAAATCATCATTTTCGCCGCGTAATTTCATAAAACAATTTCAAAACAAATCGCTTCCCGCGTTAAGCGTAATTTCTGTTTAGTCTACTGGGTGGGTGTAAATAAAATCACCAGTCACGACTCGACTCGACTCACTCGCGCCCCCCCCCCCGCCCACTCGTTGTTGACTAATCGAATTAAACGGATTAAGGCACAATCAATGAACTTCGATACTCACGTCGGAACTACTCCACCGAATCGAAATCAAAACATCCATCATCACGTCGAGCGGATCGGCGCAGATATGAAGCTGCTGGGGGCGGGTAGACGACGAGCAGCCACCAAAAAGCAAACGCATCTGCAACATTGTGTAAATAATTCACTCAATCGATTAGTTGCGGCTGTGTCGCTTGGATTATTTGCACTTTTCCTCTCACTTCCACCACCATCGCCCACTTGCCACCTCAATGGCCTGCAGTCATCTGAGCCTGAACAATTTGCTTTCATTTTCCGCCTTATGAAGCAGATCACAGACTTTTGGCTTCCCCCCTCCGCCCAGCACCCGCTTGGGAGCATCAACACAAACAAGGACTCCTCCGTTCGCTGCTTGGCCAAGAAAATGGGAAAATGGGAAAACTTAAAAAAAAAAAAAAAACACACCAAATCGCTGGCATAACAGAGGATAGCGTGCGTTTACATTGGACAAGGATGTTTGGCAAGAAGTCGCACACACACACAAGCGCGCTCGCACGCACATCAACCACTGTGGCTAGAGGCATTTCCATGGGCAAAGTACTTTCGATTTCTTCCGCCTGGGATCACAGCACTTGAAAATGGAAAATGCCCGCCCGCCCCCCAACCAAGCAGCAACCACTGAACTGTGTTGTTCTCGTTTCGGCTCCTTCTTCCTGATTCCGTCTTTCGCATATTCATTGCATGACGCTGCATGATAATGATAAACATTTTTTCTGCACGAAAAGAAGGTACGAATCTCGAAACCATCATCCCCCGCCCCCCTTCAACACACCCACACTCGCAGGGGTTGGCAACAGCCCCTTAAACTTTTTTTTTTCACTTTTAAATCTGCCTCAGATGTTATTCGGTTTTAATTTTAATGGGCGAGTGTGCATTCCAGCAGCGAGACGAGAAGCGTATGCGTGCAGAGTGAGAGAGTGAGAGGAAGGGAGGGGTGGCTTGTCAGATAGAAGAACGACTCATAAATTCTAGAGATACTCGTTTACAAGCGTTCGCTTTTCTTCTGCTCTTCTGCTGTGTGCATGTACAGAGTGATTATTTATGCTTACATTCCGTCAATGGCTGTGTCGTTATGTGCAAAATGCATCTAGATACCGATGGTAAATTGCATCGTTCTCGTTGTCGTCGTCGTTGTCGTTGTCGTTATCCTCATCTCATCTGAAGAGACGGGGCGGAAAGGGGGAGTCATCCACGATGATACCCCCACGGTGAGATGCAGCAGCAGCAACAGCAGCAGGTTGCCTCCGAGAGAATACGTAATTAAGTCAATAATTCTTCGTCTGATTATTAGTTTCGAAACGTGCCTTCTGGCGACATTTAATTTAGTTTTCTTTTCCTTTTTTTTTTCTTGAAATTTTCTTCAGTTTTTTGTTTTTGCCTTGTTTTGCCATCGCGCCTGTCGTTCATCTTGATGCCTCTGCGAGACTGCAGTCTATTTTTAGTCTCGCAAAATTAAATAGTCTCAAGTGTGCGAAAAGTAGTTAAAATCAAAAAAAAAAAAAAAAATGAAAAAAAATTAAATTTATTTTTAAATTTTAATAAAAATGTCATTAAATTCGAAATGGTTGAGTGAACTGCGCGGCAGCACAAGACAGAAGCTCATTTGGGACATTAAAATATTAAATTCAACGGAAAAGTGGCGCTAATTTATCTAAGACGCCACTCGAATGCGCCGAGCACCATCGCGAGCTTTCACCAGCCTACATCAGCCACCGCAACGGAAGTCCCCCCCTCCCCCCCACAAATAAAAGGAATGATATATATTTACCCATCGAGATGGAAATTGTATCTAAATGAGGGTTAAAATGAAAATTCTGTTCCCTTTTTGTTTTTTGGTTGACTCATTTAATGACGAGACGGATGTGATGTCGGATACGAACCGAAAAAGCAAAGAAAGAAAAAAAGGATGGACACAGAATAACTTTCGTGAAAGAAGTTCAAGTGATGCTGTTTTGGTCTCGGTTTTTTTTTTTTTTTTCCAAAAACCAAAACAAAAACACACACAAACAGCCCCGCCGCACAAAGGGATACGAATACAATTGTTTTTGAATTTTTTCTGCCTCTTTCGAGATTTAATTAATTTGTAAGAGAATTAAATCTGTTCACTGGCAGCTTGTATACACATTCGGTTGAGTGGGTTTTTGTGGCGGTGTCAGATGGTGGTGGGCTCGATGTTGGAACGGGTATCTAATGGTCGAGCAGATGGCTGTAAGTTGGAAGAGGGTGCAAAGCCGGGGCTGCGATGTAAACAACGAAATGGATGATGATGATGATGATGATGATGGAACCGTATGTCCTGCTAGGAGGTCGTTTTGTGTTAAAGTCAAGGTCTGGCAACTGCCTGCTCTGAAGGGAAGTTTCAAGCAGATTTAGGGAATCAGTGATTCCATTGTTGTGGGCTGTGGAGGTGATTAAACTGAACTTCTGTTGTGTTCAATGATTGTGGCAATCATCGGGTTTTGATCGAAAGCAATTGAATCAATCAATTGAGGAAGAGATCGGGCGAGGGGACCGAACGAGGACAAATAGGAAGTGCATCTGATGACAATGGAAAAATGCATCTGTCACTCAACTACTGAAGGTCAAGCATTCTGCTGGCGATTCGCTTTCGAAAACGATGTGACAACTATTTGATCCTCGATAGAAACGATGTCGATGTCGAAGATGTCGTCTAGAAATTTCCATGTGCCTGTCTGACAGTGGGTGAGGCATTCCGGTGAGCATTGTCGTGTCCACTGATTTTTCCAGAAAGCGAAACCGTTGTGAATTCAGGTTCAACCTTGTCTTGTCTTGTCCATCAGATCCTCTAATGATAATGACCACAATTCGTTTTGTCCGCAGTATCTTCTTTCTCTAGAAGCCAACGGAAATTCAATTCAAAGCCAAAAGGGGCAACCATGTGATCTCCCAACTCCAAGCCACTGTCAATTATAATCAAACGAACGCAAGCTTATCTCAGAACCTAACGAAAAGTAGTCAGAAACATCCATGTATTTCGAAGATTCTGGAAATTGGAAATTTCAATAACATCTGGAAGCTATGTACATACGTAAATTGCAAAAAATTTCGTTACCCATTTAATTTATCAAAACTGAACGAAACTTGACGAAATTGAGGGGAGTCATTTCGCTCGATTGCTTAAGCAGAGGATGCCCACTGATGCAATTAATTTCGTTCCCCGCATAATTTATCAAAACTGAACGAAACTTGACGAAACTAATTGGACTGGTTAAACTGACTCGATTGCTTAACCTGAGGATGCCCACTAATGCAATTAATTTCGCTCTCCACATAAGTTATCAAAACTGAACGAAACTTGACGAAATTGAGGGGAGTCCTTTCGCTCGATTGCTTAAGCAGAAGATGCCCACTGATGCAATTAATTTCGCGGGAGCGGGAGTCATCCCGCTCGATTCCGTAACCTGAGGATGCCTACTGATGCAATTAATTTCGCTCCCCACATAAGTTATCAAAACTGAACGAAACTTGACGAAACTAAGGGTAATGGTCAAACTGGCTCGATTGCTTAAGCAGAGGATGCCCACTGATGCAATTAATTTCGCTCCCCACTTAATTTATCAAAACTGAACGAAACTTGACGAAATTGAGGGGAGTCATTTCACTCGATTGCTTAAGCTGATGATGCCCACTTATGCAATCAATTTCGTTCCCCGCATAATTTATCAAAACTGAACGAAACTTGACGAAACTAAGGGGACTAGTTAAACTGACTCGATTGCTTAAGCTGAGGATGCCCACTGATTCCTCTGGATGAATCAACCAATGTACAATTTAATGTTCAGGTCCAACAAAATAGCAACCTTGCGGTATCCCAACATGAACTCAATTTTCAGATACTTCAATGTTCACACTTTGTACACAATTCCGTAAGCCTTAGTAAAAAAAAGAAACCAATTCCGTTCCACAATTGCAACCTTGTGGCATCCCAACATGGACCGAATGCTCAGATCCACATTTTTCTCCGCCATTTGTGTAAATCATGCAATCACGTCCGTATGCAAATCCATTTTTTAGCCCGTCATATCTCACACCCCAGCCCGTCAGAGCAGTCACGTTCCCCCGGTCCAGGCCATGATTCATGACCACCATGCACCTGTGCGCCCCATGCACACAAAGACTTCTCTGACACAAACATCTGTCAATTCCCCAGTGAAACTAATCACTTTTCCACCACTTCCACGGCTATCAGATGCAATTATGTCAATTTTTTTTTTTCATATCACACAACGGCCGACAGCCCCCAATCCCCCAGATGTCCGCATAACCTAGATTTGCATCTAACCTGCAAAAAAAAGGGGGGAAATAGAAAAAAAGAACGTTCATCCTTATCTGACGGCAGAATCTCCGCATTTAATTGCATTCCCATGTTCGATTGCCACCTTTCAGAGTGTCAATTTCAACTCGTAGTAATTCACATTCGGATGCAGTCACTTCGACACACACACACGCACGCATAGACATTAATTATCCACAATCCGTGGCCTCTGTGTGCCGCGATGCATTTATCGGCCAATATGATTTCATTTATCTATTATTTACTGCCCCTAGTGCAGTGCGGAGTGCATTCTGTGGCCATAATAAAGCCGCCACCCCACCCTCCCCACGTACGTGCGCAAAGCTTTTTCAATTAAATTAATTTTCAATTAAATGCTGAAATCATTCATTTACATTTTCCGCGCACTGGACATCCACAATCGGCCGTTTGTTAGAAGCGCATTCACACCTCCACCTCGCACCGGCCACCGGATTGACACTCGCATGACGACAGGGAAGTGAGCAGACGACAGAAGTGCCCGCCGCAGCGTTCATCAGTCCACGGTCGTGGTGGTTTCGGTTCGCTTTCATTCCGATATAAAATCCAAAACAAATAACTTTGGGCGTGCAACAAAATTTAATTCACAAAACGTTTTGCGGGCGCGCTCCGTTGCTGTGTGAATAGATGCACGGATTTGTGGACCTCCGGTGGTGGAAGGGGGGAGGCCTAAATTGACTGATGCACCCTCGAGCCCCCGCTCCCTCGAGCGCACCGAACTGCGATAATAATGACCACGACATCGGATGAAGAATCAGCATCCGTGTGTGTGTGTGTGCCTGCCTGCATCTGCATCCGAGAGTGAGTAATGTAGCGCATAATGAACACAGACGAGTTGTAAATTGAATTTCAACGCGACACTAGCCGGAGACTCCGGAGACGGGTGTGTGCTGTGTGGATTGCTGCGCGCTCTAGTAACGCCACGCTGCTACTGCCACTGCTACTGGTGCAGTTGAGTAGCCTAGTCGCAGCTCAGCGGCCGCCGTACTTCGGTAGCGGATCGGGTAACAATGTTAATTGCCGCTGGTTTAATACCACATGCAGATCGTATATCAAATTAATGTTCTCCTAGATACGAGACTGCTGCTACTGCTGCTGCTAGGTCAGAGATACCCGCCGCCACATTCAACATCAAGGAGCACAAACAGATACAGAACACAGAAACAGAAACACATTCCAGCCGATTGTCGCGTTTCAATGCTGCTGTGGCTGTGTGTGCTGCCCAGTTGAAGTGTAGTGTGTTGCTTGCGAAGCGAACCGATGCGTAACCAGATACATACCTCAACTGCTGCTCCTCTAGTCCTACCCCGCTCCACGGACTGCGTGTGCATTAAGCAATTAACAAATCGGATTGGAAGCGATTTGTCCCGAACAACGCTTCGGTGCCGGTGGCGGCGGAGGCGGAGGCGGAGGCGACGCGGCCAGGATGAGGAATTGAATGATGATGGTAATCTCTCGGATACCAAACAACGCGGTGATCTACTTCTGGTCAGTGTGTGCTGCGGACCCTGGTCCGCTTAAGTCGGGTTATCAGTCGCGATAGCCTTTATTCGTCTTAATTCCCCCTAATTACCGGGAACAGGAGTTCGTAGTCTTCTCCGAAAGACCTTCAAAGTCTAATTTATGGGAATGTGGGGGGAGGGGGGACCATGAGAGAGGCTGCTCGACTTAAGTCACCATATGGCTCTCTCTCTCAAATCGTGTATTCCACCGCTGTCACTAATAATGGGCTGTGAATGCTAATCGGGGCCTCGGTCGACATAGATAAATGGACGAGCGGCCGTTCCCGCCAGAGGATGGAGCTGGAAATTGAAAGCAAACCCAAAGCCGAAGCACACTCACTAATCAATGCTTCCCGAGATGTGCATATTTCGCATCGATTGCGAACGCGCCCGCGGGGCACAGATGTGAGAAGATTGACACAAACCGATTCGGATGCTAACTAGTTTTCGAATGGCCGAGATCAGATCGACTGACGGGCTATGAATTAGAGATCAACGCCGTCGTTCCCGTTCCGCGTCGCGCTTTGCATACGGGGCCAAAGATACCGACTCACATCCGTGAATGGTGCGCGGCCGAGCGTTTGTAAGGGACTCCCTGAGATCGTCGCGTCGTCGGGATCTGGTGATGGCGAACTTGTTGACAAGTTCATTAAAACTAATTTTATGGGTGGATGGGCCCGGAATGAATGAACGGAGAATGGATTTGGCTTAAATTTTTCATTCATTTAAGTGACAGCTGGCGACGGGTGTTGAATCGAAAGTGAGCCCATTTGCCGGCGGACGGGACGGGCAGTGCGCACGCAGGTGGATTTACAAGTCGAACATTTCGCTCCCGTCGAGCAGATCTACGATGATTAAGTGGTCAGCGCGGTTGTGGGGAATATGCTGACTACGCGTTGTGAATCGAGGACGTGAGAGATGGTCCAAAAAAACATCGACGAAGTGGCAGGTGGACATAGCTTTCGATCAGATGCGCTCTGAGACTGCTGTCCAAGTGAGTGGGACTAGGGACTGAGTTTCTTGGACAACCAAAATGAATGAAGTCATCTGCAGCTGCTGCAAAATATCTCTGATTGCCAGTCGCTGGCGATGTGGTGCTGATGGGCCACGTGAGTAACCGATTTGTGTCCGAATCTTACGTGAGTTGTGACCAAGTTCAGATCGGCCAGCATGTGCGGCCGTAGTGCGAAGTACATCGTTAAACTTCAGGAAACGTCATTTGAATGCCACCCCATCTGTGTATCGAAAGCTTGGAGTCAAGTCTCTTGTCTGCCAACATTCGTCAGCCTGTTTGGGTGAGCTAAAGGTGTTGGCAGAGGATCGAAGAATGTATGGAAAGCCCTGAATGGGTAAGAAAATGACGCTGGCGGAGTCTAGCGTCTAAAAAGACCAAAGGAACAGTAGAAAGTTGACGAAGGAAAGGGAATTACGGATAATTATTGAGCAAACGTCAACTAAAGGATGACCACACGCAGGCCATCTCTGGAAATGAGTCACTTTCTGGCACGAACCTGGATGAGGCAGTGAGCAGCAAGCAACTCTGTATTCCTCTTCGCCGCCGAGTTTGTTCTTCTCTGATGCTGGTGACTTTTTTCACATTTCTCCGGTCGTTAAGTGGTCAAACTGGTAGCAGATAGCTTTCACATAAAGAGTCCTTCATTTCGCGCTTCCTATCTTTCAAATTTAAACAAACGAAAGTGTGTGAGATTTCATCGACATTTCTTACGCGTTTCAACTGCCACAGCGGCCCAACTAGGCGTACCCACGACAGGTACATAAATACGAGGGGCGTTCAATATATTCTCGGTATCGGGGTGAAGCTGTGGTTGTCTTTATAAATTGAATTATTTATCACGTAATACTATTATTTTAGTGCATTCCTGTAAAATTTCATATAAATGTGATTATTAAACCCCGATACCGAGAATATATTGAACGCCCCTCGTAGGAATATAACATCGTTCAAACGTAATGCATCCCGCATTCGAAATGTCCAATTTTCCATGACTATGACACGGGCAAATCGGGCTGAATTTGGGCTTGGGGGACGCTTTGGTGTGAGGCTTATCAGAAACATCAGAAAATCCCACAAGAACAGGGCTAATCGCACGATCTCGGTGGCCGGAGATATCATCTCCACGTTCACATGACCATGCCCTGTAATTGCTCTTGCAGATTTTCCAACGTGGCGTAAGCTGTGTGGCACGTAGCGCCGCCCTGTTGAAACCACGTGTCGTTGGTGTACATATCATCCAATTCAGACCAAAAGAAGTTGGTAATCGTGCACCTATAGCTCTCACCATTGACGATGATGGCCTGGCCAAAGTCTCGTTCTCAAAGAAATATGAACTGGTGATGCCGCCAGCCCAAAATCCGCACAAAGTAGTGACCTTTTCGGGGGTCATTGAACGCTCTCGGATCTCAAATTCGAAAGTTTTGCTTGTTGACGCACCTACCCATTCATCCAGTAATGGGCCTGGATGATATTTCGATGAGAATTAGGGTCAGTTTCCAACTGCGATACACGTCGTTGTCTACGGTCGTTTATCTTCAGCTCCTGGGTCTATTTGAATTTCATTCTTCAGGTGTTGCTACAATCCGGCGTGGATACGCTTCTGAACAGTGCGTCTTGCCGGATGGCTTTAGTTTCGCACGCCACGTTGGCTGAGCTCCACAGCTTCACTTGAGTGCGCCACTTTAATCTGCTGCGTTTTATTTCGGGCTGGAAACGCGTTCGAACACACAACCCTTCTCTCGAACACACCAAGACCCCCTTCATCTGTTGAGACGCAGCGGAGCAGGTCTGAGACAGGATCAATGTCTTATGCGGTCATCGAGGTCATTTGAAAAAGGGCTCCGTTGCCTCTTAAGTGCAAAGAACCAGCGACTTGGAAGAGTAATTCTCCGTATGAATTTGGACCCGATTTTATTTGTACTAGTTACCGCGGCGCCAAGCCAGGCGAAATGGCTTCTCCATACATCTGCCATCTGCCATTAAGACGTTCTGGCCAGGTTGTCGCTTTACTTCGGTTTCCCTTAGACAGGTTGTTTCAAGATGACTTTGGCAAATATGTCCTCCCTACCCAACCAGCTTTGCGGACGACCATGATGTCGAAGCAGGAGCATTGATCTTAAGTCCTTTCTAGGAGATCATAGAAGTCATACTTGCTGTTGTCATCTTTGTCCTCTGTCGAGGCGTGAGGGCGCAAATTGGGATGATTTTTTGTCCAAATTCAGCCTGGATGCGAATTGACTTTTGAAATCGGTGGGTACCCCATCTTCAGTTGTCGGTGCTCGGCTCCCGGATTTCACCACGTGGAGTTGAGAGTATGAGTTCGTTGACAGAGGCTCTGTATCAACACATTGCAATCCAGCTAATAGCAGGAAGAGCGTCACACGATAAAACAACGTGTTTTCATCATCTTCTGACCCGCATGATCCACTAAAGGTGTCGCGTTTGCAAGGTCATCGGCTGTCCGTGGGGTGCTGAGAGACCGCTCTTTCTCTGAATGCGTCATGTTTCTAGCAAACGGACGAAGAGAACTCACAAATTTAACGCAAACTTTGCGATGACAAGAGTACACCCGTTCACCAGAAACCTTCACGTGGTCCTCTTTAAAAAAAACAATAAATGCTCCCGACTACTGACTCAATAAATTCATTCAAACACCCATTTCCCAGTCGATATTGCCTCGGGAGAGCCCATTTCCTTTCCTGTTGCATGCACAGGCGAGCTCCTTATCAGCGCCGGAGGTCGTACGTATTTCCTCTGCCCGGTATATCAACAGACCGAGAAAACAACATTTTATCATGTGTCGACCGTTTGAACAGTTATCGGAGCCGATAAATATCTTTCAGCTCATTTTAGGTCAATTCAGCAGTTCCGCCAAGGGCCGTGTCCAAGTCGTCGTAGTCGTCGTCGCCCCCGTGGTGGTGCTGGTGTCAGTGTACTCGGATACCCTACGCTATCGCGTCCAATAAACAACTCAATTGACTTTGTAAAGATAGCAGCGCCGCACCGGTGGTTGTGGCTCGTCATCGCCATCGTCAGTCGGCCAATCCTTGCTTGCCGCCCGGACCCACATGTGTGCGAGGGCAGTCGAGCGAGCTTCAAATGATTGATTGCGAGCGCTCACTGTACACGAGGAATTAAAATGTCAATCGCTTGGGTAAATACGAAGGAGGAAGTGGACGAAGAAGGGCAAAAAAAAATCCCCGAAAGATGGAGGGAGGAAGAGAAGCAATATTTGTATCTACCGACGTAGGAGATGCCGGCGGAGCCTACTTATCGAACGTTTGTCTCCGTGTGCTGTGCCATTAACCTTTTTTTTTCTTGTTGTCGTCTCTGGTTTGGGATGACACTCACGTTATCAGTGGAATATCCATCAATAGGCCTGCGCCCACAAGTGTTGACCATTCTCCTTTCGGTCGAACAAATTCGATTTTGTAAACACGTCACTGATACGGATTGATGGCTTCCCACGGCGCGGCACGTTGTCCGGGAGACAGATGCCTTTCGCAACCTATGGCCGGGTAATGGATTAATAATGACGAACGAGTTCCCGTTCGCATCCACGTCGAAGAGAAATCTGATAATTTACGGGATAAATCCAATCGAAGTGTGGTTATTTATTAATTAGGCAAATCCATTGGAACGGGTCCGGACTTAGAAAGGTGCCGCTTTAAGGCGAACGGGAGCGGAGGCGGTGGCGGTCGTTTGGGCCAATAACTTTGAGATTAACAAGACCCAGAGGATTATGATCAACTGGTGGGGGTGGCGGTGAGTCCAGGGACTGCCAGCGGATCCATAAATCAGTCTCACCGCTGTGCTGAGATTTAGCCCAGGAATGTGGGTAAATATTGACAAATGATGGCTGCGCTTGACGCAAAGAATGTGTAAATTGGCGGCTGAGTTGTGAGCGAGGATTTGAATAATTTAACAAGTATTTCTAAGCCGACGAGGTGGCTTTTTGTGGCTTGCGGCCAACAGGTTGTCGCGTCAGCGTGGTGAAAGAGATCGGAAGGCTTAAATACATCATGTCAACGCGTGGGCAGGGCTTTCGGTTAACCGGGCCTATGATACGCTCAATCATCCTTATTTCGTGAGATCTCTCTTCGGCCAAGAGACGAGTGAGCATTTGTCAACGACATCGTATGCTTTGGTGGGATTTCAACATTTTGTGGCTGTCAGGGATTTTTCTGACGTGACAAGGCGAAAGACAATGTCGCTGTCGTTGGACATCGTCAGTCGTCACCCGCTTGTGAAGGGCGAGTAAATTTGAGGTTTCAATGAAAATCCGGGGTATTAGCGGTTCCGCTTGCCGGAAACGGATGCAGTTTGATCGGCCTTTGATCGCCTCAGTATGACATTTTAGTGGTTTCAATATCCATTGTGACGTCGGGTGAAGTCGGTTTTGAGACCCCGATCATGGATTGACTGACCAAAACGGGCGTGATTAGATGATTTTCCAGGAACGCACTGTTGTCCTGCTTCAGATCTAGAAATATGGCCACCTTCACACACACATCATCCATCGTTTCTGATCAAAATTGTGTTCCAAATATCGTACGCTGTGTGGTCCTGGTCAATCTCTTATATTCGACGACTAAATGCGTTCAAAAAAGGTGCACTTTGGTGACGATACGGGGAACGGCGCTGTGTGGTGTTCTTGAACTTGAGCGTGGTTAGCGAACCACTGCGATGTGGAAAAAAGCCCGTTTGCCGTCTTAGCGTCCTGCTGTTGATCGAAAGATCAAGGGGGTCAAATCAAAAATGACGTTTCGAACATCTGATGCGGTGGTTCCATTGAAGCAATGCAGACAATTTAAGTTCATGCCAAAAAGTGAAAGAAACAAATTTCAAAATCCCCGGGCGGTCACAACTGTGATTCTTCTCAGATGCAACATGTTTTTCTTACTTTTATGTCAAATGGCAATCTCTCCTCGTTACATTGGAGCAAAGAGTTCTGAAATTTCTCATATTTTAGCGACTCTCCCGTCGCATTCAAAATGTAACCTCTTAATGAATCACCATCGCCAGCCAATCGGAGCATCAAACAGTGGACTCATTAGCATATCGTCAACATTTGAAGGGACTGCCTGCACACTTCTCTCTAAACAGGTTCCTCGAAAGCACCTCGTTACACATCATTGCCGGTCCCATTCGCAGTCAGTTTTACGCACTCCAACCTCGTCAATTCGACCTCGTTCACTTGCCCCGGCCCGACTGATGACCAACGTCATCACGTCAGGATATTTATCAGATTTTGTTTTTGATTTATGTTGCTCCTGCTCTGCCTGCCACACAATAACCACATAAAATCATTTCATTCCTGCAATTTCCGTGTGAGACTTGTTCGCCTTTTTTTCCCTCGACTGCTGATAAAATTGCTCAAAGCGCAATTTCCGTCTCGCAAAAAAAGGGGGACAATACACAGACACACACAGAACGAATTTAACTACACCGCAGTGGAGTCCTTCTCTCCTCTCTCCCATTCATTTTTTTTATCTGTACCATATCTCGTCTTTTTGTGGATGGAGCCAGTAAATTTCCTCCCTTGATTGAGTGTATAAAAAAAAAACGACGAGATGTGCGCATCGCTTTAAGAATTCGTCTCACTGGTCGACCGTAAAATATTCTAGTTCCTGAGTCCCCTCTGGCGTCCTGTTTGGTGTGTGTCGTTCGAATGACTTGCATATTTCATAAGCTCGTGCGATTGTAAGTGGTCTTCGGCAGCAGATGCTGGACGCAGGGGGGTGGCATTAAAGGAGCTAATCACTGCCCGGTGAGCATTGTTAAGAGGATCTAAGCTGGTTCGTTCATTCATCACATCTGACGAATGAATAATGGAATGCGACTCGGAAAGAGTGCCTTAAAGGTCAATTTATGGTCCATTAGTCGTTCGGATTTTTCCCTCAAATTAGGGATTTACTTAAGCAAACTTGGCCGGGGGTGAAATCTTCTTCGAGTTCGAAGGCGATGTCGAAGAATTCCCTATTCCGGATGTGAGGGACAAGCGCTCAACATGTCACAGATTTGCTGTTGCCGACGATAAGGTGTAGGATTGCCGTCAGTGGCGCCAGAGCCCACGAGTCTTCTTTCTTGCAAATGTGAGACAAATGTCTTTACAGTCCCTTACACAATCTACTAGAAGTTCAAACGACTTTCTAAACAAAAGAAGTAGATCCTGACAGTTGCCTGGGTACCCTTAGTGGAGCCTTGAAGTTGGCTGAGCGTTACTCTCAAATGTGGTGTCCTTGCCGAGGTGTAAAAGCAAATCATCCCGGTGATGTCGAATTGTTCGTATCGATTGTGGATTATTATGAGGCATTCGCGTATGTTCTTGAAGCCCCAGAAAATTATTGCAAAAATCGCGCTCTCTGTAGCCATTGCCATTCTCAATGTCACTGTTTTTAAACCTTTCGCAAGGTCAACCGCAGCGCGTTTTCTAATTTGCGATGATGTCAGTTTTAGAGCAATCCAGTGCCTCGCCCAACCGTAACGATCGACTAAAGAGGACTCGCACAGATACGAGAGGCGTACAATATATTCTCGGTATCGGGGTGAAGCTGTGGTTGTATATATAAATTGACTTATTTATCAAGTAATACTATTATTTTAGTGCATTCGTGTAAAATTTCATATAAATGTGATTATTAATTCGCGTTTTATTCGCGCGTCGTGATCATTTGACTTAACACCACTCGATTATTTTCTCCATTTTTAACGAACTCGAGGTCAACATTCGAGAAGCTACAACGCCACTTGAAGCACATCCAGCAGGTTCATCGCAACCGAGACTCAATGTTCGAGCGAAATTCTGGTGTATAGACAGGACACAAAAATCCAGGCTCTACAAAATGAACGATAAGCTGGTTGTTAAGCAAAGCAACAGAGCCTATTCTGCCTTCGAAAGCAAGTCGGATATACACATGGTCCGTCCTGTCTGCGAGGAGGGTGAATAGAAGAGAAGACATAATCTCGAACTCTACGAGCTGTACCAGGATGTGGACGTAGTCCGGAAGGCAACATGGAATCCGTCGAATTTGGCAACATGGAGCGAATGGACACCAATTCTCTATGTGAGGGTCAAAGAACCGAGAAAGTTCGAGAAGGAAATTCTGGTATATAGACCAAGTCATCGCGGACGCAAGACAACTTGGACTTGATGACTGAAAGCAGCGTGTCCAGGACGGAGACAGCGATAGGAAGCCGCTATTGCTCAGGTTCAGACAACTAAGAAAGCAATGATCAACATTTGTGATGGCGACTGTTAGTAAGAAGCTTTAAATTGCTTGAAGTGGGGCTGTGGGGTAATGGCACATCGTTCCAATTCGTAGGCTCTTTCATTACTTGTACTACTCTATGGCCAGGAACCAGCCATTTTATCGATATCTTCTGTAGAAAGGTGGAGAGAGGTGGCAAAGTTTTACATCTTGGATGCTATTGACATTACGGAGGCCTGACTGTCAACGTACAGAATTATAGAACCGTCTAGCGAACTGATTGTCAGAAAGCATGTAGCTTTTGCAAATGCTTTGACTTTGACTTCTGCTGGAATACACTTCAGTGGTTAAGTAGTCGAAGATACAAAGATCTTGGGTGAATTCGCTCCAGACACTCGTCTATTCATTTGTCTTCGACCCGACTGCGTAAACGTCCAGAGCAGACGTTCCTGTCTGCATCAGCTGTCCAATCATTCCTACCTCCGATTTCAGATTTAAGGATCGACAAAAATGAAAACTGATTCCATAATCCATAAGGAAGTTCATAGTCCAACGGAAGCGAAAACGACTGCAGATCAAAGATAAAATATTTACAAAATGGCACCATTTTCTTGTCACAAATATCCTTTAAAGAGCTTGCCACCATGCGGTCTATTTGCAACAGAATTGGTAGAAGAATCGCTGAAGAACTGTCTGTCGATTTCGATTCAGAGTAAACTATCGTGGTTGGACTCGCTGAGAAGGATCAGGTCAAATAGGGAGCAATCAAGCAACCAGATTAGCACTATTTACTGAAAACAGAAAATCTAAGCTGAAGTTCTCATCGACGTCCAAGACTCTCAAGTTACCAACGAGCAAATTACACGAAATTGGAAATGCACGAAAAAAACATCAGATTCTCCTTAAAAGTCCTTAAAAGTAAGCTCAAATAAATCAAGAATGCCCTGGCGAATGGCATCTTCTGCACATACCAACAGGAAGAGAGTTAGTACTTTTAGTGAGCAACATCGTACGTGGCATTCCAAAAAATCCATGCACAGATCGTCTTAATAAACAGAAAAGAAGGATCAAAACCTACTTACTGTGCAAGACGATATAACTGGTGGCGGTATACCAGGCTGCGGTGGTCCTACAGTTCCGAAGCTCTTAAGCGGGTGGCCACACTTAGCACTTCCCACCGTCGATATTGCCGTCTGCTACGGTGGATTACTGCAAAAGCAAAAGAGTGCAATGATGTAAATTAAACGAAAGCCCAGGCATTCTCTTTCAACGTGAATTTTATTTCAACAACAAGGTTTTTTTTCCATCATTTTTCTTCTCCTTCTGATGCGACTTCTGTACGACAACCTCTCTATGGGTCTTCGTCGGGGCTTCAGACTCTCCCGTTGTCTCTTTTCGAGCGCTACCAAGCGATATGGTCTCTTTTCGTCGTCTGTCTTGGCATTCCACACTTTCGCAGCGCCTCGCACTAGACGTGACGCGGAGACGCGTTCGCCAGACATTCTCATTTGCATCCGGACTTCGGTTAAGAAATTGAAGAATGGATTTCCTGACGCCTTGTCATTTTTCAACAGTTCCCGCTGCAGCGTGCTCGGACTGAGCGTGACGCGTGGTCGCATTCTTGTGAATGTCGTAAATGTGGTGAAAAATTCACGAATTTTTTCAAATAAATAATTCATTTACAACGAATTGGGATTTGCAACGAAAATGTTAAGATTTCCAAAGTGCCCGAACATCAAATTGATTTTTTAACAAAAAAAAAAAAAAAAAACAGGACAATGACTTGACAGGACAAAAAGAAAATAGAAATTTGATTAAAAAACAAGAGCTGCTTAGATTTTGATTCGAAATTGTCATTTCCTGCGCATCGGCTTGAGTGTCAAAAAGGCTCTTAAGGTGTCTACCAAAGACGGTCCTATTTAATGCGCTATCTAGGAACGTTTCAAAGCATTATTATTGCTGATGGCGCTGTGTCTAGCTTTGAAAGCGACGTTGTGCATGAGGACGATAAGAGGTTCTCGCGGCTCCAGCAAGGCAGTTCGTTACACTCATCGAGGACTTCAGTGACTCCTCTTAAGAAGGTGGTGTAAAACTCGCAGACTAGAGGCACTATCTTCCAGGAGCACGCTCAGTTGTTAGCATACATGGTTGAGGTAATTGGTTGAATGCAACGAACTATCAATGAGACGTTTTGTTAGCGTTGAGCTGAAGCGGATAAAGTCGGTCTGGCGGTGAACACGTAAGTTTCTGTTTTCTGATCTGATATATCGCGTTGTAAAGGGTGGTTAAATTTTAAGGGCCGATGTTGATTTTGAATAAAACACAAATTATTTAGGAAATTATTGTCATTTCTTTTTATTGTGATAATACTGGTATGGTTCAATTATGTGTGGAATAAAATATCGGCCAACTGGCCGCCGCGACCTCGTCGGCACACCTCCATCCGATGGTCCAAATTTTCGAAGACGCTGAAGCATAATTGAGGTTCTATGCCGTTAATGTGCCGAATTATCTCATCCTTTCGATCTTGAATTGTTGCTGGCTTATCGACGTACACCTTTTCTTTCAAATAACCTCAAAGAAAAAAATCCGACGGTGTCAAATCACATGATCTTGGCGGCCAATTGACATCGCCACCACGTGGGTTAACACGGCCATTGAATTTGTCGCGCAAAAGAGCCATTGTTTCGTTAGTTGTGTGGCAAGTGGCACCGTCCTGTTGAAACCACATATCGTCCACATTCATATCTTCCAATTCGGGCCATAAAAAGTTCGTTATAATTTCACGATAGCGAACACCATTTACAGTAACTGCCTAACCGGCCTCATTTTGGAAAAAATACGGCCCGATGATGCCGCCAGCCCATAAGCTGCACCAAACAGTCACTCTTTGTGGGTGCATTGGTTTTTCGACAATCACTCTTGGATTATGCGGCAACACTGACAACACTAACTGCGCTTAGAAAGATAGGATTTCGTACTAAAACAGTTTCGTTATTGATCGACTCAGTTTTGTTTGAGACCGCGTGAACGAAGGACACCAGCAAAGACCGGAAACAAGCCATATTTTGCAGTTTTTCTTTGATAAAGGCGAAAACGCAAGCCTGGTTGTGGTACTGATACTGTAACAGTAAATCATGCGCATTTTTGGTTCCGTTGATGCCGTTCCGGTATTTTCGAAGATGCACCACGCTCTGGCGTCGTCGAGCTGACAGTCATGTGAGTGAGTTAAGAGAAGGTACTTCGCTTTCCACTTGCAGAGCCGATAGTCGTTTTGACGACGAACGTCGGTCCATATCTGATGTTGCTTTGGAGAAAGTGATGCTTTGTATGATTAAGAAGTAGCCTCATGTAGAGCGTCTCAATAAGATTCAGACTTGCTCTGTAAAGTAGCAAATTATGGGAATTGGACTTCGAAAGGCGGATTCTGTTCAGAAACCTGGCATGCAACTAGTAAACCTCTTGAAGGTACCCCTTGCTCAGACTTTAAATTTTAGCATAGCCGAACAAAAAGTTGTGGATCCACTGATCTGCCTTTCTGACTTCTTTTTTGAATCTTTCCTCATTGGCACTCGACAAACTCTGTGCCTCTGCAGAAGGCGCAGAGTTTGTAGAGTGCCAGGTGATGAGGTTGAGATCAAACGCTGCATCCTCATCCTCATCCTCATCCTCATCCTCATCCTCATCCTCATCCTCATCCTCATCCTCATCCTCATCCTCATCCTCATCCTCATCCTCATCCTCATCCTCATCCTCATCCTCATCCTCATCCTCATCCTCATCCTCATCCTCATCCTCATCCTCATCCTCATCCTCATCCTCATCCTCATCCTCATCCTCATCCTCATCCTCATCCTCATCCTCATCCTCATCCTCATCCTCATCCTCATCCTCATCCTCATCCTCATCCTCATCCTCATCCTCATCCTCATCCTCATCCTCATCCTCATCCTCATCCTCATCCTCATCCTCATCCTCATCCTCATCCTCATCCTCATCCTCATCCTCATCCTCATCCTCATCCTCATCCTCATCCTCATCCTCATCCTCATCCTCATCCTCATCCTCATCCACATCCTCATCCTCATCCTCGTCCTCGTCCTCGTATTCATCCTCATCCTCGTATTCATCCTCGTCCTCGTCTCCATATCCATATCCAAACTCCAAACTCCAAACTCCAAAAGGAGTGCGCACCAGTTTCACCTAGCGGACTCCAGTTTTAGAGCTCGCTTCGGCAAAAAGTTGACCAATTCCTCCGCCGCCTTCCTTAAACTCATTTAAGCCTTGATGCAGACTCAAAAATCGCATCTCTCTCTCTTTATCATGAGCAGCCCCGACCCTCAGATTTCAAAATGAAAAGGTGAGCACTGGCGCTCCAAGTCAGTGGCGAAGTGCAGACGCTCGTCGGCATAAATCGATATGCCGAGGCTTTGAAGGCCATGTGGACAGAACCACGATTGCCGCCCTTGCGTCCTCTTATTGACGGGAAGGATCAAGGGAGGAATCTGACTAAAATGACGTTTAGTTGATCTGATGCTTTGAAGGTCAAAGCAAAGGTCTGTTTTGCAAAACGAAAGGTCCCTAAGGAGAGATCGATGTTAAGTCCGACTTAGTCGTGGTATTGGCCTTGTATGGGCATCCCTCAGTAGTTAAACCTTCTGCAACCACGATGCGGTATAGCCAATGATCTTAAAGGCCCTAATTGCCGAAGCATTGTTAGAGTGGTGATTTTTGAGACGTTTGTCCTTGAAGCTTCTTCAAAATTGCGTGACATCATTTTTACTAGAAACGTCCTAGAATCAAATCGAATCAAAAATTCGTTGAAAATCACTAAAACATGTCCAGTTCAGTACTGAACACATTCCCCTAGTCAAAGGACCCCCAACTCAACCAAGATTACGCTCCCCCACAGCAGGCGACGTCCAGCAAATCATTCGTAATTCAATGCATGCACGCATAAATTCAAACAAAAATTGGAAAAAAAAAAACATTATCTTGAGGTGGCAACAAATAATTTCAAAATGCCTCTCTTCGTAATTAAAAAGTAAATAAATCCTCGCCAGCGACGGCTCGGCCCCAGAATGGACGAGACAACCCTCCAAAGGCCACAAATTGCGGCCCACACCCGCGCACTCGGTCACACCGCAGAGCCTCTCATAATCGCAATATAAGTGAAAATGTTTAAACAAAATTCAATTATTGCAAGCAGTCCATGTCCACTTGATCCGCTGCTGGGCCAGCCTCCTGCACACAAGTGGAGGGCCGATACGATACGCACTCGATACACATCCATAAATGTACTTAATTACAGAATCCATTGAAGCCAGCAGCGTATTAATGAGTTTGTAACCACCGGCGCGTCGTTATGCTGGTGGGAGGGGGGAGAGGGGGATGGAATAAATCAACAAACACACGCACACACTTTCCGACTGGCGCATAGCTTTGTTCGAGTACAGTTAATTAAATCTATCTCTGATTGCAAATAAATACAAAAGGATCAAGCAGCAGCAACATTCCGCAATTGTATCCATCGAATGCAGCGCGCTGCAGACGTCGACTGACGCTCCCGCTCGCTCTGGCCCTGCTGCTGGTGGTGATGACGAGATGGTGGTGTCATGTTGTTGACTATTTGTCGTTGCCGGGGTTTGTTTTTTTTTGTTTTTTTTCCTCTCTCTCTCTCACTCTCTCGCTGTTGTTGCCATTCCTGTTGTTTATCGCATAAAACTCGACTCGAAATCAAACAACAAACAGTAATTTGTTAGGCCGAGCGGGAGCGGCCGGGGCAGGCGACGGCACCGCCGCCCATCCTCCATCACGGCACTTGGCTGCGAATTCAATTCCACCACAGTAAATATTAAATATCCACTCTCGTATTTACAGCAAACACAAGTAGTATATCTCATCGAGTCCGATAACGAGCAAATAGTGGAATGTCCGCATCCAGCAGATACCCCACAGCGGAGTCGGCCAGTCACATCAAATATTAAAGTCGATGTGCTCGCTTGTGTGTGGCCGATGGACGGGCGGGGGTTTGGGGATCGCAGTCAAAGTACGATAGGAACGGCAAATAATTAGGAGAACGCGACGAATGAGAGCAGAATGCGCTGCCTCCCCCCGCCATCATCCCATGCTCGGGAAGATCGCACATGGTGCCAAACCACTTAGAGGCAAGTCCTCACATGACTTTGGGGGGCACATCCCGGTGAGTTCCAGTGAATCGAACTTGAAGCCGATAAAATGGCAGCAGCGGCATGCCCGAGCTACTAAATATTTAAGTAACCACCATCGCTCGATATTATCTCGCTTGACACAGACATCACTCAGATCGATGGTGGCGGGTGCGGCAGGCGGTTGGTTGTTTGGGTGACTTCAAATTGTCAAGACGTGATGAATAGGCTGTGCTGGGGGCTGACATCGTCGTTGACAGGAGAGGACACGTGTAGAGAGGGAGAGAGAGACGTGGCGTCTCGGGTTGTTTCCTCGTGACTTTGACGTGCTTGTTAGTTGGTTTGGCGCGTCTTGAACGTGTACTTCTTGAGTTTGTTTTTTAACTGTGTGCATTGGGTGAACGCCTAATTTAGTTAGCGGGTAGACGGGCATTAGCCACGTCGCCTGGTGGACCCACTGTCATGACTGAGTCATTGTGCGCCCAATTAACTTTACGTTCGAGACCTTAACCTTCAGAAAAACGAGCCTGTTGCGTCAGTCTGCAGGCTTTGCGTCTGTTAGTGTGAAGGTTCGTTAAATGGCGATGAATGGCAAATGCTCTAAACTCTGATAGACGCGAATTCCGTCAAGTAACGACCAAGTTACGACATGGAGTCTGATGTTAAAGAGAAAGACTGAATGCATGTGTTCATCTCGGCGGGAGGACTAGTTGAGTATCGTGATGGAAAACCGATGGTTCCGATGTCGGACGAGGCTATGAACAACCATCGTTGCTGACTTGTTCGAATGAACACATCTCCTTGACGGACCAGTCAGAGGTTCCAATTCGAGTCTGTTGGCAACATCAGCTCCAGTATAAGCAGACAGAGTTGTGCAAGCTGTCACGGATGATGGAGTGTATTTATATAAATTTCTGCACCAGTTGAGCTCGCCACTTCTGCTTCTTGCCACACAAAAAAATAACAAAAGACAAAGCGCCGGGCGCCATTTTTACATTTTCTTAACTTTTTGAAGAAGAGGGCAATTACGCTTTTCGGAATACCAAAACCAGGCAGTTTTGGTTCCGTCGACTCCGTTTCGATAATTTCGATGTCAAAGATGCACCACACTTTGGACTTTGGTCGAAAATGTCGACGAAATTATGGAAACCGTCGAGTCTGATCGTCATGTGTGCACTGTTTCGATAACCCAGAAGCAAAACATTGCACAATAAACCGTCTCGAAACATTTGAACAAGGCTGGATACAAAATGAAGCCAAAAAACATCATGGCCCGAATGTCCATCTGCGAGTCACTTCTGAAACGTCGACCCATTGTTGAAGCGGATGGTGACTAGTAACGAAAAGTGGATCACTTAAGGCAACGAAAAGGCTTTGAGTCTGGCTCTTGGTTATGACTTAATTACAAGAGAAGCTCGGAAAGAATTATCTAAGAAAGCGCTTCTGAAGTTTCTCCACCTTATTAATGCCGCCTTTAAGTTAGAACATGTGCCTAGTCAGTGGAAAGTAGCGAATCCGGGTAAACCCGAAAGTCTTACCGACCGATTTCACTTCTGCCGATAATGTCTATGGTGTTCGAATGAAGATCTCTTCGACGATTAAGCTCGGTTGTGGAAGAAAGACGACAAAAAAAAGGACTAAGAACCATCGTCAGCGCAACCTGGTGCATACGAAGCGACGATATCCGCAGAGATCTTGGAATTGCACCAATCCAAGATGAAATTAAGAATTTTGCTCGTAAGTATAAGCATCGTCTGGAAGACCACATAAACTCTGCTGTTTATCCAATTCATGACGAAAGTAATGCTTTCCGCCGTCTTCAAATGACTAAACCCCTTGACCTTGGGTGAATTCAACCCACGCTTAGCTGCGGTATTAGCAAGAACTCTCAGTGGAGAATCGCTTGCCAAACGCGTCTGAATCAAGAAAGTAGAACTGCTGTCAAACTTAGTTGTTGCAGAAGCTGCAAAGACGAGAAAGGAACAGAATCTATCCAACATCTGCATTCTGATTGCCCACCCTTAGCAAAGAAAAGGAGACTGTTCGGGGAAGGCACTTCTTCGTAGAGCGTATGTGGATATGGTTGGTTTTAGGACCACAGTAGGTCTTACGGTAGTTAACCATCCCAAACCAGGGCACAATGGACACAACACGTGCGTTGGTCTAAGCGAGCCACAGCCGCAAGGCCGTAAAGGCACCATCACATCTACCAATCCATCCTGTTTGGGACAATGCCAATCCGAACGAGATCCATATTCGAAGATTGTGGTGGTTTCGAAGAAATCCAACACCCACCCTATAGTCCAGACCTTGTCCCTAGTGATCATTTCCTGCTTCCGGATTTGACAAAATGTCTTCGTGGAAAAAGATTTTCGGATGATGAAGAACTGAAGTCGGCAATAAATGGGTATTCTGTTTAACTAGAGATAAAACGCGAAAATAATCACATTTATATGAAATTTTACATGAATGCACTAAAATAATAGTATTACTTGATAAATAAGTCAATTTATATATACAACCACAGCTTCACCCCGATACCGAGAATATATTGAACGCCCCTCGTATCTGTGCGACTCCTCTTTAGACGATCGTTACGGTCGGGCGAGGTACTGGATTACTCTAAAACTGACATCATCGCAAATTAGAAAACGCGCTGCGGTTGACCTTGCGAAAGGTTTAAAAACAGTGACATTGAGAATGGCGATTTCTACAGAGAGCGCGATTTTTGCAACAATTTTCTGGGGCTTCAAGAACATACGCGAATGCCTCATAATAATCCACAATCGATACGAACAATTCGACATCACCGGGATGATTTGCTTTTACACCTCGGCAAGGACACCACATTTCAGAGTAACGCTCAGCCAACTTCAAGGCTCCACTAAGGGTACCCAGGCAACTGTCAGGATCTACTTCTTTTGTTTAGAAAGTCGTTTGAACTTCTAGTAGATTGTGTAAGCGACTGTAAGGACAAAGTGTACTGTGTTCAAATTTGTCTCACATTTACAAGATAGAAGACTCGTGAGCTCTGCCGCCACTGACGGCAATCCTACACCTTATCGTCGGCAACAGCAAATCTGTGACATGTTGAGCGCTTGTCCCTCACATCCGGAATAGGAAATTCTTCGACATCGCCTTCGAACTCGAAGAAGATTCAACCCCCGGCTAAGTTTGCTTAAGTAAATCCCTAATTTGAGAGAAAAATCCGAACGACTAATGGACCATAAATTGACCTTTAAGGCACTCTTTCCGAGTCGCATTCCATTATTCATTCGTCAGATGTGATGAATGAACGAACCAGCTTAGATCCTCTTAACAATGCTCAGTCAATTTATATATACAACCGCAGCTTCACCACCATACCGAGAATATATTGAACGCCCCTATTGCGAATGAGCGGTACCGACCGATGGTACCCACTTTCTACTATCGAAATTAGAGATAAGAATGTGAACGACATGTGTTTTCAACAAAGATAGCACTACGCAACTCGTAACTGATGCTGCAATGGATATTCTGCACAACCCAGTGACGAATTCGAATTTACCATCAGGCTGAGTAGACTTAGGCCTAAGGCGGCCGATTTTAGAAAAAGCAAGTTAGGGGACCAGTTTGTTTAGCCGTCTTACATACATTGGGTCGTTAAAAGCTGCATTAGATATAACGAAAGTAACTTTTGTCGTCGATTTCCAAGGACTCAGCTCTTGACCTAGCACGGTGAAGTCAACGCGCGGTTAACTGCGGTATTGGCAACAACTCTCAGTGGAGAATCGCGATGAGTCGGCGCAAACGGTGGACAAGCCAGCATTGATTGGGATTTGCAGGGAATAATCTACTGTGAACTGATCTTCTACGCAAAGCTTTTAATTCGGACTTGTATTTTCAACAATTGGACCGCCTGAAGGTGGCAATGGCTTAGAAGCGGTCAGTTTTGGCCGATAGACGTGGAATTGTGTTCTAGCAGGACAACGCCAGGCCACACACATCGATAGCGAATCGGCAGGAACTCCGGGAGCTTGGTTTGGATTATGCATCCACCTTATAGTCCGAGCCTCTTTCTGTCCATGGCAAACGATTTTGCCGGTGAAGGGAGGACCTCAAGAGAGGACTGTGAGATTATGTGTAAATTAGAGTAGATTCAGCCAATTTTGTGAACAAAATTTGCGTATGAATGGAAGAAAATAAATCGATTAAAAAAAAATGGATTTCATTCGAATTTTACTTCCGCTAGCGCACGTGAGGAGGTCTAATTTTTGCGCATTTTTCGAACTCCTTCAGTTCGGATTTTTGCCTCATACGACGAAAGTCATCACAAGTACGACACGTCTGCTGACAACTTGGACGTCAATTGGAACAGGTTTTTGAGCATTTTTTGGTCGAAATTTCGTCACTACCTCGAAACCAAACCATGGTTCAAAGGGCCAAACCATAAGTAAGCACCGCTCATTGTGAACATTCTTTTTGGAACTCCTAAAGTTCACAAAAGTCATCAACCATCGCACGATGTCACCGCCAATTAAATCTGATTCACCTTCATGATCCCTTTGCACGAAGGACAAGCAGCTGACGTTGCTGCTTGCGAGTATTCTTTCGTCTTTTTTCCACATAAACTGTTCACAGTTTCAAAGAAGCGTCCTTGTGAAACCGGGAGGCACCCAAGCCGATGACGGTGCCGATTTATCTCGCATCTTATCTCCGTCCAGCTCACAGGTGATTCCGTGTCGCCGCACAACCTAGCGCCATACTGCCCCAACCTTGAGCGCCAGCCGCACAAGACCCACAGACCGAGCTCACCGTCAAAGAACCCATCTGCAAATACGAGAAAGCCCCCCCCCCCCCTGCTCCCCCCCACCCCCTTCTCACTGCTTTCCGTCTCCCTTATCATCTTTATGAGTAATATCCCCGCTTAATCGCTTCTTTCATCTTCTCTCTTTCCAGGTGAGTGACCCGCTCGTTTATTCATCAGCCGTCGGATTGCCACTTTGGTCGTAAGTTTAAAAATTAAGTTGTCCTCGCCGGGGCACATTCGCGATGCCATCAAGATATCCAGTGAACCGTCAAAGTGGCGCATTCTCGTGGACTGCATCGTAAAACCCGTTCTGTCGCCCTTGGTGTGGAGTAGCTCTGTGGAGTGGACAATAAGTTCGCCAAATATTTGTCTCCAAATGGAGGCTGTGGTCGCTGTGGTTGTGTGTACTTTGAGACGCGCCTAAGGATGCCTCACAGCCATTCGCTTGGACAATTAACGTCGTAAAACCAAGAATGGAGCCATATCACATTTTGTTCTTGGATCCTCCTTCACTCTCTCGCACACACAGAGAGTCAGTGAATGTGACTGCACCCGTTGACGCGACATTAGTAGGGCCCCGGGGAGGACTAGTCGGGGTTTTTATGAGTTTTCTTCATAACAATAAAACGAAATGAAACACATTCGCACACAGGAAGCGAGTGTGAGGAGAGGCAAAGAAACAAAAAAAAAAAAAAAAGTGGCAACGAAAGCAGAAAACTTTTCGACGACACACGAGCCAAGCACCACCATCCCCAAAGCGCAGAAGAACCCCCATCAGCCACCACGTCCATCAAGTTCGTTATGCGTGAGGTTTTCGGTTGCTTCCCTCGGATGTGTGTGCGTGTGGAGGGGGTGGAGTGCTTCGCCTTTTTATGTGACTTTCATGCAGCTCGATGTTGTTGTTCGGGAAATTCGAGGCTGGGGGAGGCCATTATCACCGTGGTCGGATCGGCACAAACTCACGCCATTAAAGTCGCCTCACATAGTTCTAGACGCCTCCACCCCCTTGCCACCCCCCACGACCATAGTGGTCCTCTGATTTTACGAGATTGGTTGTCCTGCTTCCCGAAACCGAAGATTTCGTGTTGTTTGTATCTACATCCTGCGAAAGCGCAATTTATGATTCGCGGCAATGGAGTGTGCTTTATGGATTGTCAGGTGGTGGGGCGCCCCGTTCTTGTTCTTCTTGCACGCGTCACTGGGTGCATAATGTATCGTTGCGGCAGCGGGGTAGGAGGCAGTTTATTGCTTGTAAATTTAAACACTTCACTGAGTGGGAGTATCGGTGTTGATGGGAATACAAATCGATTCAATTTATTCGGTTTCTTATGGCCAATGATGCCGAGAGAGGCGCGTGGCGTGATGGTGGGGGCTTTCATCACATTTACCTGGTAAGCATTTATTTTTTTGGCGCTGTTGGTGGTGTGGACTAGGATTGTCGGCAGATTTACGAGAACACTTTGGCCGAGTTGATGTTTCGAATCGTAAACCTGGCGTAGGACTGTTGGCTTTGCCGCGGAGGCTCCTTCGGCTAATGGCAACCAATTGGTTTGCTACCGTCGCAAGTCGCGCCGAGTTTAGCATCGATTAACAGCCGCTGATGCTAGGAGATGTGCACGTTAGGGAAGTGTTAATGGTTCAAGTTGGCGGAAGGACAGACATTTGACGTGCTGGCGGCTGATTTCCATTCATTTGCAAAGTCGTCCTCGTGATGGCTGCCATTTAAATGGGAGGAAGGGTGAATTTTAGTGACTTGATACTGATTTTAGTATTCTAACCGGTATTCAAGGGGGGGTGTCAAAGTCATTTGTAAACTTGGACGTTAACCAAAAATGTATCGCTTTTCGCAAGCCGCTCGTCTTAATTAGTCCGTTTCGTCAGCACACCGGGAAGCCATTACCCGGAAGAGTGTCGCTCTCTGGTCATGGCGGTCAACAAAAACCCTCTGGAATGAGGTTCCTCGCTAGTACGTCGAATTGAGGCCACCGAGTACGCGTTGCAGCTCAAAACTGCAGTTAAGACTGAGAAATGTGTTCGAAAAAGAGTATAGCTTAGCTTAGCAAATGTCGTCCAAGGATCTTCTTCGACAATCCTTCGAGGAGTCAACGTTTTGATCCACTTTTTGGGACGACGATAGGCAGCGACATGAGCCTAGTCAGGCGTCTACGGATTCAGCGCCTAAGGTGGTTAGGCTATGTAGAGCGCATGGACAACACTGCTCCAGCACGAAGAGTCTTCGACTCCGAACCAGTGGGAGAACGCAATAGAGAAACCGATGGCGCCAACAAGTGGAGAAGGACCTTAACCAAATTGGTGCGCGAAATTGGAGACAGCTGGCTAGAGATCGTGCCAGCTGGAGAAGCTTGTTAACTGAGGCTCCACCCCGGTCTGTAGTGCCACTAGAAATAGAAGAAGGTAGGCAGAAAGCAAACAAAGTCGGTGACCAAATTTCGACCAATGGACCAAAATGATAGGAGGGCCAAATTTCGATCAGTTTCGAAGCAACCAGGGGTGCAAGCGGCAAAGGCGATTTGCGATATCTGATTATCGCAATCGTGCTTTTTTCTTTGCGTAATGTGATTGTCAATTTAACAGCCGTACAATTGCGATTTCATGTGACAGCTAAACAAGTATCGTTTTCATGTATTTTAGTTCAATATGTGCAAATAATCACACCAAGTCAGAATGACAGTTCGACGCAGTGGAACAAATAGGAAAAGCTGAGAGAGTAAAGCCATCAGCAAAGGAGTGAATTGATCTAGAAGTTGCTGACAAGGTGGGCAGGGGGGGTTAAAGTGATGATTCGATGATAGAACTGATTAGTAGAGTTGAGCAAAAAAAATCACTAGGTTAGGTAGTTAGGTAGTTGGGCTGCCAGCGAAATCGCCAGCACACTTAGACCATGTTGGTCCATTGTGATACCCATAGTCAGACTACTACCATTGATCGACAACTCCAGTCATCTTGTCGCTAATTTGATCCTAACGGCAAATGGTGATAGCGCCGTTGATTTGATCCCAACGGCAAATGGTGACTGGATCAGATTTGAAAACCCGATAAAAGCGTTTTAACTTTGCTTTCACTGTGATCCGATGGGACTCCTCTAACCAGGGGCAGGCACTCAACCAACGGCGTCATCCAGCTGTTCAAAAAAAAAAATCACTAACTGCGATTTGTTCAGTGATTGAAAAATCGCAATCGCAGTCTGCGATGGACTGTAATTTAAACCTTTTTTTCTTTTTGTAGAACGTGAAGGATCACAATACAATACAAAAAAAGGTTTGAATTCACAACTTAAAATCGCAGTTTAAAATCACTGTGATTTAGCCTAACTCTATTAATTAGCCGTTTTAATGCCACAGCTCTGGTGCCTTATACAAAATTAAGTGTATTTTTGAGATAGTTCTAAAACCACCCTCAGGCACTTAGAAAGGACATTAGTTACTAAATATCCTTCGCAGATACCATATCCCTCACTGTCACCAAAAAGGTCAACCAAACGCTCCTTGTCTGGCTCTAGGAAGAACCGGGCTGGCGGAAATGAAATGTTTTAAGGTCTCCCTCTCAGCTGTGTTGTCGCCTCTCTTTTCACTTCTCTTTTCAGTCAATCTTCCGTACAGACCGCCACCAATCTAGCGATATCACGATGACTTCGCATCTCAGTTGTACTCAGGCCATGATGTTGCTCAGCCTGTCAGTCTGGCATATGTGATGAAAAAAAGTGCGTAGACAGCTTGTAGTGAACACTGAAGGACAGATCCCTGCCTAGCCAGTTCATCGGCTTTCTCATACTCCTGGGATGTCACTGTGACCCGGGAACCCAGATAATGGACATTTTCAGCTGGCCGTCTAACGACGCGAGTAGGTAATAGTGACTACTTGGCTAAAAATGCATATGGCAACCTTCTGCCTTGCCTTCGGATTTTCGAATTGCAAATAGTTCCGTCTGGAATTGTCTGGCAGTTGGTAGGCTCTGCAGATGTTCAGGAATTCCAAGAACACACCCGCATCGACTCCACCGCCTGTCTTCGAGGTGGGCCTCAGATAACGAGCCTCCCCAGCTAGCTCTCTTGGTAGCTGCCTCCTTGAGCTGAAACGTGTAGATTGCCCCGTTAAAATCCCTGCACATCTGCCCGCTGTGTCCTTCTGTTCGGCCATTCGAGTGTCAAAGCCGTTTGATAGATTGAAGTCCTTCAAGGTAACCTCGAGTTGCTTACCATAGATTCTAGGTGCCACCCAATGTCGCCTACTCTTCTGTCCTCTTCATAGATGAAGCACCATTAAGTCAAGTCTTTTGCTGCTTCCCTGATGAAGTTCACAATTTGAAGCAGCTCCAATTAAATTCATCCCTTGACTTGAATCAATTTTACAGTTCATTTAAGCTTCACACAAGGGCAGGAAATTCATCTAACATATGACATTAATCACATTTTCCATCCAAGAGTGAAAGAACCCTTCCCCCCCCCCCCCCCCCCCCCAACTCCTAACCATCGACCGAAACAAAGACTGTCACGTAATAGTTTCTAGAAAATCTGATTACTCGCCCTGGCACCTTGCAGCAATTCTCCGAATGTGCACTTCACATATTCGTCTTCGTCCAGAACGTGGTGTCGAAAGACTGTCTCTCTCCGTGTGTGTGTGATACACGTTCATAGTTCTGTTAAATTGAATCCCTATCATGGCCTCCCCCTCCCTCCCCGGCAAGTGCCCCCATCAATTTCAATTTGCTCTCCTTTTCATCTTGTTAGCCGTCCGACAGCGCACAGGGTAGACCGGGAAAAGACTGACTGACAACACCCATCGCCGATGCATCCGATGGGTTACACAACCCCACAAACACTCTCTCTCTCACACACACAGAGGAAGGCAGCCTTTATGCAAAAGATACATGTATCTTGATCAAAATTAATTGCTTTCCAATGGTTTTCGATTTGACAGTTTTCAGCATCGGCGAGAGCCTTTTGAACCGCTCAGGGGAGGCCGGCAGGAGACCGAGACACATACACGCGCGGCCCGGCCAAGCGGGGGGGTAACCCTTATATGTGCTGACCGACTCCAGCCGGTCTCGGTCTCTTGGGGCTTTTATCGATTTTTTTTTGTTTTGTTTTGTGTATGTCCCCCCTTTTGGTGGATTTCTTCTCAAGAATCCGTGCAAAGAAAGGGTTCACTCAACGACCATGTTCCAGATTGTATTGTCATCGTTGCGGCGGCCGTCGGCGTCGGCGGCGGCAACGGCAACGGCAACAGCGCCTTGATGGAATAACGACGCCTAAACATGGCCATGTCGCGCCGATAGTTCACTGTTAAGTGGCTCATATGTGGCGGCGATTTTTTGTTGTTTTTTTTTTTTTCTGAGCAACATTACCAAACACACACCGAAAGTAGTTTTTGCACTCGGGGCCATTGGGACGCTAGAGAAAGTTGTTCGGGCTCCGCGTCGGCCGCGCCGCATCATTCCCACTGAACAGCCGCCGCCGGCGCGCGGTGGGCATCGTCGTCGTGTCGCGCTGTGTCCACTCCACCGAGGTGGTACTCCTCATTGTTTTGGTAATAAATCACCGAAGCACACTCGAGTGGTTTGTCCGATTGCGTAAGCTAAGAGATTTTGGATTTAAGGCGATTGTTGTCCGCTGTGTGAACCTGTCAGTTCGAGTGGAGCACGCGAGGTGCGTGGAGGGGTGCTGCGGTGGAGAGCCCAATCAACATGGTACTTAAGTCCAATCACGGGTGATTCTTTGACGATAAAGAAATTTTCATTGAAACCGAGAGAGATACGAAAGATTCGCCATAAATTTTCGTGCAAACGGGAACTGCGCGCCGTCCCAGTGGGGGCAGAGCGAGGGCTTGGAGCGTACAGTGACGCGTGGGCCGTGCCATAATCATCTGGGCTGCGTAAAATTGTGCGCTCCCTCTCTCTCTCTCGGTTTGTTGACGCGCATGGCTTATGGGTGCACTCTGTGTCGGTGTCGGAACGTTTAGCCGTGAGCGCTCGTATTCAAATCAATTACGGACGCACGCTGGATGCATGCTAAACACGCGTTGGCGTCTGGCTCCAAGTCGGCGTCGGGCGCAGCTGGTTGAGGTGCCAGTGACGGTGCACTGAGGATACGAGTGCATCGCGGTTAGTAGTCGTTTACGCCATTGTGAGAGGCATCCTTTCGTGTCACAGTCGGTTGCACGGCACTCAATCGTGGGAACATCGCACAGGCGGGGAGCCGCCGCGCCGCCTCTCGGTGTGTGTATGCGTGTGGGCGGCGGAGGTAGGAATCAAAAGCGTCTCTTTTCGAATAAAAATCTCTTCTTTATCGTCCGCGATGCGCATGGCCTGTGCGCGGACATCTGCTGGCTTGGGGTTCTCTTTCGGTTTTTATGCGCGAATGCTGCTGCTGCTCCCCCACAGCATGGGGGAGGTGCAGTTAGGCCTCGTGGTCGGACTCGTGTCCGCTTTGGTTCTGTGGTTGTAAATCAGAATTTATGATCGGACAACTGTAAAATAACTGAGATTTTAAATGATTCGCCAGTCAGATGGTCAAGATGCCGACGAACAAGATTTTTTTTGATTCGCCCGAGCGATAAATGCTGGCGGTTGGCGATGGACAAGCTGGCAGAAGACCTCCCAGAAATGCTGTTGTTGATGCGATTTGAAAGCGGTCAGTGGCCAGTGGGGTGGGTGATCATTGCGAGATTGCCGGTCGGGCTTTTGCGATGGATCTTCTTCGACTCAACCTTCGGCGCAGGCGTGACGGTTGATCTTGATCTTGTGCCTTTGACGGTAGGGAGATACATAGCGATGGCGAAAGTGCACAACTGTCATGCTGTATCGCTTTAGTAAAACTCAAAAGGCTACCAGTTCGCAAGAGATGTTGTAAAAGTGGGGTCCTAGCAATCTAGTCTCGAGCGACATCAGAGGTGTGAGCTGCTCTCGACTCCCCCGCCGCATCAGCGGGGTTCTACGCTCCGTCCATGCTCATGCTCTAGGTGTGATCATTCATAAGTCGTTTTACAGTCGTTTTTCTTTTGGATTTTAAAGCTTCTGAGCTTCTGCTTGAAGTTGGCAAGACCTGTGGTACCTCTAGAAGAGCTGGTCGTAGCTTCAAATTTCTTCACATTTCCACAATTATCGAGAAGAAGTTTGGACCTACTGAGTGGTCCACGGTTCGATCCCAGCGAAGCCAGCTTCCGCTTTCACGACTTCACATTTCCTGAGTCACTTGCAATGTTAAGGAGCTGCTTCTAGCTGGGCCACTATCTCGACTCAAACACTGAAGATTCTCGGTTCGATTCCGGACACGCCACCTCTTATTTTCATGACACCACATCTCTCGGGTCTTTAACAGTGCAACGGGAGTACAAGCAGCAAATAAAGCTTGTGCCATGACTTAGTTCGACACTTTGCCGCCGTCGAGCACTGAAAGTCCACGGTTCAATTCCGGACACACCAACTTCAGTTTCCATGACACCATCTCGCTGGAGTCCCTGTCAGTGGCTATGGGACTACAAGTGACAAAAACAACTTCTCGAAGTGGCCATAACAATTTAGGAGACCGTCGCTCATGACAGAGCAGAACACAAGTAGTTTGTAGAGAAGCTAAGCTAAGTCCACGGCGGAGCACGGCAGCTTCACGCTCGACTGTAGGGGGTCATTCGCAAAAAGAGCTTGGACATGGCTTCCCGAGGGCTTCATAGTCGCCTCCAGAATCCTCGAAATGAGTCTTCTCTATATGTGAGCCAAATACAAGTTTCTTTTTGAAAATGCAATAAAATTAACAAAATTTGTTCCATGTATTATGGCTTTATTAGTAAGAGCAAACATTCCCATTAATCATAAACTACAACGTCGTTCAAGTGGCTGCCTCGGCTGGCCATGCAGAAGCGCATGCTATCACCCTCCAATTTTCCAAGACCTTGTTGATAGTTTCGGGCTGTAGTTTATGTACTGCTTGGATAATATTCGCCTTAAGTGCTTGAATCGTTTCCGGATTGTTGGCATCGCATTGGTACTTCACAAATAGAAGTCCAAAGTGGTAAAATAGCAGCTTCGAGGCGGCCAAGTGTCATCGCCAAGACGGCTGATAACACGATTTGGGAATATGGTGCGCAAAAGATCGATTGCGGCATGGGCTGCGTGGCATGGCGCGCCATCCTGCATGAACCAGAGGTCATCCAAATCTATGTCTTCCATTTCAGTAAAAATAAAGTCGGTTAACATGGCTCCGTAACGCTCGCCGTTGACCGACACGTTGAAGAAGGCCACAGCAGCCACGTGCTCATCTTTGCAGCCATGAGTGTTGTCCACCAGCATGCTAGTCTCACGAACTTTTTGCACAAACGTGCCCCCATGGGTGCTTCATTTCGGCCAAAACGTCTTCTTTGCAAAATACGGACTGTCTGGGCTACTCAGCGCTCACTTTGGAAATAAGTTTTCAGTAAAGTGACTTATTTCGTTCAGCGGAGGTCTGATACTGACTTTCTGTCAAGATTTCGAGCGGGAAACAGCTGTCAGTGTCAAAATAACCTATGATTTAAAAAAATACCACTAGATGGCCCACCCTGTACTGTACGGCATGGTTGACGGCACGATGAAGGCAATCTGGCACATGGCCTTCATCGTGCCATCAAATTAGAGACATCCACATCCAAATGCGACTATAGCAACAACATCCAGCCTCTTCTCATTCATTTCCGGCAATGTTATAAAGAAGAGGACAAACTGCACCACCTTGCGGGGTTCCTCTTTTCAGTTACGCTCTGCAAATCTTCGTATCGCCAGTTTGACTCTCCTAATAAGTATTAATAAGGAATTCTGTACTAAAGTTCAGTTCAGAATCCATCGGTTTCAGAAACTGGGTGGTTTGGGGGACGCTGCTTACTGAGTCTGGAGGCTCTTAAGACGTCGTCTATTTTATCGCAGGAGTATGCTTATACCTCATTGTAGTCAGAGTCACAGTCAGTAGCATCTCAAGAACTATCCTTCCTGCTCTCCTCAAGCAATTTACCCGGTTCTTGATGCCGCTAGGCTGATTTGTGTTTTTCCTTTGGCCTGCTGATGGGGTATGAGATGGACATGTTTGGAGCTTTTGTGATCCTGCTCAGATTGGTGGAGATGTTGGCATCTGGCTCAAGAGCGGCAACAATCTTCAGCTCGACGAGTCTTCCTACAGTTCCTGAATGTCATTTCTTTGAATGCCAGTAGCAGTTGTAGTTCATCTCCAGCTCAAAAAGATTCAGGAACCAGCTACGGTTGCCACCATTCAATTAATGACATGTAATCGGACATCAAGACCCTGTACCTCTCCCTAGTGATTGCAATGAATCTTGTACAGGGACTACATGAATGTCAGTCCCAACCAATCAACGCTGCTAGGTCCAGGTTGAACTCAGTCTACGGCTTCGATGATGAATGACTGTTGGGCTGTCGGAAAAGCGAAACACGCCGTGAACCTACCCCGAATGCGAATGGAGGACCTCGTATAAGCTTCCGCTGCGATCGACCTTCCAGTTTCACTGTCTTTTTCCATTTTCTCCCCTAAAGACAGGCTGAGGTTAGGGTGGCTGTTGGGTTGCAGGGCCCATGTAGATTCACTGTTCTGCAGGCCAGACACAGACTTTGTGCACATTGCTGTCCAGCTGGTCTCGTCTTATATTCCTCCTGGTCGATGATTTGCAGTTCCCATGGCAAGAGCACACGCAGATTTCAAGTGAAGACGCCTGAGAGCTGGACTGCTTGAGAAATTGTTAATAAAAGTGATTTGACTCGAGTTGAGCCGCCTGATGTTTCCCGGGTTGCAACCAAATTCCCTTTCCGTTGCAGCTCCTGTCAAAAATGTACCCAAAATGACCCCTCCGGGTGACTTCAGAGCAAACTCTTGGCTAAATTAGATCATTTTAGGCAACGCGTGAACAAATCGAAGCTGGCCGAGCCCTCCTTCGGCCTCTACTGACCCACAGCGTCGCCGTCCTAGGCATCGGCGCTGCATAACTACTTGTTCCTAGGATGTCCTCATCGACAGTTGTTGCCCTTCGAGGCATTTCTCCTACAGTCCTGCCTCATAAGCAGCATCACAGCAGGCCTTTAAGACATTTACTTGCATTGCCACATTCAGGCCCTTGTTACGTTCTACGAAAAAAAAAGAGTAGCTTCATGACTACACATCGAAAAGCGTTCCATCGCACGAAATGGTGATTCGTTCGCAGAAGAACAATTACCCGCGTGTGCTGCTCCAAGTCATAAATGAAAATACGTCGCCACACGCTTGACAAAGAGAAATTGCCCGTACCATCGGCATTCCATCACAGTCATCGTCACTAACCCGAACAAAAGAGGTTATCCGACGCACCAAACTTAATTTCAGTTCCATTGTACAATAGGTCCTTTGTACGCCACCTTTCTATGCAATGGACTTTCTATGCAATGGAACGTCCGAGGAGCACAGTCGTCAGTACTGGAGCACAAACAAAGCGCTGACTCATCACCGAGGGAATAGAGTGGACTACAAATGGTAATTTATTTAGAAGATAAAAAAGTACGCGAGGCGAGACGGAGCCCTGAGGGACACCGCCAGTTATTGAGTGAGTCAGAAACTTGAAGCGGTTCGGAGGAACTGCTGTTGGGCGGCATTGAAGATGGATCAAAGAAGAGGAGGACTACCGATGTCAAGAGAGTCACCAGAAAGGTGGCGATGGTGAGTTGGGTGACTTCTGTCTGACTTGGAGTGTGGATGCTGACTCCGAATTTCGAAGTATGACACCTGTACTCCATTGTCATTGCCAGTGACACAGGATACGTGGTATCATGAAAATGAATGTTAATGTCTCAGGGATCGAACCATGGACCTTAGTGGTGAAGTCGACACGGAGTACATTTGATGATGAATCTTCTTGACACAAGTAAAGTCGATACTTCAAGAAAGGTGGTGTCACAAAAATGAAAGATGGTATATCGGGGATCGAACCATGGACCTTCAGTGATCAAACCGACAAATGAGGTACTGCATTTGGCCACATTTCAACCTTTCTTTGCAAAATGTTGAACTCTCGTTGCGAAGTCAAAAACCCGGGAGATGTGGTTTCTTGAAAGTGAAAGTTGGTGTGTCCGGGATCGAACCATGAACCTTCGACACAGAGTCCACTTGGACATGAATCTTCTTGGCACAAGTGTAGTCAATCCCCCTCGAAAGGTAGTGTCATCACAAAGAAAGTTGATATATCGAACCTTCAGCCTTAGCCATCGAATCCATCACCCCCTACGCCACAGCATTCAGTCCGTTTAAAATACCTCTTGTGAACCTCTCTCTCAGTTCCTCCACAAACCTCTCGACATCAACTTTCTTTCCACTTCCACGCAACTGACGAAATTCAAAAACTGACACAAAGTAAATTCCTATTAACCTCTGACTGGAGGTCGCACTGAGTGAGCATTCCATACGCTTGCCAGCAGCACACATGGCCTCCGGTCGTTACTCAAGCAAGCCGGGTAGCCATCAGGCAGCACACAGCCAGTTCACTGCCTGTTAACAAGAATTTTTTTTACGATCACTTCGTAGTCTTCGGCGATGTGTGGGGTTATGTGCACATTCATTCGCCGCTTGACCCTTTAACGACATTTGCGATGGAACTTTGTAACAGTTTGTAAACAGAAGTCATCGCATAGAGTGGGTTGGCAAGAATGGCATGGTTCCGAGTCGAGGAGGAATTGAGGTTGGAATGCAATTTCTGATGGATTTTTTGGTGTCGTCCATTTTGTGGTTGCAAAGGGAAATTTAAATAAAACGGACTTAGGATGTAGATTTCGATTTGGTTATTTTTTCAATCTGTTGTAGGGATCTTGCCGTTTTGAATGGTATATAGTATTAGTTAAAGGGGGTCCAAGGGGAGCTGTCGATGGACTGGATTCTAACAAGGTATTTTTGAGGCAAGTCGAGGGATAACTCGGGCATAACTTGACGAATATTCGTTTTTAAAGCTATTTGTGTGAATAAACACGATCTTCTCACAATTTGTGTGGATAAACACGATCTTCTCTCAGAATAGACAATTCACACGATCTTTGTGGTCAGTCCACATCGCCAAAACGCCAAAGACATCGGTCAGGAAATCGAAAACCGATGTTGAAGCACACAAGCCTATGGACAAGCAATGGTCTCCGGTATAGAGCTATGTTAACTGACTTCCTGTGGCCAATGCTCGATCCAACAAGATTGGGGCTACATGCCAAACAAGCGAAGCAACGAAGTTGTGAAGGAGAACAACTGGCGATTGGATCATCTCAATGCGAGCGTTTATCAATCGGCCGCCGCGATCGTGCGTCTTGACACCACTCGGCTATCGGCAAATCCTTACTCTACGCTACTCTACGCACAGCTTGGTCTTGATGACTGGAAGCAGTGTGCCCAGGACCGTTAACGATGGAAGGACACTCAATGAGTAGCCGGCCTGACAAGCAAGCCTTACTTTACGCTACCAAGCCAACCAATTTGGGCGAGCTGGAGACCATGAATCAAAGCTCTTTTGGCTGAATAATGCCGCAGAAATTAGACCAAACGCTTGAAGCACTGTCAGTCCAGTCGAGGTGGCCATTTGAAAGGTATTCCATGCACAACGCCATGAAAGTGGCTTCAAAGCAAAGCCAGTATTGTTGTTTTATTTGAACTCCTTTGCCTGGCATTTCCATCTAGTCACCCTCAGGAACATCTTATTTCCAATTTCCTACAAGTTCATTGTCCCGACCAGAGTCCCCACCTCAAAGCGATTCCCAATCAATTCATCCTCATCTCCACCCAGCCAGCCCCTACAAAGATCCAGCGAATGACTGTCTTCACAGCACCTTCCCCTTGTAGCACTCTCAATCTTAATCGCACGAGGAATACACAAACGCACACTCTCCGCATCCACCCCAAGTGGCCGTGATCGTTCTAGAGCGCACTCGCAGTCTTCAGCAGGAAGATCAATAGCACCCCAGGACGTTGCTCTTAAGACTATAAATCTGATCATTAATTCAATCAAACAATTTACATCGAAGAAATTAAGTTCTTCTTGTGGAAATAGAGCGGCCACTTAGGCGCAGTGCCCCGCCAGCATCAATCACCGCCCCTTCACGCTGACATTCAGCATTTATTTCCTCCACTGTCACAGCCACACACACGGACACACACCCTCCCATCGCAGCATCGGTTCAGCACACAAAGGAAAATTCAAATTTAATTGAAAATTTTTCTATTAAAAACCTCAAAAGGAAAACAAAACCAACCAAAAACCCCCCCCCCGTTCAACCACAGGCGGCATCATCATCGTCATCGTCGTCATCATTGACAGAGGAGCACTCCACCGTCTGATGACATTGAAAAATGACATCGTCAAATGTCACTGACAGATTGTGAGCACACCACATTCGTGGTAGACCAGCAGTCAGACACAGAGTAGTTCAAACAGAGGAAATCACAAAAAAGGAAGAAAAACACGAAAATTTATTCGGAAACTATTTCGCCGACCAATAGACACAGAGAGGGAGACAACTGTGACAGCTGACAAGCGTCAACTGACAACTGCTGGTTAAGCCGGTAATAAATCTAAATAAACTGCAAACCGAGAAAACCGATGAATTAGAACAAAGGCCAGCCATCGCTCATGCGATTCACAAGGGAATCAGAAAAAACAAAAAAAAATAGAAGAAGAAAAATCTCACATCAGACCGCTAATTAAGAGAGCGACGGTCGTTTGTCTGAACTCTGAAGACCAGGAGCCAAGTCAGCGTTCAGACAAAGAGGAAGACGACACTGAATTGAAATTCATTTCCCATTATGTCAGAACGACGACGCTTCTTCGCTCGATGAGCGATTGAGAGCAATAATGGTGATTGTCACGGCATTCCCGTCTACTGTCGAGTTGCGATGAGGAGGAGAATATACGTGTACTCGTGCAGGGAAGCTTTTATATTGCCAGTGTCATGCTAACTTTTTGGGGAATGCCTTTGATGTCGCTCGCATGCAGGCACTTCAAATCATCCTGGCGACAGTTGACAGTGTTATCAGTTGACAGTCGATGGACGCTGACCGAGAGGACGATGGGGGTGGCCATTACAATTACCATGTGCCAGCTGTGCAAGGTTTCGAATTTGATTTTATCACTTTTTCTGTGAAACTCATCGAAATGCGGGTGCTCGACGGGCGTCCGGATCGATGATTGAATGGCGAAATTCAGAGCAGTGCGGGAGGACTTCTGGGAATCTCATCGTCTGGCCATGGGTCAGCTGTGCGTGCGTTTGTCCTAATTAAATGATAAAGGAGCTGTGTGATGACTTTGATGTGGGGTGAAGCTGTTGTCTCGACCCATGTATGCAGGGTGTCCTCTTCGAGGTTGAATTGAAACAAATCGTGGTCGGGAAAGTGGCCATTGTCTTTCATTTTGTAACATTACTGATTGAAGTTGATTTTGCAGTCGAAGGGCGTAGACAGGCAACTTCTCAGAAAACAATTGGCGAAGGAGCAAAAGAGCACTGTCCAAATTCACAGATCTGCCAGACAGAAACATCGGCTATTTCTTGCAATAAACTGACTGAGGCACTTGTGTGGCGTGTGTTTAACGCGAGAGCTCTTCAGAGGCCTCGTGTGAATTAGATCGGCACAGTTGTTGAATCATCTTTAAAAAACACTTCATCGCCTTTTTCTAGGCAGCATTTTCCATGAATATCTCTCCCAGCAGCTTATTAGGTGTTCCTCTCAAGATCTCCTGCAATTTACAGCAGCACGTCCTCTGCTAATAATATAATATGGGTGGCGCTACAGCCCGTAGAGGGCCAGGGCCTAGCTTCTCAGCAACCACTCGTGTTGTGCGTGCTATTGTTCTCTCACGAGTGGAAGGGACCTTCAGTTTTATGCCGACTCCGAACGGCCAAGTTTGAGAAGCTTTTTCTAGACAGTTATACTCTTTGAGCATTGTCAGCGATTCGAAAGAGGTGGGGCCTTGAAAAGTATTTCTTGTCGTCCCCAGGAATCGAACCTAGACAGATTGGTCCAAGAGCGTAGGAGTCGACGCTCATACCCACAACGCCACGGGCCACACGTTTTGGGTTGAATGGATACATCAATAAACAAAACTGCCGTATTTGGAGTGATCATAATCCTCAAGCGTATGTTGAGACACGGTTACATCCACTGTTTGGTGTGCTTTAAGGGTAGATTGAATAATTGGTCCGTACTTCTTTAAAAAAGATGCCGACCAGAGCGTTACAGTCTGTGGTAACCGCTACAGAGCCATGATTACTGCCATTTTCTTTCATCAATTGAACAACCATGATGTGCAGGAGCTGTGGTTTCAACAAGACGGCGCAACATGTCACACAGCTCGTGCCACAATTGATTTAATGAAGGAAACGTTTGATAACCGCATAGTTTCACGTTACGGAGCCGTGAACTGGCATCCAAGATCGTGCGATTTAAATCGGCTTGACTATTTTCTGTGGGGATATGTGAAGTCGTCAGTCTACGCCGATAAGCCCGAAACGATTGACCACTTGGAGGACATTCATTCGCCTCGTTATTACCGACCTTGGACCTCCAGATTAGACAACGTCCGGCGGTCATATGCCAGAAATCAGATTTAAGTTACAATGCCAGAAGAATAAAGTAAATTTCATATCAATTTAAAAGAATCATCTTTGTTTTATTCCATTTCAAAGTTGTATACCTCTAAAAAAAAACACCCTTTATTTGAAATACAAAATAAAATGTCTTAAATATTTCCTCACATGCACTCAGCATTGATTCCTATTACACATCCACTGAAAATCTTGGTCCTAAGTTCTGTATATCACGTCCCCAGGAGCAAGGACAGCGATGATTATGGCGATATGGGAAGCCCTGTCATTGGATAGAATAGAATGCAATAGAAGCCCCTGATAGTTGGACTGTCATTGACAATCTAGCGGCCATTGAGGCACTGGATTTGGGTGTTGGTAGTTAACTGCTGCTCACATCTGAATGAGGAGGCTGAACAGTGCCGAGTCTGTTGCATTCAAGGGCCCTGGCAAAGCAAAGAGCTACTAATTGAACCCTCTGACTCCTTTGAGCATGAATCCTATCGAGATATGACTCGCTAATTGTAAATTTCCTGTTGCATGAGACACTAACCCAATTGGCGAGGACCAATGGAAGACAACGTGCCTAACGTCCAAGATGATCTCGACTTCACCTAAATCCGTAAATAGACCAGCTCGTGGTCGGTTTTTTTACAAAACAGTGTCTATATGCAATAATGACTGCCGCGCAAGTTGGAAGAACCAGGAGGAGACGGAGAGTAGTTAATTTCTTCCTAGGTCCCCATTGCTTCAACCATCTTAGTGACCTCAGTGAAATGTGTGTCAAACGGTTCCCTACCACCGACAAATGAATTCAATCCGGACTCATCCAACAGACCGGTGCTAAGGACCATACCAGGTCTAAGTGCGCCTGCTAAGCCATCCCGCCTAAGGGTTGATTCAGCAGCTAGAAACTTTGTCAACGTCAAAGCACAAATTTGAATGAAATTCACGAGAGAGTCTCTGAGCCGAATATTAACTGGGCAATTATTTGCCATTCATTAGCGGCCACAAGTTGTAGTTGAGAGGGACTGCCTTTCATCAGTGGCCTGTCAAAGCGCTGCCAACCGCACGGATAGGCTTGTATCCCACCACTTAAGTATCCCACCATCTCACAATCGCGATCAAAAGAAAAACTTTGCGTGCCCCCTGTAAAGTGTGTGCCCACAACCCATCTGACCTCGTTTGCTTTCACAAAACGCGCGCGGCTCATACCATCTCGCCAGAAGCTGTCGTCTTTGGAAATTCCTTTGACCACCCCCAACACTATCGATCTAACGGCAGAGGAATCTCCTCGAGGAGATTATCCCCTCAAGCCAGTGCAGCCGCCCTTCAGCGGAAGCCGCTGTGTTAATCACCATAAGTCGATCATAACGATTTGTCCTACGGAGCAACACCTACCCAACCGCATGCTGTTCCTTTAATTACTTAGATATCATACACCAGCGAGTGCACTTAACTCCTCATTGTGCCATGATCCTACCACCACCCCCGTCACCGTCGCCGCCTTGGCTGTTATCGGTCGTCTCGAGGGTGGATTACCCTTCAGTTTCTTTTCTTCTCTCTCTCTCTTCCCCTCTCTCTGTGTGTTGCAAAAATTCATCGCACACCAGTCGGTCGTTCGCGGCTCGGCGCAGCTGTGGCAGGACGAGGCGAGGAGCATTAAGGATTTATGCGACGAGGCGAACGAGGAGGTGCACGTAACCCTCTCGGCTGGGATCAAGGGACGGTGGCATGCTGGTACCCGCCATGGTGGGGGAGGATGGGGAGGTCTTCATTAATCTTAGATGTGACTGTGATTTAAGCATCCATTAGGGGAACACGCCGGGACGGGGTGAAGTTTAACCCTTGAACTTATTTCTTTTTTAATGAATTAAAAATTAAATCGTGACTGCGCGTATCGGACGGAGATTTGTCGGAGGGAGTGAGAGAGAGAGAGAGAGAGAGCGCGCCCGTCTCCGTGTGTGAGTGAGGTCGTGATTTATGGATTCTGTTATGGCAGGCGATTGGGGGGTAGCAGCAGCAGCAGCAGAAGAGACGCCGCTTCGGTTTTAGGGTTAAGATACGTGTTTGTAACTATTCCCTGTGTACACACTGACTCATTTATTTGGTCGTTAAGTCCACACGTTTTTTTATTTTTTATTTGAACCGCTGCGCCGCCTCTGGTACCGTTGATGTACGACGTTTTAAAATGCTCCCACCCGGCTGGCCGCGGTCGGGGCTCGGGGCAGGCAAGGAATCATATTGCATGCAGCCCTTTTTGTTTCCACAGCTCACTCGGCTAACTGGGAAATTAGTTAGCTCACATTGCAGCCGAGATATTTTCGGGCATGAATTGTGATCGCGGCGAGATTTATTGGGATGCAGCGAGAGATTTATGGGTTTTTTATTTTTTTTGTCGGGGGCGTGAGTGTGGATGCATTTTAGTGGCGTCTCTTTGAATTTATTGGCCCATTCGATGCGTGACGGAGCAGCGATGCAGCGCTGGCATTTGATTAGGTTGATAATTTGTATTTAATCGAAGAGATTATCTCGAGTGGATGTCGTGTGTGACATTCCAACGCGCGGAGGCGCATGATCCGCGGCGTAAATCACTTGGCGAGGGATTATGACTGCTTGTCGTGCATCTGTTGGAGGCGGTCCGTCATCTGTGAGTGACTTGGGCAGCCTCGCCGTTCGGTTAACTGACGTCTGAATGAGGTCAGAGGCGGCTTGCAAGGCTAATCTTGGAGCACAGATCGACCGGATAAAGTGTGCATCGTTGCGATCGTTAAGTGTTGTGTTGTTTTACTGCGCTGACGAGTGATACATCATGTTTTGATGCGGGCGTCTTAAGCACTCGTCATGCCAAGGCTTAAGGATAATTGTCCGGTTTTATTTCCACAACGAGTGCGTCATTGTCTGTCGCATGAATGCCGGAAATGGTTAAACGTGTTTTTGCGAGATGGAGTGTGCTTGTAATCGTCTGTTTGACTCATTAGGACAACGCTTGCCACAAGACGCGATAAATCTTTCGACCGACTCCTCCCAAGACTTGTCCGCCACCAAGACATGGGTTCCGAATACTCTACTGACACAAAATGTTGGGGATGTCGTTCATTTTTGGTTCTCTCTCTCTCCAAAGTTGCTGATTTTCAAAACAAATAAAAAGTGGCGCCCAGCTAAGGATCAACGACATCCGAAAATAAGGCCATAAGACTTGTGAGCGATGCTGAAAGTTTATTCGGAGGCAGGTGAAGGTGGGAAAAAATGTCTGAAAAAATCTAGAGAGGATCCTCGGAAAAAATGTATAAATGGCGCCCAACCGATGTGGATCAGTGGTACGATCATCGGCATGGGAGCCACAATCTTTGAAGAACAACGGAAATTGAGACTGATACATGAAATTAAATCAGTCTAGCAGAGGACGTGGTGGTCCGTGGCGTTGTGGGTATGTGCGTCGACTCCTACGCACTTGGACCAATCTGTCTAGGTTCGATTCCTGGGGACGACAAGAAATACTTTTCAAGGCCCCACCTCTTTCGAATCGCTGACAATGCTCAAAGAGTATAACTGTCTAGAAAGAGTTTCTCAAATTGGCCGTTCGGAGTCGGCATAAAACTGTAGTCCTGTCCCTTCGACTCGTGAGAGAACAATAGCACGCACAACACGAGTGGTTGCTGAAAAGCTAGGCCCAAGCCCTTTACGGGTTGCAGCGCCACCCATATTATTATATATTCAACCAAAAGTGAGTGTGGTCAGATGAATGTAGTGCGCGGTACGTATTTCGAACAGAATGGAAGCGTTGTTCAGGCGTGAAATGCCAAACCAAACTAAAAATAAATCACTTGACAGCTGACAAAATGGCCGCCAGTTAAAATAGTATTTGCCAACTTAAAGTTCTATCTACCTCTAAAAAAAAACAAACACCCTTTAAATCACAAAAAATTAAATCGGGTGCTGGAAATTTTGTTATGGCCTGAAAAAACAGTGTCTGACATTTAACTTGTGCATATAATTTCGTGTAAATGTTGGCCGCGATAGCGCCGCACAAGGTCCCTTCTTATGGTCAAATTTAGAATCACTGCTTCCAGCGCTGCGACCGGTATTTCCCCAACTATGCGAATAATTTTGTCTTCCAAATCCTTGATCAGGCTGGATGTGGTCAATTCGGCCGCTTATCATTCACTAACGTGCCCTGAGACCCGAATTTCCGGATGCTAAAGGCAGTGCAGGACTCTTAAGTTCGATGAAGTACACCAATTGTTGCTCGGAGTGCCACCAAAACGGTTTTCACAGAAGGCTAATGTTGGTAATATAGCTGAGAATTGGGAGTCATTGTTGAGGTGCGACGATTTGTCTAACATTACTTAATAAGAACGACACGACACCATGAAGTCAGCTAGGCGTGATCTGGCAAAAAGAAAGCCTACCGAAAAAAACAAGGATCACCCTTTACAACCAATCCACGCCCAGTTTCGTCATCGTCGCCTATTGGCTGTTGACTCTTTCTGACGTTGATGATCTCTGTGAAAGGTAAAGAAGGTCGAACGTTGATGATTTTTGTCTCGTTGACACTGCAGAGTGCCTCCCTTGTTGGAGGTCCTTAATTTGATGCAACAGCAGGCATACATCGTCCGTTGTAATCCATGATATTCCTCAGTTTCCTGTTGACCGAACCGCACGATGGACATCGTTATCACCAATAGAAACAAAATGGGTAACAGGATACAATCCTGCCTGACTCCACTTTGAACTTCGAATTCCTCTGACAGCCTGTGCCCGTGCAGCCGATAATTGACTTATCTAGAATGCCGTACATCACGCCATGTTCACACTGTCGACTGCCATTTCGAAATCAATGAGTAACCGGCGGAGTAACGATCTATATTCAACACAGTGTGCTCGATAATTATTCGTAAAGCCATGGCTGTCGTCGCAGATAAGCTACCAGATATTCGTTATTGCGTTTCGGGGCTGCGAGACGACGCGCTGGCTTGGTTATCATCGATTGGTTGGGTCGAGTTAATTAATTCTGAAATTAGCCACGCTATCCAATTAGCTTCGAGTGACACTTGACCCGGCTCGTTGCCTCTGTTCCTCGCTGCACTTGCATTTCGGATAAGAAGTGGAGTCTGGTGAGCCATGATGTGAAACCGCGACGGTACGTGAGCGGAAAGCATAAACTGTCAATCCAGATATCATCTCTCAAGTGGATTTGCAATGCTGGCTGCTGTCTGATGAGACATCAAGTGTTTCAGGCGATTTCCGTTGTTTCTAGAGAATCGCAAGTCACATGAATTTACGCTCGACTTCTGTCGTCTTCCTGAAACGAGGACCATCGTAGCATCCCTATGTTTCTTCGAAGTCTGTGGCAAATAGTCGCAAATGTGTGATCATCTTTTATCCGAGGCGGAGTGTCGGTGGCTGTAGCCTAATTTGCTGAGCTACGTTACTCGTTCTAGACAATTCCTCCCCTGATTTAGGCGAAGGCAGGGTAAGCACCTCCTCACTAACTAGATTGTTGCGCTTGTGCGCCAGATTGTGGGCAATCGCCTTTCAAAGAAGACTCTGTCTAATGAATGCCAGAGCCAAGCTGGAACCTCTACTCTCCTCGATCGTGATCGCTCCAAGTGGTCTTTCATATCCTCCTCATGTCCTGCAGTGGCACCAACCACAACTATGAACAATGCGCCTTCTTGGAGAATTCGAAAATCGAACTCCTGGCGCCCTCCTTGCGTTACAATCATCAAACAGATCGATCTGATCGCTGAGCATCAGTCTACTCCGCCCCTTCGACCGATTCCATTCCAAATCAGAGTCAATGATCTCCTTCTGTCACCCTTAAGGCGAGAACACTAGCCGCTGCCGTCGTCTTCATTTCAACGACTAATCAGCTGAAGACCATCGTCACCAAACAAAAGGTGCCACGAGCAATCAAATCAGCAGCAAATTGAAATTTACCCTTGTTGACTGACTAATGAGCTCTAAACGACTTCCTTTCACTGGCCCTAACCGTTTGCATTCAGAATAATTAATTTATAACCCCATCGCTTGCCGGGACATTGATGAAAAGGCCAAACAGACGATGCGTCTGTCGCATACGCACACACACGAGCGCACTCGAGCTCAATCTCGCGCTCGCTCTATCTGAGAACTTTAATTAATCCAATTAAGCAGTGTTCTTCAATCATCTGATGTTACGTCACTCCCCTCAGTAGCGGCCGAACAAACGCGACATAGAGGCCAAGCGGAAAGAGCCTGTCATCGAGTCACACCACATGCACACACAGGGGAGGACCTTTTCCTCGCACACAGAGTGAAACTAACAAAATTGCATCCATATGCTCGCACTAATCAACTCGTCGCCTTCGCGGCAAGGACCTGAACTCGGCTCGTTGTCAAACACACGAACAGGGACAACGGTGGAAGCAAAAAATGCAATTTAATATCCTCATCCCGCGGGGGGTGCAGGATGGGATGCCAATGCCACACACATCTGCAACGGAGCCTCAGCGGTGCCAAGAATATTCAGTATTTACCGCAAAAAAGGAGCAGAAAAAAGGACTTTCAACCCCCCGAGTAGTTCCGCACACACATGAGGGGCAAGGGATGATGTCTGTGCAATTGTAACATCTGCACGTCATCGTCACCGAAACAAAGCATCCAGAGAGAGAGAGAGAGAGGGCTCTGCTGTGTGTCGCCGACGTAGGACGACACTAACACGAGTTCTCGGTTAGTTATCCCTGGTTCCAGGATTTTCACAGACGACGCTCTGTGCGATGAGATCAACCGACCTCCATACACGCCAGCCCGAGAGTCAGTCCATGTGTGCTGCAACTAATGCAGTGTGAGGCAGAAAAAAGAAAAAGAACAGAACTAAGGACATGACGGAGTTGCCAAGCCCAGCTGCCTGCGCACTTCATCTCGTCTCGTCGTCGTGTTCGTCGCATGCAACAGTGATGATGACGCTGACGTGTGTGGTATGTGTGCGTGGGGGGCTGAGTGTTTGGAAATAAAGTTTAAAAATTCGCCAACCAGACATTCGACATCGAACAAAGAGCCCCATCCTCCCACTCCGCCCCCCTTCTCGGCTCAGTTGCAACAAAAGAACGAAACTCAACTGAACGCCATTCATAGGACAGTAACAGACGGAGTCAGCAGCAGCAGCAGCAGCGGCAGCAGGAGCAGACCCCAATCCGAACGGGGAACATCTTGCCAACTATGAGCTTGAAGTCAGAAAAGTTACCCAGATTCGTTGATACGACGAATGATAATGTCCTCCGCCACTGGGGCTGCTGCGACTGCTAGTTTGTCAGTACTTTTCCAGGAAGTTGTTATTTCTTCTTGGTCTGGACAGTGCACAGATTGTCTTCATCCGAGAGGGGGGAGCGGCTTGGTTATCCTTTCCCTTTGTGTATCCGTCTCGTTATCAGTGTGGCGCACTGGAGGAGTTCCCATTGTTTGAATATGCTAAAGGATAGCCGATTATTTTGACTTTATGAGGCTGTGAAGAAGATTTATCTGGGCCGCAAGATATCCATGTCCTGGCACAATTGCAGCGCCACCCAAAGACACTCGTATCTGCTTGAGGCCCCCAGCACCCGATTGCATTCAAGTGGGAAATAGTTCGTCCTTTGCTGACACAATGGAACCTGCGCCTCCCCCCCCCCACCGCCCAACGACTCGAGTCGAGTCGAGAACATCTTGTGTTCGGGGGAAGCATTACCATTTAAATAAATTTTTGGTAAATTAGTTCCTTCGCTTGTTTCCTGTGTTTTGCTGGCTGCTGTTCGCCTGTGTGTGTCTGCCTGTCTGGCGCTGGCTTGTGTGTTGTTTTTTGAAGAATTATGAGACGAACTGTGTCTTGGGTTAGTTTCATTATTCATTCGGTGTTATTCCATTTAGTCGTGGGATATGATGCCATCTGTTGTTGTCTGTCGACGACGCTAGCTGGTATCCTGTAGTTTTGTTTGTTTTCAAAAAAAAAAAAAAAACGAACAAGGATCCCTCTTGCAGAGGCTGTGTTGGTCTCAATAGTTTAGCAGCGCCTCGGTCGGTTGGTTGTTACTTTCGGTTATCACTTCACACCCGCCTCTCTCACTCTCTGGAGGGTGATCATCGTCATCACTGTTGGGTGTAATTGATGGGTTGCCATCTGTCAATTGCGGGCGAAAACTCTTTTGAAACCCGAGAACGGGATTTGTTGGCGTAAGTGTTTGGCGCTAATCGGGACGGAATTGTGCGGCCGGATAAGGGCTGACTGTGACAGCGGAGGCACTCGAGAAATGTTGTGACACTCCACATTTGAATGGCCCATCGCCGAGGGACACTTTACACCGACGAGTGATGTCGATTTGTTTGACTTTTGTGTGCGAAGGATGATGATTGAAGGGTTCACTAGGGGCTCGAATTGTTGTGGATTTTAAGGATTCTGTTCATGTTTCAGAAGAATTCAAGGGAATTTCTCGTGTCGAATCATTCGATTATCTGATGGCCTTAGAAATGACCTCCTCGCTAAGCAAATGAGTGTCAAGTTGAGTGTGAAAGTCAAAAGGGCTGCATTTTGAAGGGGCGCCATTTCGATTTGGGTGACAGATGTCAGCTGGTGTTGGACGATAGTTGAGAGTGGACGATAACAAATTATTACGGAATAACAAGCTTCGAGTTGTTCATCTCTGTATAGACGAGCAATGATTTCGACCAAGAAGCATGCGTTTTATGTTCCAGGTCGACTTAGTTCGGCCGCCATTTCGGTTTAGATGACACCTATGAGTGGGCATCCAGTCAATCGTAGATAGTGAGTCAAAAAAATGGAAGTTTCACAGCTCAGTATAGACAAATATGGCAGATAAGTGATGCTTTTTATGGTCCGAGTGGATTTTGCTCGGGCGCCATTTCGAATTGGTTGGCATCTCTCAGTTGACATTTGACGATCATTAAGAGTGGTCCATGACAATGTTTTATACGACAAAACTATGATCCGCTTTCACAGATCAGTAGAAGCAACGAGTATTTTTAGCTAAACGGGACATGGTGCTGCCTGTGGTGCAGGTCGACTCAGTTCGGGCGCCATTTCGATTTCGGTGGCCTTGGTCTTAAACAATTATACAGATTGATCGATAAAATCTTACTACCGAGCTGCTTAGGGACGCAGTGTTTAAGTTTCATAGACGATCACCGAGTTGAGAGGTGATTTACATCAGTAAGAGCTTTTTATGTTCCAGGCCGATGTTTTCCGTCATCAGCTTTTAACTCAGCACCAATTTTGTAATTTGTATTTTATCGATCTAATGTTTGGTGTTTGACAATATTTTCGTGCTGGTCGAGCTACAGCCGTTGACAACTAATTAGAAACGATATTTTTAACTAAAGAGGTCAGTTTTTTCTCATTTATTTCATAATTTTTTTATTTTAATTTGTTTTCTTAAATTATCATTGGAAATTAAAAAGACAAAAAAACACAATTCATTCAGTTTCTTTTTGGAAAATATGGTTTTGGAGATTTTTTTTTGCTCTAAAAGTCCATATTGACCTATGACAACTAATTAGAAACGCTGGAAAAATGATAACAAAAATGTAAGATAATCTTTACAAATAATGTCGAAACTTACTATAGGGTCTTATTAGGACTAGTATTTAATCGGAAAGCCCCTTTGCTTCAACACAGCTCCGCAACGATTCTGCATCGACCTGATTAGGCCTCGGCATCTCTCTACTGGAATCGCGTACCACGCTTCCTTCACCTTTTCATACAAAACATCAAAATTGGAAATGTTTTGAGTACTGACGGCATTCTTAACATCACTCCAAAGGTGTTCTATAGGATTTAGGTCTGGACTTTGTGATGGCCAGTCATGTACACGCATGGAGTTTTGGTCAAAAAATGCTTTTGTTAGCTTTGCGGTATGTTTAATGTCATTATCTTGCTGGAATGACCAAATAACCGGCATATTTTCATCCGCCCATGGTAGCATTACATTTGTCAATATGTCAACGTACTGCTCCTTATTCATTGTTCCCACAATACGATGAATTGGTCCAACGCCGTTCCACGAAAAACATCCCCAAATAAAAATTGAACCGCCGCCATGCTTAACTACTGGAGAGGTGTACCTGGGATCGAGTTCTTTGCCTCTTGGTCGTCGGACGGACCTTCTACCATCCGGACCAATACTATTTATCTTTGTCTCATCACTTCATAGCACAAATTTCCATTCATTTGCCGTCCAAGCATCATGGGTTTTGGCAATGTCGATACGACGTTTTCTTTGTGCCAATTCGACCTTCGGTTTCAATCGCGCAAGTCTTCCGTGAAGTCCGGTTTCCGTCAAACGACGAGCAACAGTCCTCTTAGACACATTGATACCCGTTTCATCCATTACTTCACGCTGGATTGCTTTGGCACTTTTTTCGGGATCCGCTTTTGATAGCCGGACAATTTTTCTGTCAATGTACTGTGTAGTTTTGCGGGGTCTTTTTTTGCGAAGGACATTTTCCGTGGTGCCATATTTACGAAAATGGGAAATTGCACCAAATACCATCTTCTTGGAACAGTTTAACTGCGTTGCAATGCGTTCATATGACTGACCCGCTTTGTTTAGCTCAAGAATAGCCTTCCGCGTGTCAGGTGTACAGCTCTTTCCTTTACCCATTTCTATCTTTTTTTTAAAATTAAATATATTAGTTTTTTTTATTTTTGTAATGTAAGCCAGTGCTATCTTACCAAAATATTTGAGATAAACTTTTAAATATTTATGTATTTTAGGTAATACAGAGTCGTTTCTAATTAGTTGTCAACTCAAGAACTCCAATTGATCAACTAAAATATGACTCTATACCATACAATCTGGCAAAATGGGAATGCACATTTTTTAAAGGGGCATAAAAACAGAAGTAACCCTAGCAAAAACATTACCGTTATGTTATTAACAGTGATTGGAATATGAGTAAACGCTACAATGCTGGTATCGTTTCTAATTAGTTGTCAACGCCTGTACATGGGGGGTCATCTTTTAAATACATTTTTTACAATCATTTTGCAGGCGTCTTGTGTTGTCGATGCAAGTTCGTTGCGAAGGTTGTGCTTGATTTTTTGGTGTGCACCATCCTCGAGGAGTGGCAAATCATAACGTCTAGGGGGCCAATCGATGTCGACACTTTTTGGGGCGTCATTCTACGGACAGACGTTTCGCGGAAAAAAAATCGTCCTGGCATGTCCTGTGTGTGATGGCACTCCGGCTTGCTGGAACCACTCGTTCTGCAGGTTTAATTTACCGATTTGAACTCGGTCTATTACCTGCAGCTGATACACCACTGTCTCTAGGAAGTCCTGCAATGCTGCCCGCTGACCCAAATGGCGCCCAACGCAATTACTCCACTTCGGTGTCGTAGCCTATGTCGCAAAAATTTCTGGTATTAGGTTCCTAAATTCTTTTAATTAACAAAAACAACCATGAGGCAATATTATTCGTTGGACAATATGATTCACAAGCACCATGCACACTTTTACTAATTATCTTTTATTGAAAAATCATCGCCGAAAATTATAATCTTCAGCACAGTAGTCGCCCAACAAACATTGCTATCCCCTACTATCCACTATTGTCAAATGGCGCCCGAACAAAATCCACCAGGAGCATGAAGCGCACCATTTACCTCTCACTGCTAAAGGGTGGTTAAATTTGAAGGGCCGATGTTGATTTTGAATAAAACACAAATTATTTAGGAAATTATTGTCATTTCTTTTTATTATGATAATATTGTTATGTTTCAATTATGTATGGAACAAAATATCGGCAAAACTATAACAAACTGGCCGCCGCGATCTCGGTGGCACACCTCCATCCGATGGTCCAAAGCTTGAAGCATAATTGAGGTTCTATGCCGTTAATGTGCCGAATTATCTTATCCTTTTGCTCTTGAATTGTTGCTGGCTTATCGACGTACACATTTTCTTTCAAATAACCCCAAAGAAAAAAATCCAACGGTGTCAAATCACATGATCTTGACGGCCAATTGACATCGCCACCACGTGGGTTAACACGGCCATTGAATTTGTCGCGCAAAAGAGCCATTGTTTCGTTAGCTGTGTGGCAAGTGGCACCGTCCTGTTGAAACCACATTCATATCTTCCAATTCGGGCTTTAAAAAGTTCCTTATCATTTCACGATAGCGAACACCATTCACAGAAACTGCCTGACCGGCCTCATTTTGGAAAAAATACGGCCCGATGATGCCGCCAGCCCATAAGCTGCACCAAACAGTCACTCTTTGTGGGTGCATTGGTTTTTCGACAATCACTCTTGGATTATCATTCGGCCAAATGCGGCAATTCCGCTTATTGACGAATCCACTGAAGTGAAGATGATTTTCTTCGAAAATTGATTATCCACTGTTGCCATTTCTTGCCACCATTCTGACCATTGACGACGCTCGAAATGGTCAAGAGGCTTTAGTTCTTGAGTCAATTGCACCTTGTAAGCGTGTAAATGCAAGTCTTTATGCATAATGTTCATCAACGACGAGCGTGAGAGGTGCAATTGTTGGGCACGACGACGAGTTGAGGTGGACGGCTCTTCAGCCACACTATCGCGAACAGCAGCAATATTTTCTGCATTACGAGCTGTACGAGCATGCACTGGTGTTTTCACATCTCCTACAGGCCCGGTTTGCTCAAATTTTTGCACGATTTTTCCGATTGTACGCACATTTGGACGATTAAATTGACCGAAAAAATCACGAAGTGCACAATATGCATTTTGATTTGAACGCCCATTTTCATAATAAGCCTGAATAACTTTAACGCCTTGCTCGATTGTGTTTCTTTCCATGGTTCAAATTGAGTTAGTCTGAAATTGAGAGATGTGGTTCACATTCAACACCGGCCCATTATAAATAATCCCATTAGGCGCCTTCACTGAGTTTTTTAAACTTGAGCACTGCCACGTCAGTCACTCGATAAAAATTGCCAACTCTCCCTCTCCCCGACTGTCAAAAGCCAACTGACAGGTGTCACCAGACCAACGGAAATGGCACCCACACAAAATCCACCTAGAACATAAAGTACACCCTGTACCCCTGCCCAGTCAATGTAACCATTTCAAGTGAAACCAAAACCCTTTCAGACGTCTGCAAATGTTTGTCTTTAATCACATTTCAAACCAAACACATGCGTACAGTCGGATTCCCCTGCACTTAGGCGCCCTTAATGAATTTGCAAATTAAAGTTCATGGTTTAATCGGATAAGTGCGGCCATCAGTTGGAGCACAATGAATGGCCCGTCCAATCAATGCAAACCAATTGCCAATTGAATTCATCTCACTTACCGAAGCATAAAGCATCTCCTCAGCCCGCAGGGATGCTGCTACGCCCTGACTTGTCCTGGCTTTAAATATTATTTGCGTGCAGTAAACACAATCAAACTAAATTGCAATCCTCATTCAAATTCATTTTGCGAAGTCTGCATATCCTTTGTGCAAAGCCGTCCTTCTAAATCATTTCTCCCCCTCCTCCACCATTCTCTCTCCGTGCCCCTGTCATCTCCAACGATCAGTTAAAGAAGAGGCACTGTCTATTCTGCCGGTGACTCCGGACCAGGCGCACAATTTGCCACAGAATTCAATTCAACAAGATTCCATTGCCTCCATTTGGCATGCCTCCATTCGGCAAAAAAAGGACGAACCCAGAAGCAGTGAATGGTGGACGGTGTGGTGGGGGAAGGGGGTGACTCAGGAGGAGGGCGAGGAGAAGCGAACACTGATGTGCCGCAGTTTCCTTGAACTCTCGCTCCCCCATCGTTGGCTCCCTTTGTGAGTGGTGCGTGTTTGGGTGGTTGGGTGGGTTATCCGTAATTTTCCATTTTCATTCGCAATTATCTTGTGAATACACAAGAAAGAAAAAAAAAACTCGACTCGAAGGGAACCTTCTCCGGACTCCTTCAGCCGTTCAATTGCCTTCAAAAATTATTCCAACTCACTTCGAGCGACGAACGGGGGGTTAGACTGTTAGAGTGAGCAGCGACTCGCCAAGCGTCATCCCCCCCACTCGCCCGATGCCGAGACGACCGCAACGGTGGGCATACACACGCAGTCGCGTATCTATGCGACGTCGGAGAATGATTTAGAAGCAATTTGCAAAATATTTGCATAAATCAATTTATTATCAACCACCGAATATCAACGATGACTGCGCTCCCCTGCCGCCCCGTATTGGTCCCGAGTCTTATGATTAATGTGCTATTGAATTCGACTAGAATGAGATTAAGTTAATTAGGTTGGCAGTCGTTGTGTCGTCGTCGTCGTCGTTGTCGTCGTCTATGAGCTTAATAAACTTGCTCCCAAATGAGGTTTAAAATTGATTTCGACTCCGAGATATGGTGGCGTTGAAAATCCTTTTCAGGAGACGCTGACTGGGCGATAAATCAATGAGCGAGTGGCTGTGTGTGGCAGTGTGTGTGTGTGCAACAAGTCTTGCTTTGGCTGAGTCAGGGTTTTGTCAGCGCGTTCACATGAACGTTGGTAATTGATCAATCAGCGTAAGGTTGGTGCCAGTGCCGGTGCCAGTTCCGATGCAGTCTAGGGGAAAATTAGTCGATCGTTGGAGATATTGAGTGTTCATTGCAACCTCAATAAATTCTTGGTCCGGGGCACTTTTAGGACTACACTCCATGAAGAGAGCCTCTTGTCTGCAACCACTTGGTAGTCACACTTCTTTTCGGAAGTAAGGCTTGTGCTCAACGGTTGTACAGGATCTGAACAGCTTGTGGTTGTCCCAATAAGCAGAAACTGTGAGTGCTCATTTGTACAATTCCGGCGTCCTTCCAAGATCACGCTCTGCTTGGGAACACTCAGATCTCTCAGCTTTAGAACCTGCACCACAAAGAAGCGAATATTAAACCAAATTTTTGCGATGGCCGTGCCTAAGCGTCTTCAAAATTCGGATGTCCGGATGGGAATATTGAAATTGCCACAAATTAAAAGGCCAAAAATCCGGAAAGCCGATTTGAGGAAAACTTATTTTGTCGCCTCAGTCTTCGGAACTTGTTTGCATAATTGTGATCTCTATCAACGAATCTTTGAACAGCGAATCTTTTGTAATCCGGACATCCGAATTTACGACAACTGGTTCAGTTCTCCTTATTTTCCCATTCCTGCTTGGATTGACATTGTTGCACACTTAATGACTGACTACCAAAGAACGTCTGTAAATGATGGTATCAGCATTTTTTGGTCCCGAAAAAGTGGAAGCCAGAAATCCGGTCATCCGAATTAAACAAAATTTAATTGGTTTCCTCACTCTTCGGAATGCGACTGTGTGAATTTATTCTCTATCAACGAAACTCCAAGCGAAGAAATCGTTTCATAATCCGGACATCCGAATTAACAAAAATTTGTCCAGTCTCCTCAATTTGTCCATCTCGGTTGTACATTGCCACACACTTCCTGACTAACTAACTAAGTTCTAGAACCACCATTAAAGGGTACCTACCACGACTGTAGGTCCGGAAAAAGTGAAAGCCAAAAATCCGGTCATCCGAATGAAACAAAATTTAATTGGTTTCCTTACTCTTCGGAACGCGGATGTGTAAATTTGTTCTCTATCAACGAATCTCCAAATGAAGAAATCGTTTCATAATCCGGACATCCGAAGTAACTAAAATTTGTCCAGTACCCTTGGTTGTATTTCTATTGACATTGCCACACTAGTGTGTGACGAACTATCTAAGGTCTAGAACTACTATGTGCCAGTGTTGGTCCGGAAAAAGAGAGCCAAAAATCCGGTCTTCCGAATGAGAGATAATTTGTTTAGTTTTTTTTTTCGTTGCCTTGGTTACATTGACATCAACTACTTACCAAGGAACGCCTTCAACTACCACGAATGTGCCAGCGTAGATCCGGTAAGAGTAAAAGCTAAAAATCCGGTCATCCGAATTAAACTCAATTTATCCAGTTTCCTCTATTCCGGATGTTGGGTGCATTGTCATCGTCACACTATTGTCACCGAACCCAACGACGACATACATCGACGCGACTTCGCCTCATTCATCCGGAAGCACCCGCCCAGCAAGCAACAGCGCCACCAAATCAATAAACAGGAAGCTTGCTTCCTCCTCAAACCCACAGAATGTTTCCTCCTTGGCAAGTCCAACCATTTCCGATTTCAGAAGGTCATGGCCATTATGGCTAGTCCCCCCCAATTGGCAAGCATTCCTCGTGTCTCATCCGTTTCTCGGCCCCTCGACGAACTCGGTTCCTTTGATTTACTTCCCTCCAGTGAATTGCCACAGCGTCTCATGTCTGAGGAAAAAAAAACGAGCGGATCCACTCACTTCCCAGCCGAATCGTCTCGTCTCACAAATTGTAAAGTGACACGTGGATACGAAGAGGCAACGCCATTACCAGAGGACTAGACGTAACACCCATAAACCTGCCACTGCCTGTCTGGACTGCATCTCAAATTAAGATTTATCTGCCATAACGACATTCGACTCGAACATGCTAGTAGTTTCCAAGGACATGCACGAACTTGAATGCAATCCCCGCGAGACCTCTCGCCCAAGGGGAGGGTTTAATTTTTTTTCTGTTCTCATTTTAAATCGATGCACGCTCTGTCTGGCCGATGTGCTGTTTAAAAAAAAAACCCCTCACGCTTCGTCGTTTTTTTTTTTCGTCGGCGCTTTGTTTATTCACACGTCATAAATCCGTTTTGCCCTAGTCCCTCCGTGGGTCGTCCTGCTGCATTCACGTGGCCGTTTATGGGCCATAAACTGGGAAATTTTCTAAAATGCCATTCCGGGCGGTGGCCCGCTTTAAAACGTTCGCCCTTCCCGTGCGTCGGCACGTTCGGTCTCGCCTGTACGAGGCGATTCATCATCAAATCAACATGCATATTCATTCGGTCTAAATGCATTCCCAGTTGGGCGACGGTGGCTGCAGTGGCTTCGACAGCCGAAATGTGCTTTCACTTAACAACCCTATTCATCAGTGTCGCCGGGCGAGGGCTGCTGTCATTGCACTCGCAACTCTCTCACCCCTGCGAGCGAGCGAGCGGGGCGGAGGTCTGCAGATGTTGCCATTCAAATAGTTCGCTGCATCCGTGCACATTCGGGATGAATCGGATGAAATGGGTTTAGCCCGACCGACAGGAGGAACAGCGGCAATTTGGCTGACATAATGGTGGGTTGGCTCTGGGCGAGGGATGCCGGCGAGAGTGCATCCGAAACTATCAACTGGCTTTTGTTGTCGCTGCAAGTGAACTTGCTGCATTGTAAGCGATAGCACTTGTGAATCGTTTGACACACCCGGCCAGTGTGCGGAGGTGACACGCTTGCGACTCGTGTGCCATTGTTGCGTCGGATTAGTCTTGGGTTGTGCTTCTGTGTCTCACCCTCGCCGACGGTCGGTGGGATGGGACTAGGACCTGACCTAGGTTTGAGGGATTTTCCCAGGATTTTGGTTCCCGAATGCTGCTGTAATCGATTATCGATAGAAATTCGATTCGATTCGATTTTATTCGACGAAAAGAGGGCGGTGTCTTGGGAAAGTCGCCACCTGCCGCGGTCGGTTTTTCGGTTTTCCTGGGAAGTGCGGCGTTGCTTAGGTCATGAATGTAATTGGGTCAGTTGTACGATTTCACATCATTTGCCGACCGGCCCGCAGGGAGGGGGAGTGATTTTTTTCCGGCTCTCTGCTGGCATTTGTTTCGCCGCAAATGTCCACAGGTTTGTTGCGTCGACTCAATTAGTCCCGGCTAGAGTTTAGGGCTGTTTTTTTCGTTCACGTCGAGTGTGTGTGAGGCGGGGGAGAGAGAGTAATTACTACACGCTTTTGGTTTCGGGTTTCGTTTTATTGCCGCGCCAGATGCGGGGGCATTTTTTGGGCGTCATCCCTGGAAAATGAACACCGTAACGGACCTCTCAAAGTGAATGGCAGTTGCCTTGGAAATGAAATCTAGGACAGGCATGTACGCTGGCTGTGGTCATACTTTTACAGTCGAAACTACTAATTGGTCATGTTGGGGAGGGGGGGGGGGGAGTTTATTCAAATGCTTTGAGTCTTGCCGTTGTCCGAGTTTCATTGAAGGAACACTCCGAATGGTGGAGTGTCCCAGAAAGTTGCTGCTTGTGTTCTCAAGAATGTGCCGCATCCCTGTGATGTTCAGTGATCCGTTTTAACTTTAATTTGCAGTCGTTTTTGCTTTAAACTAACTTCTTCTTTTTCTTTTCATTTCAGGTGAGTGGGCTTTTGGTGCAATGTTTTGCAATACCATTGATTCTGGTCGAAAATGGTGAGTGGGTCAAATGTTAAGCCACGGCACGGCGTATGCTAGATTTTGATGCTTTTCTCTCGAATTTGATGATCACATATCATCTTTTAAAAGCTAAATTGAACAGCACACCGCCGTCTAGTGATGTGCCAAAAACCGAAACCAGGGGTGATCCAGGCGAAGATACGGCAAATGGTGGACTTCAAGCCTTTGGCAGAGGCAGGAAATGAGTCCCAGTTCGACTCTCAGACTTTGTAAAGTTCGACCATCCCAGTTCACAATTTTTGAACAGGCGAGAGACTACCCCCGGCCCTGGAGCAACAAAGACGCTCAGACTGTGTCAAGTCCGTCAACGCGAACATCAACGAAAGTAGCTGCTTACTTTCTCAGAAACATTCGTTGGCAACTGCTGTCAAGGGGCCATCAAGGCGTGCAGCGGCACATTCACTGTCGTATTCCAGATCTTGTAGGACATTGGAGGAAATCGCCGAGCCATTGGCTCACGTTACGTTACACAGATCGCCATGTTCTTCCAAAAGAAACTGCCATGATCGGAGTGGGGTCTGGAAAGGGAGAACATGGAAAAGTGACGCATGTACTGCCTCTAGCATCCTTGCAAATAGCCTAATGCCCAACAAGTCCAGCTTAAAACCTAGAAAAGCTGTGGCCTTCATCCCGAAACAGCATTTATCCCATCTGAGTCGTAGGCCCGTCTTATCAAAACTTCCTGTAGACGACTGGCCAGTACTCGCCTCAGTGTCGGCAACTCGATTTGACGTAAAATTAACCCGTTTCAACTCGGTTTTGGTTGTAACTCGGTTGGAATCGGCTTATAAACTCGGAACTAACACAAAACTTGGACAAATAAGCACCTGCGTCAGGATTTGAGAGACTTCAACGGCTGAGGCATATCCAGTAGAATGGACCAACACTAGGTCCGTAGGTTAAGTCACTGCAACCGAGGCTAAGACCATGCAACGAACGAAAAGATTGAATGACGAGCGATTAAGCAGGATTGAAATGACTTCAGACGAATAGATGAACAATTGGATCAACTAGGCTCAAATTGTCGCTGAGTCCTGCAATGCGCGTCGAAGAATTCCAATTTTCATTGACTCTTGAGGAACGATCAGGCTAAATTGAGACGATGTTAGAAGGCACCGAGCGTGTGCGTGGCACATAACTGCGACTTATGGAAACTGCAGAAGAAAAAGTCTACGGGTTCGATTTCCACCATCTCAGCGATTAGTTCAAGTGATCTCGCGATCCTAGCGCTGAGTGCCCAATCTGGCACCAGCTGGCCAATGGCACCAGCTCGGCGATGTCCTGTCGGAACCTTCATTTTCATCCAATTTGGACCAAAGGCAATGGGTTACCATTGAATTGGTTGGCAACAAGCCGAGTTCTTGAGCACGGCGCGGAATGATCTGTTCCCGCGAAATCCTTGAACAATTAGCCATGGTTCTAGCTTGAGCTTGTCGCTGGAGCTGCATTTCTATGTTTAGGCATTTACTTCTCTACGTGGACACTGCCCTAATAAATATCTATCTCTTTTCAAGCCATCAAAATGTCATCGATGACGCTCAATAAAATGCAACAGCCGTCGCATAGTCGCTTCTAAGAAGTCCGACTGATTTCAGTCAACCAACGGTTCCCTGACAGGATTTCATTTTGGAGCTGAAAACATCTAGTGTTCTCAATGAAGGCAGAGACAATGTGAGTTCCTTCGATTTTTCGCGATTTTCTGACAAGCAGAGGAAAAGCCAACATGAAACTGGCTCACTGCAAGCTTAGTTCCGAAACAACACGTGATTGTGGCTCCCTCATCTTCTTCTAGTGGCACTACAGTCCGCGGTGGACCTGGGCCTCAGTCAACAAGCTTCACCAGCGGGCACGATCTTTAGCCAGCTGTCTCCAATTACGCGCACCAATTTGGTTGAGGTCCTTCTCGAATTGTTGGCGCCATCGGTTTCGTGGGCGTTGTCCCACTGGTTCGGAGTCGAAGACTCTTCGGGCTGGAGCAGTGTTGTCCATGCGCTCTACATGGCCTAGCCATCTTAGGCGCTGAATCCGTAGACGCCTGACTAGGCTCATGTCGCTGTACAGTCCGTACAGTTCCTTGTTGAATCTTCTTCTCCTGATGCCAACAGCAAACAGGACCCAAGATGGAACGCAGAACTTTTCTCTCGAAAAGACCAAGGACTTCCTCATCTGCTCTTGAGACTGTCCAGGCTTCTGCGCCATAGAGCATGACAGGGATGATGAGGGTATAGTGTTAGCTTGGTCCTTCGACAGAGAGCTCTACTACTCAATTGCCTCTTGAGCCCAAAGAAACAGCGGTTGGCAAGAGTTATTCTGCGTTTAATCTCGGTACTGATGTTGTTTGTACTGTTTTTCTGGGAGCCGATGTAGACGAAGTCTTTAACTACCTCGAAGTTAAAGCTGCCTACGGCGACGTTCTGGCCGAGACGTCGATGTTGTGCGTCCTTTCTAGATGACAGCATGTACTTCGTTTTGCCTTCATTCACTGTTAAACCCATTTTTGCAGCCTTCGCTTCAATGCCAGCAAACGCTTCATTGACGGTTCGCTGTGTTCGACCAATCACGTCAATGTCGTCCGCGTATGCTAGCAATTGTACGGACTTCTGGAAGATCGTGCCTCTAGTGTTGGCGTTTGAGTTTCGCACGATTTTCTCCAGGATGATGTTAAAGAAGTCACATGACAGCGCGTCGCCTTGTCTAAAACCTTTTTTGACACTGAAGGTCTCGGTGAGTTCGTTACCGACCTTGATGGAGCAGCGAGAGTTCTCCATCGTCATCCTGCACAATCTGACGAGTTTGGCAGGAATGTCAAAACTAGGCATGGCGTTGTATAGCTCGTCTCTATGCACGCTGTCATATGCGGCCTTGAAATCGACGAATAGGTGGTGGGTGTCGATTTGCATCTCTTGGGTTTTTTCCAGGATCCAGGATCTGCCGTAGTGTGAAAATTTGGTCGATGGTGGACTTTCCCGGCCTGAAACCGCACTGGTAAGGACCTATCAGGTTATTCACGAATGGTTTCAGGCGCTCGCACAAAACGACAGAGAAGATCTTGTAGGCGATGTTTAGGAGACTTATCCCTCGGTAGTTGGCGCAGTTGAAGGGGTCTCCTTTTTTGTGGATCGGACAAACGATACTGAGGTTCCACTCACCGGGCATGCTTTCCTCCGGCCATATCTTACAGATGAGTTGGTGCATGTACCCTACCATCTCATCTCCAGCTGCTTTAAAGAGTTCAGCAGGCAGTCCGTCTGCACCAGCAGCTTTGTTCGACTTTAGTCTCGATATAGCTATTTTGACTTCGTTTAGGTCGGGGGGACGGAATTCTCTTCCATCATCGTTCATTGTGTGGAGTGGAACATTCTGCCTGACAGCGGTATTGGTGTCTTCCTCGCCGTTTAACAGTCTACAGAAGTGATCTTTCCAGATTCTCAGTATAGACTGCGACTCTATTACTAGTTGCCCATCTTCGTCCCGACAGGCTTCTGTCCGAAGTTTATACCCATGAGATAATTGTTTCACCCGTTGGTAGAACTTTCGGATATCATTTCCGCCAGCTTTTTCATCTATCCTACTCTTTAGATCTCACTCCGAGTAGATGGAAAACAGCATTTGTCCAGCCCGTCCCTAAAAAGGGCGAATCTTCGTCACCCACCTCGTACCGACCCATAGCACTTGCGTCCCTTCTTTCTAAGGTCATGGAAACGCTGATAAATCGTCAGCTTATGAAATATCTTGAATCGCGGAAGCTTCTTAATGACCGGCAGTACGGTTTCCGTAGTAACAGGTCCACTGGTGATTTGATAGCTTATCTCACCGAAAAGTGGAACAAATCTTTGCATAATGCAGGTGAAAACAAGATCGTTGCACTTGATATTTCTAAGGCATTTGACAGAGTTTGGCATCAAGCTCTTTTGTCCAAAATGCGTGCATATGGTATCGATGAATCTCTGCTTCTATGGATTAGAAATTACCTTTCGAACCGTTCAATTCAAGTTGTTTTGGATGGGTTCAAGTCTGATGTCCACCAAATAAATGCTGGTGTACCCCAAGGCTCTGTTCTGTCTCCGACACTCTTTCTCATTTTTATTAATGATCTCTTGTCTGCTACTTCTGATCCAATCCATTCCTTCGCTGATGACAGCACCCTCAGCTTTTCATATTCGTTCCGAGACTCACGACCCTGCCCTTCGGCCGTAGAATTGGAACGGCAGCGTATGTTAAGCTCCTTGAATTCCGATCTTGACAGCATAATTAACTGGGGAAACAACAACAGAGTGGAATTCAATGCTTCTAAAACTCAATGCTGTCTGCTGTCACTCAAGCGAACCCCTTGTTAATCAGCCATTATCCATGCATGGCACTTGTGTCGATGAAACCGGAAAGCTTTCCATCCTTGGTATGTGTATCAACACAACACATAGTTGGAACGATCACATATTTGAGGTCGCCAAAAATGCTGCGAAATGTTTAGGTTTCCTTAATCGATGCAAGAAATATTTCACCCCCTCTGATTTGGCTTTCATTTATAAGGCGTATATCCGCCCCAAGCTCGAGTACAACGCTCATATCTGGTCTGGTGCCCCAAAGTCCAACCTGTACCTACTAGATAGAATCCAAAAGCGAGCGATAAAACTTACAGGAGACAACAATGTCATTAGACTCGCTCGAACATCGAGGTACCGTTTCTTCTTTGTCCGTATTTTATAGCTTTTTCAACAAACGATGCTCAAGTGAGCTAGCCGACTGCATTCCTCCTCTCCATGAATTCACCCTCAATACTCGTTTCGCCAGGAATGCTCATCAGTTTACCCTTAAGCCTACTTTCGGACTCACTGTTAAATTTAGAGACTCGTTCCTCAGCCGTACTACGCGAATTTGGAATGCTCTTCCCAGCCCTATATTTCCCACAGACTACAACCCGCAGATATTTAAGACCAATGGGCCCAGGTACCTCCTCTCTCTTTCTCCCTCTATACCTTCGGCCCGTGCTGTGTCTTGACCCCGGACACTTAAGGGTATTAGCAAATCCCTTGAGCGCGCGCAAATTATAAAAAAATAAAAATAAAAATTTCCGCCATAACACCTCTCCATCTCTTCGATCGCGCGCTCCTCATGCTCTTTTTTCATCTTTTTGAGAAGCCGGTGCTCTTTTCCTCTTTTAAGTTCGTAGAGCTCACGAACCGCTCACGAATCTTCTGTCCAGCGTCGCCTTATATGCCACTTGCTTCGCTAGATGCGCTTGCCTGCACTCGTTGTCAAACCAGGGGTTTTTTCTGGGCGGCTTTTTAAAACCTAACACATCAGAGGCAGCTTCTCTGATGGCGATTTGACAAGGGTTCCGTTGTTCGTCGATTGTTTCGCCTGGCAGGGTTGGACTCTCTGAGAGCTTCAGGGAGACTCGATCGGCAAAGTCCCTAGCGGTCAATTGCGATTATAGCTTTGCGACGTCAAACTGTTTTGGTCTTGCTCTACTCCGTTGTCCTTTCGATATCCGTGCTCTTACCTCGGCTACAACAAGGAAATGATCCGAGTCGATGTTGGCTCCTCGGAATGTTCGGACATCGAGAATACTGGATGAGTGTCTGACGTCGATCGCAATGTGATCAATCTGGTTGACGGTTGATTGATCAGGGGACCGCCAGATCCCTTTGTGAATACTGAGGTGAGGGAAATATGTCCCGTCACGAAGTCCAACAGCCTGAGTTCGTTCTCGGACGTGTTGTCATGTAGGCTGTGCTTCCCGATGACTCTCTACTTCTGTCAAAATAATGAACTGCTTGAGAATGAAACCGGGCATGTAACAGCAATTGCAATTGTGAACTAATACTGTGACCACAAGGCAGACACAAATGCACCCGATGTCCACTTACACTCCAGGTTCACTTACATCCTAGTTCGGTTGGATTTTGCACGAATGTAGACCCACAAGTACTCCAAATTGACGTTTCCGAACCCGGTCGAGTTCCTGTGCGTATCATCAACTGTTCCCCTGGCTACCCTCATGGACTACGGCGGTGTTTTCGGCAGATCTTGCATTTCGTTGACGTACGAATGTTGGCTGCTTACGCCTGACTCTGCCCACTTCAGTCCCGCCCTTGCCTTTGCTCAGTGTTGACGACCGGAAGACCGAATAATCACGGCAAAAGATGGTAGTTCATTGAACTAATTATTCCAGTGCTCCAGTGAAGTGCTAAGAAGGTCCGACAAAAAAAGCCAGATCTCCCCGTTGTTGTTTTATTTAAATTTCCTTCCCTATCGCTTTGATCTGGTCACCCTGTACAACAAAGGGAGAACTTCCTCAGCATTTTGAATGGATCTACGGTTGGATGAAAAATAAACACATCAGTTCTGAAGAAATCTGATTTATTTCCATTTCTATTCCATGGCTTGTCGTGTCTTCATTCAAGTTTGCAACGACCAAGCCACGGCACAGGTGACCTCGGGTGTCAATCTACAGCATGTAACCCTTCTTATCGAAAGAAAAAAACCGACCCAAATTCTGGCTCAGTTCCAGCAACTTTCTCTTAATCCGTTCGAAATCGCTTCGCGATCAGTGCAGTGCCTTGAATTCGTGCGATTTTCACAAAACCTGTTTCCCTCAACAAACCCGCCGCGACGTATCCTTGCTCAGCAATGAGTTCGCATGTTCAGAAGAAGAACGAACAGCAATCAAACAAAACTCCGAACACAAATATTCCGCAAAGCAGAGCGAACGGAATATGTAATCCAGATTACCTCATCTGCATTGTAAAACACCCGCTTTCCGCATTAGCATACGCGACGAGGACGAGGACGAGAACGTGGCCCCTGCTGTTCGTGCAGCGAAAATTCCATGCAGACACCTCCCACACGCAACAATTATAATTCCCATCATCCACAGTGAATGTCATTCGCTTCAAGTTCCGCACGCCAGCGACAGGACGATGTCATGCCTCAGTCTCGGTCTCGGTCGCGGTAATCCGCTTTCGTTGTGTCTGCAACGTGCGCGGATCGCAAACCGCTCCGCTTCCACATCCGACGGGGATGGACGGTGTGTTCATTGGAAACAATAAATCCTAAAGACGCTGCGATTCGCTTTAATTATTTTTAATCCATTCCAACCCCTCGACTCACCGTGGTCCCCGAATTCGCGAATCAATTCGAAGATGGGAGGCAGAGTGGGGAAAAAATGTACCGTAGACGGCAATTACATTTGTGGGCCATCAGGCTAAGCCACGTCATAAGCGCGGGACAAGCGAGAACACGGCAACAGCCATCGGGGAATATGCCGGTGGAGGAGACAGCGACAGCGGTGGCGGCATCTCACGGATGTGGAAGCGAAAACAGACCACGGACACTTACTTGACGCTGCGCTGCTCCACAGCTCCACGGCTCCACAGCTCGAGAGCTCCACAGGGATGTGTTAATTAAGTGAAGTAATCCCACGCGAAGATTAATAAAGAAATAAAACGAAATGACAGAAAGAAGGGACAGAATGCGAATTTGCATATAATCCCCGAGTGTGCCCTTTCCTTGTGGTCGGCATTGGCCCCGGTGGCCTCTCTCTGTGTGTGTGCCGAGTACTCGCGGCGCGCCGCTTGCCCCCCCAGTTGAACGTCTGCTTGGGCTGTCGCTTCTGTTTGTTTGCCTTGAATAATTCACGTGGCAGCAGAACTAACCCTGTTGCGTGTCGCTTCCCCGTTCGAATGTATCGCCGGGTTGTCTACGTTTCGGTAGATACTAATTAACTATTCGCCGGTGGGGTGGGGGTGGGCGAAGAGGATAAACTAGGTCATCAACCGATTCCCCCGGAATCGTGTGTCAAACTAGACGTTATTGATGAGACAAGCTCTGCAAATGTCAGCCGACGGAAGGCTTTTTGACTAATGACCGCAGGAAGAGATCAACTTTGCACTTTGTCAAACATTCATGGCTGGGGGACATCGCTGCCTCCGTTCGTCATCATCATTGCTCCCGCTGTCGCCTGATTCATTGAAATGTCCGCTGTTTTTATGACATTTTGCACTCAAACTAATGTCCAGTCGTTTGCGGAGTTGTCCAGTGAATCTGCGATTTGGTTGACCTAATTGAAAGTTGTTTTTGTTTCGTTACATTAACTTGATGTATGGCATGCGGAAGTGGACCATTTGTGGATGAAGAAGCTTTATCTGTATTTTATTTAAGTGGACTAAATATATTTTCCCGGCTGCTAGGCTTGACGCAAGCATCGACCTGGGATTTGTAGTATTCGGCAAGCAGAAGATTGTCATGAGACGCAAGGAGATGACTGCTGTAAGAATCGTCCCAGAATCAATGAGAAATGGTCAGAAACTCTTCGTAAAACTCACACGCTAGCACTAGAGGCATGATCTTTCAGAAGTCCCTCAAGGTGTTAGCATACGCTGACGATATTGACGTGATTGGCAGAACACAGCGAGCCGTCAATGAGGAGCTTAATGGCATTGAGACGGAGGCGGCTAAAATTGGTCTAGCGAAAAAAGGAAGTACAGGCTGTCCTCAAGAAAGAACACACAATATCGACGTCTTAAGCAGGAAGTCACAATGGCGAGATATCACTTCGAGATGGCTAAGGACTGGGTCTACCTCGACTCCGCAGTAAACAGTCTGAACAACACCGGTACCAAGTATCAACGACAGCCACTGTTTTTTCGGGCTCAAGAGCCAGTTGAGTATTAGAACCTGCTCTCGAAGGACTAATCTCGACTTTATATAAGACACTGATCATCCCGGTCCTGCTGTGCGGATCAGAGGCATGGACAATCTCAAAAGCGAGTTTTGGTCTCTTCAAGAGAAAAGTTCTGTGTGCGATCTTTGGTCCTGTTTGCGTTGACGGCATCAGGAGAAGAAGATTCAACAAGGAACTGTTCGGGCTGTACAGCGACATGAGAATAGTCAGGCGTCTACGGATCCAACGCCTTAGGTGGCTGGGCCATGTAGAGCGCATGGACAATGCAGCTTCTGTTCGAAGAGTCTTTGACTTCGAACATGTGCGGCAAGGCAACAGAGGACGCCCACGTCTAAGGCGACGCACCCAAGTGGAGAAGGATCGCAATCTACTTGGCGTGCGGAATGGGACACAGAAACGGCTTGTTGGTTCCACCCAAACTATAGCGCCACACGAAAAAGAAGAAGAGAATACTCGCAGCTCCGGTGTACCTTCACTAGCAACTGGGGGTGGTCAAGTTAAACGTAAACCCAGGTCCTGATTAAGAACGAGTCCGCTTCGATATCGTTGCGGAGTTAGAAATTGGAAAGTACTCGGTAATCGGATATGTGGCTTACCCACCTTGAGTGTCGCAAATTAAACGTATGTCCGTCTTCATACATAAATCTACTCCAAGTGGCACATCAGCAGTTTAGCAGCTCATAGTGACATCGGATGGGATTGACCTTTAGACTAGACTCTGGTAGCATTGCCGTGGTAAAACTCTTTTAGGGGAGCTCTACGTTGTCTTGATGATCACCTGCGTATTGATCGAACACAGACGACGGGGTGTCCAGTCCAAGGATACTTTTTTTGCGTTCCTAACAGTCGAAGTGTCTTTAAGGGAGAAACTGTAGGCAGGCGACTAAGAACGATGTGTTGGCTAAGGAACACCGTGGCATCTGATTGGAATATCGACAAGTGGTCAGGCTGCGTCCAAATCTCTAGACACAGTCCGATCTCACAAGGCGTCCCTGAATAGCCGCCCGTACCTTGACTAGTTGCTCATGTAATTTAACATTCCCATCACGTGGGTTCTGTGATGTGACATACGAATAAAATTAAGTCGATACACTCGTTAAACGTAGAATGGAGTCACTTTCTCCAAGTCGCAGCTTAGAACCAATTCGTCTTGCTACAGCCAGACATCTTCGAAAGCACGACGCGATTAAATTAACTACTCGTGGTGATCTCAATCGTTTAATCCAAATAAGTCGACCAGCGCTTGGGGTTCTTACGGCGGCGTTGAGCCACTGGCAACTGTCGGAAAGTTACTTCTTGGACACAGACGAACAAAATTTGTATCAACTCCGAAGTGGCCGCGGACGTAAAATAGACACAGACGCAGTGTAGCAACTGCAGATCAATTTTGACGCAAGTCTCTAGTGAAAATGTGGGCAGCATGTCAGAACTACAGTCAATTAGAAGAGGCGTTCCTTGAACTCAGGTCACTCTTGTTTCTGACCACACTGATGAAAGGGTGACCTCGGCAGAGAACCGATTCCCTCGCATCCAGTCCATCGGGTAATGTGCATGAACTCCCTACGAACTCAACCCCACCACCAAACACCCAGTCAACCGTGAACTCCATCGCCGCACTCACAATCAGCAATTGAATTCGTTTCATTGATCACCACTTGAACCGAAGGCGGAAAACTGCACACACGCTTAGACGCCACTGGAAATTCAAAATGGCTCAATCAAATTCGGTTCACGCTGACTAGAGCTTAACTCGGCGTTTAGGGAGCATCAAATCACGTGCACGTTCGCCGCTGAACACCCTCGCGCCCCCGCCGAGGGACAACGACGACGAGGACGGCAATGGCAATGGCAACGGCAACGGCGACGATGACGATGACGAGACGACGTCTGGGATAGAACCCAATTAATTTTTCAATCAGCTTCCGAGCACCAGCACGTTCTCGGTGTTCGCCGCACAATAATTACTGCTGTGAGCTACGTGCCCTCCCCTGACTCTGCGCACTCCGAGCACATAGACTGTGAATTTAAATACACCCAGTGAACCAGGAAAGAACGGAAAAAACACAAACGAATGTCTATCCACTCGTAGGCAAACGAATGTCGGGCGAGAGGGCCAGCAGCACGTGTGATTGCATTGTGCTACCGCGAGCCAAGTTCCACGAGAATCCAAGCCGGGTATCCGTGCGCGCACTCGAATGCCTAAGCATCGGCCGCTCGGCCCGCCTGATGATGATTGCGGATCCAATGGAGGAGAGCTCCATCGCGGAGGCTCGCCATTTCACAGAGACCAGCAGAGCACCGCGCGCCAGTAATTTATTCAGAAAAAGAATCGAATGCAGATAAATAGACACATGCAGCCGCGCGCCCCGGCGAGAGCTGTGAGATCACGTGCTCGCGGACATTTGTTCGAGTTTTTCCGCACCATTTCGCAGCGCAGATACGGGGGGCAAGGCTTTGATTCGCTGGGGAATTGCATATTGGACATGTCATCAGATAGCGGCGGCGAACGACTTCGTCCGCGGATTGCTGCTGGGGGACTGCTGTCGGTTCGCGTTACTCTTTGCTTGAGTGTGCGCGCAGCACCTTATCGGCGTGCTCTTGTCATGAGTACTTACGCACATTTAGTGCTGCACGCTGACCTCAATTGGGTCGATGCCCAGGAGCTGCTGCAGGAGATAGTCGTCTCGCGATGATGGAGTTTCCTTGTATGGCAGCGGGCTTTATCGCTTCGCACATACCCCGGGCTGAAGAAGATTGATTAAAAGCGAAACGCGCGAAACTGGGTTAAGTGCGTAAACGCACAGGCCGAGTGAGAACGTTTTGAGGTATCGTTCGCAAGTCGTTTTGTAAGTGCCACGCTGCTGAATGAATGTAGTGCAAGTAGCTGCCGCGGGGTATTCGTGGGAATTCCGAATGAATGGCAACATCGAGTGACACTTCTTCGTCTAGGACGTCGTCTCTGTGGATGGGTGTACCATGACACGCATTCGAGGCGCGCCTGCCGAAATGGGTTCACTTTCTCTGGCTGGTGGAGTGCCACTCGCTAGATTGCGGCCTTGACTTGGAAACAAAGGGAACTGCCCGACTGCCCGTTGGAATGGAATGTGCAGCCCAGAGGTGGACAAGTGACAGGAGCGAAAATATGACGTCTGAATCGGGCAGTCGACGTCAGTCCGCCTCGTGACCGGGAGTCATATTTTCAATCAGCTGAGACAGCGGTCTCTGTGCTGAGCCCGCAGCTCGGGCACTGCCACTCCTTGGATGCTGTCTGGCGGTGATGGAGCCCGCTCTGAAAGTCTCGCAGCAATGATTGAGTGACGATGTGTTGACGTTGCTTTGCAGGCAATCCGGGGCGCAGTTCGGTTCGAGGACTGGATGTGACGAGACATGACTGAATTAATTCTCACTGCTGACGGATAGAGGTCTCATTTGCGACTAAAGCCGCCAAGACTGGGGGCTCGTTGGCGAGACTGGCCTCTGGCATGCAGTGTGTGGTGGTCTGTGGCGTCGTCTAATAGCCTTTACTTCTGAGATTTTGTTGGTAGAAAATTTGTTAATTTTTCCTCCTCCGTTTTAATTAATCGCTCACCACAACGTCCTTGATGCCTCAAAGGCATCACTCACATCGCCCCTTCCTCTCGCGTTCGACGTCAAACAACCGAGTTCGGTTAGAAAATTCAGCATGACAAGTGGATTCCCCCTCCCTCGCCCCAGGATGTCGCTCGAAATACTTTGCATTCCCAAAAAACAGAGTGTGCCTCTAAAACTACGCACAAAACCACTTGAAGGTCACCCCTCGACGACACAACTTTTCCCTGTTTTACGATGTTTTCCCTCCCGATTCCAGAGGACACTTGTCAAGGGTGAACAAAAATATAAAACCTAATTCAATTCCACCCCCGGCCGGCTGAAATGAAGGCTAAACACATCCTGTGATGGGGTTAAAATGTCCAACCAAAAAAAAAAAAACAAAGTTATCCTCTCCGCGCGACTTGCCATGGCAATCAAAAATATTGTGTTTTTTTTTCCCCCCTCCGAAACCAAAGCCATAAAGTTCGCCTGTCGAGGACGGGACACTTCCGGCAAATTAAAACAACACTTCCGTCGCGAGCCCTACAATGACCCAGTTATTTTGGGAAAATTACAAAAGTTCATTCCGGCAGGACACGTCCCCAGCACCGCTGCCGCCGCGTCGCAATTACAGACACCAGGCAAAATCAGAGAAAACATGCTCACCACGAAATCAAAATTATTTGCGCTCGCACTGCCGCCAAAGTTTACAGCGCCCCCCCGCGGTTAACCGGATACACCTCCACGAAGCAACCGAACAGAGAATTTTATCGCCCTCTCGCGCAGACACAGCCACAGTCTGCTCTGTAACGCAGTCCGTGCCGCCTCGAAATTGTCGAAAGAGTGGATGTGACACCATTCAAAACTACTACGTGACTGCGGCGCAGAATGGCTGACGCAGAAGGGATTCTAGTCCGCGCTGGCTGGCATTCGCGGAAGTGGCCGTATCCACTTTCAAAATATTGTCATCACATGAAGGTGCCGGCGAGAGCTTCCACATGACTTCATTTCGTTTGCCGGGGCGAGGGAGACTCCTCTGAATAGGACGCTGGCTGGTGTCTGTCTCAGCCACAACAACTGCCTCATTCAGATAAGGCGTGTGCACAAATTTTAAGCATTAAAAGGAACTAACCGCTTGGTTAGAACAAATGGTGAAAAAGAAACCATCTGACAGAGTAGCGATAGACGAAGGACCTCGCCGGTGACAGGAAGAGAAAATATTACACTTTCGGGGGTGGGTGAGAGGTGTCAGCAGATAGGAGCAACATTTTTGTGGAATGTGAACCGCGTCGCCGTTGTCGGCCAGCAAAGTTATGCGATGAACACTCAAGAAAATTGGAAAGGAATGCAATTTATTTTTGAGACCGGAAATGGGATTTTAATGCGATCACCCCGGGCCAGAGGGCTGTGAAATGCACACATAAACACTCACTGGCGCAGTAAGTGGTTGCGGCTGTGGTCGTCCTGGTGATAAATTCTGCAACAAAGGGGGATTTTCTGAGGATTTCTGTGCGGTGCAGGCATTGACCTCATAAAACGCAGTCTCGGGATTACTTATGAATTCCGAACGGTGGAACGCATTAAGTGATGGCTTTTGTGTGTGGATGTGTGTGTGTGTCTGTGCCTGACGAGGGGGTTGGGCATTTTATTGCAAGGATTCGAAATCTGGACAGAGACGATTTGTGGTTATTTTTCTAAAGGCGGAGTTTTAGAACCTTACAGCCGGAGCTGAAGTGAGCACTTGAGTGGACCTGGAACACTACACACTTGAGCATGAGTCTCTTAGATTAAAGTAGCCTCTTGCTACCTAATCGTGTCCTCAGTTTGATGCTTTGTCAGCTTAAGCTTGTCCTCTGTTGCCTTTGGAGACTATTGGGGCCGACGAGTCTACTTGCCGTGAAGTCAAGATTCACACGAAAAGTCTCTGGGAGGTGAGGTGTCCTTGGATTATATGCAACACAAAACCTTGATGCATGAAAAGTGTCAAAATATGCAACATTATGTAATAAAAAAAAGTGTAGTTAAAAATCCACTGAAGTAACTGGACGGGCAGTCCTTGAATTTTGGTGCTGCGCTATCACTTCCTGTCAAAAGTTCACCGGTTCCATAAATAAATCTATTAATTTGACACAAACTTTGAAAGCCTGGATAATTTCACACAATTTGTTCAAATGTTTTGGGGCGTAGTCCCCGTCCAGAAAATGGTCGATCCTACCTCTTGCAGCAGCTCCGGAGGTATATCCCTGCTCAGCGTCGCGTCTAAGATCCTGTCCAGTGTAATGTGTGGACGTCTAAAGCAGTTTTGCTGCACGGCATGTACCAGTGCGGCTTCCGGTCTGGCAAATCGACCAAATTTGTACACTGCGGGAAATCCTGGAAAGGATTAGCGAGTTTCAGATCGTTTTTCATCGATTTTATAGCAACATGCGATAGCATTCATCGCAAGGAACTATCCTGTGCCTCGGGCGAATACGGGATCTCGGGGAAATGATCCGGTTGCGGAGCATCACGCTAAAACACATACCCGTTGCCCAGTGCAGTTTAGTTCAAGGACTGCATTGGCTTTCGCCACGGAGATGCGCTGTCGTGTAATTTCTTCTCTCTGCTGCTGGAGAAAATAGTGCACAGAGCAGCTGTTAAGATGGAAGGGACTATGATCTATGAGTCAGTTAAACTTTAGGGCAATGCGTATGAAATCGACATCGTCGGATGCTCTCAACATGCCGTGGTTGTAGCTTTTACGGCGATTGAAGAACAGGCCAAACAAAATTCAGATAAATGAGAGCAAAATAAAATTAATGCAGTCGAGAAAAAAGCGCTCCCTCACACACCGCCTGGGACAAGACATCACGATCGACAGCCAAAATGTCGTCGTTGTGAGGGAGTTTGTCTACCTCGAGGCAAACGAGAACTCTACAAATGACGTCCTGGTGGAGATCGGACGTCGAATCGCCCTTTCCAACGGCTGCCTTTATTTCAAACTACTGCCTCGACCAACATCATGTTGCTGCTATTTGAAATCGAAAGCTGAACGATAAGCAAAACAGCAGAGCTTATTCTTGGTGCCTCCGAAAGAAAAATTCCACGTCGGATACATGGTCCTGCCTGCGAGAAAGCTGAAGCATGGACAACAACGCTCCAGCAAAGAAGGTCTTCGAATCCGAGACTCCTGGCTCGGAAAGGAGAGGAATACCGAACATACGGTTTAAAGACCAAGTCATCGCCGACGCAAGACAGCTTGTTCTTGACGACTGTAAGTAGCCTGCCCAGGACCCCCATCGATGGAAGGCAGTTATTGCTCAGACTCAGACCGTCAATGGATCGCAGGCATGATAAGTGAGTAAGTTCGAGGGGACTATTCACTGAATCTATTGTGTCTGCACTGTCATAGTGCAGACACAATAGATTCAGTGAATGCCAAATTCGAACTTTGTAGTACTCGCTGGTATGAGCGGAAAATCAGTCGGTAAATGTTTCCTTGGACTGACGAACTGCCACGCCCTCCGTGCTGACAACACAGCTTCAATCCACATCCCCCCATCGAGTCACCACAGGAGGTAAAGGCACATTTGGTAGCTTTTTTTTTAAAGGCTCTCCAGCTAGTCGGTGTACTCCGTGAGCAAAGCATGTCACATAATGAAGCCGGAGGGCCTTAACTGTCTTGATCATTTAAGAAGCAGCCTCTGAGACAGATATAAACACTCGTTCATCTGCAGATGGACGAGGAAATGTGCTTGTTCACAAATCTGGCGATCGTCGAATGATTTGTCTTGTCAAGCTCTTTGCGTGACACCAAATATTGGCAACACTGGTTTAAACAGCTGACGCACGTTTCGTGTTTTGTTTCACTGTCAAACATCTTCAGTTTGGTCTATAATTTAACCATGAATCGTCTTACAAACGAACAACGCTTGCAAATTATTGTCAAAATGCGTGTTGACCGAAGATCCACTTTTTTACCGAAAAATCGTGTTCAGCGACGAAGCTCATTTTTGGCTCAATGGGTACGTAAATAAGCAGAATTGTCGATTTTGGAGTGAATATCAGACAGAAGCATTGCAAGAGCTACCAATGCATCCAGAAAAAGTCACAGTTTGGTGCGGTTAATGGGCTGGTGGCATCATTGGACCGTACTTCTTCAAAGATGATGCGAATCGTAACGTAACTGTGAATGGTGAGCGCTGCCGTGAGATGATATCCAACTTTTTTTTGCCCAAAATACAAGAGCTTGACTTGCATTACATGTGGTTTCAACAAGATGGTGACACATGCCACACAGCTGGACTTATTGAGGGGCGAGTTCGGTGAACATTTTATTTCACGTTCGGGACCGGTCAATTGGCCGCGTATATCGTGCGATTTAACGCCTTTAGACTATGTTTTGTGGGGCTATGTTAAAGCTCATGTCTATACAGACAAGCCCGCTTCAATTGACGCATTGGAAGACAACATTGAAGCATTTATTCGTGAGATACCGGCCGGAATGTTGGAAAGAGTATGCCAAAACTGGACTAAGCGGATGGACCATTTGAGGCGCAGTCAAGGTCAACATTTGCATGAAATAATCTTCAAACATTAAATTATATGGACCGCACTATCGATTCAAATAAAGATTTCATGCATTTTTCTGTTTTTGTTTGAAAAACTTTCCTATAGCTTTTAAAAAATCACCCTTCAGAAGGCGGATGTAACGTCTACGTTTGTGTTTTGAGCGACCCATACGCACCGCACAAGTAGAGTGTGATCAAAAAGTTCTTACTTTTGGGTGTGCACCAGCTCAATGCATGGACCGATTTAGTTCGCTATCCTTGAATGAGGTTTCATTGTTACCAGTGACCACAACCTATTTGTTTTTACAGAGACCACAGGGCGGTAATGAACTCGCTTCGAACTCTGCTCTGCTGCGAGGCCCCAGTAAGTGACTGGGGTTTCCCAAGTTGTATCCGAGTTCAATTTCCCCATCTTCTGATTCCACAGGCGTAGGTATTACCATTTTGTATCCATTCTGTTCCCAGCTGCGGCGGAAGTCTTGCTGAATCCGGTTCAAGGTAAAGAACTGTCGGAGACTGCACGATAAATATTGTCTAATAAATGCTCATCCAATAAGAGGTGTCATTTTTAAGAGGTTTCATTTGCACAGATTTTATGAAAACTAGTGTACATTTTTATTTCAGTCTAAAGCGCAAGGTCCGCGGTTAATAATGAAATACACAATGTTTCAAACGCTGCCATAGATCGCCTGCCTTTAATCTGTCATTCTTTGGATCACATTCGTCATCACATTTTCGCGTGATAGTGACTGTCTTTCTCTCAACCTGCAGCTGAGGTTCTTCTTCTTCTTGTTCTGCTGGCGCTACAGACCAGAAACATAACTAACTAGCCGGAACTCCGCTAAGCTGACTCTCCACCTAACCCGAATTCCGCTGCGTCCACTGCAACAAGTTGGTTGAGGACCTTTTCCACTTGTTAGCGTCATCGGCTTCGTGGGCGTCCTCTATTGCGTTGTTCCACTGATGCAGAGACGAAGAACAAAATCTATATTAACAGGCACAAAGTCTAGTGGTAGAAAATCACCCGTTCTCACCGACGAATTGAAGCCTCCATGTTGAGATAGGTCTTGGAATAGAGCTAATATCTCGGCCACTGTCTGGCATGTGGTGCCGTCTTCCTGGAAAAATCTGCTTGTCAGTCATCCTCTTTCACTTTCCATTCCCAAAATCCCAAAAATGGACGAACTGGCTTAATTTTCTACAAAAATAAAATGAGGCGTAAGTGCGGTCCCTCATTCCCACAAAAGTGTCACCTGTTCTACTATTTGCCGCGCAGTTTCTCAATTCAAATGCTGCACACCATTGTCTATTGATCTACTTTCAATAACCGCCTTTTTTCACTCGTCAAGACTCACCACAAAGCCAGTCGATTGCTGACAGTATAAAAATTGCACGTCATTCAAAATGACACCTCTTATCGGATGACAGGATTAAAAACGTTATCTTCTAGTTGCCATGGCACCTTCCAACGCGCAATCACAAAGGACCACAAGCAGAAAACAAACAAACAAAACCACCGCCCCCCCCCCCCCCCCTCCGCACACTTCAAAGGGAACTGCTCAAATTCCCGCCCACTCACGGTCCGATTTCAACGCAGCTTAAGGTACCTCATTAACTGCTCTCAGCCAATCCATCAAGGACATCTTCAATTTCCCACTTGGGCACCATCAATGCCAACAAATTGAGATGCTTACTTATTCAAAAAACACTTAAAACCAACCACCCCCCCCCCCCCCCCCTCCACCCATCAGCAAAGACGACGAATTTATTACTGTTCTCCAGGAGTAGGCGGCCAGGTCCACGCAAATGGACCACTTTCGACTTAAAAATAATTCTCTATGGCACTTCAAAAGGAAAATAATTTTCCCATTTAACGGGACAGACATCAGAAACCTCATTTGGAAATTTATTAAATCGCCCGTCAGCCAGCGCGGAGCGGGCCGCTGTTGTTTTACACCCCGAAAGTCGAAACACAACAGAGAGCCGCCGCTCTCCTATCTGTCTCGTGAAATGGTGGATTCCCATTAAAAATCTTGGCACCAGATACAGAGGCATCACTCCATGGACACACAGAGGCGCGCACATCGTCGTGCTTGCGGCTCCCAGCAGTGCTTCTGTCTGCGGAGAGGACCTAGCCGCCCGGGTGTATCTGGCGAAACCGATGGCGTATCTGATAGTAATTTACTTCTTAAATAAGTGAAATTTATGTCACTTAATTAATTTGCTTCTCGCCGCCGTCGTTGTCGTCGTCGTCGTTGTTTCATCTCGCACCGTGCTCCAACCGCTCCTTGGCACGAAGTCGTGTCGTGCTCTGTGTGTGTGTGTGTGTTGTTCGAAAATGTGTCCTCGCGCAAACAATGCTCGGGTGGTTGGCTGGCTTCGATTTGTGCGACTCCAGCACTCATGGGTTTATGATTGAGGGCCACCCCTGTGTCCACACACAATCCTGTCAAATAACAGAACGCTTCTGTCCAACTGGGGCCGTGCGACTGTGGTGGGACCTCCCCGTCGACTGTTTGCCGATAAAATGTTCGCATTTTTCCAACTGAGCTCCCAGACGCCGCTGCAGCCGTCGTCGTCGTCGTCGTCTGCCGGGGTTGTCGTTGCTGCCGGCAGGGTGGGCAGCACAACATTGTTCCGGGGCCCACGTGCATTGTCGAGTACCCAATTAGTCCCGCGCCACCTCGCACCACACCGCGCCAGAGAGTGTGCTGTGCCGGGTGAAATAAGCTCGAGTGGCTTCAGACTGCCAAAGCGGACTAATTTCGCCGTGTTTGGGCGCTCCGACTGAATGCTGATTACCAAACGGGTTCAACATCGTTTTGGCCTTTTTTCCCCTTAATGTCGAAACAATGCAATCGTCGACTTGACAAGCACTTCTGGTGTGGATGTGGGGGATGGCGATGGGGGATGGGGGTGTGCGTACACCGCCGATGCCCTGGGGGGGTACAGGCATTTGTCCCATTTCCACCACCCCTCCGAGCGGGAGGCTGCGACGGGGGCTTTTATCTTAGATTGCAGTCACAAATATTGTGCCTTGGCGCGTGTTGCCTTTAGGCAGTAATTTCACTTTGCAGTGTACCGTTGCGGATGGCCTGTGGGCTTGTTTGCACAGATGCCTTTGTTTCCATCGCAAGAGCAAGAGCAAGAGCAAGAGTGCCGGCGACGCTGGATGTTTATCTCATTGCCGAGGAAGCAGCTGCTATGCATGCAGCGACGTCAGCGGCGGCGGCGACGGCAGAGCAGTTTCGTTTCGGAAATGATTTGCGATTTGTCGGTTCGATAAGGGGCTACCCAGGTGTGGAAATCGACAGTTTGGCCGAGATGACGATGCAATCGGAATGATTCCCTGACGATTATTTGGCTGTTTTTGCAGCAGCAGCGACTGGAGAGGTCGAGAGGTCGGTCCTCTGTTGCTGTGGTGTGATGTGGATTGGTCTCGGCGCAAGGATTACTCAGCAGATTCGTGGAATTCAGTGCTGTGGACGTGGACGTCGCCATGGACTCATTGTTATTTGAATGAACTGACGGAAGACAAATGAACTCTCCCTCGACGGACAGTTGGTTGGGAAAATTTAAGTTCACACGATGCACACTGGAGATGGGCAGCGGTGAAGTTGGCTTCAACTGGAAATGGTTTTGGTTTGGTTTTGGAGCGCTCTGCAAATTGTACTGCACTGCTTTTCGAACTGCTCTAGGGGTGTGCATGTGACTCAGCTGCACTTTGTGAGTGCCGGAACGAATGGTGGGCAGATGGCCAACATTTTTGTTGGTCCTGGTGGGAGTTGAGATCTGGTAATTTCCTACAATTTAATACGGGATAAGTTTTCGAAATTCTGGAAAAACCACAAGGAAAGCATTCTCAAATGACCCGAAATCTATACGACCAACCACGATGTGTACCGATGGGATATTTAGTCCCAATCAAATGGCAGTCTTTTACGCTTATTTGGCAATCAACATTTTTACAGTTCTTCGAAAGTGCTGTATTGTGTCGGGAGATGAAAATGTAACCTCCTACTGTATTATGCTCCGAATTTCCTGAGCTGGTGGTTTGTGTCTTGACTAATGTCGATCGTTTTTTTGTTTTTTTTTTCACATTTGATAGTTTTGTGGGTTTCGATCAGGCAATAGGAAGGCATTCTGATATCTAAATTTACAGGCGCCCCATGCTCGTCATGTCCTGCCGTATCCATGTCCCCCGACAGACTGTACAGGGTGACCAGATAAGAACGATAGGAAAAAAAATTCAAAGAAAACACCAACAGCGTGAGATATAAAATTGACTCTAACTTTATGTTGAAGCTACATTCGTGTCATTATGTATGGAATTGCACGTCATTCAATTTGTAGCCTCAGCTTCTCTGGGACCTTCAAGAGGCCGGCGCAATTTCTGATGACTCAGTTCAATAGGTGCGGCGTTATAACTAAATCTCGAATGTTTACCTCAATCTCGTCCAAAGTGCTTGTCTTCTTAGCATAAACTCTGGACTTCACATAGTCCCAGAGAAAATAATCGAGTGGTGTCAGGTCGCATGATCGGGGCGACCAATTGACGAACGGTCGCCGTAAGATGACCCAGTCGCCAGTCGTTCTCCTTCACAACATCCAGCGTAGCGTCGCTTGTATGGCATGTAGCGCCGCCTTCTTGGAACCAAAGCTCGGATGTATCGACGTTGTCGACCTCTGGTCACATGAAGGCGGTTAACATTGGCGGTTTAACATACCAGAGGCCATTGACGCTTACCGATGATGCGGCCATCTCCACAAGCCGCATCAAACAGTCCGTTTTGTTGGATGCATTGGTGCTTGGTCGGAATCTTGTGGATTGAATGCTCTCCAATAATGGCAAGGTTTCTAGTTGTCATAGCTCCTGAGCCAGAACCTGCCTCCTTCTAGATGATCTTTTGGCCAAAATCCAAATTGCCGGCCAACCATTTCCAGCGCCCAACTAGCGAACTCACGGCATTGCCTATGGTCTTCGGACCTTAATTCATGCGTCAGCACTATCTACTCCGGTTTTAGGCCCAAATCTAGCCGCAAAATAAGCCGATTGACTCACTGACGATGTCCAAATCAGCTAATCACCGCCGAATGGACATTTCTGGGCCTTCTTCGATACTGGTCGCTACGGCGGCTAGGTTTTCTTAATTTCTCACAAATCTCTGTCCGGTTGGTGGTCTAAGGTCCAACAGAGCGTACTAATGCTCAAACTTTTTCCGCGGTGACACGAATTGTCGACACACTGAAGCCATGGTGACGACCGAACGGCCTAATGACGACATTCACGTGTTTACAACTGAGCCTGAATTTCGATATTTTTTGCCAATTTTCAAACATTCGGCAGGTCTGAATCGATGCATGATGAAATGGCACACCTAAATGAATATTTTGACAGCTGGATGTCAGTGGTACCATTGACAGCTGCTGAAGCATAGAAATTGGAAAAACTATCATTACTATCTGGTCAGCCTTTACATTGGTTGCTATGTCAAGAGCATCTGTCTAAAAAATCTGCTCGTATTTCCAATTGTCATTATTTCTAGTTTATAAGGAGCGACAAAAGTTTGCAGTTTCTTAAGATCTGATATATTCAGTTGTACACCTAAATTGTAACCTCCTATTGCATCATGTCCAACAAATCAACGCCGCCTGTCGGGCTGACCAGTTGTCCCTTAATTTCCCACCCCACGCTACAGAAGTCATTGATGATCGCAAATTGAGAACTAATTGAAATACCAGACTGCATCAATCAGTGCCTTGCGACTTGCCAAACGACTCCCGGCTTCGTACAAGGACTCACCCACCCATCTCTTCGGAGCCAACGCCTTGAGACTACGGTCGTCGTTGTCGTCGCAAAAGCCCCCGTCTGTCTCAATTAAAAGCGCAATAAGCACCAGCATTGATCTGTGAACCCAATTAATTTCACCACAAGCGAAGTTCACTGCTGTCCGACGACCGTTAAACCGTAGTTAGCAACAATTTCGTTTTCCTTTTCCTCGTTCACTCTGCACTCGATCGAATAAATTGCAAAAATAAATATTGAAGTCCTCCACAGGACAGGGTCCTTGCATGGGAAACTGTGTGCGGAATGCACACCGTTCTTCCGGCTCCACTGCTCCACGAATCTGGCAGATGCTTAAAATAACTGCACGAAAATAAAAACGCAATTTTAAACGATATCCTTGCATGCGATTGCGAACACCGGTCCCTTTTTGTATCCGGCCATGGGTGTCCTTCGGAACGTGAACCATACGTTTCGGTGAATAACGGTGCGAAATAATATAACGAATGGCATTTGCTGTGGTATGTTAATAAACTCAACTATACAGTGGTTTGGGGAGGAGTGGATGTGTGGACCGGAGTAATTTGTGTGGATTAATTTTGACCCATGTTTGTGTGTGTGTGGCTAATTGGGACTAATCTCTGTTGGGGAATCGCTGGTTTTCTAGATTTTTTCAGCGTTTGGTTTTTAATTGTCAAACAAAAGCAGAGGAAATGGCAAAAGTGGAGAAAATGTTTATCTGTGTTGATTAATCAATCCTTGCCATTTGCTTTTTAGAGGTTATTTCATGTAAATGTTGACAACGACTACGTTTTTAAGGAGGTTCATGAGGAGAGTCCAATTTTGAGTCGCTTTTTGGAACAAATTAACGGGTATCTCGCTAATAACACGTGTAATGTTGTCTTCCAAGTATTAAGTCGGAACTCAACTCCGAGCTAACTGACGACCATATCCTTTCGCGATCCAAAGCATGTCCTATCTGAATCACCCGATCGTTGGTCACTCTCTCTTTTACTCAAGACGGTAGCTAATGTTGATATTTGAGTCGATTGAGGAAAGGGATCCATTTTAATCCTCGTGAAATATCGCTCAACACAAGGCTTCACCTCGCTATAGACGAGTGATCTGATGAATTCCCCCCCGAAGTAGTCTAAGGATGTCAAATCGCATTTACTGGCAGAAATACCAACTAGTCGCGGAAACAAAATAACTTGGCCTTGATGATGCTATACAACGTAGGCGTCTTGGACAGAGCGTCACGATGGGCAGCTATAACTTCGAGGTGGCTGTCGAGTGGTGGTCGAGTCGTCAACTCGGCTCCGCAGTAAACAGTACTAACAACATCAGTACCATGTATCAAAGGCAGCCACTGTTTTTTCGTGCTCAAGAGGCAGTTGAGTAATAGAGCCTTTTCTCGAAGGACCAAGCTGAGTTTATATAAGACGCCAATCATCCCAGTCCTGCTGTACGGCGCAGAGGCATGGACAATCTCAAAAGCGGATGCAGAAGTCCTTGGTCTCATCGAGCGAAAAGTTCTGCTCACGATCGTTGGTCGGTATCTGGAGGAGAAGATTCCATATGAAGGCTGTACATCGATAGCCTAGGCAGGTGTCCACTCATCCAACGCCTAGGGTAGGCTGGGTAAAAAAGTGGCGGCTAAGCCTCACGTCCAGAGAGCTACCACTAAACAAAGTAAAAATCCAACGCTTAAGGTGGCTGGGCCATGTAGAGCGCATGGGCAATGCAGCTTCTGTCCGAAGAGTCTTCGACTTGAAGCCGGTGGGACAAGGCAACAGAGAACGCCCGTGTCTAAGGTGGCACACCCAAATGGAGACAGACCTCAACCAACATGGCGTGCGACACTGGAGACAACTGGCTAAAGATCGTGCGAACGACGAGAGGCCCAGGCCTCCCACGGACTGTAGCACCTCACGAAGAAGAAAAAGGAGATGATAGCTTTCCAGACCATCAAGGATGAAAAGGAACTCAGGTTCACGCCCTTGATTGATCACTGGCCTGAGAAGAAAGTAAGAACTCGATTTTCTTGGAGTCACAGACGAGATTTGGCACCGATGCAGAAATCTGGACTTATTCCGGTGAATGGGTCGTGGGGCTGTTTCGAGAAAGTAATCAAGGATCTAACCATCTCAGAATTTTTGGACGAATTTTCGGTATTCCTGCCAGAGAGTCCAGATTACGATCCTCTTCTGAACCATGTGGTACCTTTTTTCTATGGAAACCCAATGCTTCTTCGATGGCTCATCCTTTCTGTGATAAATTTTCACTAGTTTAGGACGTTGTGGCTATGTCGATCGGTATTCAGTAGCCTAGTTGTGTTTACTTGCTAAAAGTCATCACAACGATGGCTGAAGTCGTGACGGTTCAAAAATGGCGCACAAATCGAAGTGGCACGTCTTGTTGGATCATATGTTCGGACTTTATGCGCCAATTTTACTCTACTTCTGGATGCTCTGAAGGTGCATATTGATGTATATTTATTAACCGCCTAATTTTCACTTGTTAGAATTCATTACAACGGTGATTGAATTTTGACAGTTCAAAAATCTCGGACAGTTCAAAATGTGACACCTTGTTGGTTGGCCCTGTCCCGAGACGAGAAACTTCACTTCACGATTGGGTGTGCAGAAGATCTGAGTATGAAACACAATTGATTCTCTTCTAGAAATCTCCTAGTTTTTACTGTTCAAAGGTGATCACGATGGAATGTGACAGTAGACAGTTCAGGATTAGCGCGAAATTCAAAATGACACCTCTTGTTGGTTACGTTCGCATTTCATTTTTGCCCAACTCTGGACTCTGGACGTGAGCGTGCATATCGATCCACGTTTATTAACATCCTAGGGTTTATTCTTCAAAGCTGTTCACAATGATGGTTGAATTTTGGGAATTTAAGAATGGCTGCATAGTCAAAGTGACACCTCTTGTTGGGTGGTTGACAGCAAAAAAATGGCGACAAAATTGCAAATGATACCTTCTTGAATTAAACGGTAAATCTATGGTGAAGGTCATCACTAAGATGAAGATGTAGACGAATTGGAGACGAACCACAGGCTTCTACTCAAACGGACAAGCTCCGCGTCCAACTTTGTAGAAAAACTACGATCTTCCGGTGACACTTAAGATGGCGCACGAATTTTGAAGGCGGACTCAGCAAGACAGCTTCTAGGTCTCAACCAACACATGAGACACCTTCCAGGTCTGGTGCCGGCTGGAGAGACATGTTGAATGAGACCGGACAAACAACTTGAGACGCTTGTTGGCCTTCAAGGATCCTCATGTTCATCAGAAGTTTATGATCTCCTGTTCCACCTTCGATCCCCTTTTAAAGGTCATCGAACCACTTTAGCTCAACTGAAAGGTCTGCCCGCCTAATGAGTGCAAAGGACACCATCGTTTCCCATATACAGGCACAGGTACATACGTACCTCCTGTCAACAGCATCCATCCTCATCCAACGGTACGGGTGAATAATTTTTGAGGCTAATTAAGTTTGCCTGGTTTTCTGTTTTCATCTCCGGCTATCCGGCCGTAGCTTCCTTTTAACGCACAAAAGTCTTGAATCTCACCCGGTGCGGGGCTTAATGGCTTTTATCGATTTCTCGTCTACGCACCTCGCTCGCCGCCGGGGACTTCGCCCACCACGCCCACGCTCAAGAGTCCAGCAATTATCCAATTACTCAACGCTCCCAACATTTGCGCTCGCAGTCAAACGAAGACCCAAGACGTATTGTACATTAAAGGACATGACTTTTTAAAGAAAAGCAAAAAAAAAAAAAACTTTTCCCTCGTTTCCCTGCGCCTAAACGCTTCCGAAGTGGAAGTGGACGAGTACTCGTGCTGTTATCGTTAAAAGAAAAACACAACACAACAGAGCATAGCACCACCACCGACGCCGTCGTCGCCGCCTTGGGTGTCGATCGTGGTGGAGCACTGAGTAGGGAGCAGCACCAACGGCAGCAGCAGCAGCAGGAGCAGGAGCAGGAGCAGGAGAGAATAATTAAAGAAACCCATTTGCCTGTCGAGTCCTTTGCGCCAACGTCTTATTTATGCATCATCGCAAATGAAATTTGCCGCTGCTCACTCGCCTTGCTCTACTTCACTGTACTCTGCTCTACCCACCTTAAATGAAAAGAAACGCGAGCATTGCCTCGTCGCGCGTCTTCCATACGTCGCCCGCTTCTGCCTTTGCTTCGGCTTCGGGAGAAAATTGTAATTTAACAAATGCCGATGAGTAGTAAGTAAGTAAGTAAGTAAGTAAGCCTTAAGGATATTCGCCGCTCTATGGCTTCCTTTTGTGGGTGCTGCTCCTTTTGGCTGTCGTTTCTTTTCTTCGGTTTTATTACACGATTCTTTGACAGACTGTCTGGCAGCCATGACGGTAATATATGTGTGTACACTGTACACACTGCACACCCCACCAGCCAGCCAGCCAGCCAGCCAGCCGATGGCATTACAACAAGAGGACACTGGTGCCGTACGGCAGAGTGAATGGGGCTCGAAAATGGGGATAAAAATTTATTAGCGAGAAGAAAGTAATTCGTCCTTTCAATTGCATTGGGGATTATTGATATTGCTGCCGCTGCCTCTGGTTCGCATCTAGATGGGCTTTGTACGCCCGGAACAGCGTGTCGTCGGGGGTGGCAAATGGAGATGGATGACGATTGGATGGTTCGTTGGACTGCGGAATGTCTGATGGATCCTTTTTTCTGTTCCCTTTTAATTATGCGTGATGGGGTTTTTATTCATATTGACACCTTGGCGTCTTCCTCTTAACCTCACGATTGTTGGTCTTGACAGTCTAACGGGCTCAGACCCACAGATCCGAGGTGAATGTGCGGCCTTGTTGTGGAAACATACTTACGTCTCTTTTTTGTCTTCTCTTTTCATTGCAGGTACGTACGTTGGAGAACAGAAGCGCCCCGAAGGATGTTGACTGGTGTGTACTGGTTCCTCGGAGCGATAAAATATTAAGGACCTCAAAAGGAGTAGGAAGTAAATTCACTTTTATTACCTTCCCCCTTCCCAGTGTCAGGTTGTATTCAAGTGAATGAGATGTGTTTTTGTATTCATTTTCGAGATACAAGCACTTTCATGCGGCGCGCAGGAGGGGGGTGTGGGGCTCACACACATGCTCCATGTTCCCGTGCTGTCCTTGAAGGATATGGCACACTGAAGCGGAGAACATTAAGGATAATCACACGAAAATTTGTATACCCACTTGTGAATTTTTTTTTCTGTCTCCTTTTCCTTTTCCTGTTGTTGTTGTTGTTGGAAGCGCTTTCCCCTGCAGCAATGTGGATTGCTTTGTCGCGCAATGAACTGAGCAAAGGTCACGGAGGCGCTTGGACGGAAATGAAAGCGAGATGGAATGAGCTGATAACATTTTCTCTTTGCCCAAGACAAAATGGGGTTTAGGGCTCTTTTTTGGAAAAAAAAATTGTGACGATTGTTTGGTTTTATGACGTCGTCCATTGTTGTTATGAATAATTTTTGTATGCATTTTCGGAATTGTAATGCCTACTTCTAGGCGATGTGATTTTTCTGGTTTCCAGACAATTTTTGGGAAAAAAACTCATGAATTCTATTAAATGCTATTCCATAACCAGCTTCGGTCATATGCCCACCGCAACTGGATCAGAGGCAACATTTTCGACCCCTTTTTCAAGCATTTGTGGCCGTATACCGCATAATGTAGGCTCCAATGCGTCGATTTGTGTTCCTCTGTCAGTGGCTAGTGACTCTACATCTTCCCGAAGTGAATGATCTTACGTACTTCTCAGGCCTGCGGCCCATGGAGGGTCTGCGCCTGAACAAAACTGCCTCCGACGGTCCTAAGCACGCTGCTTCCAGTCGTCAAGACCAAGCTGTCATGCGTCCGCGATGCAGCGCGTACTCTGAAAACTGTCGACCTCATGTAGTTGCCTTCCGTCTGTTCGGTCAGTCATTCATGTTGGCATGGCAGTCACGCTGTGTTGGTTTTAAAAGATTTGAAGAATCAACTGAGCTGAGTTAAAAGTGTACTTAAACGACTGACTGGCCTGAGCTCGCCGTTGCCATTTATTGGCACCAGACCCGAGCGTCAGTGAGGTTACTTCTTCCATAGCTCACGGTCCTAGGTACGCTGCTTCCAGTCCAAGCTGTCTTGCGTCAACGATGACTTGGTCTTTCTTTATATCGGATGTTCGGTCTTCATCTCCTTCTCGAAACAGGACGCTCGGATGTGAAGACCTTCTTTGCTGGAGCGTTGTTGTCCATGCACTGAAGCAAGTAATCAAGATTTTAAAGGCCATTGTGCGAAAAAACGCCTTCCTAGAATTCTGCACCTTACGCACGTCTTGCTGGAACCACATCTCTTCTGCACTCAAGCCATTCAATTGGACAACAAAACGGCCATTAATCATGGCTCTATCGAATTCGGTTGACCGCATCTTGATGCAAAGTGTGGTGCGCTCTGTGTAGCTGCTGAAGTCATGCTGAACGTCTCACGTTGCTTATCAAGGACAATCTCGACTCCTATCGAGAGTGCCACTAGGGTCCGTAGCAAACAATCTCGTAAACCTTCCTATCTAGCTTTCTGTGCGAAAGACCGTCAGTGGATACCTCGCACACCAAGTTTTTCAACAGCTACACCTGATTAGACCGAATATTTTTGCATGTTCTTCCAAAAGGAGCACCATCAACGATGGATGGCAGATATCGCGCAGACTCAGACTGTCCATGGGTTGGACGCCCAGAAGGCAGTCCTATTTTAACGCTGGTCTGTCTAGAGACATCAGCATTTGGGAGAACTTGGGATCTAGCTACGTCACAGCATTCTGAAGATGAGTTGGTTAGTCTGGTTGCGATTTAATGTAGCAGCAATTTGCACGGAACTGGGCGCATGTCCTTAGATTTGAACTGATGCTGAGACAATTCCATTTAGCTCCCGTTAAGATAAGGTGTGACAGGTGCGTGCCTCTGCGCGTTTTCTTGAAGTTAATTCAAAGTCGTTCGTCGATCAAAATGTGATCGTCATCGGTTTAGTTGCTCAAGTCCAGTTTGTTGATTTAGGTTCATCCTTGTACTCAGAGCGGTATCCTTTTACTGGTTCGAAAACTCGACCAGACCGCACCAAGGACTTCGGATTCATGTGTAATGTTGGATCTTGTGCCAGTTGCTTGCAGCTACACACGTTCAGCTGATTGAAGGCCCTCTACAGCTGTGTACGCCACTGGATGCGTAGTATTCCTTTACTACGTTGTCCCTGGGGGTTGGTTAGGTTAAGTTAGGAAGGTGGGTTGCCAGCGAAAGCGCCAGCATACCAGTCAGACTACTACCACCGATCGACACCTTCAGTGATAGTGTATTTAATTTGATCCTAACAGCAAAATGTGACTGGACCAGATTTGAAAACCGGATAAAGCCTATCAATTTTGCTTTCACAGGGATTCGAACCGGAGACTTCTCTAACCAAGAGCAGGCACTCAACCAACTGCGCCATTTGGTTGTTTGTCGGGGTTGGAGTAAAAGACTCTCCGCGCTGGAGCAGTGGTGTCCATTCGCTCTACATGACCCAACCATCTGAGACGAGAGACTCGAATTCGTTTGTCCAGATCGTTCAGTCTCCTCCTCCAAACACCATCAGTGCATAAGGGACCAAAGACAATTCGAAGGAGCAAGAGTCTCCTTGTTCGCTTTGGTTAGGATTCATGCTTCTGCGACATCAGAACTGCGGCTTGTATAGAGAGGCAGGGGTTTATCCCTCAATTGCCTTCCAAGTCCAAAGACAGAGAGGGCTTTATTCCTCGTATGCCTTCCAAGCGCATAGGCACAGCGTTAGGCGAAGGTGATCCTTCGATTTATCGCCGCGGCTGTTTGCCAAATCTTCGGAGCGTAGGTTTGCAAAGTCTTTCACTACTTCGCTGTCTATAGTGATGTTTTGTCCAAGGCGTCGTTGTTGGTGGACCTTTTTCGCACTTTGCGTTACCCTGATTGACCGCCAGACCCACCATATCCGCTTGCTTCTCGATGCTCACTATCTCCCCACTGACAGCCCGTTGTGTCCTTCTCACGAGGTCAACGTCATCGGCATATGCTAGCAGTTGAACAGATTTGTGGAAGATCGTGCTTCTGTCTGAGTTACTCACGATCTTCGCATTACAGTGCGTCACCTTGTCTAAGTCCTTTTTTGACATCAGAGGTCTCTGTGAAATCTTTACCGACGTCGACGGAGCAACAGAAATGATCCTCATCGCAGAGTACAATTTTTCCACAAGAGAGAGAATCCAATCCCAGTTTATTTGCGGTGCAAGCTGTGGTCATTCGGCTTCAATTCTTAAACTAACTGGATCTTGTAAGCCTTCAACCAAGTTTTTTGTCGGAAAATGTTGCATGAAGTGTGTGTCCGTCCACCCAAGTCGTTGTACACCACGTCGAAGCCACAAGTTTGGCTCGTCTTCATCATTCGAACGGACGCAATACGGTCCATGATTCGTCGAAAAGCGGTCTCAACCGACATTTTTTAAACAAAAGAAGAAAGTAGTCGACTCTCGTGCAACGTTTTCAGGAGCAGTGCCATCAAATGAGCCACCAGATTTCGGTTTCTGCCGGAATTGCCCCCCAGAAGCCAACCAAACCCACGGGAGTGTATATTTAATCTCCTTGACTTAAAAACAGTCCTTGAAACTTTCGAGAAAGAAAAAACGAAAATGAATGAATTCGAATAAATTATCAATAAGAGGGGCGGTCTGAGAATTCGTTAAGTCAAAAACCCCGGCGACAAGGAGGGACACTTGACATACTTTACGACGAAGAGGTCCACCGATCGGAGGGGGGGGGGTGCCTTTTGAGCAAACAGATTTACCACTCATCTGAGGCAAGGTATCTGCCGGTGACTCAGAGGAGGAAGCACTGATTTCGGGAATGAGTCACATTTGGGAGCCAATATCGTTGTCAGGTGAATGGTTAGGTATTTAAAAGGAATGCGGAAAGAATATTGGATTTGAATTTGATAGAGCAAAGTAAGGGACAACACAACGAAGGCTATTCAAGATTAGAGTGCCGCAAGCATCCATCCATGCATGGAGAAGGTCTTCAGCTGATTTGCTGTGCATGCCAAGACCTTTTTGCTTTTTGGTGAGCAGTGGCAGAAAAATAAACGACAAATCATCCTTTTCATCATCTCTGCAATTTTTACAACACTCGCAAAGGTGCTGTGCCTGTGTGCTAATCTCCCAGTATACGGCGACTAGTACATCCCAGTACATTCCTGCGACTGCAAGAGAAAGAGGGTTAACCCATCGGAATTCCGCGTGGCAGCACAATGTACTCCCTATTCTGGTCTAATTGCACTTTCAAGCTTCCCTAACATGGCTTGTAGGGATAACGAGTTCTGTGTGGGCATTGTTTGATCAGTTCCTTTGCTTGATTCAATTCTGGTGTCAAATGGACTTGTATTAACCACATCACGTCTCCATCCGAGAACGATCGAGTTTATCGATTGCAGCTAAGCGACTCGACTGAAATGGAAGTGCTACTTTCTTTGTCTACTAGGCTAGACCATTTGCTGCTCCTCGATACAGTCCTTTAGTGACATGGACCTGTGCCTGCATCACTGTCGAGCTGGTGGATGACTTAGACCGAAATCTAGGCAAACGTTGTATACTCACTTCGTGGCAATTTTTCACGACTTCAACGCTCTGACTGAATGTGCATCGATTCACACTTGGTAACCTCCTACTTTCGACGTACCAAATGTCGCCCCAATGGCAGTTAGATGTTGCCAGTCACAAAATGGCGTGAGAATCAAAATGACACCACTTGCTAGAGACACTACATCTCTTTCTTCTCTTCTCTATCTTTTTGTTTGGCGCTACAGTCCGGGGTGGACGTGGGCCTCAACCAACCACTACATCTCATACTCATCCCAAAACTCGACCCAGACTCTCACTGACTTCACTTCACTCTTTTTGGGTTGAGTGAGGAGGCTGGAAGGAAACTGACGCGATAACTGATTCTCCAATTCCCTGCTCCCTTGAAGGTGGACACGATCAGTGTGACTCCCACGAGAATGTTCTCCGACCCAACATGGCTCCTTCCGTCCTTCGAACACTCCTCGCGTCATCAGATCTATTTCATACCCCGCTGAGCTGTCCAGGTATGACATCAGAATCCTTCCCACTTCGCTCCTCACGAGTTCAATAAATTCCCTCGCCATCCACCGCCTGTCGCCCGTCGATTGGCAGCTCGATTTCCTAGAATATCAGTCCAGATGCTGGCGACTATAAATCACAGATCCAACGAGGAGGAAAAGAAAAACACAAAACAAAACTAAATTCCACCACCATCAGCGGCACCACCGCCATCGCTGCTGTTGCACGAGAAAAATCCAATTTTAATCACAGAATTACCTTAATTGCCCAGGTCCGCACTCCATTTTCCCCAACCTGACCACCCCACACACACAGAGACAAACCAGCCACGATCGACACAACGCCACGAAGCTCGAGACTCATAAATAATAAGGTCTGCCCAATCAATTAGCTGGCAAACACGAAAGGAATGTCAGCAATTTTCTTTGCTTCGATTCGTTTCCTACTGTCTTCGACGGCGCGGCGGCGGCGACGGTGGCTTGACGACGACGTCCTTCCTCCATCCGTCCTCCTGCGACGGATTCATTAATTAGAAAAGGAAAATATCTACGTACACAGCACTGCTCTGGAAGGAGGTGAGCGATGGAGAGGGGCTTCTCGCAACCACCTCAGCGATCATCTCCCACGAACCGTGCACCACTCGCCGGTGCAATGCACCGTGTAATCGAATCGAAACCGATTCCGATTGACAGTATAGCGCCCCCAGTGTGGACAGTGGACAGTGGACAGCGTACGTGTGTGTGCTGCGGCACGCCAGACGACGGCTCCGGCTCGGACACCACTCGCCATCTGAAGCTGGACCGGAGGAGTTCCGGCGCGCAAGGCATAAATCCAATCTGTATCCCCCCCTCCCCTCGTCACAGCCATTCGAGTGCATTGCCGGCGTCCGGGGCCGGGGGACATTTGTGCGAAACAAAAACAAAACGTTGCCTGTCATCGACATTGATAAATCTGAGTCTGTCCGATCAATGCCTTAGCTGTTTACCTGTGACGGCTTTGCTCCGCTGAATGGGCAGTTCCATTCCAACACAGCACCAACTCCAGCACCAGCTACAGCTCCAGCACCAGCACCAGTCACCCATCAAGTCCTGGAGGTAAAAATGATTGGGATTTGCCGGACCGTACGTGATTTCGATTTCATATTCCAAATTAATTTATGGTAACAATGTACACGGGAGGGATGCCAGTCGACTGGAGCTGGCCGGCTGGCTGGCTGGCTGGCTGGCTGGACAGTGGACCACTCCAGTTCGGTTCAGTCAAATGGAATCCAATCAGTACCCGCTTACAGTGGCACAGAGGAAGCACGCTTTAAAAGTGAAATGCCTCATAAGGATCGATCGGGGAACTTACGCAATTCTCATTCTCGTCAGAGCCCACCGACCGCACCGACAAACCGGTTTCGCCCCAGGGAGGGGGGGGGAAATTTCTCGGAAGACTCTCCTCGTCGGGAAGGCATTTTTCTGCTGCTGCTGCTGCTGCTGTTCCTGCATCGATAACAAGACGAACGCACACTGACCACAACCAACAACGGCACGACACATCGCTGCGACGACGGATGTGCAACAGGACAATGAACGCGCAGACGACTTTGGAAAGAACCACACCATCTGCGTGTGTATGCGTCTGTATCCCGTATCATCGGCGATTACGTCTTGCCGGGCAGAAGAGGCGGAGAACAAGGGCGAGTGCGAGTGCGAGTGCGAGCCAACGGTGATGACAAGCGAAGAGAAATGTTGCGGTCACAGAAGTGCCCATATGGGGACACTCGCTCTTAAGTGGCTTTTAGTGGAACCATGCGAAGTTGGTTAGTTGCCTGTGGTTGCCGGGCATTGTTTTGACTTACATCTCATTAGGGCGACCAGTGGATTTGGTGATTTGTGGCATTCGGAGTTCTATGGTGTGTCCGACGCACGACGCACTGGCTGACGGTGGAGAAGGGCTGATTGTGAGCCTCTCATCTGCGGGATGACGGAACCGCATTGCGTTTGGTACATGAACAGCGGCCGAACTTTGGTGTTTGCGTTTGAAACAATAAGTGGGGTCGCTGCGCCCGAACGAGTGGGAGCGAGGCAGACGTGGAGAGATGACGTGTCAAATTGATTCGTTCTGGCTCGCCTGGGTGGAAGGTGAATGAACTGGAGCGGAGATGAGAATCGGAGCATTGTTGTTCACGTGGATTGGTCGAGACAGGGACCTGATGGAGTGCTCAAGTCTTCGCCAAAGGGGCGTTGTCGTTTCTGAGACACTGTGAAAGCTGCCTGATGGGTCGGATTTGGCAAGAGTGAAGCTTTCTTCTCTCCCTGCCGAGAACAGAGTGAAAAAATGCCATCAAATGGATACACTTGGTCGCAGATTGCATTGCTGCGCGACCCGGCCACAGGCGATGAAAGACGAGTGATCAGTCGCCCAATTAGTAGAAGCTGTAGCGGCAAGGAGGAGCTTGAGATGGGTCGGGGGCAGAGGAATAAGGCGACGGTGAGGAAAGTAGCAACTTTGAGGAATACCCTCAAAACCGGAAGAGGAAGTCTTGAAGTGAAAGAAAACCAAGAGAAGCACCAACTGGCGAGTAAATAGGGGATAAGCTTGACGTTTGTCTAGATTGATCGGGGAAACAAACCGATGAACAACTGGGTCCTTGATTGAAGCTGTGAACCTGAGGCAGAGGCTTCCATCAAACTCGAACGAAGCATATGGACAACTCAGTCTATATGCCAAGGGATCAAAATGAGCTACAAAAACTCAAAATCAAAGGAGTCTTTGTTGTCGCCGTCCTGTATGAATGCATACTCAGCTCTATGATGTGGAGGGAGACCGGAATGATCAATAAAAGCCTGTTTGGTTTATCTATGAATAATTTCAACGACTTCAACAATCAACATTGATCTCCGATCGTAAACTTAACTAAACCCAAACAAACTTTTATAAACTTAAGTCAACTTAAATAAATTTAACTAAACCTAAGCAAAATCAAGCGATCTTAAGTAAGCTTAACTAAACTTAAGCAATCTTGAGTAAACTTAAATAAATTTAATTAGAATGGAGGAAGTAAACTTACTCAAACTTAACTAAACTTAAGCAAGCAAGGGTAAACTTCGATCTCTCTTCGACAGATCGCGAGAGAATTACGTACTTCATCCTTTTGTTTAGTCAAAGAATTCACTTCACGTCCGCTTTGCTTGCAAAAGGAGAATTAAATCAAAGTGACATCGTGAATGGCGCCCGGCACAGTGTCCATGATTAACGACATTTTGTTTCCAAAAGTGACTTTTGCTAATTTAATGCTACATTCATCTGGATCATGGGACTCAGGGCTGGTCCGCTGACTGTGGGGCCTTTATCAAGTTCAACCAACTGGTCGATCCGCTAGAGGGAGTTAGTATCACATATATTTTTGTCAACGGACAAGACTGTCAGTACAAATCCCAAACGGACCATTGATCGAACGATGATGATCTGACAAATAACTCTGCATTCCCTACAATATAACTCGGAGGTTGTAAAGACAGACTTGAGAGGGGAACAGTCGTTCTCTTTCTGTGTAGATGTCAAGTCCTGTGAAGGGCCAGCTGCTGTGTTCTTGATAATACACTCAGCGAGTCTCTTGCAAGAAGATCGAAGATTGAGCCCTCACTTCCATTCTAATGGATGGATTTCGTCCTTGATTCTATTCGATGTTCTTAACATACAACATTTTCTACGAAGAAGCAAAGTCTAGTGGCAATAAAAAAAATGTAGACTGGGTAAGCCAGTCACACTTCAGCCGATGTAGACTCATTCTGATACCACGCAAATTGGTTATCTCCTATCTAAGTCTTAGGCGACTGTTACCACACATGTGACATGAGGAAACTAAATGAAGAAACATTGCCAAGCGGTAACTATCTAGATTTTCAGAGAATTGGTCGATGACAACATTGGCTTCATCTCAAGATGTCAGTCCTTGACTCCAACATCGAGCGCACTATGCGTCCTTTTAATTGAATGCCGACTCAGAAAATATTTCAATTCTTGCCACAGATCTTCAAATGTTCCGTATCTTGACATGTCTACGATCATTAACAACGAATCCAAGATGCGGCTCGAAGGACCATATAAAGGGTGATTTTCTAAAAGGTATAGGAAAGTTTTTCAAAAAAAAAACACATAAAATTCAGAAAAATGCATAAAATCTTTATTTGAATCAATAGTACGGTCCATATAATTTACTGTTTGAAGATTATTTCATGCAAAGGTTGACCTTGACTGCGCCTCAAATGGTCCATCCGCTTAGTCCAATTTTGGCATACTCTTTCCAACATTTCGGCCAGTATCTCACGAATAAATGCTTCAATGTTGTCTTCCAATGCGTCAATTGAAGCGGGCTTGTCTGTATAGACATGAGCTTTAACATAGCCCCACAAAAAATAGTCTAAAGGCGTTAAATCGCACGATATACGCGGCCAATTGACCGGTCCCGAACGTGAAATAAAATGTTCACCGAACTCGCCCCTCAATAAGTCCATTGTTGCGCGTGCTGTGTGGCATGTGGCACCGTCTTGTTGAAACCACATGTCATGCAAGTCAAGCTCTTGCATTTTGGGCAAAAAAAATAAGTTGGATATCATCTCACGGTAGCGCTCACCATTCACAGTTACGTTCGCATCATCTTTGAAGAAGTACGGTCCAATGATGCCACCAGCCCATAAACCGCACCAAACTGTTACTTTTTCTGGATGCATTGGTAGCTCTTGCAATGCTTCTGGCGGATATTCACTCCAAAATCGAGAATTCTGCTTATTTACGTACCCATTGAGCCAAAAATGAGCTTCGTCGCTGAACTGACCATAAAATGGAGGAAGCGCGCGATGAACTTTCTTAACAGAGCACGCATTTTGATAAGATAATTCAATAATTTGCAAGCGTTGTTCGTTTGTAAGACGATTCATGGTTAAATTATAGACCAAACTGAAGATGTTCGACAGTGAAACAAAACACGAAACGTGCGTCAGCTGTTTAAACCAGTGTTGCCAAAAAGATAATAGCTAAAAAAGTACCCTTTACAATGGGAGAGTACAGAATCAATCCCTCTTTAACAATTAACAAAGGCGGCTTGTACATTACCGCATCTGCTTCATCTGCCCGCCCTGGCATTGAAAAGATCATTTTGGACCCGCGATCCGAATGTGTTGGACAAGCTCCAAAACGAGTGCACATCAAGTGGATCCTGCGTCGCCTGGACCAACTTCTGCGCTGCCATCCTTAAAAAGGGGCTAGTCATGATACAACGCGAATCTCCTCGTCTTTATCATCCTCTGACCATGTTCTCCGGCGTTTGGTACCCAGTCTTCGGTCGAAGGATTCCGAGCCGGTGGGAGTTGGAGTTCAGAGACAGGCTTAATGCAGTCGGTGAGTGAGAAGGGGTCGTACCACGCCTAGCAAGTGCATCGGTTTTGCAATTGTCCGGTGTATTGGTACACTGTGAGATGCATAATGAGCGAAACAGAGTCGGGTGTATAATGAAATTCTCAGTCACCGTGTTCAGAGGCAGTTAAGGAGTGCTTTTGACGACAAGATCACATTGTCCAGGAACTTAAATAAAGCGTTTGTAGGTGTTTTTGTTCTTGAGACCGAAACAGTGTCTGGTTGGTGACCATGGCTTCTGCTGAAATGGCGCTACAAGGTGACCATGGCTTCTGCTGAAAAAGCGCTAAAATATTTAGGAACCCACTCCTTCGTCTGTCATGAATTTCGCAGAGTCTGGCAGTCTGGTAGTCAACCTGGACGCAAGGATTGAGGTATCAGACTTGGAATTTGTTGAGTTCGGTCCACAGTCGAAGTGTCGTGAGTACGTGTTGCTACCTGTCGCGTATATCCAGACGAGGTTTAGTGCAGCAGATGGACTGTTTCTTAGCGCTTCACAGACGCACGGCCAGTGAGCGTGTTACAGTTGACAGCTTCATTTCGGGCTGACCACCAAATTGAGCATCAATGCATTACTGCCGGTCTGACTATCGAGGTGAACATCCCGCAAGGCTATAGATAGGCGGTCAAGAGGAAGTCGAGTTCACTAGATCACACGCCGCATTCCAAAGTTATCACATTCTGACGGCTGACAGAATGCATGACAAGCACTTTGTCTCTAAGATTCATCTTCAAATCCAATAGAGATGAATTCCTCGTCACAAGGCATTCCTCCGATGTTAACCGCGACGACAAAAATCCCCCTCGGAATGAGGAACCCTTTAGCAGTCAGTCGGTGCTCGTATCTCTTCCATCGCTCATCCACCAAATCGAATCAGCATTCCACAATCCACACATGAGCTTACTTGTCAACGACATTTATCCACTCGCTTAGCATCGCTAATGAACTTATCGCCTAAAACGCAATCGACCGGAGCTCAATCCGTCATCCAGACACCGACCGAATCTTGTTTTTCCTTTTTTTTTTCGGTTTCACGAAACGAATCCAATTTGAGTTGACAGTATCGCGTACCCATCGACAAATCATGTGGATTTCAACTGACACATCATCGAATGAAACTTTCTGACAGGCCCCGACAGCCGGAGGAAGCATGTCAAACTTTTATTCAGTTTTTCTTTCTTTTTCTCTCATTTTTGGGGTGGATTTTGAAAGACTTTTGCATTGCAACGGACGTCTGACAGGCGCTTGGACATTCAAAAACCTCCACTGGCCGTGTAAAGTTCCAAACTAACATCTCTTGGATGCATCCCGGGGAGGGGGAGACGGATGAGAACATCTTTGTGTCGTCTTTCGTTTGGTTTCGCGTTGCGACGGAGGAAGCGAAACCTCGTCTCGGGTGCAATGGCACGCCACACACAACACATCCCGTGGAGAATATCCGTTAAGTGAGTATGCCCCTCCCTGCGGGCGAGTCTCGGCCGTCCTGCGGTTCACATTTGGAACGAATTTTTGACACAAGATTCGAAGTTTTTTTTTTTTTGTTTCGCCGGAATTTTTGCGTTGATTCGCTGTCCTGTTCGCTTTGTGGTTCGAAGTGGATCCAGTGTGGTGGTGTGGGAATTTGCATAATGACTGTCTGAGAGACAGAGAGTGCGAAGAGGCACGCATCGAGGATAAGTGCTGAATGCCAATGTACTCCTCGCCTTTTCGCCGCGCGCCATGTGGTGACGACGAGGAATTCTTCTGGGATCGAGTTACACTTTGTTCAGATGGAGATAGCAGCCGGGCGAGGGATTGTCACGTGAAATTCGTATATTTTACCTGAACAAAGGTTTATGACACTTGGATGTGATCAAAGCGAAGATTGCCGACAATGGATGCGACCGAGAGCAGCCATTTGACGCTTTCCTTTTCTCTCGGTGTGCTCCTTGCCGCCGAAGATGGGGGCAGAGTGTCGAATTCATATTGGTTGGCTTTTGCAGCTCATGACCCACACGCGAAGTGTGCGTTCCCCGAAGAGTCACGTTCGTCGCTGAGAGGGTCTCATCACGTGGCATTGTTTGGGTATTTTAATCAAGATTAAGTTGCTCCTTTACGCCGATTAGGGGTGGCAATGAATTCGCTTAAAGCAAATACTCGTTGAGCATGGTTGCCGAGAACAACCGGTGGTCAGGGGAGGGCGGGCGGCGCAATGGCAGTTATGAAGGGGTGATTTTGCATGGCAGTTACGAGCATATGGTAGTTATGTGCCCCTGGGAGTCCTGCTGGCAGGGGTTTGGTCTTTCAACAAGTCCTCTGACGCACCGAAACTTGTGTTCTCAGTTTTGTAGCAACCCTATCTTGATGGCCTGATGGTTAATCCGCACTTCAAGGGTAAACTGACACTTTGACTTTGGTGGTGGCTGTCGTGAGTCTGCAAGCTGTGCAGGCAATGCAAGCGGCGGCATGGTGGTGTGCAATTGTGTTGCTGAGCAAACGATCGATCGCGTACGAACGGACATGAGTGGGAATCGTGTCGAATTGCTGGTGAGGTCTAATGCGGTGACTGGCCATAATGTCGGACAGGGTTTTTGGTGATTTATGAGCCGCCAGGGCTTGAGGGCAATTGTGGATGGTGGCTGGGGCGACTGGTTGGTACACTTCGAGTCGCAATTGAGAGTGTCACGAATCTGGTTTCAATGGCTGCGAATTAGTCGCGATAAGGGGTTTCTTTTTTTTTTTTTTTGCGTCGTTATTTTCAGCACTGTCGGTTGGCAGGCATTTCTTTTGATGTACATCGCATCGAGGAAGACGATACGATTGACTTTGCCGACAGCTCCAATCTAAAGGGCCAAGTTGAATGTGTATAAGACCCCTCCTCCCACCGGCTTTTTAGTGCAGAGGCGTAGTTAGCGTCCATCGAATGAAGATCCCAGCCTTCAGTAAGTTCTGCTGGCAATTTTGGTCTCGATTGCGTTGTTGGCATGTGGAGGAGCAAATTTAGCCGCAAACTAGACGAGTTGTGCAGCATCTCGAGTCTAGTCAGTCTTCTACGGATGCAACGCCTGCGGTGGCTACAACATGTGGAACGCATGGACAACTGGGCTACAAACTGAAGTCTTCGACTCGGAGCATGGACGTCAAAGCAGCGCAACGTCGGCGCACAGAAGTAGAGACCGACCTCAACCACATAGAGATTGTCACTCGGAGACAGGACTGATTGGGGAGCCTTGCAGGTTGGAGTCCAAGTCCTGCTTGAAAAAAAGAGATGACGACAATCATAGGGATACGCCTTTAAGAGCTGATTCCTCTTGTGGTTCTTGTTATAATTTGTCACGAAAGGCTCAGAAGCGACGCCGAAGATACGCAACTGATCCATCAAGCCCTTGAATGAAGGCGTTTATAACAGATTTCAGGTAAAACGAGGACCATTCCGAAGTCACTTGTAAACAATGAAGGCGGGGAACTGCAGAAGGATTATTCCTGTGGTCGAAGTTGGACGAGAAAATCGAGTTTGCTCCTGCGGATGTGGCGGAAATGAACTTGATGACGGAGGATGGCTAGAAATCTGCGAAACTAGGACACCGAAGGAAGATGTGTAGTCACCAGAGGAACAACTAAAGGACAAACGCAATCAATCCATGGCACAACTAAGAATTCCTCTTGGCTTTTTGAAACTCCGGAAAGACCAAGTCCTGTTAAATTCGACGAACACACACGGACATCATCGATGGAAAGATGTTGGAGGATCGGAGAACAAAAGTGACTGCTGACGCTGAAGGCTTCTCAACTAAGTGCCCGCAATCGACCATAAGCACAACTTTGTGACCTCTTCTTGGCGATGCCCAAATCCGACCGAGTTTTTGCGTCGTTTCGCGGGCGCGTGCATGTTCATCAGAGACCAGGGATCAATGAAGACAGAAACGACACCCAAGACAATGCACGGCTGCACAGGCGTTTAGCCAGAATGGCAAAACTCCAGAAATTGGCTACGAACTGCATATTCTCCAGACTTAGACGAGGAATAACTCTTGTCAAAGGAATAGCAGAGCAACCTCTTAAGCAACACCAAGTTCTGTATAAGGCCAACAATCATCTCAGTCATGTTCTGCGTCGTCGATCTACGGCCCCTCGGAAGAAAAGGCCACACAATGGATCATACGTGATCTTTGGTCCATTCTACCTTGAAGAACGTCACATGTATACGCATTCAGCACGTAAACTGCCTAGGCCATGAGGAGAATCTCGACTTGAGTGATGTGAACAATCTGCAATCCCACGTCCACCACTGGGGATGACCACAAGTCCGATAGGAACTGTCACATCACACATTCCGAGACCAACTAATCAGTGCTCTCGTCGGCTATCTGCGCCGCGGCATCTGTCACAAGCCGCCTTGCAACACTTTACTAAATGCCCGATTCCGGCCGTCCTGCCAGCAGGCATTTGCGCCCGCATCTGCACTCCAACTGTTGATGTAATTCAAAGCACGTCGTCGTCTCACGTTTCATTATGCATGTAACACAAGGAGGGGCTGCGTTTGCTCTTGATTACCAACCGCAGCCCGGTGCAACCTGTGCACTCACCTCGAGTGCATCTTGCTCTGTGCTGACCCCCCAAGACACCATCGATGACACAAAATTCAAGCGTCGGCAAATTTGCAATGCAAATGACTTGTCAAACTTGAGTTAATATTCATAAATTATTATGATACACAGCAAAGCACACAAACAGCCAAAGATCGAGAAACAACAAGTCAAACAGGTCACGCATGATAGCCCACCATCCTCGGGGACCGCCACTCTGCTCACTTGCTCGCTCGCCCAATCAGACAGAAACAATAACGATAATTACACACAAATACTCGAACTCGTACGTTCAGCTTCCTACTCAGGTGTCACACCAGGCGTCACAGATCCTGGCGCACACATATGCATGCACTCTCCGACTTGAGACGGGGACGGGGACGGGGACGGGGAAATTCAGTTCGCACTGGATTTGTGCAACCGAGCACCACACCAACAGTGGCAGCCCCAGTCCCAGCCCCAGCCACAGCAGCAGCAGACTACAGGCGAGGCGAACGAGGCAAGCACTTGTAAGTAAGCGTATCTGGAAACTTGCAATCACTTTGTTTGTTTATCTCGAGTGGATTTGCATTTTATGCATCTCCGCCTCCCATCACGCCTTCGTTCGCTCTTCTTCTCGGCTTCTCCCCCCCGGCAGCACACACCCGCGGTGAGTGCCCTGCTCGATGTCACTTTCGATCAACATCATTAAACCGCTGGTAAACATCTTGGGGGACTGCTCAAGTCGACACCTTTTTCTGCTGAAGCTGCTTCTGGCTCCGGTATCTGCCACCGCAGTTGTGCATTGCAAAACATCCATCGAATGAAAAATTACACAAATCTCGCGGAATGACATCGATAAACAACACAACGAGTCGATGCAGGAAGGGGGTGCCTGACAGCCTGCCTGCCTGGTTGCCTGCTTGCCTGCCACCGCCACCACCGCTCCACGGCCGGTGGGTAACGCAAATTCCGATAACAGTTGTTTTCCCGGCTTTTCATGCCACTTAAAGCCTACCCACGGGAGCAACTAAAATTAGAATATCGCTCGCATAAATATTGGAAAAAACGAAACACTCGTCGAAGGTGGAGCCCGTGCAGCGGTGGTGCTGTCGCGCGCGCTCAGGGACTGGAGCCGAGGCTGGAGCTGGCGTTGTGTGCATTCAAGTTTGCTGATCCGTTTTTTTTTTCTTCGTTTCTAAGCTAATTGCCGTGGATGGTGGTGGAGTGGAGAAGAGAGAGTGTCAATGAACTGCATTTGGATCAATGTTTCGGTAAGATACAGCACATTCGCAGATTTAATTACGAATCCAAACCCGAAGATATGCCCCCTCGACGTGCTCCGAAAGGCAGAGCGGCACGAGCAGCACCAACCGAAACAGCAGCCCGAAACTAGGGCGTTTATGTCAAGGCTTAGGCAGCAGCACTTTAAATCATAATCTCGAAGTGACTGCGGTTGAGTCGCACCAGGCAGGCACACTGCTGGCGAAGTGTGTCAGTTCAGTGACAGTCTGACGTGCGAACATGACGTGATTGTTGTACGCTGCCTCGTTCGACTCGCACACACGGGGGGATACATGCGAGTACAACTGAGCGGCTTCGCGTACAAGTGCTGATGATCCATCCATTAGATGATTAATGCAGTGACGCTGCTCTTTCGGCGAACCCTTGCTCTTGGGAAATGTCTTCCGGAATGCAAATGAGTTTGATGATTTCTGAAGGAATCCTCGAAGGGGTTCTGTATTTTAGCTTTTTTTTTTTTTTTTTTGTCTGCTGGAATGATGTTCAATCCGGCATCTGTGTCCACATTCGGGCGCCAGACATGGAGGAGCGCAAATATTCGCCGAGGAAGCAGACGTCATGCGACATTTAACTCGAGAGCAGTTGCTTTTTTTTGAGAGACTATAAATTCGTTTGTCGAATAACGACGACTACAAAGGGAGAGCAGCCAATTCGATGGCTGTTGCTTGTCTCTTCTTGGAGGCCAAGCGAGGGGATGAACACACTCTAGTCCACGTTAGGGCGCCAGACAGAACGGAGCTCCATGTTTGACTGCGAATGACGCGTTCAAGGAGATGGTGTCGTTGTATGGAAGTTGTCGTGAGGACCTCTCTCTGGGACGGGGGTGTAGAATCCAAGACTCTTATTCATTGCGGCGAGCCGGCCATTAGGTTAGGTTAGTTGCGGCTGCCAGTAATGGATAAGTTTTTTAGGCTTTCTCTGGATGATTGTGTTCCCCGGTTGATTGTGCCTTCCTCAGTCACGACATTTGATCACATTCGTCGACGCTTTGAGGAAGGAGAAGACCAACATACGGCCATCTCCCGACAAGACACCTAGAGTTAGATCCACTTCACCAGAAAATCGAACCTCCTCCTGCTTATACGGTGCCTCCACACATTTCCTCTTTGTGTGGCGCCACAGTCGGAGTTGAATCTAGGTCTCAACACCATCAGGGCTCTTCAAAATCACTTGCCGCGCTGCAACTGATAGAAGAGCGAAAGCATGCACTTGTCAGCCCCTTTCATTGATCTGGCTTATCTTTCAGTTGCAGAACTTGCTTGAGTTGCAAGTGATAACGATCTTGCAACAGAAGGCATCAGATCGAACGGAAGACCGATACGCATTAGTTCTTGAAAGACCGCGGTTCGATCCCGGAGACACCAACTTTCGTTTTTTTTCTTTCAAATCTTAGAGAATGCACTAGCCGTCAAGGACATCTTCATTCGAAGTCCAATATTTGGTTACTTGCTTTGAAGCGGCAGAAGGCATAAGATCGACGGGAAGACCGGTATGCGTCGTTTCTTGCAAGACCGCATTTCGATCCCGGAGACACCAACTCTCGTTTTTGTTTCAATTCTCAGATAATGCACTAGCTGTAATTCGAGGTCCACGGGCCATTCGTGTTGAATGTGCTCACAATTGGGGGAGATTTGTTTTTCTATGCTGAACTTTGGGTCACTCACGATATCACGGTCACTGACGTCGTTCTCGGCCTGCGTCACCTTATCCACGGATGTCCTCTGTTCTGTTGTCACATTGGCTCGGAGTAGAATACTGTTTGAGTTGGGGGCAAGTTGGCAACGTGCTCCACAAGGCCTAGCGACTTTGGACGTTCGATTCGAAGACGCGTGGCTAGACTCATGTGGTGGTTGAATGACAGTTGGCCGAAACTTAGACACGCAGAACTGCTTTCAAAGGCTTCTTGACCCGATTTCGATGCGCAGGGATGATCAATGTCTTGTACAAAGTCAGCTAAATCCTTCGAGAAGGGGAAGAGAAACAGCGAAAGGCAACCTATTCTGCTTTTGGTCTCGGCACTGATGTGATGTTGGTTAGTTTGTGCTGCAGAGCTGTTGCAAGATGTAGACGAAGTGTCTGACTTCTGCGAAGCTATAGCTGGCCATCACGACGTTCTGACGAAGTCATTTGTACACATTTTAGCCGCTTCGTCTTGAGTTAATCGCTCTAAAAGAAGTGTGCGTCTTCTTCTAGGGCCTCCTCGCTTCGCAAGCCTCACCATCTCTGTTCAATTTCACGAGTGCCCCCCACAAGTCCCTGCTTTGTTTCCAGCCTTCAACAAGTGCCACCGCCGCCCACCCCTCCCCCGCAATCAAAAAGCACTGCTCACTGACAATCCACTCATTTCGCAAATTGACACCCGTTAACTGTCATTGTCGCGCCTAATGATTTCAGGAAACTGAAAATAGACTCGCCTTGACCCCAGCCACATTCATGCGTTCATTCATTCATCATTAATGGAAATTGCACTGAAAAGCATATTTTCTGCGTCAAATCTGTGTCCTTTCACGACGAGCTGGGGGTTTGTTTGTCACACCGATTGTTTATGCCGCGTGTGAAGCACTTACCGCTGTCACTCATATCCCGCGTTTCATTCTCTGCGAATGATGGCTTCATGCTGCGACTCAAGCCACCTCATCGGCCCAGCCGCTGCGCTGTTGGGCGGAGGCCGACGTGGAGACGGAGACGGAGACGGAGAAGGCACAAAAGCGCATTGTCCTTTACCGATTGTATGATGGATTAAGAAGGCGCAAACGAAGGAGACGAGGCATATTGTCAACCACAATGGAGCCATGTGTTGTTTTTGTGTTTTCTTCTCATTGCTTCTTTTTTCCTCTTCCTCTTCTGCACTCCCATGAATAGGATTTGCTGCGTTCCTTGGGCTTTTTTTTGCTTTGTTTTCCTTGAAATCCTTACGTTTTTTGCTCTTCTCTTGTTTATTGCCGCTTTTTTTTTGTATTGCTGTTGTTGTTGTCGTTGTCCCGGTTGTAGTTGTTGCCGCAAGTACATGCACAATACGCGCGACACTTATTGAGATGTTCTGCTTGGCCAGAGTGCGGAGCGGGGCATTTGCCCGAGTGTAAAAAGGCAGAAGGGTGTGACGCGGTGCGGTTTCCACGAGTGAATGGTTGCCAGTTCTGTCGATTATCTGATTGGGACTCCATTGTCTGAAGTAACACACTACACACCATCCATCGGTAGTGAAGTGAATGGGAAAAGTGGATGTGGAAGGACTTCAATTGGGGAGAACAAAACAATACAAGAAGACGAAGAGAGTAAAAAAAAAAGAAAAAGGTTTCCGATTAAATCTGAAGTGCTGTTTGTGTTCGGGGGATTGCGCTTGGGTTCTGCTGATTTTAATTTATTTTCATTTTTAATGAGTGTTGTTGTTGTTGTTGTTGCCCCGGAAAACGAGAGGGTCGATACAGAGACCAACCGTTACGAGATTTAAGGATTTTCGCCTCTTGTCGCATCTCCTGGGCCACGCCGGTGTGGGGGTGTGTCCTTAAATTGTTTGCAAGTACGACGATTTATAGCGTTTATCTCGTGGGCTTGAGGGGGGTTTGGTTGCGAAGTTAAATTATTCATCCGTGAAATGAGCTGCAATTAATCAGGGGAAATGACACGACATTTGGGTGCATTGGCGAGCAGGAGGGAACATCAAAGAAATGCGTTCAATTAGACGCAAGCACGGATGACATGCTTTGCAGTAGATTTCATGCGTTCATTGTCCTCAATTGTGTGGTGGATTATGGCTTGTGCAGTTAAGTGGTAGTTAAGTTCATCGTCTCATATTCGGTTCGCGCACGGGAGCTTTAAGTGCCTAATCTGTGGTTGATGGTGCGAAAGGTTTACTTCCTCGTTTGATAAACGTGCATTGGTTTTCGTGTACTTACTTGCTTATATCTGGAGCCTCGAGATTGAGGCTGATTTTGGTGTAACTACCAGTTAAGGTGCCATTTCCTGGCAAGCTCTTTCCAATCGCAAACGGAGATCGCTTTCTTCAATCGCAGACGATTCGCGACTGGGAGCGACGTCCTATCCTCGTACAACGTGGAAGATGATAGGAAATGCTTGCGGCTCATGGATTGGATATCGTGGACAAGTAGAGGAATTCTCCGGAAGTGAGGTGGCTACATTCGGCAGATATGAGTGGTAAGCTCCAATGATCCGACAGTTTAGTAGAAGTCATAGCCCTCGCAGCAGGCATTTGAATCAATTTTATGACTGTGCTGCAAACTACGCGTCCGACAAACGAACAACTTCAATCGACGATGTATTTAAGCGCTCGATTCTCTGTCTACTACCCTTCGACTGAATTCTGAGAAAAAAAAACAATTTGAACGAGAAACTTGGAGAATACTTGAATTGGCTCGCAATTAAATTGGTGAGTACAGCACAACGCTGAGGTCCAGCTAGATTTGCTTGCAACCAATGGACCATCACGTCCTAAATGCGGGTCCTATCTATCTATGTTGATTGAGAAACGACGCAAAACGGGGAAAGACTCAAGATTGCTTAACGCCGGTTGTGGGTGGTGGACACACCGCACTGGCAAACGAGGTGGGGCTCGAATTATAATGCAATAAGGCCACTGGTCAGGTTTGTCTAGGACCTAGCGGGTTCAATTCATCAACTGACGTACATCTTACGGGCGACGCATTTAAACGAACTAGGTTCGAAATTTGACGATTATGTGTTTGAATGCGTGCTATGATATTTTCTCGTAATAAAATAATATAGTTGTGTACGTGTGTTAACCAAAGTTCTACTCAGCCGGTTGGCATGTGCACATCTACGCAAAATTACCTTTCTAATGGATTAAGTATCATGCCAGTCGGTTGAGTAGAACGGCGTATAAACGTACCACAAAAACCGGAAGCACGTAACATAATGGACACGATCATTTCAACTATTATCTTTTTGGCAACACTGCTTTAAACAGCTGACGCACGTTTCGTGTTTTGTTTCACTGTCAAACATATTCAGTTTGGTCTATAATTTAACCATGAATCGTCTTACAAACGAACAACGCATGCAAATTATTGAATTTTATTATCAAAATGCGTGCTCTGTTAAGAAAGTTCATCGCGCGCTTCTTCCATTTTATGGTCAGTTCAGCGACGAAGCTCATTTTTGGCTCAATGGGTACGTAAATAAACAGAATTGTCGATTTTGGAGTGAATATCAGCCAGAAGCATTGCAAGAGCTACCAATGCATCCAGAAAAAGTCACAGTTTGGTGCGGTTTATGGGCTGGTGGCATCATTGGACCGTACTTCTTCAAAGATGATGCGAATCGTAACGTAACTGTGAATGGTGAGCGCTACCGTGAGATGATATCCAACTTTTTTTTGCCCAAAATGCAAGAGCTTGACTTGCATGACATGTGGTTTCAACAAGACGGTACCACATGCCACACAGCACGCGCAACAATGGACTTATTGAGGGGCGAGTTCGGTGAAAATTTTATTTCACGTTCGGGACCGGTCACTTGGCCGCCTAGATCGTGCGATTTAACGCCTTTAGACTATTTTTTTGTGGGGCTATGTTAAAGCTCATGTCTATACAGACAAGCCCGCTTCAATTGACGCATTGGAAGACAACATTGAAGCATTTATTCGTGAGATACCGGCCGAAATGTTGGATAGAGTATGCCAAAATTGGACTAAGCGGATGGACCATTTGAGGCGCAGCCAAGGTCAACCTTTGCATGAAATAATCTTCAAACAGTAAATAATATGGACCGTACTATCGATTCAAATAAAGATTTTATGCATTTTTCTGAATTTTATGTGTTTTTTTTTTTAAAAACTTTCCTAAAGCTTTTAAAAAATCACCCTTTACAACGTCGTTTAAGAAGCTTACCTCGGAAGGCTTCGCAGTATCGCATTCTATCACCCCAATTTCCAAGACCTTGTTCATGGTTTCGCGCTGTATCTCACGGATGGCTTGGATGAGATATAAGTGCTTGAATCGTTTCCGGATTGTTGGCATAACATCGGTATTTCACGGTTTCTCACAAAAAATGGGCAAATTGCAGCTTCGAAGCGGTCAATCGACATCGCCAATACGGCTGATAACACGATATGGGAATTTGGTGCGCAAAAGATCGATTGTGACATGGGCTCTGTGGCATGGCGCACCATCCTGCATGATCGAGAAGTCGTCCAAATCCATGTCTTCAATTTCAGTAAAAAAAGGTCGGTTAACATTTGTCTGTAACGCCCACCGTTGACCGAAACGTTGTTCCCAGCGAAGAAAAATGGTGTTCAATGATGCCACCACTCCACAATCCGCACCCAACTGTCACTCTCTGTGGCTGCGTTGGCTTCTTGACAAAAACGTGCTGGTTTTCCGAGCCAAATGCGGCAATTTGTTTATTAACGTAGCCGTCGAGAAGCAAATGCGTTTCGTCAAAAAAGATGATTTTTCGCCCAAAATCGTCGTCAAATTCAAACTGCTCTAAGGCCCACACTGCGAAGCGATAACGAAGCGGATGGTCGCGCGCCTTCTATTGCGTGATCTTCTCGTTAGACTAGGGCATGACATGTTGATCTGTTAAGATCTATGGCGAACTGATGTTCGTGAATTGAGTTGGACACTCTCGACCACAGCAGCCGCATTCTCATCTGTACGATGACGGGGACCATGGTTGTTATCCAGTCTCATGAACTACTCGCACAAACTTGCGTACAGCAGTCCGGTGGGTGCCTCATTTCAGCCAAAACTTCTTCTTTTCAAAAAACGCACTGTTTGGGAAACGCAGTCACTTTGGAAATAAGTTTTCAATATTTCCCAACGTAGTTCAAGTGTAGAGTGACTCTTTTCGCTCCGCGGATTTATGATACTGACTTTCTGTCAAGATTTCGAGCGGGAAAAAGCTGTCAGTGTTAAAATAGCCCATGATTTAAAAAAATACCCCTAGATGGCCCACCCTGTATGGCATGTTTGGTCGGATGAAGGCCATGTGCCAGATTCAAATTAGAGACATCCAAATCCAAATGCGACTATAGCAACAACATCCAGCCTCTTCTCATTCATTTCCGGCAATGTTACAAAGAAGAGGACAAACAACACCACCTTGCGGGGTTCCTCGTTTTAATTGCTCTCTGCAAATCTTCGTAACGCCAGTTTATGAGTGCATTACTCTCCTAATGGGTATCAATAAGGAATTCAGTACTGAAGTAAGTTCAGAATCCATCGGTTTCAGAAACAGGGTGTTTTGGGGGACGATGCGGACGATGCGGACGATGCTTACTGAGTCTGGAGGCTCTTAAGACGTCGTCTATTTTGTCGCAGGAGTATGCTTAGACATCATTGTAGTCAGAGGCACAGTCAGTAGCATCTCGAAAACTATCCTTCCTGCTCTCCTCAAGCAATTTACTCGGTTCTTGATGCCACTAGGATGGTTTGTGTTTTCCCTTCGGCCTGCTGATGGGGTATGAGATGGACATGTTTGGAGCTTTTGTGACCCTGCTCAGATTGGTGGAGTTGTTAGCATCTGGCGCAAGAGCGGCAACGATCATCAGCTCGACGAGTCTTTTCCACAGTTAATGAATAACTTTTCCCTGAATGCCAACTCCAGTAGCAGTTGTAGTTCATCTCCTGTTCAAAGAGATCCTGGAACCAGCTACATGGGCTTGTGTCAAAGAAGTAGTGGCCGGTTGCCACCATTCACCTAATGACATGTAATCGGACATCAAGAACGTCCTGCGTTCTTTCCGGCTTCATTCTCCAGATCCTAACTAACTCCCAAAAATGCAATGAAACTCTTCACCACCTCTCCCTACCAACTACCGTCCACGGACAATGAGAATGTGAGCAAAAATCTGTTCCCAGCCCACAGCCGCAACCTCTGAACGTGAAGTCATAGACCTCCGAAACAGAACCCCACTAAAAACTATCAAGCATCGAGTAATAACCACTCGTCCGGTCAGAAGCTCTTCACATTCCAATGAATTCCGATTCGAAATCCGAAACTAAAAAACCAACCAGAAATTCAAACCCCAAGAGTCAGAGAAAATGGAAAAAAAAACAGAAATTCAACTTCAAACCATTCGTATCCATTAACCATGACAAGTTTCCACGATAAATTTCATCCGAGAAGGCGCATCTTTCGATAGACCACCGCCGCACAATTAAAACCACCGCAGTGATTGTAAGTCCTGCGATATCCTTTTACAACTATTCCACTACCCCCACCCCCATCTAGGCAGTAACCGCAATACGCTGCGGATGCATTCGTCGGCACAGCAAAAGTTAACTAACGAGAGTCTTTAACGGGCGACGGGGCTGGGACTGGGGCGATGGCGGTGGCGCTAGTGAGCAAAAAGAACTCATTGCATTCTGAATTGACTCTCCTGCGAGCTGAATGGATTGAGCAGTGCACAGGGGAACAAAAAAAAACCTCAATGGCGTTCCAAATAAATAAGCAAAAGCCTGTCCACCCCAACAAACAGCAAAGGGTAAAATATAAAAAAAAAACCCAGCACAAGCCGTTTCGAAACTTCCGCGTTAAAGCCATAAATTAGGCCCTAAAGTTTACTCCTGCGCTCATCCATTCACGATGGGAATTTCTGTGTTGTTTTCGTAATTTTTCCCCATTCTCCGTTTGCCCGCTCATTCGTTCGTTGCAACGGCCGTAGCGCTGCCGATGAAGGTTAAAACCACTGGCATTAGCATTGCTCGGCGCTATGTGGCTGTGTGTGCTGCCAGATCCAATGTTTATCAAAGGTGAACTCTTGTGCACAGAGGGCACCCCGAGCGGTGGACCGACTGCGACGATGACGACAACGACAACGACGACAGGCTACGAACGGCAGACCGAATACATCCCCCATCCGAGCGACACCATCGACAAGTCAACACAGACGATGAACGGGTCGAATGGGGGGCGGGAGTTGAGTGAGTGCGAGAGAGAGAGAGAGAGAGAGTGGCAGAGTAGTGCACGGCCCTAATGGGGCGCGCCAGGGGGTGGTGTGTATCCAGACAAGAATAATTGTGTTTGTCGAACGACTATCCAATGACTTAGTGAAAGGGGATGTTGGTTGGTAACGTGAAAATCCGACCGCTTAGAGATGGATCCCACTGGCGATTTCCGGTCTCGCTGATGCGAAAAGCCATGGCGACCCACCAACTTCCCGCCACCCACCGTTGCGGTGTGTCTGTGTGTGAGAGGTGATTCCTGGCCAGCCAACGAGGGAATTTTCCGCCAATATTCAGATGTGCAAAACGCCGGGGTTGGAAGTGCGAGAGAGCGCCTCCGAGTGGAGGATATTTGGAAAAAGCTTTCGTTAATATTTTCCCTTCCTCTAAATCGTTTTTGCTGTTTTTTTTTTCTTTTTTCTTCTTTTGTTGCCTTTGCTTCTTTTGTTTGCTCTCCTCTCGAAGGATAAAGGAATCAGTTGTGTTTGCATTACATCATTGGCTTGAGAGGAGTACACTCGCACACATACACACAGAGCGGCCGATAGAGGTCCCTTTCTGGTCTCGTTCCCGTTTAAGTGTTCATGTTTATTAAATTGAAAGCAAATTCCATTTGACTTGCATTAAAACTGAGCCGATAAGTGGCCGGGGCATTACTTTTAGAATTTAATTTAGTCCTTGATGGATTTTCGGGCGTCTCTTTTGCTGTGTGCCCTGTGTGCCGAGGAGGGGCGAGCCCAGCACTTTTTTGGCATTCAATTAGAATCAGTGTCATGGTGAAGTGAGGCATAATTTGTTTGCTGCTCGTCCGTCCTGTCTCCATGTCTGTCCGTCAATTGCGTGCGATAGGTCAGAAAGTGGGTGTGTACATATCTGGGCGTTCCGCAATCGACACTCGCACGCACAAAGGGAGTTCTTGGGATTATTCCTCCAGGCCTACGACGACGGGATGCACATTGTTTCCCTTTTTTTTTTCCTTTTCTCCGTCTTCTTCCAGAGATATTTTGAAAATCAAATTATTTTTTGCTGAAAATTGAATTTTTAAGGATACCACCATCACCAACAATTGCATGTGTCCCCGGCTGCTAGGGGGAAGTTTTGATTACACCTATCGCCCGGAATCGAAGTGCTTCGTTAGGTATCGCAGCGGAGAGCTGGAGAACTGATGGCTGAGCGCCACCCGCCGAGATGAGAGAGAGAGATCCTTGCCGGGGGAGGACAATAAACCTTCGTTCGAGTGGAATTTGATTTTGAAAGTAAATCCAATCATGGGATAATTTCGCCGGAGGCTGTCTGTGCGCGACGGAGGATGAAGGAATACGGTCTCTGGAATGAAGCATATGCACCAGGAAGGAAATGGGGTTCTTCTCTGTTTTCACATGGAAGTGGTTGGGAGTTCTATATTTAGCAGCAATTGTGGGCGGGGTATGTGCGGCGTCTTTAAAAAACATTTTGACATCTGTTCGTTTGAATGGAATGATGTGCTGGTGGTAAGTGCCGTCTGACAGAAGTCACTGCTTCTTTGGATTCTGAGGGGTTGCTCTGGGACATGAGTCCTCGATGGAAGGACTGTTTGCAGTACACTTTCACTCGACAGTGTGTTTGGTGAAGACGACAGTCGCGAGGGGAGTGTGTTAATAATTCATGCATCGCAGAACTTTAGGTGGTTGGGTGTAATAGTGACTTGGTGGCATTTACAGACGTACATACGTCGGGATCTGGCCTCTTTGGGGGACTTGTTCGACTGTTTTTGATTCGCTTTTAAGGGCGATGCATCTTGTTCTTGAACCATTTCCCATTTGGCCCTCTTATGCGCTTCAGAAATGTACAAAAACGGAATACAACATTTCCGCGGCACGAGGTCTATTCCTTTATGCTGCAACAAAGTTAGTGGAAAGCTACTTCCAAAGTAGCTCAGTCGGTACGAAGTTTTAAGTTGCATTTCTGTCGAACAGCAGTTGGTGTTCGCAGGATTTTGAGACTGGCTTGCTGATTGGCAACAGAGCCTTCCCGTGTTTGTCATGTGCCCCGTCATAAAATACAGCAGTTCTTGATAAAAGTGTGCCAAAAAACCCGAGAACATTAGCACCAACTAGTGAAGAAGATCCCAGCAACTCATGTGTATTCGCTTACGGGTTCACAATTTACTCATAAATTAAAGCAAAATATAACCCACTTCGTTAGAGCAGCTGGAATTCGAGGAAAATTTTGTAAAATTTTTTTTTATAAATACGTGCTGCCAATTTTTGTGGTACGCTTATACGCCGTTCAACTCAACCGAATGGCATGATAGTCACGCCATTGGAAAGGTAATTTCGCGTAGATGTGCACCAAATCCTCCAAATTAAAATGCCAGCAACGCAAACAGGACCAAAGATCGCACGCAGCGTGCGAACTTTTCTCTCGAACAGACCAAGAGCGTCTTTATCTTTCTGTAGAGGCTTCCCTCACATAGAGTTGGACAGGGGTGATCAAGGTGTTATATAATGCCTGTTTGGTCCTTCGAAAGAGGACTCTACTACACAACTCCCTCTTGAGCAAGAGTTATTCTGCGTTTAATCCCGGTACTGGTAGTATTCGTACTGTTTACTTAGAAGTCGAGGAAGACGAAGTCCTTAACTACCTCGAAAGTGTATCTGCCTATGGTGACGTTGTGGCCAAGTCGTTTATGGGGCGCCCTTCCTTGAAGGCAGCTTCGTTTTACCCTCATTCATGGCTAAACCCATTTTGGTCGCCTCCGATTCAGTACCAGCAAGCGCTTCATTGACGGCTCGCTATGTTCTGGCAATCACGTCAATGTAGGCCGCGTATGCTAGCAATTCTACGGATTATTGGAAGATCGAGTCTCTTATGGCGTTCTGCATGACCTTCTCCAGAATGATGGTGAAGGCGTCACATGACAGCCAGTTGTCTAAATCCTAAATCCTTTGAAGGTCTCGGTGAGTTCGTTTCTGACTTTGATGGAGCGGACGAGTTTAACAGGAAAACTAGACACGGTGCTGTATAGCTCGTCTCGTCATATGCGGCCTCGAAATCGACGAATAGGTGGTGAGGGTCGATTGGCATTTCTTCGGTTTCGTTTAGCAACTACCGTAGTGTGAAGAATTGGTCGCTGGCGGACGTCCCTTGCCTAAAGTCACACTAAGATGGACCAGATTATTCACGAAATGGTATCAGGCGCTAACATCTCGTGGAGGGAAAGACGGTTATATCTGCCTTGTAGGCGACACGTTGTCTATTAAGGGACTTCACATTCCACGTACAGAATCGACCGTCGTCCTTTCCATGGTCATCAGTAGTAGGGTTATCCGTATCCGAGGCATGTGGTTGCCTCTGAACAATTGGTTTTTTTACACGGCGGGGAAGTAAACCCCGCACGAAACGAGTGCGAGTCCTCCTTTAAACCCCTGGACAGACCACTGTAAAAGTACATCAGTTCACCTGAAGAGAATTGCCGTAGAGGCTATCCAAAGATGGCGCCACGAGGAGGCTGTATGTCAACTTGAGCCGTGCTTTTACAGGGATCTCGATTCAGTGGAAAGCGATCAGCAACCTTGCCCCCGATACGCGGGACCATGCCTCATCTCGGCAATAACAAGAAAATTCACAAAGTCCTAGAGAAGCCAATGCATCCTGAAAGTGTGACTGTTTAGTGTTTTTTTTTAGAGAATTACTTGAATTAAAGAAACGTTGCAGTGAGCAATGGTGAGTGTTAACGAAGCACGACAACCCTATCCAGCTGGATTCCGGCACGAATGGGCTACGTGTCAAGCCATCTTACAGTCGATTTATAGGAGACTAGGTTTTGACGGAGCTTAGCCGAGATTTCATGGCAATTCTAGACCTTCACCGTTCACCGTTCCGTATTTCCCATGTTGGCCCTTTGGACATTTGTTCGTAGAGTAGCTTTGCTTTGTTCTTCAATCGGTTACCACATGGCCTTAGATTTGTCATTGTAAGCCGTCATATTAGAAACACAGAAACCTACTAGCACACAGATGCCGCTTTAAGTCTTCACCGGAAACGGAGATGATGGCTCCAATGGATCAGACACCAAACTTTCGCAGAGACTCTGCTTTCACTATCTCCAATGCTTCTTCGCTCGGTCTGGCTCCTTTCCCTCACTCCATTGCAAATCACCTCTGACACAAATCTGGCGTCCTTGAGTCATGGGACCTCTAATGCTTCCACTGTCTCACATCTGGCTGCTGTGTCTGTTGGAAACCACTGACAGCTAGTCAGTGGAGTGAGGCATCTTTGTTGGATCAAGATGCAACATTTCTTCCAAGTCAAACATCAGAATTTCTTCAACCGCAGGCCTTTGTCGACGATTTTTTGGCCTTATCCAGCAGACTGGCTGCGGGTTTCTCAGCTCCCTTCTCGAGCTCGTGGCGACTGTTTTCATCTCCATTTCGACGTTTATGGTTCGCTAGATCGGAGAGCAGTCATATTTGGTCGCGCAGAAGACTTATAGGGTCAGTGGTCAAATATGAAGAACCAATCGAATGGATGTTGGGGCATGCCGAGGCTCTAACTCGTTCCTTAAGCAGCAAAAGCGAACATTTGTCGAGATAGGTCACTTCGCCGAGATTTATGCCGCCCTTTGCCTTCCTAAAAGTGCCAACGAATGTGATCAAATGTCGTGAATAAGGAAGATGGCTCCGAAAATGTGTTTTATTTCCGAATCAAACGCCATGTTTGTACCGATGAAGGAACTTCTGAATTTTAAAAGCTTCTGATTGAATTGACTTCGCCTCTCGTTTGCCACAAACAATGCTGCATAAACATAACTCACTCTTAAAGCTCACTAAGCGTCTCCGTCGAGCACGCAATTCGATTGAAGACTGTCCATTCAAGACGACGTCCTTCTTATGTTGTCTCACTGAATCGTCTACAAGGGGTTTATTCGGAGTCGTAACTCAAAGCCGAGTCCAAAGCCATAGAGATCCTAATTCATAAAACGTGTAGTATGCGGCCTACTCCGTGATTTGATTTCACGTGAATATAATTACACGTGCCTCCCTATGTTGTCTCACTGTCACAGACTTATCCGTATCGCGTCCTAAGCCAACCACGTGAAATTAAAATATGCTTGAAATAGTATGTGGCGTACTCCCTGATATAATTTCACGTGTATTTACAATTTTTTACCAGATTTCAATTTCAACCTAAAATTTCATATAAATGTCCACATGCCACATCACGCACTCACTTCCAGATCCCGTGCCTGTTCACGTATATTAAACACGCACACGTAATCACGTGAATTAGATGTACGCTCCGAATCTGAGGCTTTAGACTCAAGCATCCCTGCAGATGTTCATCCAACAGGTATTGCCCTAAACTTGATTTTGTGACAAGTACCTATTGCCTCCCCTCTCCGTCCACCCACCATCGTTGACCATCGGGCATCGGCACAGAGAAACTCTCAATAAATCATCGCGTAACCATAAAACGCGAAACCATCATCTCGGGCGTGATTATCGAAATCTAAATAAGCATCTGGTCCTGGGGGCTAGCTTGCCGCTGCTGCACATGCGCAATTACGACGCCCCGACCTACGTGGGATTGCCGGCGCGCGGTAATTTCCTGAGACACTGCAGTCTTCGTCGTTGTCGTTGTCGTCGTTTTGTGTGCCACGCTACAATGCGGCGGCGGCGTTGCTGTTGTTTTTGTTGCTTTTTCTGAATTATTTTCGATTTCACCCCGGAGGGTGAATTCGAATTTGTATTCGGTTTCGGATTTCTCCGTTCGGTCGTCACATCTTCTCCGGATTTTCGTTCCGTCGGGTTTTTGTTGTACCCCCGCCCATCGTGTTCTGCCATTTGTCGTCGTCTTTTTTTTTACGATTTTCCATCGATAAAGCGCGACGTTTTGTGTGATTTTCCCTGTCGATTCGGTATCGGCTCGGTCACGTCAATGAAATAAATTGATTTTGCATGATTTAAGAACTTTAATGACGGACCGGGCTGGGAGATGTGCCAACGATGATGATGATGATGATGATGGTGGCGGCGGCGGTGGTGGTGGTGGCGTGAAGGACGTCGATGACCTCTACGGGGCATTAATTCGTGGCGGTATAGAGGCCGACCGCGCGCGTAGTCAGCTCTCTGGGATGTTTCGGCGTGATATGGCGGTTGACTGAATGGATGTGATGGTAGCGCAATTAACCGAAATGAAATCACGATGCATGAACAGTGTAATTGCTTTATTAAAAGGCCATGCCGCTATGCCTTTAAACACTCGAGCACAATGCGCCGACTGAGGGTGAGGAGGGAGCCTGGGAGGCAACGAGGCGGCGCGGGACCTCGAATCGAATCAATTGGAGCGACAAACAGCCGTGGTGTCGATGATGTTCGATGCGATCCGAACGCTCTGGGGTGCTGTAATTCGGGGGGAACAGCAGCAGACGGATATGGGCCACTAAGGAGGTGGCTCGTGGAGTGTTGTGCGGACGTGTGCGATGAGTTGATCCAATGACCTCTTGTCAATTGTTGAATATGCCTTGCAGGTCTCTCGTTGCGCATCGACTCGATTGATTTGATTGGATTCAAGGCGTCCAGAGGGTGATGCGACGTTTGGTGAGGCAATTAGGATGGAGTTGGGTGGGAAAGGGATTTGATCGAGAATGCCAGTCGTTCCTGGGAAGATTGACAGGGGCAGGGAGTCAGGGAGGGAGACACCTTTTTCCGGAGGATGTTTTGTCGTCCACTCACGCTTGTTCACCCCACTCTCTCTTGTCATCGCACGAAATGACTTCCCTTTTGACAAACGCCCGACAGACCGCGTCTGAAACCCAATGCATTCCCCGGCAAAAAACCCACAAACTAGTGCCTCCGTCCGCCTGAATGCATGACCGCACCTGACATTCCTGACAACCTTCATTGTCCTGCCAGTCTGCCATCCAATATCCCCCAACAGCCGGTGAAACCAAGGCGATCGCCTGTCTGCCCATTCCAGGGCAGATCTCCTTCCGAGAATCTAATTTAAAATTACCGACGCAGCTTCGTGTGCACCTTCTCTCGCCTCCTGTCAGCCTTAATCCGCTTTATATGAACATTAATTCACGCTACACCCTGTGGCGAAGATTGGTTATCAAAACAAAAACGTACGAAGAACGACCGGAAAGCAAAAACCCGAAAATACAGGAAAAAGTGACAAAAATCCAATTTCACGAAGTGCGACAAGGATTCACGTCCCTCCCATGAACACACACAAACAGGTACACCGTGCAGGACGAGCACACGCTCCTCACGGTGGGGGATCATCAGTGCGGTGGGTGGGGTGATATTTATGAAACCCAAAGGGTTGTTAATTTAATTTAGACGCAAACTGAACTTTACCGCCTCGTCCTGGCCCATCCCCCATGTTTGCTGCCCTGAATGAGTATTTACGTCCCCCCGACCGTGCACAACAGCCTTCCCGGCCGCAATAGACACGACCAGTGGGCTCATTGACAGCGCCAAAGTCTCGTTTCCCATCACCTCGGCACAAGCAAGCAAAAAAAAAAGCAGAATCATTTAATTGTGCACTTGTCACGGGAGTCGGCAATAAACTGTGCGGCGGCGCTGCGGAGCACAATGCGAGCTCTTTGTAAGGGACAGCCAACACCAGTCCCCCCAGTCTGTGGGGGGAAAAATGTGGAAATTGAAATTGAAATTCCCTCTCGACAATTGTAGAATTTTAATTCGACGGTGGCGCCGATAGCAACAATGCCATCGGCGGCCATCACCACCGCGCCGTGGTGTACTCTCGGGGGCGAATCAATCTTCTTCAGCAGTCCATCAGGAGCAGAGCGCCAGCAGCAGTCATCGTCACCCAGTGTCATCAGACACTTTGCTCGCAATAAATTCCCGCCTCTCCGCCCAGAGGACAGCTTAAGAAGGATACAAATTAAATGAAATTCATCCTCAATGGGCGAGCGGGGTTGGTTGTTGTTTTCTTGCTTGCCCGCCACCTTGGAGCGCGACAAGACGATGCGATGGCAACTGATCGATTGGAACTGGGAACGGGGGGGAGGGTGAATATCCGAAACAATGGATTGGCCTGTTGGCCGGTCGGTGTCTGCAGGTGTCTCCCTGAGAAGGGTTTGAATAGATGCCAGGCCAGGGTGGGTGGGTGTTGTGTTTGTCTTGCCTTTACCTGGAATTCAACATGAGGGAGGGTGGAGGTGGATTTGAGGATTTATTGACCGAACGCTGGTTGGTGTCGAAGCACGTTTGGGCTCTGACAGGGCAGGGGTGGCAAAGAAGTCAAACGGCAGAAAGGCGGAATATTCTGAATGGACCCCCTCCGGTCGGGGATTAACGAGATTCATACTGCCGCACAGTGGAGAGTATGAGACCCTGTTGAGCTTGCAGAGAGAGTGACGGTTTTGCCTCCGCCCAAGCGAATTTAAGAAACCAGACTTAGGGGCGCACGAACACTAAGCTGCTCGTACAAATAAGACACAAAATGTCTGAAAAATGAGAGCTCATCGCGTCGTGTGAAGAAGACGTGATGCCATTTCTTCTTGACCAAAGTCTTGACTCTGTCTTCGACCAGCTTCAGTTACCTACTTATTGAGAAATAGCGTCAAAAGCTGACATATGTACATCTTGTCGGGAATTCAGTCTAAGGCAGCGTGAAAGCAGAGCAATCCATTGGTCATCTTTAAAAAAAATGATTGGTCACTTGATATGTGCCTCTCGGGTAGTGATTCACGTCCATTGGAGTTCGTCTTCACTCGTCAGGCGATGGAGGACCGGATCTTGAGCAAAAGCTGCCTTCCGGCGTTCCGACGATCGTGGACACCCTGCTTCCCATTGCTAACACCAAGCTGTCCTCCAGCGTGGTCTTCAAACCAGAGTTCGGTCTTCTTCTCCTCGGACCAGGAGGCGTGGATTTGAAGACTCTCTTAGCTGGAGCCCTGGTCTGCCTAACCTCGACGTAGCCGAGCCAGTACACTCGACGGATTTTTGCCTTCCAGACCATATCTTGGTACAGCTCGAAGAATTCGCGGCTATGTGGTTTCCTACGTTCGGCTTCCTCGCAGGCAGGACCATGTATACGACGTGAAATTTTAGAATGAGCTCTGCTATTTTGGTCATCGTTCAGCTTTCGACTCCATATAGCAGGAGCATTATTCTGGCCCTTCAAGGCAGGCGTCCACCACGCTGCCATTTGTGTGGTTCACGTTTGCACAATGTTACACAAACTCCTTAACTATCACAGGATTCTAGCTGTCGATCGTAATGTCTTGTCCCATGTGGTGTGTGACGGAGCTATGGTTGTTCGACAGGCTATACTTCGTCCTATCCTCATTTTTAATACCATCTCGTGTCGCTTGTCGTCGGACGGCACGACGGCGCCATCGGGCTTCTCATTTACCCGGGATGTCACTGTGACCTGGCCTTCTAACGACGCTAGCTCAGCTCGGAATTCCTGTATGCACCAGTTTTGAAGAGGAAGTAATGGAGGTACTAGCTTTGATGGCTGCTTGGCTGTCAATGCATATGACTGCCTTGAAGACACGCTTTCTGAATTGCAAATAGTTCCGCCTGGACAACACTGGAATTGTCCTGCAGTCTGTAGGCTTTGGAAATGTTCATGAATTCCGACATTTTAGAGCCGTCAGTGTAACTTGGCCCTATCCCTGCACATCTGCCCGCTATGTCATTCCGTTCTTTCGGGGATGAGAGTGTGAAAGCCGTTTGATAGAAGTCTGGGGACTGTGTAGTCTATATGATGGTTCTGTGACCATAGGATTTTTATGTCCACCACCCAGCCTCTCTGAGGTTTGCGCTGTAATGGGTGTAATGGGTCTAAAGATAGGGTCGCCTTTTTTTGCCCAAATTTATCAGCGACCCGATTCGAAAGCAGTCATATTTTGCGAGAAGCAGATGAACATTGTGAGCAGCGAAGCACAGTGACCTCAGCCATCAGTCCATGTCGAAGATGAAGGCAGGGAACAGGTCCTAATTATGGACTGTCCAAATCTTGGTAACAATGTCCTTTTTAAAGTTCGTCCCAAAATAAAGACTCCATTTGAAGATAGCTGCTTCTTGGCCAAAATTTAAGTCTTACGGCCTTCCCACGGCAGATTACACGCATCAGAACTGCAGCCCATGCAGCACTTCTAGTAATAACCTGGATTGCAGGACTTGGACTGTCTGACCACGGAAATGAAGACAACGTGAGACGTGAGGGTACTGGGCTATTGAATTTCTTTGACAGCCTTCAAGGTGCTACGTGCCACAATGGCGGCAGAACTACTCGAATCATCATCATCGTCTGACCCGCATGATCCACTAAAGCGGTCACGGAGGCGAAAAAGCCCGCATGGGAAGTCTCCAGGCCACCCAACGATCCTCCGCCATCGACTCTAACTCATCAGGAAACAGGCGAGCTTTTAGACTTGGTCCAACCACCTCAGCCGGGGTCTGCCAAGCGGTCGCCTTCCGAATGGAATCGCATTCAAAGCACTCCCCGGAAGTCATGAAAATGAGGATACTCGTGCCACGTGACCAAACCAACGAAGCCTAGCCCTTTCCGTTCAAAGAAGCAGCTGCTCTACATGGGGTTCCTCGCGTACTGCAGTGTTTCGCACCCTATCCCGTCGAGCAACTCTCACAACAGCACGAAGAAATCCCATTTGGGCAGCTTGTACTCACGATCTTATAATGGGACAACCCAGTTTGCCAGTCGCCACCATTTCCCAGGCCACCTTAATGACACGAGAGAGCCACAAAACTCCCTCATTACCCATGACCTTAAGCATTTCTGGCCGGATTTCATCCACACCAGCGCATTTGCCAACTTTTGGCGATTCAAGCGTCCAAATGACTTCCTGCACCGTTGGACTGTTTTCCGCCCCACTCAAGACTACGAGTCCGCCATCCTCAGTGCCCTGTTGGGGCTTGAGCAGCTCCGAAAGGTGCCATCGAAGCATAGACCTTTCCGTTGGAAGAAGAAGCAGTTGCTCAGCATTAAGTTACTCGAGTACCTACTATTTGGTGTTTTTTTTTTTCACCCTATCCTGGCTGGTATCTCCCGATCTCATTCATTCGTTTCACAATTGACGCAACTTGGCCTATAGTACAGGATAGCTCAGCATTACTCCTCTCATCACGCGTGAAAAAGACCCCGCGGCACTTGAACATCTCCACCTGCTTGATTGGGGCTCCGCAAACATGTAGAGTGCATTGAAAAGGCGTCCTCGAGTTAAATTTCCTCACTCCTCCTCCTCCTCCTCCTCCTCCTTCTCCTTCTCCCCTCCCTCACAGAAATCGAATCAATTTTAATCTAGCCACGATTCCCTGAGAAACCAACGAAAACTTCGCCTAAACCATGCGACACCGGGAAAGCACACATATGTGCCTCGGCAAGTGCCACCCGAAACCTCGGCTTGTTGCTTTGGGAAACTCTTCGGAGAATCTCACCCACTCAGCTGTGTAGACACAGTATCCCCCTAAGAATGACTGTAAACCAATCCCCTCCCCCTCCCCCTGCTCCGGGATTTCAACATTCTATCCCGTTTAATATTTGGTATTCACGTTATTAATTCCTCCTCTTCTTCTTGTGCTCTTCTCTTTGCAGGTAAAATGTTAAAAATTCCATCAAGTTATCTTCATTTAAAATTCCTGTCGGCAATCTCAACCTTCGTTGTTGTCGTGCCTCCCCATCCGTCCAACACAGATCCAGGTGCAGGGGCTGTAAAACCGAAATGCCTTGGTAAGTGTGTGTTCCAGGAGTTTTCCCATCATTATACAGCGAATTGATTAGATCTCCGGCGACACGTGACATGGCATTCTTAAGAGATCCTCCATCGTTCAAGCACACACACACACACAGTTAGCGGCTCAGAGGTAAATCCTTTGGCCCCGAAACTCCCTCGAAAGCAAATAGAATCAACCCACGCCCACGCACACACACACACACACACAGGGCGAAAGAAGAGTATTAATTACCCGGTTGCCACCTCGAAAGTTCACAAATCATTTAGAAACCTATCGCAATCATCCTTGAAGCGTAGTAAATTAACACCAGCACACGTTGAAACGCTAAAACGCTCGAAACTCTGGAGCGACCGAAGCTCTGAACCCGAACCCACTCACAAATGGAAAAAAAAGGAAAAACCGAGGCGAAAAACTAAAGCGGAACGCCGCTGCACGCTGGTGGAGCACGAGGAGCATGTGTCGGTTGCCCCATAGCTTTGGGTCCGCATTAGACACGCTGCATTGGTGCCTCGTTCGTCTGGTGTGCCCTCGCCCTGCACATCGGATACCGAGTATCGGATACACCACATCGCATCCGTGGAGTGTAGTTAAAAGTTTTTCATGCATACGAAATGTTCCTCGTTCGTTTGACTTCATCATTTGATTTTATGTGCTCCGAGATCCACGACTTCAGCGGCAGCCTGCTGGCGCGGATGTGGATGACGATGACGATGTGGTCCCCTTGCGATTCCCGATTCATCCTGCAGCTCCCTGGCTGTGGTGGGAGTTGGGTTTTTTTCTTGTGTTGTTTGCTTTTTTACGAGTCTCTTCGTTTTTTTTTTTTTTTTTTGTTCATTCCACGTTGACGTTTGAGTGGAATCGACGGAAGGAGAAGAAGCGACGGGACTGCCTGACTGACTGACTGACTTCAAGTTCCGTTGCAAAACGGGGTCCTGTGCTCTATCGCACAGATCCGCCATCACCTCGCTCAGTTATCACGTACTGGCAGCGACGACTATCTAAGACAAAACCAAACCGAAACACAATCCTTTTGGCATGTCTGCGAACGACGCGAACTGCCATGTTGTGGCGCAAATTCAAATTCAAGACTGCACAGGCACGCCAGACAGCCAGCGGGGACCGGGCCCCGGCTGTACCTTGGGATATTTGTAATCAGATTTTTTCCGGTTGCATTTTAATAAATGTTGGGTGTCTGTGCCTCTGGTTCCTTGCGCCTGGACAACGGAGCGCATTTGAATAATTTCTCTTGTCCCCTTTGGGGTGGTGCCCCAGGCGAGAGATAGATAGCCTTCGGCGTGGAGTGGAAGATACCCCGGATGGAATGCGGCACAAGCATGCACACAGCCCGACCAACAGACAGACAGAGCAGTTCAATTGGTCAGAGCTGGCAAATCATTTGCAGATGGAATTTATTGCGGAGCACAGACCGTTCAGCTGTCTCGCAGGCGAACATGGCCCATCCGTGGATGGTTGCGCGACGACAAAGATCATCGCTGGTCGGTGCTGTGCTATGCTGTGCGCGCGAGATTGCGTTATGCTGTCGATTTGATAAACGGTAATGGGATTAGTCGCTAATATGGCAGATGTGGTGTATGAACGCTGCTTCCATTTGTGGCACTGCGGAGCTGTTTATTGCATCGGGTGTGCGGAATGGACTCGGCCAAAGCATGGGAACACTTTAAAAGGGTCGACAGAGTTGCCATGTGACCCGAGATGGCCATATTTGCTCGATCTGAGCAGTACATTCCTTTCGGGGACGAGTTGCAAGAGGTGAGTGAAAGTTTCGGAGAACTGCGACGAAAGACTAATATTTGTGCCGCTTAATCTTCGAAGTGACAGATGTGAAAACACTCGCCAGGGTGGCCTTGATCCGGTTTGTTGACCCAATTGAGATTTTTCGGTCACAATTTGAGCTTCATTGCCTTGAACTGGCCTAAATTCCAATTTCTGACACACATAAGTGCCCTTTAAGTGCCTTAAACGCGGGCTCATCCATTTGCAAATCCGTGCAAAAGAGACAACACTCGCTTGCTTGGACAATCACAACATCTTCACTGAAGGCTTTAGGCGTTAAAGTGATCCCATCAAGTGCCACTGTAAGTACCTTACTACGTTACGCCTACATCAAGTGTGGTATGTTGGCTGTACACAATAATAGTTAGACCCATCCTAACATATGTAGAATGTCTGCTCCGGTGACAAGAGCTGGGAAAATATCCATATTTGCACAGCTGACGAAAGTTCAGTAATCAGCTCGGCTAGAAAAAACAGGATCGCCTAGAATGCGACGAAGGACAGCTCTCGAGGCTATCCTATTCCTCTCGCCACTCGGCGTCGTCAAAAGTAGCAGACTGTCACCATCGTCTCAGAGACTCAGAGAAGTAGTATATATTTAGAAGGACGTAACACCGAAAAAGACATGTGGCATAGGCGGATGCTAGCAGCCGATGGAGAATTGCTCTATTCAGTGACAGAATGAATGCTAGGCTGGTCCGCCTAGATTGTTTTATATTGCCATAGACAGCCGCCAATCATCGTCGCAGCGTTGGATATCCTGAGTATGACTTCGAAACTTGTGAGGTTATGAAGAAATTTTAGCGAAAGGCTGTATTTTAGACGACGCCGTAAAAGAAGCTTCGACTCAGGAATATGGCTTCAATCCCCAGCACGAGCCGCTTTCATTACAACGTGAGAGAGTAGGATTGTATAGGACTTATTTCGAAAGTGAGTGATGTGTAGCCCACTCAGTGCGATTTTTGAAAAGAAAAAGTTTTGGCCGAAATATAGCACCCAACGCGACTGCTGTACTCAAGTTTGTGCAAAAAGTTCGTGAGACTGGTGCACCAACAAGACTTATGGTCCCGTCGTCGTGCGGTGTGGAATGTGATGGGAATGTAACTGCCGTGGCCTTCTTCGAAAATGAGGCTGGGAACAACGTTTCGGTCAACGGTGGGCGTTACAGAGCCATGATAACCGACTTTCTTTTACTGAAATTGAAGAGATGGCTTTGGACGAACTGTTTGAACACACAGCCCAAGTTACAATCGATATGTTCCGAACAAAATTCCCAAATCGTGTGATCAGCCATCTTGGCGATGTCAATTGGTTGCCTCGGAGCAACGATTTTACCCTTTTTTTGTGGGGACCGATATTATGCCAACAATCCGGAAACGATTCAAGCACTTGAGGCCAATATCATCAGTTACAGCCCGAAACCATTAACATAGTCTTGGAAAATTGGGGTAACAGAATACGCTACTGCGAAGCCAGCCGAGACAGCCACTTGAACGGCGTTCTATTTCATAATTAATGGGAATGTTTGTTCCCAAGTCGAATACTACTTAAGTCGAACTCCCTCTAACTCGAACTGATTTTGATATTCCGTGAGAATTCGACTTCTACTGTAATTATGGTACAAATGTGATATGCAGAAAGTTGTGGACCCGAAAGGTGGCACTGTTGTTGTTTTTGAAAAAAATTATTTAAAACCTGTAAGCTCGTTTAATTATAGGTTTTAGTAAAGCGAATCTGTTATCTATATATCCATTGTGCCATTGGAACCAAGTCGTTTGTCATTAGCAGCAGCTAGAAGCTGCAAGGACACCCGTCGCCGAACCTACATAAGACTACATGTTGCGCCTGTGCTTGAAACGTGTTCCAAATTTTAATCCCTTTGTAGCTTAGGTTAGGTTAGGAAGGTGGGCTGCCAGCGAAGACCATGTTGGTCCATTATGATACGCAAAATCAGAATACTACCACTGATCGACAACTCTAGTCATAGTGTCGTTGAATTGATCCCAACGGCAAATGGTGACCAGACCAGATTTGAAAACCGGATAAAGTGTACTAACTTTTCTTTCACTGGGATTCGAAACAGGGGCCCCTCTAATTAGGGGCAGACACTCAACCAACTGTTCGTTTGTATCTTACGTCTAAATCTAAATTTGCTTTGTTGTTCTGTTCTGATCGAAAATTAGACGAATTCTAGATTCATTCTGAGTTATTTTTGGTTAAGGCCCAAAACGTTGAACTCTCTCCAACTAACTGCTACAGAACTCGATTCCCCATCAACTGTTCTGCGTCACATTTGTCTTGGGCATCCCTCTGCTCTGCCAGCCTGGGTAAGCCGATTCTACTGCATGGCGTAATTCGCAATGGAGTTGTGTTCGCGCTGTGGGGTGTGTCCAAATCACTGTCACTTTCTCCTTCGTATAGTGATGTTTATTGGTTACTGGCCCGTTCTCGGGTGCAATTTCGGGTCGACCAAAAAATCTGAGAATGTCTGTTTACCAAAAGTAGCTTTCGAGTGGTAATGGTGTCCACTTTCCAAGTTCTGCATCCATAAAGCAGCACCGATTCTACGTTGGAGCGGAACAGTTCGCAATTTCGTTCTTCAGCTGACTGCTTTTTTCGAACGCAGTTTGAGCCTGCACACATCCAGTTCCTTGTCACCGACACCACATATCCTAAATATGGAATAGAGCTATTAATTTTATTCGCTTAATCTCCACTTTCTGTCCGGCAATCCTCAGTTGGGCGCGGGTGGTAGAAATGCTAATAGCTTCAGTTTTTGTTTTCGCTTCAATTTGTTTGCCTCGGCTTCTAGATCTTGGAGCATCAAGTGAAGATCCATTATCTGACGTGAAAGTAGACAAACATCGTCATAGTCATACGTCCAACGAACTTCATAATTTTCTTCTGTCAATGCTGCTCGTACTCCGCGCATCGCTGATAACCACCAGATACAGTAGAGGTGACAGTATGCTCCCTTGACGAACCCCACTTTGTTGTGAGTTTTGCCGGAGTGCCTCTCCTACACAAGTCCAACTGGATTGCATCTCGACTCAAGCTATCGAAAGCCTTCTCGATAAACAGTAGATGTAGCGGAGACCTGTACTCAACGTATTGCTCGATTATGGTCCGTAAGGGTTCTTGTGGCCGATACAGGAGGATCCGAGCGAACATCTCCCTGTTCGACGTCAAGAGCTGAATGTAAATGCTCTTCTTTGACGTGGATTGTGTAAAACCCTGTGGAACTGCGACTTAAATTTGGTTAGAATCAGTTCCAAGCTTAATTGTTAGCGGATCTGAATCCAACAGGAACCACAAGTTTGCACACATTTCTTGACTTAAACTTAAATGAGGCTATGTCGTGAACATGCTTACGATGTACATTGCTGTTGAAGGCATCAACAATCAAAGAGTGACAAAAAATTAGATGTTTCCTCAAAAGTCCTGGAAAAAATTCTGAACACATGGCAACCCTGCCATCGTCAACACTAAACACACTCTTCTTCATCTAATCGCATTTTCAACGAGCAGCACACAACTAGTACTATGCGTCGTTTCAGCGGTCATCACCTTTTTCACTCAATCCAAAATGGAAAAGTCGATTTCCCCTAACGTCCCCCTCCCCATTCCCCCTACCATCCTTCCCACCACAAAAGTGGGATAAAATATCTGAGATAGAGCTCCAGCATGGATGTGAATTGGCAAACTCGACCATAAGCATAAGCAAGCCGCCACAAAGGCAGCCATACCTCATCCATATGCAATATGCGGGAGAAAAGTATCCAAAAGCTAATAAACAACTCCAGCGACACGGACGAACTTTACAGCCGTGCCGCGCCACCTCAAAAGCCAGACACACACAAAATCTAGCGAACGAATCTATCACAGCCACCTTTCAGCAGACGCCTGGTCGCGTCTCCGGCCACTCGGTTCAGTGCGATGCAATGGAGCTTATAAATATTTATGAAATTCGCATCACTCCGGCGATAAGTGGCCGCCGTTGCTGTTGCCGTCGCTGCAGCGGAGCTGCAACGTTCGACAGCGTCGCTGGACGGACGTCCACTACCGCTGTGCGGTGCTGAGCCAGCTCCAAACTTGATTAATAGAATTCAATTATTTCTCGAGTTTTGTTAATTAGACTCGGGCTGCCCTCAAAAGGGGCGGACTGTGTGTACCCCCTCATAGACCAGGGCATGGGCACATTACAGATGCGGTTTTGAAATTCCTCATATCACCTTGTAAGGAGGCAATTAAAAGACCCACCAGCCAACAGCCATCGGACACTGGCCGCGCGTCCCTCGGGCTGGCCTGGATGGGCAGGAAATATGTACGATTCCGTGTTCGTGTTCGCTTCCCCCCCCCCCCCCCCCCCCCCAAACCGCGCGATATCAGTCCGCAATCACATCCGAGGCCGGAGAATAATGAAATTCCTGCCATCTTTGGCTGGGAATCTTATTCAAAGTGATTCCCTTATTCGGGACGCTCGCTGCCCGCCGCTGGTGCTGTGTGCTCGCTCGGTGATGCTGCTGAGGTTTGCAGAACGGAAGCGAACCTTTTATCAGCGTCAAAGCACACCCACACGCCCCCCCTCCACGGGTTGACATTGTTTGCTGTGCGCGTAGCTGCCTTCGCGTCGCTGGCTGTGTGCGCTTCCCGTCTGTGTTCGTCCGTGTGGCTCTGTCACCGACGTCGGTTTCTCGTTTTCGTTCTCGTTCTCGGTCTCTTCACGTCGACCCCGAAATGGCAAATTTTTTAATTGGATTACTCAGACTTTCGTGGATATCAGTTGATTGCAGCTGGCAGTCAGGCCGAGTGACTGATGGCTCGATGAGATGTTCTTAATTAGCATAGTAATGCGGTCTTATTCGATTGCTCTGGCCTGTTTGCTCCGCCAAAATGGTGGTTGAGAAGGCGGAGGCGGCGGCGGCGGCGCTGGCGATATGATCTCATAATTCACCACGCAGCCCTTCTCGCCTGGTCTGCCACTTCACTCTGCTATCGCAGATAAGCAGCCAGATATATTCGTTATTGCTTTTCGGGATAATTAGAGACACACTCGCGAGACGACGGGCTGGCGTTTATTATCATCGACTTGTTGGTTCGAGTTAATTATTTGAGAAATTAGCCACGCTTTCCAATTAACTTCAACTGACACTTGACTCGTTGCTTGTTGCTGTTTCTTCCTCCCTGCACTTGCATTCCAGATAAGAAGTGGAGTGCTCCCGTGGTGGGGGAAGATGTGGACCCGCGCAGTTGGGCCGAAGGCACGTGAGCTGAATGCATAAACTGTCGATCCAGATATCATCTTGCAAGTGGATTTGAATAATGATGACTGTGAATCGGGCGATTTCCGGCGTTTCTTGAGCTGGATGGGGATGGTTGGGCAAGTGCTAGCATTTTTATGAATTTAGTCATTTTCATCAATCTGGGCTGCACTTCAACTCGAAGGTGTCTAGATATGATTTTTGATGTTTTCGAGTTGCTCCACACTGGATACAGAACTTCAATAGCAGCAGTGTCGCATTCAGATGAGAAATGGAGCCAAGCAGCACCCGTGAATTAACGTCGAATTTCAGAAATAAGGCAATCGAATAAGCCCTTAGTGCCACAAATCTGCTCTGTGGTAGACTTAACTCCTAACGCGAAGCAACAGTCTGTACGCGTCTGTAAGCGCGAGCCAAGATCTCGCCAGATGGTTAACTCGGACAGTGGCGCCCAACACAGAACCAATATCGTCAATGTGAACATGTTTGTGACCAGCGGACCGGATTCATAGCCTTCTTTTCATCCGAAAAGGTCGTGCAAATCTGTTCGTTCAGCCAACACAAAGGCCAGTGCAATTTCTTCTTAAACAGACGACCTACGCTTGATTGAACAGAAACACCGAGTCCTCAGTGAACCCTTTAGAGCAGACGATGCTTACGGTTATTTGTGAACAAATGTAAGGAGTTTTGCCTCGGTTGTCACGTATTTTGAAAAGAGAGGCCAATTTGTTTGGTGTAACCTTTGTGGCCTATTTTATAAGTGCTTCGACTGGACTCCCTGAAGATCTGCGACTGGATGCCGCAAAAGAAACCATCTTCATGTCGCCACCTCGCTCGAGGCTGCGATAATGGTCACAGTTGAAATGACACTCAAAACGCGAGCTGTGTCAGAGAAGCACAGACTGGAGCAACACCGCGAGAGGAAGAAGAATCGGCTTGTGGCACACTTTGAAGCGAACCTTATCGATCGTCCTCTGTCGACGCCAATTTTTGAGAGAGATCCATTTCAGCGCTGGCCCGAGTGGTCATCACCAATATTTCTCACAAACTGGTAAAGTCCCTCGGTAAGCTCTGTTGTCTGCCTCTATTCTTCTGCGATCTTTGGGAATTGATGGCAACCAGCATTTGTTTATCATGATCAAGATGAGCCACAAACCATAACCTAACCTATCATGTCCTTAAAAATGTCCATTAGCCGTGGCAGGTCTTAAGAAATTGCCGCAACCACGGCACGTAGAAGAGGTTCGCTGATGCTTTAGTGGCTTATCCCAATGAGCTCGAATCGCGGCACGCCGAGGTTGACTGGTTGATGGCACGACGTGCTTAACGTCGAAGATGATCTAGAAGTTGCTATTCCAAAAATAGACAATGTTAGTGCTGTAGTTGGTGTCATTTGAGGGCATTGTCCATTGGGAAAACATCTAAGGAGATTTGATGCTCTCACTTCTGTAGACAAGAAGGATATATAGTGTCCCACATCTGCCCGGTTCAGACTTAGACACAGGTCCCCAGGAGTTAAGTTCTCCATCGAACATCTGCACCGCTTTGTGCAGATTGGTTCTTGAGATGGCAATGGACACGACGTCTAAGTGCAAGTTCATGGGTCCACCACTATGACCCTGAAAGCAAACAAGAGTCCATGCAGTGGCATAAAAAAGGAACAGACCCCCCGAAGAAGTTAGTCTGCCGGGAAGCTCATGGCCACAGTTCTTTGGGACTCAAAGGGAATCTTGCTCATTGAGTACAAAAAAAAAGGTGAAACCATCAACGCCACATCCTACGCTTCCACTTTGCATAATTTGCTGGAGGAAATTAAAAAGAAAAGACGGGGTAAACTCGCAGCGTGTGTGTTGCTTCTTCATGACAACGCTCCTGTTCACACGGCGCGAGTTTCCAAGGCTGCTGCGCGAGATTGTGGTTTCGAAGAAATCCAACACCCACCCTATAGTCCAGACCTTGTCCCTAGTGATTATTTCCTGTTTCCGGATTTGAAAAAATGTCTTCGTGGAAAAATATTTTCGGATGATGAAGAACTCAAGTCGGCAATAAATATGTATTCAGTTTAACTAGAGATAAAACGCGACTTAATAATCACATTTATATGAAATTTTACATGAATGCACTAAAATAATAGTATTACTTGATAAATAAGTAAACTTATATATACAACCACAGCTTCACCCCAATGCCGAGAATATATTAAACGCCCCTCGTACATCAAATCTGGCATACGCTGAATAAATGCTGGGGTACCTCAAGGTTCCATTTTGTCACCGATACTCTTTCATTTTTTTCATAAGCGATCTCCCGAGTTGTGCATCTAATCCAATTGACTCTTTCGCTGATGACAGCACTCGCAGTTTCTCATACTCGTTTACATGTACTCCTCAGCCATCTGACACTGGCTACATGGTTCCAAGGCGCCTACTGTCTGTAATGTGAGACGTCAATAGTCAATAACTATCCATGAATGACGTGTTTCTTAATGAAACCCTCTGTAGACCATATATTCGAGTCATAAACGAACGCTGCAAAAATTCGGCTTACCTTCTAGAAAAGTTTCAAAAAAGATCGCACTACTTCAGGCGAGGGTTGTGTATCTGCGCAAGCATCAAATGCCACCTGTTAGGATGCTCTGCAGACTTCTCTTCTTCTTTGCTGCAGTGCGTCTTGAACCTGGCCTGAACCAAATCACTCCAGCTAGCTGCCTCCAAGTTGGTTCACAACTCTTCAATCGATGGAACGTCTTCATCTCACTCGACGGACAAGGATCAAGCGATACGCCCAATTTCATTCCTTCTCGCTGGCAGTGCTCATCAGCCAAACGAAACGTCAGAGAAAGACGCGAACTACACACTCATGGGATAATGCACGAACGTTTAAAGCCAAGTTTGCCCAAACCCCCCTCCCTACCAACCATCATCACATCATGCTAACATCCAACATCAACTGCTTATCATCACATCGTTGAGGGCAGTGATTGAGGCATAGGCTCGTCGAAAGCCACTTGAAACGGCAATATCCGTGCGCTTGTAATTGATGTCAAATGCTGCACCTTACAACTCCTTCATTGCCACCACCCATCCCATAGAGCGAGCGAATGAACGAGGATGGTGGGGTGAGAGAAAAGAGGGAGAGTGGTGGATATTATTAGCCCATTAGCCTCGAAGCAAAACCCAAAAGAGTGCCACTCTAATGATGCGTGGGAAAGACTAACAAGCTCGCAAAGTGCCACACAGTATCTCATAACTCGCACAACCGAACGACTGCTGCTCCGATCAGCAATCAGATACCCTCTCTGCAAATCGACATCATAAACACTTCAACGGCACCGATCGTCCCGCACCGCTGCAATTTCCTCGGCGCACACACACTCAGCTCGTTTACACCGCATAAGTCAGCCGGGGCCGTGGCCGGGGCACTTCAGTTGTCCCATCATTCGCCACTCGACCGAGAGTCATCACCATTCACCACCTATTCACGCAGTCCTCCCGCAATGAATCCAAGTCCATCCAGCAGCAATCATCCGCTCTCTATATGCAATTTTATCGCCTCCCTCCTGGTCGTTGTGCTCCTTCTGCTGCTGCCCCGCCTACCTCAACTAACGCAAGAGCGACCGAGAGGAGAGCAATAACACTCAGACACACTTCAGGCTCCAGCCGCACCCCGCTCGCTGTGGCGTGTCCTCCTCGTTACATCTAAAAATATTATTAAACTGTAAAGTATCGAGATACTTAAACGGTGACGACGGTGACGACGGCGACGACCGCGACGATGAAGAGCGTGATAGGCAGGCGGCGCATGTTTTGGCATTCTGTCAGATACTTTACGATGTCATCGGCGCGAGTATCACGGGAGGCGCACTCGTCGCAGGTACCCGCTGCAGTTCACCTATCGGCCAGAGATTCACCAGCACTCCAGTATCCAGCGTCCATTTGCAATTCACACACAGGGGAGGGGGACGGCCCTCCCCCTCCCTCCATCCGTTGCGTCTCGTCATCGACACTGCGCTCGTCATCGCTGCTGCAAGTCGTGGCTTGCAGTCATTGTCCATTTGGCAAATTACCGAGCATGCATTGCACCCAGAGAGATACAAGATATCATCCGACGGCGTCGCCGTCTGTCGGCTGCCCACTTTCCATGCTAGACAACATAAAATATTATTGATCGCATCAAGTTCCGTTTATGGCCGCCATTGAAACGGAATTAGTTCCAGCAGTATTCACGCCAACCTAATGGATTCGTGTAACCATGCACTGAAAGAATGGGGGGGGGGGGAGGGGAGACATGCTATTTCTCCAACGACATGACGATGTCGAAGACGACGACGACGACAACGACGTCGGCATGGGGGTGGCAGGGCAGTGCGATGGGAGGGCGTCTGGATGGCAATGAGATTTTTGTCTTCAGCTGCGCGCAAGGAGAGCGTACACACTGCAATTTACAGCATCTGATTGGAAGCACAAAGGACCAAGAACAACGGTTTGTTTGCACTTCAGATTCGAATCTTCCTTAAGGAATATAAATAGATTATTAACGTGGTCCAAAGGATGAGGGACATGTGATGGCTTGTGCACATGTGTGCGTGTGTGTGCGCACGCTTTCTCCGAAAACGAAAAAGGGGGGATTTCTCGAGAATGAATGTTTGGCTTAGGACTGGCTGATAACGTGGGAGGAAAATGGCATCACTGCTGTGCCTGGAAATTGCCAAATTCGTCTTGTTCCAAATCCCCCTCTCGTCTCGGGCGGGGATCTACGGCATTAATAAGGCGCAAAGTCTCTGCAGCGGCCGGGGGTGTGGTGGGGTTGGTGGATAGATTCAATTTGTCTTCGTGAGCCGTTCGTATTCCGCTCTGGCAGCCATCATTCGACTGAGCTTGGGGAGTGTCAACGGATTAAATCAGAAAGTCATTGCATATCCTGGCGGAAGTGAATACGAGTGACAAATTAGCCGGGTAGGTGCCCCACTGTCATGGCCCACAACTGGGTGGTCGTGATTAATTTTTGTGCGCAAAGCTCTGCTGCTGGTGTGGGATGAGGTGCGTTGTCAAAGATGCTGGCTTAGGCTGCTCAGATGGACTCTGATGTTTCGGCGTGAAAAATGTGAGATGGTTTGGATCTGAATCTCAAGCGAGTTGGGAGAGATCGACGACTGGGGAGCATTCGTTGATTAAGCCAAGATGTATGTAAAGGGTGATTTTTTAAAAGCTATAGGAAAGTTTTTCAAAAAAAAATTTGAATCGATAGTACGGTCCATATAATTTAATGTTTGAAGATTATTTCATGCAAAGGTTGACCTTGGCTGCGCCTCAAATGGTCCATCCCCTTAGTCCAATTTTGGCATACTCTTTCCAACATTTCGGCCGGTATCTCACGAATAAATTCTTCAATGTTGTCTTCCAATGCGTCAATTGATGCGGGCTTGTCTGTATAGACACGAGCTTTAACATAGCCCCACAAAAAAATAGTCTAAAGGCGTTAAATCGCACGACCTAGGCGGCCAATTGACCGGTCCCGAACGTGAAATAAAGTGTTCACCGAACTCGCCCCTCAATAAGTCCATTGTTGCGCGTGCTGCGTGGTATGTGGCACCGTCTTGTTGAAACCACATGTCATGCAAGTCAAGCTCTTGCATTTTGGGCAAAAAAAAGTTGGATATCATCTCACGGCATCATCTTTGAAGAAGTACGGCCCAATGATGCCACCAGCCCAAAAACCGCACCAAACTGTGACTTTTTCTGGATGCATTGGTAGCTCTTGCAATGCTTCTGGCTGATATTCACTCCAAAATCGACAATTCTGCTTATTTACGTACCCATTGAGCCAAAAATGAGCTTCGGCGCTGAACTGACCATAAAATGGAAGAAGCGCGCGATGAACTTTCTTAACAGAGCACGCATTTTGATAATAAAATTCAAGAGCAACATAGCAATAGCGTTGTTCGTCAGACGATTCATGGTTAAATTATAGACCAAACTGAAGATGTTTGACAGTGAAACAAAACTGAAAAATCACCCTTTACATACCCTTATCGTACTCTTCAAGACGTTGAATTCGCAGTTCGTAAAGGCCTTTCTTCATCCAGCCAGCCCGACCAAAAGTGGAGTACATCTTAAATGAAGAACTTGGAGTACCTTTTTTAAAACACTACACTGAAGCACTCAGACTAAAAAACTGATCCATTGTACTACCAGGCAGTGACCTACATTTGCTGGAATTTCAGTTTCTCCCGGAAGACCAACAGGCGCGTCTGTGATGAGCGGCCTACATCATCAACTCTCACCTCATCAGCACCGAATAACTGCCACCTGATCCGAGCGAAGGCGGGATAGTGGCAGAGGAAGTACTCTGCATTGTCGTCGTCTTCTCCACAGGAGTCGCAATGAAACCCTCCATCAGCACATTTAGGTGTTTGGCGAAGGTGCAGTCATTTCTGTCAAGAGTTAACAAGAATGCCACGGATTTTGTACAGGCATTAGGCTTGGTTCGTTAACATCTTGGAAAGTCATGCCACCGCCGGTTGTGCTCTCGATAGGCCCAACCATTGATAGAAGCCCTAACCGAGCTCGCAGGTAGGCCCAATGCAGTTTCGGGTCCTAAGAGTACCTCCTGATCCTTTTCTAGGAAGTTCATCGGCGATCTCATTTCCCGTAAACCCGTGGTGCCCCGGGACCCACACAAGTCGTGTAGTGCTCGTGGCCATTAGGATCGTATATGTTTCAGCTAAGAAAACTGACACAAAATTTACCTAACGAGGTATGCAGTCTAATGTTGTCGCCCTCCACGAAGGCCCAAGCGCCAGGCCCTTCCTCGTGAAGATTCGGCCAGAGCCAGTCCTGAGAGCAGGGAAAGTCAACTTCGTATGTTCGTCGCAGCTGAGATACTGGTGTCCGTGTGTCAGACGGCATGATACTAGGGTCTAAGGAAATATGACGCGCAAGGTCGTCCAAACTCCCGTGCGACCTCTTCCTCTTCTTCTCTAAATGGAAGATGGCCTTGAGAGTGGATATTAATGTTCCCTATGCCAAGTTCTTATCGTGAGTTCTAAGAAAACAGCCTCGTAGCTAGTGGATCGTAGAGGTATGGACTATGGACTAGGGGACTAGGGATCGGACACACAAATCATCATTTTTGTGTTGATACACACGATAACTATCGCATCAATCCTCTCAAAGAATACACTTAGATTCCAAAAATCTGCACACAATAGAGGCGACAAATGAGGATTTCTGTCGTGCAGCCGACTTATTTTGTTGCACTCCCAATCTCCAAGACGGAAGGTCAAAAACGTATCGACATTAAACGCATGGAGAGGAGTCTGACCAATTCGGAGTCACTTTCAACCATCTGTCCTCTGATCCATCTGATGGACGACCTCCGGGACTTTAAAATCTGTGAAGGATCAGTTAAACTGTCAAAATCTCTTTCGTGTGACAGCTCATGTTTCCAAGTCGCAAATTGTTCTCGAATGGCATTCATTTATAGAAGTAGAATATACAGCGATACTAAGTCGGTTGGTTCCAGCAAAATTAACGTAAACCACTGACTCGTGGTTCGATTCAACAGCGACATTTGACTCCATTCCATCACATCTTGCAAGGGCGTTGGAATGTGTTCATCAGTGGCTAACTAATCAGTTCTGGAAACCTAATGGACCACCACAGGACTCCCGTCTTTCTACCAATTTGTTTTCAATTCACCATTAAAGCGTGAAGTTTGCATGTCCTCTTATTTCTTTAGGTCGCTAAGTAAACAAAACAAGGACATCTCAAAAATGGTTCCTTAGACATCTAAATAACTTGACCAACTATAATGTTCAGATCACAGTCCTGGAAAAGAGTTAAGAGGCAAAGCCAGTGTGTTCTTAGCAAACAGCACATTTTTTTTACTAGATCTTTTAAGATTTGTTCTTCATAACATAACTACAGCGCTTCGTCCAACCAACATGAAGAACATACCAAAGAACCGAGAACCAAAATTTTAATTATCACCACGTGTGCATACCCCACCCCAAAAACAAAAAAAACGAAACCAACAACATCCGTGAACGCGGCCTAAAAAGCCTTCAAATTCGACAAAACATACACTTTAACTAAGGCTATCGCTTGATCTTATCAAAATCTAACCTAATTGAAGCTCAAAAATTGCCTGCATTTGGTCATTAAGTCATGGATCCCATAATTATGCTCAGATGCTTAAATCTTGATCTGTTCTGCGACTCAAAGGGCCCGGGTCATTGGTACCTAATGGGAAGCCACCAGCATGGTTCGTAACGAATAAAAGCTTTTTTATGTCCCGCCAATCGTTAAATGGGACTGCGTGGGGGACAGCCGACTACAACGTACTTGGTTTCGACATACATGGCCACTGACACGAGGGCAACACTTTAAAACATTTTTTTTTTTGATAAGCTTTTGAGGTGATTTTTGAGACTAGTTCGGGAATTTTATGAAGAACACGGGTCTTCGTTTGATTACCTTGGGAACAAAAAGACTTTCTTTTCAAGGGAAACGTTATAAATTGTGTGTGTTTGGAGAACGTGATGATGTGGTTTGATAGGGACACGTTTTTTTGTTTTTTTGAAATCCTGCAGCAAGAGGAAGAGGTTTTGGCATTATTTTTTAGTGGATGCCTTACCAATCTTATGCCATCTGTTGCACTCACTTTGAATGTGAATAGTAGTACAAGTTAGAAATTTATAGTCGGATTCAATACAAAAATCAGTTCTGCGGGGCATGCCCTCTGCTAAAGTTCGGTTTATAGGTTTGGACTCACTCGACGCACTCTAAAAACACTCGCGGATCTGATGGCAGTCAAATCAGACTCGCACATACTTGCCTTATAACATAAATGATGAGATCAAGACGGTCGATGATATTGTTAAAGTGCGTGAAGACTGATGGCGGTGGTTGATCTTGTTACCACAACCTTGACGGACTTGACGGAGTGTGGTTGCTGGAGATTCTCTTAATGCAAATATGATGTTCAATGTGGACTGATTGTGATCAACCGAGGTAACAGTAGCCTCTTTGGGGATTCTTGAGGGTGCCATGGCCTAAACAACAATCACTTAAATTCTTGAGGGCGACCTGGTCTAAACAATAATCACTTAAATCACTTGTACAGGGTGGGCCAGATATAAGTTTCTTTTTAAAAATGCAATACAATGAACTAAATTATATTTTCCCCATGTATTGTGGTTGTATTAGTAAGAACAAACATTCCCATTAATTATGAAATACAGCGTCGTTCAAATGTCTGCCTCGGCTGGCTTTGCAGTGGCGCTGTCACCCCAATTGTTAAAGACCTTGTTGATGTTTTCGGGCTGTAGCTCACGGATTGCTTAGATGATAGTGGTCTAGAGTCCTCAAATCGTTACCGGATTGTTGGCATAACATCGGTCCTAACACGGCTCCACACAAAAAAAAATCCAAATCGCACCTCCGAGGCGGTCAATTGACACGATTTGGAAATTTGGTGCGCATTTGATCGACTATGGCGTGGACTGTGTGGTATGGCGCGGCATCCTGCATGAACCAGAGGTTGTCTAAATTCCTGTCTTCAATGTCAGCGAGCCTGATCTCTGTAACGCCCACCGTTGACCGAAACATTGTTCTCAGCCACATTTTCGAAGAAAAATGGTCCAATGATGCCATCACTCCACAAACCGCACCAAACTGGGCTCGGGTCATCTGTGTTAGCTTCTCGACAACAACTTGCTTGTTTTCCAAGCCAGATGACGCAAATTTGGTTTGTTAACGTAGCCGCCGAACTGCCCAAACTGCGAAGCGATAACGAAGCGGAAGGTAGCGCGCCTGCAATTGCTGAGTCAATTGGACCTTATAAGCGAATATTCCAAGATCTTCTCCTCAGGCTAGTGCGTGAAATGTTGAGCTGTTGAGATGGATGGCGAGTTGATGTTCGTGAATTGATTCTTACACTCTCGGCCACAGCAGCCGCATTCTCATCTGTGCGCACCGCACGACGATGGGGACCATGGGTGTTGTCCAGTCTCATGAACTTCTTGCACAAACTTGCGTACAGCAGTCGCGGTGGATGCTGTACGTCGGGCAAAATTTCTTCTTTTGATAAAAACGCACTATTTGGGCTAACCAGCACAGTTTTCAATGTTTCCCAACGTTGTTCAAGAGTCAAACGACTCATTTCGTTAGGCGGACTGACTTTCTGTCAAGATTTCGAGAGGAAAACAGCTCAGTGTCAAAATAACGTATAATTTAAAAAAACACCCAGATGGCCCACCCTGTATTTCTATAATTTGGATGAAAATTGGTAATTTGTGAAAATTTGCCATCGCTGGTCGCGGAATCAATATTAAACTGCACTAGTTTGAGGTCATTCAAGCTGATGAGAATCAACAAGAAGGGGATTTTTCATTTATTTGCCACTTGAAGTTATTACAACCAAACTTTTCTGTCGGCAATATCTCGGGTTTTCAAATCGAGAGTTATGGCATATTAATTTTACTCTCTACGATGGTATACACTGATTTGGCCTGAATGAAGCAGCGGAACCGGGATCATCAAGAATGGAGAACGGCTTCAAATCAGACTGAGATCTTTCACTGGCCGCAACGAAGAGTAAATGACTCAGAAAGCTGCGTCGTATGAAACAAATCAATGCCAGCAAGTCTCGCAAGAGAATGCGTAGTCTTAGGCACTTTTTTTTTAAAGAAATATTCAATTCTGTTTCCAGCAACATCGATAAAATAGAAGTTCACGAAGATAGGCAGCCGCAACTTCGATGTAGTAAATGACTTCATCGATCTTGTTTCATTAGACGATGTCTCGGTGGCCTCCGGAAACAATTCAAAGACGGTGCCCTCTCAGGAGACCGCAGAAGTTTGATTCGGATTCGGAGGTTGACTTTGGGCGGATGAAGGAGTTGCCAGTCGACGCAACAGTCATTTGTTTTTCATTCTTTGGTCATGTTTACATCGGGAGGAGGGTGGATGGTATGATTCAAGAGTTAAGCCAGTCGTCTACAAATCACCTAAGCTGACCAAGTTCTCCCATTTCCCGTACAAATTTCATGCTTCACGTTTTCTTGACAATGATAAGCTCCACCCGACGGGACAAACTTCCCCAAACTCGCGGTGCAATTTTCACGCTTAGACGGCTGAATTGTGCCGACTGAAAGACGTTCGCAAATAAAATTGCTCAGAATAACACGAATGAATTCATTTCTTGCAGAATGAAATTGCTTTTCTGTCCGGCTCCTGATGCGAAAGGAATTTACACGTTTTTCCACTAAAAATGGCACGAATAAAACCGTGGCATCAACATAATCCTCTGCGACGTCTCACTCTCATCGCAGTTGATATGCAAAACAGTGTTGAGACCTCAAATTCGATGCGAAGTGTATCGTAAACCGAGAGAGAGAGTGCCTAGAGAACGATTCGCACATTTCCCAGTTAACATCTCGTCAAGTTTTATTGCGTAACCATTTCGCCGCGCAAATTCAGCAAAACTCTGAAAATCGGTTCGTTCCCACGCCCGTCGGCCCCCTCGGTAGACCTGTCAAATCCGCCGAACTTTAAATTCTCCCAATCGCCCAAAGCAATAAAGCCATCACCCGAGAGATCTTTTCTCGAAATTCACCTCGTGTCCGAAAAAAAAAACAAAAAAAACCAACCAAATCAACGGGCAATCCGAAAAGTTTTCCCATCAACCGAGCCCGGAGATCCTTAAATGCCACTTAATGAAGAGCGGAAGAAGGAACACAAACTGTCCCCGAAATGAAAAGCTAATCAATCACACAATCCTTTAAAACCCACTTAAATGCGTCCTTCCGGTCCCCGATAATGAACCGAAGCGCACCGAAATATACAAATTATCAATCAAAAGGAAATTACACTTCGCCCGGGCGATACCCACCCGTCTGGACCAGCCAGCCGCCCACATCTCGGTATCATCGCATCCGGGAAAGTGTCCTCTGAAACGCCAGACGACGACGCCGACGACAACAATGCCGGCCCAAGATTGAAGGCTGGACCTGGGGTGGGATGAAATGTGCCCCGAAAAGCCAAGGATGCTTAATAATTTATTTACCTAGGATGACTCGTCCTTTGTGCACGGCTTCTACGGTACCTTTTTTGCCACCAAGTCATTAGAGAATATTCGCTTAATTACAGACCGATAGGGTGGGCGAGACTAGGGCGAGAGACGCAGAGCGAGGAAGGCGACATCATCAGTGACACATTCTTCTCCCCCAAGAGCGGCTGGCTGCTGTGTCCTGACTGCCGCGCTCTTGGATATCATCAATCCGCCAGCGCGGAAGGAGCAGTTTTATGGGCAAAATAAATTCGGTATCCAATTCGTGTGATGACACAGCAGCACATACACACAGGCACACAAAATTGCCAACAAAAATATTTGTTCTAGTCCAAGGGACGATGGCAGACCCCTCCACACACACACACAAACAGCGGCACGCAGAGTGAACATTCCAAGGAGGAAAATTAATTTATTTGCCTTAAGGACTTTCGAAGTGACAGCTATGTTGAGAAGGCATTTATATAATACGTCATAGGAGCGGAGCAGCAGCAACAGCAGCCAGGATGCGGCAGGACAGACGACAGCGAACGCACTAGGAATTCACTTTCAGTCTCATTCCCTAGCGTGACTTGAGCAAGTGACGGCAACGAAGGCACGCCAACAGGCCAACGGGAAATTTTCCGGACGCACCGAGAAGTAGAAGAATTTTCCAAAGGACAAGACACCACTTATTTTCGGGGCGCTGTGCAAGGCGTGTGGATACTCGGGAAAGGAAACAGAAACTATGAGCGGTATGCCAGGACAAATTGAATTTGGATCAGAGTGTGGGGGCGGGGGCTGGGTGTGGTGTGTGCCTCATCAGAGAGCAAGGATGCCTTCCAAGGTGTGCGCAGAGGCAGGCAGGCAGCGACAAATACTCCGGTAGTTAAAGTAAAGAGGAAGCCAGGCGGAAACCTTGCAGACGGTCCTCATCTTCTTCATCGTCGTCCTCTCATCGTCACCGTCTCGTCTTCGCTCGTCGTCGGCTGGGTGTTGGTTGTCGTCGCTGAGATGGAAAAGTTTAACACGAAAAACATTTTAGTTCGGTAAATAAATTTTTGGGACATTTTTTTCCTTCATTTTTCCCCGATTTTCTTCGTTCTTTTTTTTTTTTTTTGATACTTTTATGGCTTTCCGTTCAGGTGATGGGACGAATGAGGAAATGAAGAGTAGAGACTCTCTGGAGTGGGGGTGCTTGAGAATTTGTGCTCTGGTCTGATGACGATAAGCCGTGTGCCTCTTGACGTGAATTTCCCGAGAGGGGGACGGAGGGTGGGCGATTAGGTTTTGAATTTGAGAGCAGATACAAATATCCATTGTTGTTGGAGGTGGAGTGTGTGGGGGGTCATTTATGGAAATTAGCCGCTTTATGAACCGCATGAAAATGCTATCAAAATTCAAAGGCATTCCTGAAGAGTCACTCTGGTGCGGATGGAGAGGTCTTTATTAAGCCGGCGTTTTGTAGCTTTTTCTCACATCTGGCGATACTGCGGGCTGCTCGTGGACACCTCCCTCTCTTCCTCCACCTTAATTTAATCCAATTTTACACTGACCACATGGTGACACTGAACTTTGTGGCATTTTCTTCTTTCAGTTGGTTGGGTTTTTTTTTTTCCAAATCTCTTCTGAAGCAAAACTCTGCCTGATAAAAGAACAGTTGAGGTGGTGGTCTGCGTTAGAAGGCGACATCTGTGCAAATTGTTGATAATTAAGCTTCTTTCTGCGTCGTCTTCGCAATAAAATGCAAATGTTGGCAAGACACGAAGATGCAATGGTTGGCTCCCTGTGATGCGTAGCACAGATTATAACAAATTCGAACGTGAAAAGCTCCGCTGTCCGAGCCTTGAGTGTTTCGGAACTTGTGTGTCTGTCCCGAATGATGGATCTTCTGGACATAGGCCGATGCCTTTGTTACTCCCAAGACCATCGTTAGCAGTAAAGACTTAGACTCGATGGATTAATTGCAACAAGAATCGACGAATATCCGAATTTCCAAAAGAATTGTGACTGTTTGGTTGAAAAAATTGACTTTGAAGTTATTTTCACAAGTATGACTTGACTCCTTGTTGCTTGAGTCTCAGGTATATTCTGGATTGAGGCGGTCAGTGGCAGCAGACATCCCAAGACTCTTAACCGGAAATAAGAGACTAACTTCGGCCAGAATCACCTCTTGTATACACGACCACGAAAAATGAGAGACTAGTGCAATTCCCTTATAAAATTTTGGTTAAATTTCAAGGGCCGATCTTGATTTCGAATAAAACACAAATTATTTAGGAAATTATTGTCATTTCATTTTTTTGTGATAATATTGGTATGGTTCAATTATGTATGGAACAAAATATCGGCCAAATGGCCGCCGCGACCTCGGCGGCACACCTCCATCCGATGGTCCAAATTTTCGATGACGCTGAAGCATAATTGAGGTTCTATGCCGTTAATGTGCCGAATTATCTCATCCTTTAGCTCTTGAATTGTTGCTGGCTTATCGACGTACACCTTTTCTTTCAAATAACCCCAAAGAAAAAAATCCAACGTTGTCAAATCACATGATATTGGCGGCCAATTGACATCGCCCCCACGTGGGATAACACGGCCATTGAATTTGTCGCGCAAAAGAGCCATTGTTTCGTTAGCTGTGTGGCAAGTGGCACAGTCCTGTTGAAACCACATTCGTATCTTCCAATTCGGGCCATAAAAAGTTCGTTATCATTTCACGATAGCGAACACCATTCACAGTAACTGCCTGACCGGCCTCATTTTGGAAAAAATACGGCCCGATGATGCCGCCAGCCCATAAGCTGCACCAAACCACTCTTTGTGGGTGCATTGGTTTTTCGACAATCACTCTTGGATTATCATTCGCCCAAATGCGGCAATTCTGCTTATTGACGAATTCACTGACGTGAAAACGTGCCTCATCACGACATGCATTTTGATTCGAACGTCCATTTTCATAATAAGCCTGAATAACTTTAACGCCTTGCTCGATTGTGTATCTTTCCATGGTTCAAATTGAGTTAGTCTGAAATTGAGAAATGTCAAATGAAATGCAGAAAGAATCCTGACATTTAGGTGTGGTTCACATTAAACATCGGTCCTTAAAGTTTAACCACCTTTTATTTCACATATTTTTACAAAATTTACGGACCCATTTCCCCGGTTGGAGAAAGCTGTTTACAACAGCTCACACATATTCACGGACACGTCGTACAAAAAACGCTGTAAGAAGGAAGGGAGCTAGAAGTTCCAGGCTGTCGCAGTTCATTGACAATTGAAATCCCGAGGTATTCATGACGGAATTGAGACGATATCGATGTTGCTGGATATGCCCCTCCTGTCTCAACATTCACAGACTGTGTAGACTGTAGAGCGTTGTTATGGCTCATCGTTGTTTGTCCATGATCGGCGACAATCGGACATGATTGTTGTCATAATTTACCCGTGGTCCCTAGGTTTCAACGGCTTATGACATGATCTTAGGCAAATCTCAATGATTTGTGACTTTTTGCATTTCCCGCGCGATAACTTTACATGCAACCAACACGAGGCAAAAAATGTTTGGCTTGGCGTTAACCCGAATACTTGACTGTTGGTCTGTCTGAAGTTAAACTACTCGTCATTTCTAAACCCGACTAAAATGCAGTCTTGTCAGACGGTTAAAATTGGAATTCCACAAGGCTGTGTACTTAGTCCACTTTTCCTTAATTTCGTACGCATTTTGACATGTGTTCAAAATTCGATGTAATCAAAACAGAGCCCATCTTTGTGCCAGAAGAACTTTCATCTGAACAGGAAATTTGTGTCACAAACCGGTTCAAAACTGTCAGCGCCTGAAGGCAACCCCAGTTCAGTGCTCCTGTCATCTGTCATCTGTTAAGAGACTCCCAAGTTCTGAGGAAGCTGCGTCATTTAGTTGTGTCTTTGGAAACCATTGCAAGGAGACAAGCTTGTGAATTCGAACGAAAATGGAGAAAAGTGAATTTCTGATTAAGCATAATTTTGTTCGTAAAAAAACGTCGAATATTTGAAGATATTGGCTGAGGCTTTAGGCATTTCGACTTCATCACTAAATGGACATGAAAAAGCTGTCCCCGCGATGGATGTCACGATTGCTCACACTCCACTATGTGACGTGGTGACCATTTCAAAAGAGTCTTTCGCGATGTTTAGCCTCAAACTTTGCGCCGTTTCGTTCCCGTGGACAAAGCATGCATCGGAACACACCAAGGGACACGGAAAACATCAAGACGATGTGTTCCTTCGAGTGAACGTACACCAAAGAATGCCAACATTGGGTTTGCCGGCCTGCAAAGTCATGGTCACAGTTTTTTGGGATGCAAAACTGATTGAAATGGTAAAACGATCATCGACGATCGCACCACTGATCCTGATCCCTGATCCAAAACCAATAAGGCATAAATGCAGACTTCGCGGCGACAATTTACGCCCCAAGACGGTCTGTCATAACTGCCAGAGCATATAAATTTCGTGCTTGCATCTTGCATCATGAGACAAAAAGTGTTTGTCTGTTGTGCGTGCTACTGTTCTATCAAGAGTGGAACGCGATCCAATTCTGTCGCTATTTAGTTAACTACTACTCGTCATTTCTAAACCCACCTTGAACTCGTAGCTATGGCCGAAACCTTAATTTCGTACGCATTTTGGCACACGTTCAAAATTCGATTCGATTTATTTAGGGCCCATCTTTATGAAAATTTGTGTCACAAGACAGTTCAGAGCCTGAAGGTAGCCTTAGTTCAGTCACAGACATAAACTTTGTGTCAAAATTTTTATCTTGACGGTGACGCGAATGGTCTAGTCTGCTAGCAATCGTTTCAAGCAAGCTCCTTCCTGGTCGATGAAAGGAAGGTAAGACTTTGAATTGAGAGAGTTGTCAGTTTTCACAAGATTACAACACGAGGCACTGAATCATCTCACCTAACGTATGGCTTGGTACGCTGAGACGATGAGAAGCTGCGTTCTAGCTTGCATATGTTGTTGGATATCATCTTGTTTTGGTCGTCTACTCGTACAGGCCCCTGATGAGCCTTGTAATGAAGAAAATGGATCCAATGGTCTTGCAGTCAACTAGGCCATTAGACTGATCGGGAGGTTTTTTTTTCTGCTAAACTTGATGGTTGATGTACGGACCGATGCTCTCTATCATCGGCGCTGTTTCAAAAGGAGGATATATATTTATATATTTGTTGGCTGTAGAGGTAGGTCGGAGTTTCTCTATTTGTTGTCATGTGACACAGTTTTTCTCTTTCCTGGCTCAAAAACAATGGCAAAGAACAATGAACTATCCATCTGTTCGGACAGCCGAGCCGCAATCCTGCTTTAAAGGCAAAGGCAATTTGGCCAGTACTAAATCCTAAACGATTACTCTGTCTCCTCAAACTAAGTAGACCTTCACCAAGGACGCCCATCGGCGTCGCAACCGGTCACTGTGTATCTGGGTGTCCCATACAACGATTTCTGCAGTAGCTGCATGGATGAAGAGGAGGTAGATACCACAAATCACCTCTTCTGCTCGTGTAGCGCTCTGGCAAGTGGTAGGTACATACTTCTAGGGCCTAGTATTTCAATAATCTCTGCTAACTAAATAGCGACAGAATTGGATCGCGTTCCACTCGTGATAGAACAGTAGCACGCACAACACGAGTGGCTGCTGAGAAGCTAGGGCTGTAGCGCCACCCATATTATTATTGCGTCGTGTTCCAGTGATGATATGTTCGTACAGAATTTCCATCATCTTCGAGTAAAGTGTGTTTGGTTTCCACTTCTCCTTGCAATGGTATCGAAGTTGTGTCCCGTAATTCTGGTGAAAGTGGCTCCTAGGTACTGCTCCTAGGTGTTTTTTTCTTTTTTTAGTTCATTTTTGTTTTATTTTTAATGCATTTACATACGTGCTAGACAAAAATACTTAAAACTAGCTTAACTATCTTAACAATTGTTCTTACATCTAACCTACTGACCCTATACGGGTACTCTAAGCTATTCTGATATATCATTAAAGTTTGCCTTTCGGCTTAGTCTGTCCCTATCTAGCCGTGCATGGTTTCGTTGTTCAGGATTATTTAAATTTTTTGGTGGTCCTTCAGGGGTTGTAGGGACCTTTAACTTCCAGAACTTGGGGTTGACTCTTGTGTTGGTCGTGTTCTCCGCTTGTCGAGATAGTTAGTAAGTGTCTAGGTGTCCGTCGGTATGCCGATGAATGGCCGTGTTGTCAGCACACTTCATATCTGGGTTTGGTTTTATCGGCTGTAAAGAAAGGTAACAATGTGGGCTCCAAGTGTATCGGAAGTTAAACTTTTTTCTAAAGTCACTTTGAAATAATGAATGATTTTTTAGCTATTATCTTTTTGGCATCACTGGTTTAAACAGCTGACGCTGATGTTTCGTGTTTTGTTTCACTGTCAAATATCTTCAGTTTGGTCTATAATTTAATCATGAATCGCCTTACAAATGAACAACGCTTGCATATTATTGAATTTTATTATCAAAATGCGTGCTGTGATAAGCGATTCTTCCATTTTATGGTCAGTTTAATCGATTTAATCGATTTTGGCTTAATGGGTACGTAAATAAGCAGAATTGTCGATTTTGGAGTGAATATCAGCCAGAAGCATTGCAAGAGCTACCAATGCATCCAGAAAAAGTCAGTTTGGTGCGGTTTATGGGCTGGTGGCATCATTGGACCGTACTTCTTCAAAGATGATGCGAATCGTAACGTAACTGTGAATGGTGAGCGCTACCGTGAGATGATATCCAACTTATTTTTTTTGCCCAAAATGCAAGAGCATGACTTGCATGACATGTGGTTTCAACAAGACGGTGCCACATGCCACACAGCACGCGCAACAATGGACAATGGGCGAGTTCGGTGAACATTTTATTTCACATTCGGGACCGGTCAATTGGCCGCGTATATCGTGCGATTTAACGCCTTTAGACTATTTTTGTGGGGCTATGTTAAAGCTCATGTCTATACAGACAAGCCCGCTTCAATTGACGCATTGGAAGACAACATTGAAGCATTTATTCGTGAGATACCGGCCGAAATGTTGGAAAGAGTATGCCAAAATTGGACTAAGCGGATGGACCATTTGAGGCGCAGTCAAGGTCAACATTTGCATGAAATAATCTTCAAACATTAAATTATATGGACCGTACTATCGATTCAAATAAAGATTTCATGCATTTTTCTGAGTTTTATGATTTTTTTTTTTTTGAAAAACTTTCCTATAGCTTTTAAATAATCACCCTTTAGTAATAATGGTTCAAGTCGAATTTGTAAGGAAAACATTGTGTCTTCAGTCTTGTCAGACGGTTGGGGTTCCACAAGGCTGTGTTCTTAATCCACTTTTCCTTCATTTCTTTCCCATTTCATCGCATGTTCAAAATTTGCTTTGATTCAAAAATTCGATCATCTTCCCATCGGCCCATCTTTGAGTCAGAAGCACAGCTCCACATTTCCGATCCAAAATCGACAATTTGTGTGTTGTCCGATGTCTCCAGTTGCACAATACAACGATCAACCATGTCAAACAAACGTTTCGGCTCCAATCAAGAGCCATATCGAGTTCAGTTGATGGGCGGCGCAATGGCTCCAGATTGCCATCGTCAAATCTCTGACCCCATTTACAGTCTCCGCTCCCATCGTGTGTCCCAATTTCGATGAATGTTACCCTTTATCGGACAGACCGAAGGAATAAAACTCCGATTCAGCATCTCCCAGCTCTCTATATCTAACACCGTATCGGATAATTGGCAATTTGCTTGATAAGGTCATCGTTTAAATTTGAAGATAATCCAGTATTGCCCCACATTAGGAGCCGACGACTTGACATGGAGCTCATCATTCGCTTCCTGCTCGTCGTTTGAATTCAAATCCTTCGCATACACACAACGAACGGAAAATAATCGCAATTAATTGCGCATAAAACCTGGAATCTGGGATCTCAGAACCCAACGTTCCCCCCCGCCACGCCGCCACGCCGCCCCGCAAGAACTGCATTATGCATTCAAATTGCCTCCTTAGAGAATTTCATTTTCGTCGACTGTGGAGCGGGACAGCAGCAGGCGGCGAGGTAAGGAGCGGGGGCTAATCAGAATTTCATGCAAATTTTTATTGCTGCATGATTTTTGATCGATCGGAGTGATACGGGGGGCGGATGGGACCGGGGTCTGTGGCCATCATCATCAGCATCATCGTCGTCATCGTCATCGTCATCGTCTCATGCGAGCTCCGGTCCTCAGGCAAGACGTGGTGCTCTGCAGCCAGGCCCATCCCGTGGAGGAGTCGCAGACTCGCCTTTGTGAGTGCTTCTTGTTTTTGTTTTTCTTTTTTTTTTTCGTATTTAATGTGGTTCTCGAAGTCCACCACTTGATGCGGGGAAAAGGCTAAAAAAAAAAGTGCCACACAGGGATCCACCTTCCCGGCTGAAGTGGGTGTTGTGTGCGATAGGAGAGCTCCTGAAAGAGGTGCTCGACGGCACAGTCGGATGGGTATTCAACAGAGATGACGGTAATTTATTGGTGTGACGGGGGAATCTTAGCCCCGGTCTAGAGGACTCTCGAACCAAGTCAGCCAAATCAGCCAACTCAACCGACTCAACAGATGGAGTTCGCTCGATTGTGTGGCAAATATTTGACTTGTTGTCGACTTCCTGTGATGTGCCTGTGACAGGGGCAGAGATAGAGAATCAATAAGCGATGAATTTGCGTGCGCCAAGCGTGCGGTTCTCGGTGACTTAAGTGACTGATGGCGGGCAGGTTATAATTTTCGTTAAAGGATTGCTTGATAAATAAAATTAATTCGCCTTGTCTCTGGGGCATGACATTCAAGGATACACGACGATCGGTGTGTGTGGTTGCGTGCGGCTGATTGCGTGTAAGCCCGGAACGGATTTCGAGTCAGCGACAAATGGGTTGTGAACCTGAATTGATGGTGACGTGTAATCGATTAGGTGGATACGATTATTGATTTGGTTACACAAAGGACGACATTAATTGAATCGATTCTAATCGCTTGATGAGACGTCATGCACGTTAACATGAGTTAGGGCACATAAAAGGTGATTCAGTCGGTTTTTGTGCGGGGCAAAAAAATGATTCGTTTAGAGGCTATCATTTTTATTTGAAAAACGATAGACTTCGGATGAGGGTTGACAAAAAATACCAACAAGCGTCTAAATTCAAGCTGGTTTCGTTCAGGGTTCTCGATAGATGAGAAAATGTTTGCATTGACAACTATTGGCGGAAGATGTAGAGAAATGGCTAACAAACTTGAAACTATATGCCTTCTGTGTAGTTCTCTTTGCTGTACAAGTTATCGACTCTGAAACTCGACGAAATTTATTAAAGTTTACAAGTAGCATACCACCTCTGCTACGGTATGGAGTGGAAGTGTCTTGTCAGGTTATGTTACGCTTAACAGAGAGGGGTTCCACAAGGCTGTGGGCTTAGTCCTTTTATTCGCCCTCTACGTAGGTGACATAGCAAGTTCTCTACCGAGATGAAGTTCGTAATGCAGAAGACAATGTGGGTCATGTATGCAGACGATGTGGTTATTTTGACTGAAAGCCCACATACTCTCAAGCCTCAAAGTTAAAAATTATGTGTTTTTCGGCACTGGTCGCGGTAGCAGGACTGCCCGACAAAACTGGTCTTTGGAGGGCGACCCTATTGAAGTTGTCAAGGAATTCAACTGTCTGCGTCGAATCTCGCGAAGAAAGCACATATTCATGAAAACGTGGTAGCTACTAAAACAGACAATCGGATCTGTGGTTGAATCTGATCTTCCTTAAATCTTCCTGAGAGAGGACATCACAATTTAGGTAATTACGTGCCATGTCGGCCGTGGCTCACTTAGGCCGACATGTTGAGGGATGATTTACAACCGTGAGACCTACTTGAGTCCTAAAACCACCCATATCCACATGAATCTTAGGCGATTTTTCAGTTCAACACCGTTTAAGTCTTCCAGTTCTACGAAGAAGTGCAATCACTGGTATAGATGTTGAACAGATTCTGTTTCAAGCTCGTCGCTGCAGCTTCTGCTAAGGTCGAAATGCCGCATGTACAGACGCATTGCATGTGTACCTATGGTACAGTGCCCGCTAAGGACGCCTATTAACATGATTACATCCTTACGACTGAAACCGATCAATGATGTCGATTTCATTTTACCAATACTCAGACCAAGGCATAGAGGGCAATGCATTTTCACTCTTGAGTCGAATTTTCCACCGGCAAAATTAATCGCCATGGAATCACTTGGTCAGGTGGTAAATAGTTGGTTTGTGCTTGGCCCGGACTGTAAGGTGATTGGGTGAGAACCTACATCCGACGAGTCACTGTCGATTTGTATGACAGCGCCTTGCTGATTACCACTTCTGATCGTTTATTGGATTCATAATGTCGTGGTGCACGTGGTTCCAAATAGTTTTTTTGTGCAATGTATAGCTCCCAGTGCTTAAACGGCCGCCATACCCGACGATTCGCATGATTCAATCGATTTCACGACTGTTGGCCTTTCAGAGTGTGATGTATCTTGCCATCGAGATTACCGGAACTCAAACATTTTTGTCTGTCCTGGTGTCCATCTTTGATGAGCGCTGAAACAAAACTGAAGCAACCAATCACGACTCCATAACTCATCTTTCTAAAGCCATCTAGTGCAGGGCCACAGGACGGATATAACGAGTAGTACACTATAGTACTAAATACTAAAGCAGTTTGTTGGAAAAAATAATTGAAAAAAACCTGCCCAATTGACATGAACCCAAGAAGCTGGAAAAGGAAACTATTAGTTAAACAAGTCTTGTTGCAATCATTCTACAGATCAACTCAAGACCAAAGGATAATCAAGATGCTCTTCATCTAATTGGGTTAATCCGAAATTAGCTCTCAATGCCTTTGCAATGCCAGACCATGTTCCTTCTTGGCTCCTGCTTTGAACGCCTGCTCCAGTCTCAATAAAGCCATTCTCCGAGTTCATTGTTTCTCTCCCTCGACACCCCCCGCCCACACTCCCACTCGTAGAGCTTAAGAATGTTCCTTTTGAATTGCAATCGAACACGCTACTTGCTCGCAAATTTAATTAAGGCCCACAACTAACAACTTGATTGATACGAAACTTTTTCACTCACCCCCGCTGGCAGCGGAATACTTCAATCGCAGCAACCAAACATCCTTCAAAACAGACTCAGTTCAGTTGAACTCAGCGGCAGTGCGGTGGGGCACGTCCCAACTCCCAATAGGTCACTGCACCCCTCGACCCCGTGGAAGGACTGTGCACGCTGTGCGTACACGACATACGACAAGGCGCAGCTGAGAAACTGAAATATCTAAATGTCACAGACGAACGCAATGGGGCGTGTTCCATGGGTCTACCTTCAAAGTGGATAATTCCATGCATTCACTCGTCAGGGTACCGCCACGTCGCACATCAAAAAACTTCGTCTCATGCTCGTACGTATGAGAGCCGCGAAGTAGGCGTACCTCCGGAACTAACTCATCGTTCACGACGTTTAGCGTACACAAGTGACTTTCCTCTTCCGTTTGCGTGACGAAGTGATTAGAACTGGGACTGGGCTGCGGAACCGTGCATAAGGAATTTAACACGCACCCACTGGACGGTGGTGGGGCGGCGGCTGGGGAGCACTGTTGCTGTTGTGCTGTTGGGCTGTGTTAGATGTGTGACGTCGAGTGTGCGCGCGCTACACATGAGATGTTTGCCATGAGCTCGGGTGCAGCTGGCTGTCATGACTTGCCATGATGCATGCTAGTTTGGTTATTGATTAACTTTTGCCGGCGACACAAACAGGAGTACAAGATAAGTCCACCACCGAGAGAGGAGCTGCATGCGCTTGGAGGCGCTCTCTCTGGACGGTCATCAATAACAGCGGTACCAGTCCAGCTGGAAGCAACCGGAAAAGAAAGTTGAACGCGTCGATGTTGCAGCAAATTTGCACGCTGTCGCAGTATCTGATTGGACAAGCGGGGAGGGGGAGTTCGACTCTGATGTGCGCAGAATATCGAACGGAATTACTGGCATGTGGGGAAGCAGCACATTTCAATTCTTATCTCGTCTGATAACTCATTCCGCAGCAGGATTGATTCTAATCAGTTCAAAATGGCCACCCGGAGCAGGGAGGACGAAACTGTCGGAACGTCGAACGACAGATGTGCTGGAAGAGAAATCTGGGAGAAAATGGATCTGGTTGAGCATTTTTCAAAGCCTTTGTGTCGTTGGACATGGAAAAAGTCAAATGATTTATTCACCGTCAATTTTTCACCGTTACAATGGAGTAAAAACGTCAGTAATCCATCAAAAATGGATGTGTCTGTGGAAGAATGAATTTGAAACCTCCAAATGAAGAACCATTTAAGTTCCATGGCAATCATCATAAAAGGAGATTTTGACAGGTTTAACTAACGCCATTTTTTATGATTGAATGTCAATATTTCGTCGATGCAATAAATTATTACGGAACTAAAAATTGGATTGGAAACTTTAAATCATTATTTATTTACATTTCATTGCGAACAACACAAAACATGGCTGTGATGACAGCTTTGACTGACACGGTATTTTTATTTCATTCCATTCCTGTGTTATGAAGTACAAATCTTGGCCGTTGTAAGACAATTAATGGAACGTTAGCTTTCCATTAAAAATTGCTGACACTGAACTGACATTTCGAGTGGAACCTTCAACTTTCACGTTTCATTGCGATCATGGTGGAAATTGAGTTTTATGACAAGTTTCATGAATGTATGATAAAATCTCAGCTTCTTTTCTAGAGTAAAAATATTTAAAATACATGATATGGGGAAACAATGAATTGCAGAATTTAGAACCGAATATCGTGGTTGACGCTACTGCCCTCAGTGGACATTATTCTAGCTTTTTCAACAACCATTCCTTCCCTCACGAGTGGTGAAACATACCCAATACACCACGACAATCAATATTTTATTTTTTTTCATTATTTTTATTCACTTTTGTTTCTTAATCTGCTTCCTTGCTACAATCGATTCTGTTTTTCTTTTCTTTACAGGTAACTATTCCGCATTGAGAGAATAAGGCAGAGGAACTCGAAGAAAAAAGGTCCAAATTGATAGCCTAAGTATCACTGGATCAGTGGAAGTGCCTTCGTGGGTGGCGTCACATCTATAGTCAAATGTGCTTTTAATGAAAGCTTGTTAACGAGCATAAATCCGAGTTGCTTTAATGATTGCTGAGACATGTTCGTCTCCTTTCCGGCTCGGTGTTATCCTTCAGTCGTCTGAATATGAGGACAGCCTCAGCTTTGAGGTCAGCTCACTCCAGGGTGGCGGTCTCAAGCCAAACTTTTGGCTGCAACTGTAGTAGACACACCCTCTTTAACTTGCGCTTGTCCATTGTGATAACAACGAGGTCGTCAGCAAGATCAATGATTTGTCTTCGTTTGGGCAGCATTCGCAGAACACGGTCAAACATTGTATCCCCTAGTAATGGTCCAAGGACTGCTTATTGTGGGACTCCAGCTGTCTGACTGTGTGGTACAACTCATCGTCGCGTCGGTGTGGTACCACGTAGCCCACGATTATCTCCCTTCATGCGACCAGTTCCCCGATTTAAAGTCGTAACATAGCACAACTAAGGCCGTCTCCACACGCACTCGATGATCCTGGCAACGGCGTCCTTTGTTAGAAGCTCAATATTCTGTTGCCTGAAACCTGCTATTCCCATGGAACTCGATGTTGGAGAAGTTCTCTTAACCCCTCAAAAACGAATGCAAGACCTAAGCATCACTCCAACCGAAGATGTGTAAACTCCCCCCACTCAGCCATTGTGAGACACAAACAATGAGCCACGATCATCAGCCACGACTTACTCCCACCACACTCCGTTTGCATCAAATGCAAATACAGACCAATTCAAATACAATCCGGGATTATTTCTGACCGAGAAACCGACTCTGTTGACACAGCACCGCTCACACGAAGAACACGCCCAAAGCCACCAAAGAGTCAATTGAAACGCATTCCTAAAGCGCTTTCTTTTCTCTTGTCCCCATCAAAACTCACATCAGCTACTCGCAAGACGCCCAGGTCCCCGTCCGAAGCACAACATTTAGCATTGTTCGCCTTTTGACACCGCATCGAATCGTAAACCCATTTTTAACGAGTGGGCTTGACGGGCACTCGCCGAGCAACGTCTGCCATAACTCCGCTTTGTCTTTGTTATTAATGAATGAAATTTGAATTTCACACCCATGGCCCCCGGCGGTTTCGCCTTGAAAAGCCCTCCCCAGCCACTGCGCACTGCATGATCTCGCGCCGTGCACTCGGAGAGTCGGATTTATGGTTATTGCATCGCACCAGAGCCATTCCTCGCAGACAGTCGAGGCCTCAGAAATTGACTTCTTATTTATCCATAAAATGTTAATCCATACAAAATGCAAATTGGTCTAGTGTGTGTGTGTGCCTGTGTGTTGGAATGGCCTGACGTACACCTGAATTGGATTTATTCCCCCGAGTGTGCAAATTCACCGTCATTCCTCATTCAATGTCAAATCGTGTGTCAAAAGCGAATTATTCCGACGACGCCACGGGCACAGGCAGTGCTCAATTGGCGGCACAATGGCTGCCTATTGCCGTGGGTGGCACACGTGTGGCTTGGCCGCCACTCACCCACAGGCGCAGCAAATGCCCGCCCGGTCGTCGATTTGAATTTTTCAGTTGCAACAGTAATTTGTCGAAAATTTCAATTAATCAACATGCAGGTGAAAAGAACGATGCCGCAGTTTGACACGGTGGGCGGTGCTTGTCAATGTGCGTTCGACGCTTGCTTTCGAAGGCGGTTTTTTGGTCGATTGGATAGCGACGGCGACACTGAAGCGGAAGGCGTTTCATCACAGATTTCGTCGAGTTTTTGCACTCGTCCGAGGGGGAATTCAAAGCCTTTGGTCAAGCTTGACTGGACACCCTTGCGATCCATTCGGGACCAGGAGGGTAAGCCTGGGAGTTATGGCTTGCCTAGGAGTTAGTGGATGCAATTTCAGAACGACGCTACTAATGGAAGTTCAAACGACAGTCTGTTTTGACGTTTAGCGTCTCGTTCATACCTCGACAAAATCAGTCGACTAGACTCCGAGTCACCTTGCTCAAGAAGGACAGCTGAAGCCTCCGCGGTTTGGGCTCCCAGTGCTGTATCGGATGCAAGATAGCTTGATCTTAATGACAGGAGGCAGTATGATAGTGGCCGCCAAAATGAATGGCACCTCCAGCGCACCATGGGTTGGTGGCCTGACTGACTGATTGTAGAAGCAAATGCCGAGAACCGACTGCAAAAAGGTTATATATTGAAAGCCAATGGACGAAGCTATGTTTGTTCTGGAAATATGCCAGAGTTGAAAGTATAGTGGACAGTGGATAGCACTAGCTCCCAACCATTAGACTGAAGGCGACCGGAGACCAATTGTAGCGCTTGAGTTGATGATGACCATTGCCTCGATATACAAAGAACCTGTCTCATTTTCGCAGGATTCTAGGGAGCGTCTGATTCAAAAATATCGTCTTCATGGAAAGATTCGAAGAAGAAACTCGATTGTGGAGGGTATACAGGAACATAAGCAGATTTCCTGGAGATTGCCGTCAAAGTCAATAATTTCCGAGTCCTCTCAGATAAATCAGCGTTCGTTTTATGAGCCATTCAAAGCCGTTCGATGCATTTTAACTACTTTCAACATGATTGATTCGCTTGCTCTTTTGTTGAGCAAGTGAGGGAATGATAAGGGATTCCAGCAGTTCTTCAGACACAGTGAAGCAAAGAATCAAAGCAACCATTCTAAGTGGAAACCCAACGAGTACGCTGGGAATGCCTAGCTCTGTTGGACCAACGTTTTGGGTTCTTTGTGCTGTTGATGGGGAGCACATATGAACCACGCCTGTACACACGGAGGACCTGTTCTGGAAGATATCTAAGCTCTTCTGCCGTAACATAAAAACCTAACATATTCTGCAGAGATTTGACGTCTCACATCGATGCAAACAAATTGAACTTACTTTCATCGCTTCGAAGGATAATTAGCCACTTTTTAATCCACCTTGATTTCTCTTCGGACCAAGTTGTATGCTGATCAGCAAACATCTTCCTTTGGTTAATTTTTGTTTGCTCAGTACAGGCTCTTGATGGAAGGTTTGGCTCCACTAATCGTCCTTGAACTGATGTGCATTTTGTTCTCATGAACAATTCCTGCTGACGACATCAAGTTAATGATCCCGCTTCGATTTTTCGGTCACAATTCCTCTTGATTCCTATCTACTTCCCTCCAGATGACAAGGTTCTCAGTAAAGGGTTGGAAAAATAAGGAAGGATGTTAGGGGGCATGTGGATCCGACATTTCAGACGTCGGGCATGCTTTCGTCTTCCTTCTTTCCAAGTTCTGCAGATGATCTGGTGCATGGTCCCCACTAGAACATTGCCACTGGCCTTGATGAGCTCTGATGGCTGTGTCGATTTCTATGGAGGACAACTTTAACGACTGATGTTGAGATTTCCTGGTTCCCTATCACTCTTTCCTGGTCAGCGCCGATAAGCAGTTGTCAGGAGTGCTGCTTAAATACATCCACTATTCACTGCGGGACAATAACAAGATTGCCCTTAGAGCCTGTGTGCCGTTCCTAAAGCCTGCGGCCGTGCTTTTGGCTTTTTTTTGTATAAAAGGCCCGTATTTTTTGTCTGTCTCCAGACTCTTCGATATCCTCGAGCAGGGACGTTGCATCCTCTAGTCCGGCGGTGCTCCTGTTTTCCGTTGCAGCACCTTTTGGTATGCCTCGTCGGTTGCACGGTTCATCTGCTCACACTCGCCATCATATCACGGCCATCATAACCGACAAGGAGGTTGTGGTAGGTTGCCTCTTTGATAGCTGAGCGGCAATGCAACCTCATCTCGTTGACGTTGGTGTTCGAAGCAGGCGTACCGTAGAGTCCCTCTTGTAACTGCTCTTTGTAGGCTATGGCAATTGGGACGACCGGACACAAGACCAAGCTGTCGTGGACACACCAAGCTGTCGTGGACACAAGACAGCTTGGTGTTGATGACTGGAAGCAACGTGCCCAGGACCGTCAGCGATGGAAGGCAGTGATTGCTCAGGCTCAGACCCTCCACGGGTCATAGGTAAACAAGGCTCTGGCAACAGCTGGACGGTGCAGTTGGTCGAGTGTCTGCCCTTGGTTAGAGGGGTCCCCGGTTCGAATCCCAGTGAAAGCAAAGTTAATAGGCTTTAGCCGGTTTTTAAATCTGGTCCAGTCACATTTTGCTGTTGGGATCAAATTAACGGCCCTATCACTGGAGTTGCCGATCAGTGATAGTAGTCTGACTATGGGTATCACAATAGTATAAGTGTGCTGGCGAATTGGCTGGCGCCCACCTACCCAACCCAACCCAAGGCTCTTGCAATCTCTGGTGTCCAGGCGTCCAATGTCAAAACTTCGCTTTGTTGGCTGATGCAGCTTTCTGACATTGTCGTCGCTCTGAACCGTGCTGCTATGAGAAAATAGTCAGAGTCGACGTTTGCTCCCATGAATGTTCGCACATTGAGGATATTTGATGCATGCCTTGCGTGAATGAACACACGGTCGATTTGGTGGGCGGTTCGGTCGTCCGGAGGTGGTCAAGTTAGGTAGGTAAGAGGATTACCCCCGATCTCACTTTGGTCCATTGCGACCCATTGTGATTCTCAGGTTGCTGTGCGGATTTTTTAGCGAGGGAACCTCGTGCTGTCTATTATCACTACCACCTTCCCTGCTAAAGAATACCAATATCCCGCGAACAGGTGTCATAGTCCAAAAACCTGTAAAAAATCATTTGTAGTCAGTTCCGGGACGGTGAGAAACGAATTTAGTTCACAAATTGCCTCCCAATTGGATGTTTAAAGCAAAACGAGGAGTTCCTCGGCAGCATTGTAAAGGGGTAAAGGGTGTTTTTAGAAGCGGCGAACATTAAATTGCTTACTTAGGCATTTTGTGACAGCTGATTTGACAGTTTGTTGGAGGTTTTGCGGAGAAAAACGAAAAGAACTCTTCTCGTGACTGTATTTATTTCTCTCCTGTATTCTATTTTGCACTGGCTTAAATAGGCCGAGGTAAGCGGGACAATCGGACGACTAGCGTTAAATGCATTTAAAACGACACACAAACACAGGAATGAATGTCTGGAAGACCACACAGGGTGCCAAGGTATAATGTTTGTGCGAGTAGCATATTTTCGTTATTTTTTTTTTAAGTGCCTACAAGCTCTCGGTTTGTATTTTGGTGTGACAGTTCATCGGGAAGAGGCTCATACCAGAGCAACATTTTCACATTCCGTCCAAAAATGTCTCTATTTGGTTGGATTCCATATGTCTTCAAAAATGACGCTACAGAGGCATGATATCTACCTTTTTCGTGCAACACTTGGACTTGGAAGTCAACATTCGACGCGATATTGCCGAAATACAGTCGATGTACTGCGGAGAGCAGATGAATATTTCAAAATTGACGCTCAAATTATCTGTCAAATAAACCGAATTCAATTTCATTTTTAGTCCTCCGCCTCTAAAAAAAGAAACACCCTTTTTTTTCAAAATAAAAAAATTTTGGTACTGGTACTGGTACATCATCAACATTGCTCACCACCTCCTTCGCGGAACTGTTCAACACTCACCACTTCCCTTGCTGTCCTGCTCTTGCTCCAATCAAGAAAGCCACCATAGGCTCCGACTTCTTCGACAGTCTAAACGGCCTCAGCATAATACCAGCCAAAGCCTTGTAAATTAGTGTCATAAACACCCTTCATCTTTCCTTCTCTCTGTCTGAACACCCAAGTTGGGGGTACAATTGGCCTACTCTGGCCTGAGTGCATTAACGCCACTTCCTACCTAACTACCTACATCATCACCACCGGATGAATCATAACCAATATTTACTCATTGAATGACTTACTCTGCGACTCTTGTGCCATCCATTGTCCCCAAAGGTCAATCACTTGTCAAGTTAGACTTTCTGTCCCTTGCCCAGCCGCCGCTACCTGACCTACGCAACTTTGTTCAGCGCAAAGTTCGATGCCCTCCAATTGACGGAACCTTTTTGCAAAAAGAAAAGTTCACGAACTCAAACTTGACACCCTCTTACATCACAGATACCGTCCATCTTTTTTTCTTCTTGCTTGTCCACTTTTATTGAAAACTTACCATTTCCTCATCGATTGAGCTGCTGCTGAGCGCCGCTCCTCTCCGGCAATCGTTTTTTCTCTTTCTCCAGATCGCACAGATAATTTGAAATTGCATTCGAGTGACCCAGCACACCCCCCACCCCTCAAGCACCGATCAGGTTGCATTGTTTAAGATTCTCTCCCTCAGCCCGGTGCTTAATTTACTTGCCTTCTTTGTTGTTGCGTCGTTGTTGTTTTTTTTTTTTTAATTGGAAAAGTTTCCAGCTTTTGTTGCGTCCTGGCTACTGAGTTATTTTCCAAAGAAATCTCATTAAAAAAGTCCCCCTTCCCCCCCTTCTCCTTCTCCTTCTCGGTTGTTTCCCCTTTTGTTGAAGATGGAGACATCGTAATTAAAATAAAAAGAAACGAATAAAATACCCACGCCCGAAATGAACAACAATAGGTGGTTGTTAGATAAACTTCCCTCACAATCTAACGCCCCACCCTCCCCCCCTCCTTCACCACCCTCAAGGTTAAGCGGAAGAGTTTACAGAATTAATTTAGCATCGCCCGTCACTCCCACCGCCAGGGGTCTCTTTCAGTTGTCAATTGTGCGAGATGCGTCAGGGATGTGTGTGTAATCACATCGTACGGGGACGCACCAGGCCAGAGTAGCCATCCCTTGGCGAGCGGACATAATGAAAGTTTCCTTGCATGGAAATTACTTAATGCACCCCTAAAGCCACCACTGCTTTGGCTTCGACCTCATCCCCCTACGGCCAGCTCGCATAATCCTTGTGCAAACAAATTGCTAATGCCACCGATCCATGGTGGTGGCATGAGGCCCGTAAGGACGACGGTCTCTGTTTGTTTTATGGTTGTTTGAACAATACTTCAGTCAGACTGACATTTGTAGCTGGCCCACACAGCAGCAGTCGATTCAAATAGATTTGAATTTGCTTGTGATTTGGGGTAAGTAAATGTTTTTCCATCGACATAACCTTAATCATGTGAAGTCAACGAGGTCGCCGCGGTGGCGGGGTGCATGTAAATGTTGCGGTTTCATTTGGTTTGTTTAGATTCTTTTTTTTTGTTTTTGTTCCTCTTGTGGTTTTGTCTTTTTTTGAAATGCAATCTGGTGTATCTGTTTGTTCGGCTGATTGATTGGTTGTTGATTTCCGATATTCTCCGTCGAGTGTATCGATTTCATTTCGAAATGTATACAATTGCGGGACGGTTTCCCATTCAAAATGTCAGCGTCTTGACGGATTTATCATTCAGCCGTCTGTACATTAAGGCAAATTAGACAACGCCGTTGAGGGGCAGGGGAATGATAGAAGTTCGGAAACTCAATATGCCCTCACCGATGTGACTGTGAAAGGATCAAAGGGAATGGCTGCTCTTCTGGCTGCGAGTGTATATTTTATTAAATTCCACACAGCAGCATTCGAACTGATGGGGGGAGGCCTTCTATACAGAGTTAATAATGCAGCTTTGACGAATTCCAAGCGAGGGCGCACCGAGGCACACTGTTGTCTGTTGACTCACCTGTCAGAGGGATGGTGGTGGTGCGCTTGGGTTCTGTTTTGCGAGAGCGAACTCTGGTTATGGCCAGTATCCCGGGGAGATGAGCCTAATCAAGTCGGAGGGAGGGAGCCGGAATTAAAGAGGAAACTTTGTGTAATATCCTTCCTCGCAGCGGGCGGTCAGGACGGAGTTGGGGAAAGGAACGCTTTTTATTGAATCGTTTTCAGTCGAGATTGACTTTTATTGGGGAATATTTTTAAATCTCGTGATTGTCGGGTCTTCTTTATGTCATGGGGCGCAGGGCTTCGACTACGCCTGCAGCACGGTTCGTTTTATTCAACTTTTCCCCAACTGCCGCATTTCTCACTCTGCACTGTTCTGCGGCAAGTTTGTCTTTGAACCACCAGTTCTCCTGACGCCTTGCGATAAAGGTGCCGATTGCATTTAATGGATGGACTACGCAGCTTTCGTCCTTTCGTAATGTGTGGCCCATCTACTGTCATAGCCGGCGTCGTTTAGCAGTTCCTGGTCTGTTCTCTGATAAAGATGTTCATTGGAGACTCCTGTTGTGTGGCGACCGCTTGTAGTTTCCTTCTGACAGTGGTGGTCATTCATCGTTTATATAGGAGTCCCACTTCTATATCCATGCACCATGCACCACCATTGATTCGGCATTGGCGCGAAACACTCTTCACGTATTGCATTGCTGCGTCAAATATTAAACAGAATCGCGAACGCTGGCTTAGCTTCAGCAATTTTTTTCTCAGTGTCCGGTTGAGGATCTCCGACAAGACAGCTTGCCCTTGATGGCTGGAAGCAGCGTACCCTGGCGAGCAGACCGAAAGCAGCTGCTGCTCAGCTTCAGACTCTCCATGGATCGCGGGCCTGCTAAGTAAGTAATTGGGTCCGCCCTTAGTTGAAACAGGAATCCTTCTAGTCTTTCAACCGTCACGCCGGGAGCAACATCGTTTCTATTCCGTTTATCCAACACAACGACAGTGACGGCGATTGACAAATCCTTGCCAAGTCTCACATTGAATCTTGCTTGAAAGTGCTGCCAAACATATGCCAAGTCAGCTTGGAGTTGAATATGATTAAAGTCAATTTTACGAGTGTTCAACAGGAGGTGTCATTTTAAAATTTGCATCGTTCTTGAACTGTAAGCCATCAGGCATCATTGCGACTGAAAAGTAAAAACAAGGAGATTATTAATTATGGCTCGGAAAGCTCATAATACAAGAGCTGACCCGACTCGACAGGACGTTCCAGCAAGACGGCGCTACATGCCACTCGCACAACGTGTGTTTCTCCTACAAAAACGGTGAAAATACCGCTGAAACGCTCGTTCAGGGCATACAGCAGCCAATGCAGCGTCATCTACTAAACCCCGTGGAAGACGAATATCTCCCGGCATAGACCACATTAATGATAATTGGACAGATTAGCACACGCTGCAGGGACTAATGTCAATTAAGTCATGGCTCAGCTCAGAATGCCCACACTGTCCACTGGCGTCTGGCCCCGTCTATCAACCGCCACACAGAAGCTCCATATTCTTCCCAATTCGGTTTCAATGTTACACAATTAAGTCACAATCTCCACCCATCAGCGGCTGCCCAGCAAACCCCCATTCACTGTCTCGGCCACATGCCATTTTGAATTCCTCCAGCTTTGTCAGGCTGGCCAACACAATCGTCCATTCAGAGCTTAAACCATCCACGGAGCCAAACACATGCCAATCATTAAATGTGCACCCCCACGGCGGCTTATCCGGATTTCCTGACTAATTCCAGCAAAATTCCATCCATCCACTCAACGCTGAACCCTTCCGCGGACACATCGTCGCATGCTCATTTGCGGGTGTACTCACTGCAGCAAGGGTTGCCTCTCCGCCCTGTGCACGCACCCAGCACCGCCCTCACATCGTCGCGCTAATCTCGTCCACGACCAGGAGCCATAGTACATCACTTAACGATATGCATCTGTTGTTGTTGTTGCCGTTGTGTTGGCTGGCGTTACTATCCGTGCCAGCGCGTCGATGTTTTGTGTGTGTGTTTTGAAGTGACACGCGGCACTTCACAAGTGAGCCACCGACACTCATGGCTGGGTCGCGCGCTCGTCGCACCCACTGCCACTGGCTCGGCTGCATCATGTCACCTAATGCCGCAAATTGGAAATGTGCAGTCGGGTTAGCGACGCAACGAGACACACGCCCGATAGAGTGCCCACACCAATGCGACAACGATGGCAGGCGACATTAAACGGCGGCTGTTGTGGCGGCGGCGACGGCGGATACATCGGCCGGTGTAGGCGATATTTGATTTATTACGAGCCATTCAACTGAACGATTATCATTATTTCATGTTTTTTTTTTGATCAGTATGCAGGAGCCAGCTGCCGGGTGCCGGCTCACCCTTCTGCCAGCAACCGAGTGCAGAGCGAACACCCACCCCGTGATGGGATGTCTGTGCACAGGTTGGATAATATGGAAGGTACCACTGACACTGGCACTGGCACGCTGACAACAGTGGGTGTTCAATTAATATTCCCTCCCCCCGGGAAGAGTGTGCGAGCTGGTGGGTGGGTGCTCTAACTGCCTGTAAACTGTGAGGCGTCGTCGGCGGGTCCTGTTGACATGATTAATTTATCATCAATTTGGCTTCGATTTGAAGCGTCTGTTATGCGTTTTGAGGTGGAAATGAATCAGGTTTTTTTTTCCACAAAAAAAAAAAAGAACAGAAACCATTTCTGTAAAATATTTGCAACGGGCCTCGGGAGGAGGGGGAGAGTGGTCGTGTGTGTGTGCAAGTTTCGACAGGAGGGCGTCCTTAAAATCCCTTTTATTTCCATGAATAAATTACGCTTGCCTGTGATAAGGAACACAAAAAAGATGAGAGATACGTTATTTTTTTTTTGTTCGCCCTTGTTGCTCGTGCTCGGGAAATGGTAATGACTTGGAGAGTGGTAGGACTTTCGGTTGAAATCAATCCTTTCCGGGGACCAGATGTTACCTTGAAGTTCTGCGGGAGGTCGAGCGAAAGTCAAAGTTATTACATATTCATGGTAAAAATGGATTTTCACTCGGAAAGGTGGTGGGGGAGGTGGCTGCTGAAATGACTGACTGCTGAATGAATTCATAATCACTTAGGATCGTCATCATCTGGCTTGAATATTGCATGACATGCGGTGGCTTTTTTAAAAGGTGTCAAATGCGTCGGGGTTCGGTTTCTGGGTCAAATGTGTCAAACGAATGAACCGAGTTCCTCAAATTGGTTTACTTGTGGAATTTGATTTGGGAAAGAGTTGGCGGTGAAAGTGCGAAGTTTTCTTGTCGTTACAAGTTAATTGCGGTGAAAATGGGACGACTTTTGACTTTGGAGCTGGATTTGTGGGACTTTTTTGGCGGCGTGTTTGTGGCTCTTGGGGTTAAGTTGTGCAGTTGGAGTGTACACTGTACAGGATTCATTCTCGTTGTTTTATCCAGTCAGTCAGCCACTTCAAACTAACCTAACTCAAACAAATATTGGGAGAGTTGAGGGTAAGTCATCTTCTTTTTGCAGATGACTTGATTATCCTCACAGCCTCCCAGACGGAATTCCAGCGCGCACTCGATGGTATGTGGCCGTATGTGCTGATGCTGGAATGAGGGTTAACGTGGACAAATCGGAGGTTTTGGTCATTTCCAGAACGCCTGTTCAATGTACTCTGCATGTTAGTGGAGTCCCATTGAAGCAGGTGGAGAAGTTTAAGTATCTCGGGGTCTTTTTCACGAGTGATGGAAGGAGTAATGCTGAGCTTTCCAGTAGGATTGGTCAAGCTGGGTCAGTTTTGACACAGCTTGGTAGTTCTGTAATCAGAAAGGCCGAGCTTGGTGTCAAAGCCAAGTTAGCGGTTTTCAACTCAGTATTTGTTCCAACTCTCACCTATGGTCATGAAATTTGGGTAATGACCAAAAGAATAAGATCGCGAGTGCAAGCTGCTGAGATGAGATTTCTTCGTACTGCTGTGGGAATTACTCGCCGGGATAGGGTGAGAAACACGGCAGTGCGCGAGGAACTCAACATTGAGCAGCTGCTTCTTCGAACGGAAAGGGCTATGCTTCGGTGCTTTGGTCCCGTGGCACGAATGTCCCCATCATCACGACTTCCGAGGCGGGCGTTGAATGCGATTCCAACAGGTAGGCGATCGCTTGGCAGACCCAGGACGAGGTGGTTGGACCAAGTCCAAAAACTCGCCCGGTTACGCTTGGGCATTGCTCCTGATGAATTAGAGTCGATGGCGGAGGAACGAGTTGCCTGGAGATCTCTCGTGCGTGGTTTATCCCCGCGACCCCTTTAGTGTATCATGCGGGTCAGAAGATGATGATGATGATAAAATACAAAATTACATTAATTTGTTAGACTCGGATGGAAGGTGTGAAGTTATACTAAGACAGCCGGGGTCCATTGATTCTAAAGACTGAACTATTTTGCTAAACTTGTTACTGCAACTAGGCATATCATTATGGACTGGATATCATTAGCATTCATTGGACCGCTTTTACACACGCTAAATTCGTCGCTGATTTCCATGTGTGTTATTTTCTTTGTATTATCAGTTTTGTCTCACTTCCCTTGTCCACAACATTGAAAAATCGGTGATGGCCTTGGCTGTCTCTGCTTAAGTTTCATGTGCTGACCAAAATACGTGTTGCGACTTTGCTTAAATGTTTGTTTTCACAAATTTCTTTCCACCAAGCCAATTGTTTTATTGAAGAGGCACTTGTCCAAACAAATTCCCTTCCCCGATAAAGAGCCAAATCTGACATGTGTACTTTTGGAAACTGTATGAATGCCACTTAGATGGCACTCCTGCTCTGATTGGTCATGAAGAGCAGCCACAATATGTATAAATTGGTGAGTCTGTGAAACGCTCCTTAAAGTTTTCTGAAAGTTATTCTTTCTTCAAATTATTTAAAACTGTTACTCTTTCAGTTTGCAGCAAATTAGACATTGGATTTTTCAGTTGTTTAAGAACTTGTTGGACATTGGGGTTTGAACATTTAACGGATGCAAACTTCGTGATCTGCGACACAATGGGCTTAATAAACTCTGTCAATACTAGAATGTCTTTCCAGTAAGTAATTCAGTTTTGAGTTCTCTAGAGAGTGAATAAGAGTCATTCACTGGCAATGTTTGCAGACTTTATTGCCCCCCATCGAGTATTACAAGGAAGGTGTAATTAAATCGTAACACAATTTTTCTTTGTTGATCTTATTTAGAGTGTTTTGTGATGTATACCCTTATATTTACATCGCACCCTAAATTAGGCTACAGACCATCCTACAGGGGTATCGCTGTTCTGCCGAGTGGTGTAAATAGGGCTGAACACTTCGTAAAGCTTGTACACTTTCTATGTCGTCACCGAACGGCTTCTCCATTTCGCAGAGCTGTAGTAAATTTGTTCGATCAGTGTGGTCGTTGCGGGCAACTTTGTTATGTGCAGCCCAGTGCTTTCAGTATTTTGATTGCGTAGAACGAACCAAATCGATCAAATGAGTTCTCAAAGTCACCTCGATAAGGTACATTTTACTCTCAGCTGGTAGCACTGTCAGCTGAAAATGTCGCCATAGGCGAGAGTGTGACAGACATTGGGTGATCCCCATATACACTGTCTGGTCAACAAAGTGACCGGGTACAGGCGCAGGTGTCTTTTGTGAACACTTCCTGAAATCCCAGGCATTAAAAGACGACTGCAGCGATTTCCAAGCTGAAGCGCTGCAATATAAGAAACAGCCCTTGGGTTAAGAGACCACAACATAACCGACAAGTCGATTACCATTCATTCGATATAGCCAAGCGTTAATAAAGGCCATAGCATCATACATTCTGACGTCGACAGCTGGCTAGTCTGTGCAGTCAGAACGTCAGTAGATATACTTATGACAATGTTGAACCTATGCCGGGCAGCAGGGAATACTGGCAGACTTCTTTTTCGTCCGCGATGGACCTGTGCCACAGCCAAAACAGGCTTCTCCAGCTGGCACGAAATTAAGGCAGCTGCCTCAAATTTCACACGCCAAGTTGGTTGAGGTCCTTCACTTGTGTGTCCGAGGGGGCGTCCAATCCCTTGCGTAGTCCCACTAGTGTCGAGTCGAAGATTCTTCCGCCTGGAGCTGTGTTCTCCATACACTCTACATGGCCTAGCCATCTTAGGCGTTGAATCCATAGTCGCCTCCCTATAGTCATGGCGTTTTACATCCCTTACAGTTCGTGGTCTTCTTCTACAAATGCCATCAATGCAACCAGGATCAAATATCGCACGCAGAAAGTACTTTTTCGTCCGCTTTTGAGATTGTCCATGCCTCTTCTGCGCCGTTCAGTGGGACTGGAATGGTCAGTGTCTTGTGCAGACCATAGAGTTAACTTGAACCTTCAAGTCCGAGGTTGGTCCTACTACTCAATTGCCTCTTGAGCCAAACGAAGCAGCGATTGGCAAGACTTATTCTACGTTTAATTTCGGTACTGATACTTGGGAGCCAAGGTAGACGAAGTTCTTAACTACCTCCAAAGTATATCTGCCTATGTTGACGTTGTGGCCAAGTCGTCGATGGTGTGCGTGCTTAATTGAAGACTAAGTTAGTTATATGTACTAGTTTTGCCCTTATTCAACGCTAAACGAAAAACTGTCTGTCTGACAGTCTCTCAGAAAAAAAAAGGATTTGAGCTTAGCTCCATAAGGAAAAAACCGGAAGACGAAGCGCTGGGTGATGCCAGAACTAAATAGTTTGGTCTGGGTGTTGAAGCAACAGCAATGGCTCTATGGTCAACGCTGAGCGAGAAGTGTGCAGGTCGTCAAAGAGATGTTGAAGTTAATCAAGTCTATAGACTGAAGCTTGTTTGCCTGTTGAGGGCCTTCATTTCCTTCTTTTGGAAGATTGTTTGGCGTCAGAAGATGAGTGTTTCCAGAAGGTGGCCACGGTTGGCAACAACTTGGAATGTGCTTAAGGCTAATGCATAAATGATTCATGCAGCATAAGTGCGTAAACGTGTTTAAGGGCTTAACAGCGTCCGTCTTCAACTTTTTGCCTGGCGATTGTTAGTCGAAGTTCATGATGGAACAGATTTGAACCATTCATTAATCTCTCTCCTGATAATTATTTCACGTCACCGTCAGTCAGTCTCTCTAACTAACTGCCCATGCTGGGATTTGTTTCAAATGTTTATTTACTGCGTCGTCTTGTTTATTTGTGTCTACTTCTGTTTGACTGTCTTTGAGGCTCCCACGTGGGCCTGCATCCACAAACATCTGCCTGTTCATCTCTGGTCTTGAATCGATGGATGTTTGGCTAGGCTCATGCCACTGTTAGGACCATTTCCACCAATCAGTGCTAAAGATTGCACATGTACCAAGGACTCCTTCATTCGCTTTAGAGAGAAGTCTCGATGTCACAATGTAGAAGCAAGTGTGCGTAAACATACGATAAATTGGACTAAAGTCAAAATAGTCTCTTCAGTGACTTTACTAAACTCGTCCTGTGAACGACCTCAAACCGGAATTGAGTCAATTTTTGCCATAGGCGCCTTCGTCTCATCAAAAGTATTTCGATAACTCTTCTGAAATCGTATTCTAAAGTAAAGGGTGTTCCAAAATAAACGCATAATCTGAATTTGCCGCCAATTGTGCGGCTCATCGGAAAGCAAATGCATCCACAACGTGTCACTGTTTGGTGTCGATTTTGGGCTGTAGTAACTATTGGACCACACTTTTGTGATTGTCACTGGTGCTCGATAACGCCACATGATATCACAGATCTTCCGGACGAAATTTGGTGATAGTGATGTGGTCAGTATGGGATTTCTACGAAGACGGTGCCACTTGTCATACAGCCCTTGAAACAATGCAATTACTGAGACATTTCCTGGTCGTGTACTCTCTCGTTTCGATGATCAAAATTGGTACCCTAGATCGTGTGATTGAACACCATTTGTCAAATGTCAAAATATATGCCAAAAAGCCCGACAGGAGGAAACTAAACGCTGCATCAACAAAATTTAGCCAGATTTATGCAGAATTGTCATGCAAAGTTTCGACAAAAGAGTGCGTGTGTCCCAACAAAGCCATGGATGCCATTTGCCCGATGATTCAGTAAAGAAATTGTGTTTTCTATTTAATTGAAATCTTGCGTTCATTTTGGAACACCCTTTATAAGGATAAAACAGCGGATCTTTCTCAAACTTGTCGAAAATTAGACCCTGTGACGGTTTTTTCGATGTCAGCCTTCTCATGATGAAATGGCAATGCCAGCGGATCACGGTCGACTTTAACACATGTCATCAATCAGGCGTGAGCTGTCAAAAATATAACCCTGAAAAACCAAACAGTAAAATAATGTCGTTTCCTGCTCCCAGCGAAAGCAAGTCGCAAGTATTTTCAGTCAGCTTCTGCAACATCGAATGTATCTTAACTAAAACTGTGAAGACCCTTAAATCGACTATAAACTTTCAAACATAAACGACCAACACATAAGTGAGCTTATGACCCAGCAGCCGAACTTTCTCCTCGCAGACAAGATCTATCAGCGCCATCAGAGATTCATCCGCGATGTCGCCGTCTTTCAATAAATCGATGATATAATCTAGTCCCATGCCCAGAAGTCGATGAAAGCCCACGAAATGAATGCCAAAACCGTAAATTTTGACTTCTTATCTGGCCGTTAAGAGGCCCCCATTACTCCCGACAGCTAGCACCGCGAGATGATATCTGTCAGTGATGGGCCCAGTTAACGACCACACTTCCTTAACTATGACAGTAATCTATTTCGAAGATCCACCTCACGGCAACCACACGCCGCCGCATCTCAAAAAAATGAGCCACACGATTTCACCGATTACGTGGCTACTTGGATCTTTAAACAAAAGCTCTTGACGGCATTTAAAATCATTTAACAACCAGTTGCGGCAATAAAATCGTCCGGCGAATTGTTTTCTATTGCGCCATTATCGAAGCGGGCCCAAGCAGTAAGCACCCGCCCATTGTGCCCCCGAAGAAGATCATCGATAAAGCGGCTGAGATAGAGGGCCCATTCTTGCATAAATTAGCCAGCCATCCAGAAGTGCACAATTCGGTGTAAATCAAGCTGTAAATTGCACCCTTAGCTAATATCCATATTGGATTCCAATCTAAACAGTGTTCCGCTGGCAGCCGCCGGCGCTCCTGCCGTCAGCCGGAGGATCTCTTAATGACGCCCATAAAACCGACGTAATTATGGCGGGTGGGCATCCGCCTCGGCGTAAGATGAAACCCTTTGCGCTATAAACGCCAGAAAGCACTTACATTTCCCCCAAGACTTTATGACACCGATGCCCTCGCAGGAATCCACCAAAAATAAGCACTGCGCAGTGTAGACATTCCCCGGCACCGGCTTTAAGAACTTTTAAACGCCGATGCATTGATAAATTCCAATACGGTCGGCCGAGTGGGTGGGGGGGTCGGCTATTCTCTCGGTCGACTATTAACCGCATTTTTAATCGGTGGCTTGGCGAGTCGCTCGTGCGTCACTAAAATTGCCATTCAGTGCGGTGGCGTATGTAGGAGTGTCCATCAAAGGGCGTCTCCCCACTTCCTGGGTGAAATCGAGGAAAAACCAGCGAAAAACCTCCCCTCCCCTCCCCCACGCAACAGTTTCCATTCACATGCACTCGGTCCTTACGGCCGGCCTCCACCGCCACCCCCACTCCCGTGACGTGAATGTGTACACATTTCACTTTCGGATGAGCAGGCCCTGGCCCGGCCATCGGCCAGATCATGCACGGTCATGTGTGCACGCAGCCGTTGGTATTTAAATTCGGTTACGTGAAGCCGTGCGTTCAATGGTGCGCCGATGTACATCGTCCAGGAATAAATATCATCCGGCGATGATGGGTTTGACTTCACTCGACTCTCGGCTCCCAGTCAGGCACCACCGATTGAAATGAAAGACATTGATGCGTGCTGGGTGGTCGATGCGGATTCTTTATCGAATCCGAATTCGTTCAATGGCATTCCATGGGAAATTAAATGGGTCTTCACTTCGCACTGCTTTTTTCCTGGGGGAGGAGGATGCACGCGGCCGCCGTGTGTGCGTGCGATGCGGTCTTGAGGGGGTTGAAAATTGCACGGTTTAAGGGATGGACGAACGACACTGAGACTGGCTTTGTGCAGCCGAATTAAAACGCCACGGCAAGGCGATGCATTTCAATTCAATGGGGTTTCGGCTGGGAATGGGAATATTTTAATAAATAATGAATGAATTATAAAACGATCTGGAATCGGAGAAATCTGAGGGATTACACTAGAATCTCGTGCATGCAATGCACTGATGGATGAGATTACTTTTTGATGTGATAAACGAGCAGTTTTTGGCCGACGACCGGGGATTGTATGTGATTTACCATAAGTGTGCGATTGCTGAAGGATCGTAGGAGTTTGAGGGAGAACAGTGAGGATGGTCAGCTTGGTGGGAAAACAGCTCTGTAAGCGAACTGCTACATTTTTAATCATAATCGTGTTTCGAACGACTGACACGTAATTTGGCTCGTTTGCATTACAAAAGATTGCTCGCTCTTTTTCTGTGTCTAGTCAGTGCAGTAACTGAGGCCAGACCTGAGATCCAGTTGCAGGCTTTTGTTGACGAGAAAAAAAAACAGCTCGAGAAATACGATTCGTATACAAAAAATGGAGAGTTGAAAGATGGAGACAACATACTCGGATCCCTAATTGTCAAATCTTACGAAAAATCGAGTGTAGTCGCATTCGAGTGTAGTCGCATTCAAGTGTAGTCGCACTCCAGTTTATTCGGATTCTAGTATCGTCGCATCCAAGTATAGTCGCACTCTAGTACATTCGTACACTAGTTTATTCGGATTCGAGTATAGTCGGATTCAAGTATAGTCTCAATCGAATATAGTCGTACCAGTTAAGTCGGATTCTAGTATAGTCGCATTCGGTATAGTCACATTCGAGTATAGTCGTACTCCAGTATAGTCGAATTCGAGTGTCAAATCTTACGAATATTCGAGTATAGTCGCATTCGAGTGTAGTCGCATTCGAGCTTAGTTGCATTCGATTATAGTCCCACTCTAGTATAGTCACATTCAAGTATAGTCGCATTCGAGTATGGTCGCATTCGAGCATAGTCGCATTCAAGTATAGTCGCACTCTAGTACAGTCGTACTCCAGTATAATCGCATTCGAGTGTCAAATCTTACGAAAATTCGAGTATAGTCCACTCGAGTATAGTCACATTCGAGTATAGTCGCACTCTAGTGGAGTCGTACTTCAGTATAGTCGCATTCGAGTGTCAAATCTTACGAAAAACCGAGTATAGTCGTGAAATCTTAAGAAAAATCTTAAGTATAGTAGCATTCGAGTGTAGTCCCACTCGAGTATAGTCGTACCAGTTTAGTCGGATTCGAGTATAGACGCATTCGAGTGTCAAATCTTACGAGTACAGTCGCATTCGAGTGTAGTCGCATTCAACTATAGTCGTATTCCACACATTAGAAGTGACTACCTTGCTCACCATGGCTTATTTCGACGCCAGCCAATTGATCAGTTTCCTCTTCAGTAACATCGGTCCGATTCTCACTTGCGTCCGTCACACTCAATGGCGTCATGAATTTACAAATGGCGTCGTTCAGATAAACACAAGCTAGTTGTTGGCAAAGTTTATTAAATTTTATACATCCCGTGATTCACTGTACTCGCTACTCCTGAGCGCAACTTCCAATGTTCGCCGCACTGTCTAAATTGGCGCCGTTACACGTCCCATGCTCGCAGCCAACTCGCCAGCCCCCCTACTTTGTGACCCGACGTAAATCTCAGTTTCCCCGTCTGACTGTAGATCCCAGCTTTGTCCCCTCAAACGATGACAAATTCACCCAGCCGCCCTCCTCCGTTTCGAATAAATCTCGCCAACACCATCCCAGTGCGCGTCTGTTGCTCCCAGCTCCAGTTAATTCTAGTAATAAACACGTCTGTCGCCGGAGCCGTTGAAAGGCGCCTCCCTCAAGAATCACCACCCACACCCACAGCGCTCTCAATTCCTTAGGATATCACACAAATTGGTACATTCCGGCTTAAGTGCTTACCCATATTTCCTTAGTCAAACAAGATAAGGATTTCATGGCACAACCATATTGATGGCAAGCAACTTTCCACACGAGCAGGCCCCCGAGGCTATAATTATCTCATTTTAAATGAATATCCAATGAAATCCTTGATGATGCCTTAAATTGAAACGAATGCGCCATAAACTCATCGAAACCCTTCGCCTGCGTGTCCGTGTCGTCGTCGGCCGCCAGCCGTCCCTCACTCCGACTGAATGTCATGTCTTCTTCTTCACCAGTTTTTCCTGCTTCCTTTTTTTTCTTTTTGTATTTTTTGTTTTAATTTTCTGTTCCACCCGTTAGCCGCCTACCCCACATGGTGGCGGTAGCGGTGGCGGTTGTGTTTTGTCATTCCCGAAGGCCATTGTGATAAATAAGTAATTTGTCCTTCATCCTTGCTCAAACAGGATGTCACACAGAAACTCTGGAGAGGCACGCACACAACCACCCAGACATATGTCGCATGTACGGTGGGTGGTGGGTGAGGGAGGGGGGGAGTATACCCAGTGGATGTGGTAATTGCATTGCAACCGACTGCTCCCGGCGACATCAAAAATTCATTGTTGCCTCGACTCGCCTCGCCTCTCTCCGGTTAACCTTCCCTCTCGTTTGAGTATGCAAACAACACAGCTCTTCAATTCTAATCCGTTCGACGAGGTGGTGGGAAGGGTGGCCTGCCACCCTCTGTCAAGGGAGTGGCGGGTGGGGTGAATCCAGCGGAGCACGTCTATAAATCATCCCGAGGCATTACAGATATTTTAATGAGATGGAGACATGCTCTTAATAAACGCCATCTACTGGTTTAATTAGCCTTCGGAGACAAGTAGCGTCATCGGGTCGCACATCAGTCCCGCTCCCACCCATCGTGGCGTTGTTGTCGTGCCAACGTAAAACTCTGCGATAGGACGCCGACGCCTCACGCCACCTACATCCACTGTCCCCGGTTCGGTTTCGCCTGCTCCACCTGGAGGCATAAAAGGCATTCCGCAAATACTGAACGAAAGGCAGATAAAAGGAGCAAAGATTAATGACCCTCAGTTGGCTGGCAGGCGTTGCTATTATCTATGTACGAGTATCTCTCTCGCTCACTGCTGTTTGCCAAGTTACGTTAAGTGCATCGTAGTGGATCTCCGTTTTTTTTTTTTTTTTTTGTGGGAAACGGGAGTAATTCGCTTCCTACAAAGCACAAGTGCACGTAACAGATACAGCACACACGGCTGTTGTCAAATGGAGGAGGCATGGGGCTTCTGTGAGCCTCTCCTGTGAGTCATACGTATACGGAGGTGGAGACTGGAGGGAGTCTCTGGTGGGAATTTAGGCGCGAATGTGCTGTGTGCGGCTTTAAAGTTGATGGTGAGTTGCGGCACGAGCTGAAGCGGCTCCTCGGGACTTAAGTGCGGTGGTGGCAATGGAAAGTTTTCCAAACACTGAAGGTTGTTGGTTTCGTTTGTTTGTGGTTTTCTCAGTTAATAGGGTATGTTTCAGTTGTTGAAGGGTGAGTCATTGAGGTTGTCAAGCGTCGAGACTTTTAAGGGATTTGAGGACACGGTAGTGCCTCTGTCCTTTGGGGACTGCCTTGTAGGAAGAAAACAGGGGAAATTAATTAAAATACAGGATCATCCATTTTGTGGTTTCGAAGATGAATTCAAATCGAACACATTTGAGACTTTCGATTTCGATCAAACGATCGATGGTGCCCTCATGATTGGAACTCGATTCTAACAATTTTCGATTACTCTTCGGCACATGTTGGGCAATAACTCGGCCATAACTGGACGAATATTCGTTTTCAATGCGTCAAGAGTTTGCGGACTGTGTGCAGAGACATTGGCTTTTGAACACAGCCTCAGAACGTACGATAGTCGACAACACATCACGCGGCTTTGCCTATAGCACTCTCAGATGGAAGATAATGTCGACCATGACTTGCTACTAATGCGCGACCTAAAGAATCGCTATTATTGCAGCAAGTCTTCTCAATTTGATGAGAGACGACAAATACGGACCACGAAGGGATGGATATGCATTAAGACATTTGCTACCGATAAGTAGGTTGCCGTTGAAATCAGATGTATATACAGGGTGGGCCATCTAGTGGATTTTTTTAAATCATAGGTTTTTTTTGACACTGACAGCGGTTTCCCTTTCGAAATCTTGACAGAAAGTCGGTATCATACCTCCGCGGAACGAAATGAGTCGCTTTCCACTTGAACAACTTTGGGAAATGTTGGAAACTTCTTTCCAAAGTGAGTTCTGTGTAGCCCAAACAGTGGGTTTTTTTTGGCCGAAATGGTGCACCCATCGCGACTGCTGTACGCATATTTGTGAGACTCGTATTATAGTGGACAACACTCATGTTTCATGTCACCATCGTCGTACAGATGAAAATGTGGCCCTCTTCGAAAATGATGCTGAGAACAACGTTTCGGTAACGATAGGCGTTACAAAGCCATATCAACCGACTTTTTTTTTATTGAAAACATGGATTTGTACGAACTCTGGTTCATGCAGGAGGCGCACCGTGCCACACAGCTCATGTCACAATCGATCGTTTGCGCACCAAATTCTCAAATCGTCTTATCAGCCGTCTTGGTGATGTCAATTGGCCGCCTCGGAGTTGCGATTTGACCCCATTCGGATTTCTTTTTGTGGGCAACCGTGTAAGACCGATGTTATGCCAACAATCCGGAAACGAATCAAGCACTTAAGGCCAATATTATCCAAACAATCCGTGAGCTACAGCCCGATACCATCAACAAGGTCTTGGAAAATTGGGGTGACAGAATGCGCTACTGCGAAGCCAGCCAAGGCAGTCACATGAACGACGCTATATTTCATAATTAATGCGAATGTTTGTTCTTACTAATACAACCATAATACATGAAAGCAATTTATTTCTGTTAATTTCATTGGAGTGTTGGACCACCCGTTATATCTGACTTATCGAAAATTGCACGCTGTGAACAGGTTGGTGTTCCACATTCACTTCGAATTGCGTTTTTCAATTGAATTTTTATTACGTTTTCGGATCCCTGGGCATAAGGACATTCCGGGCATGAAATGGGACGCATTTGCCATTGGCACAGAATCTGGAGGCACCCCATACGTAGTGGGTCATTTGAATATTTGAGCAGCACTCAGTCACTTGCCTCTAGCATCCGAAGAACCATCTTGTTGGAACCAAATTGATCCATTTCGGGCACAAAACAGTATTCCAATACAGTGATCGCCAGAGACTGTTTCTCCCCTGCCAATGGTCTCGAAATTGTGCCAATTTCGACTACAGAATATGAGGATAGTGTTTCCTCACACAGAACTCGTTTTGCAGGAAATCTTCTTTCCTGTCGAATAAAATCAATTGGTGGCGTTATCAAATGACACCCCACTGTCCGCTTATGCATTTCATCTCAATTCCTGGAAAGAATACGTCTGTCTTACCCCTTACGAAATGAAGTTGTTAAAAGAACACCACACGTCTAGGAAATTTCTATGAAAAATGTGTTTAAAACCTGCGCCTCTCCCAGAGGTGGACACTTAAACGACATAATTTTCTTCAAAATTTCATAAACATCGTCAAACACCAGATATTCATCCAGTCGACTAGAAATTACTAAATTGTACTTCATTTCAAAGTTATTAGCAAACAACTTCGATCAGGAACATGAAAAACAAGTTCACAATTCCAAACCGAATTTGTAACCTCTTATTGAATGACAGTTCTAACCACGGAGTTCTCTCTCAGTCATCGTCAGCCAGGAGGGCCGCACTAGCCCGCACCATAGAGAGGGGAGAACAAAGAAATCATTTATGGCACCAACTCAACCGAATCCTCCTGCTGGCCAAAGAGGTTTCGTTGTTGTGGCCCAAACTGTGGCGCATTCATTGCCGCTGCGAAACTTCTTCAACTTGAACTTTTCAATATAATAAACATAACTCAAACTGCTGAGCAGCCCTGATCGGTTCATTGCCTTTATTAACTCTGAAGTGCATCCATCGCATTTCCGGATGCGAATCCTGGCCGCGTCCGCTCACCGCCAATGCAGTGCACTTCAGTTACAGCGTGTAATCTCGAAATTAATCCCGAATGCGAGTGAGTTCATTACCCTGTGGTGTGCATCAGGATTTTCAGCATATTTTGTTTGAATCAATGAAAAATAGTTTTCCACTTAATAAACTTCACAGCCGTTTCACTGCTGCTGCTGCTGCTGCTGGTGGTGCATGGCTATTTGCACCTTAAAGTGGCGGAAAGTACAAAAGATCAAGAGCGGGTTGATGGAGACCCAGGCGCAGGCCATGCCATCCGCTGTGACTGACTGTGAACTGTGCGAATGCGAATGCCAGCGGAGGAAGTGAGTTCATCCCCATAGTCAGCATCCTTCGTTCCTCCAAAAAGCAGCAGCACCAGCAGAGCACCCTTACGCCCAAGTGTATCATTGTTCTCGTTCGGTATTGTTTTCTGTGAAGTTGCTCAGACGTGAAAATGCCCATTTAATTGCTGCGTTAAGTAATTACAGGGTGCATGCATATTATTCAAGTCCGGCCCGGCAGCCAGCCATCGTTTGGGAAAGGTTGATTTAATGAGGGGATTTGCATATTGAATCCGTCTCTGCGCCTTGCAGCGTTGTTTTCGCCTGTACCCGGGCATCCTTTGTCGTCAATGTAACTACATATTGGCGTGTATACACGCCGGGGAATTGATCTGGTGTGGGTGTGCTGCTGCTTAAAGCGGATGCCTGTTTGTCTGTTGATGCTTGACGAGCGAAAATGTGTTCCTTCTACTTCAATTGGTTGTGATTCTTAATGGCTCAGTGATTTGTTGTGTTTTTCTGTTTCCCTATCGGAAGATGTTACAGCGCTGAGGTTGGTTCCTTTCCCATTCATCGGGCGGATGTAAAGGAGGAAATGCTGGGGGGTATTGCACTCGTGCTGGGGTGAAATTGCCATCAAATCGTCCTTCTTCTGATGACGCATCATCCCATGGGATTGAGGCATTTTACGATTTCCAAATCTTCAAAGGGGATGCATTAGAAATTCGCCCATCACTCTGTAATCGATATCTTTTGCAAGCGAATCCTTCGCACACATCCTTCTGACTCCTCTCTTCAAATGCCTTACACAGCCCCAATAACAACTCTCTTCTTGCATTTTCAGTTCTCGAATTCACACTGGAGCCTCAAGATGTCGTCGTTCCCGAGGGCAACTCAGTTCTGCTCCAATGCTCGGGGAAAACGCAATACGGCTCGCATCAAAAAGCCGGTAAAACCTCACCAAATATCCGATGGCGTGGTCCAGACGGTCAGGACCTCGGCATAGTCGGTGACACATTCAGGTAAGTCCAAACCGCACAGCAAATCTCTCAAGCATTGTCTGACATTTCATCTTCCATTTCCAGAACACAACTGAAGAACGGCTCACTGTACATCAGTTCAGTTGAACAAAACCGCGGTCTAACCGGTTCATATCAGTGTCTCCTCGGTGTCGACGGGATAGGCACCATAGTCAGCCGATCAGCGATTGTGTCAATCGCTCGTCTGCCAGAGATCAATCAGGACTTCATGGAGTCGTACCTGTTGCCTGGACAAACCGCCTACTTCCGATGCATGATCGGCCACATCCAGCCGGGCGTCACAAACACCGTGCAGTGGCTGAAGGACGACGCACCCCTGCAAATGGACAACGTTCGCATGGTCATACTTCAGAATGGTGCTCTGGAAATCGACGATGTCGGAAATTCCGATCGAGGAACGTACCAGTGCAATGTCACGTCGGGCATCATATCACGACTGAGCAGTAAGACAAATCTGAACATCAAGAAGCTAACCGAAGGCGGTGAGAGTCAGGTTGCGCCATCTTTCCTTGTCGGACCGTCGCCGAAGACTGTCAAGGAAGGCGACACCGTGACACTGGACTGCGTGGCGAATGGCATGCCGAAGCCACAAATCCGATGGTTGAGAAACGGCGAGGAACTTGACTTAAAGTAAGGACCCCTCTTCTAGTTCAAATTGATTAGCAAACTAAACGCCACCTCTCTCTCTGTTTCTTTTGCAGCGACCTGGACTCAAGGTTCTCAATCATTGGCACGGGATCCCTGCAAATCAGCTCGGCCGAGGACATCGATTCGGGCAACTATCAGTGTCGTGCGAGTAACACAGTTGATTCGCTGGACGCCCAGGCCACCCTTCAAGTTCAGGTTCCACCGAAATTCATTCAGAGTCCCACCGACAAGGCGGCCTACGAGAAGGAAGAACTCGAACTGGAATGCGCCATCAGGGGCAAGCCGAAACCGATCATTCAATGGCTGAAGAACGGCGATGTCATCACACCGAACGACTACATGCAACTGGTCGCCGGGCACAATCTTAGAATTCTCGGACTGCTTCAATCCGATGCGGGAATGTTTCAATGCGTCGGCACAAATCCGGCGGGAAGTGTTCAAGCGTCGGCACGACTGAAAATCATTCAACCAGGTACAGCAAATGAACACAATCGAATTGTGTTTAGACTTAATTATTGAATGTGTTGAGCCTGTGTTGTCCCTGTGTATCCATTGATGTTGAGAATCCCACCGCTAACCTAACATTTTGTTGCGTAGAATGGCCCGAAAACATATCATATCAGAGCGATTTAAAAGGCCGACCTCCCCCCGCTAAACGTAAAGCGACTACTTTCCAGAGAACATATCCCTTTTGTTGCTTTTAAGTTATTTGTTTATACGTTGTACTTCCTTTTGTTTTTCGTTTTCTTTTCGCTTTTTTTTTCCACGATGCTCGTGTAAATATTTTCATTTTCTTTAACATGTAATGCACACATGTGTATACGCTTTGTGAGTGATGTGCTGCGGTGACTGGGACGTTTGATGTTTTAAGTTTGTTATCGAATGCTTTGGCAATTTGAGACGTCGCGAAATTTGCTAAAAACCATCCATGGATGGTGGTGAGTGAGAAGGAAACCTGATCGCATCGCCGACGGAGTTTGTTTTCCTCCAAAATATATGCCCACCCGCACGTTGATGTGCCCAAACTATCACTGGATGGAGTGCTGCCAATCGAACACATGCGATGATCTGAACGCACATCTTTGGTGGCGATTTGTTTTATAGAGCTCGCCGCGCCACGACCGAAATTATTTCGGAAGCAAACGTTTTATGATTCAATCATCCTATGCTTCATTTTCATTTATGGAAGACCATCAACTAGATGGAGAGCGAGAGAGTGGGGAAGGATATCAAACAAAATTTAATACGCCACATGTTCCGGGCAAATAACAAGCTTAAAACGTGCCGTCAGACACCGAGTCTATGCCATGAACCATCCCACTGTACATATAAAAAAAACCACCACCACACCCCCAGACGTAACCAATTTTACATGAAAATATGCTCAGCTGTACAGAGTATTTCGGTTATCCTGATGTTTTCTGTTTCCGTTTCATTTTGCTTTCGTTGTTTGTGTTTCTTTATTTGTTGTTATTATTTTGAATTTTTTGTTTCATTCATTTTTCTCTTCTTTATTTTTATATTTCCCATCCCACCACGAATTTCCTTCCAACGCCATCAGCGGAGCAGAAATTTAAACCGAAAAAATCCCAATCCCAGGCAACGAAATCCTTGCAGACAGTTAGTCCGAAGCGTCGCAATAAAGTCAACTCTGGCGAGGTTCAAGTGCGAACCAAGTCAGCGGATAATAGCAGAATTTTGTCGAAAAGCGCCCTCGATAGTCTACAATCGAAGGGCAGGGGCATCACAATTCCCAGTGGCATTGATGTTGGCATTCTAAATGACAACACAAACTATGCCGACGCTTATGACGATGATTCGGGATCGAATGACGACGACAAAGATTATGATGATGACGAGGAAATACCGCCAAATGAAGATATTTTGAATGCAATAAAACGTGGCGAAGATCCGAATAAGATTCTCAACATATGGACAAATAAGCAGGACAACGAAAAGCGACAAGAGGCGGCCGCCTCTGCATCATCCACGCAGAAAATCCGAAAGAAAAATCCCTTATTCTCCTCTTCCTTTGATCTAGATGAGGACGGCCAATTGACTGCAGCTGGCAATCATTTGCCCGGACCACCCCGAGATGTAGTCCCGCAAATAGTGAAGCACAGATTTGTGGCAATCAGTTGGATGGAGCCGGCCAAGAATCCCGATGAGGTCATCTCCTACACAGTCTACTACAAAATGAACAACAGTGAGAGGTGAGTAAATTGTGCATTTTTTGTTTGTCCGTTCTTCTTTCATTTTGATGATGTAATGGGAATGAACACATAAGGAATGCCACTCTCGGGGGTGCACAATTGTGTGAGAGTGCTTTTGGAAACGTGAGCTGGATGCCTTCGAAAGGATTATGTAGTCTTGGACATGGACAGGACGAGCATCTGAGAGGGATACGGAAAACGATATGTATTTCCGCAGTGATTTCAATGCAGGCGCCCCAACGATTGTGTGGTAATTCAAAGGAAACCTCTTATATCCTGAGTGCATTTTTAAGGATACTCCTTCCTCCTTCTTTTTTTTCGGGGCAGCAACTCTATTTGATTGTATGTTTATGCCCTGCCGGGGGGGGGGGGAATATACTCGAAATGGTAGTTTGCCCCGAGAATCGAGCAAATAAAGTTAGTTTAATGCGCAGCCCTGGCCCGGCTCTGGCCATGGCAATGCACAGCAGTTTTGTGCGTTTTGCACACCCCTCGGTGGTGGTTTGTGTGCGACGTTCTTTGGCGTTTAACTGAAACGTTCTGTGCTACAGGTCTGGGGGGGCGGGGTTCTTTGTTCGCGCAAAACCGCTTTGAATTCAGCCGGTAGCAGCAGCAAATATTTTCTTCTTCTCACATTTAAATGAGAACTAAACAACTTGCTCTCAGCCGGTTGCTATTGAAACGTGACGTATTAAGTCTGCGATTACATGAATGCCAACAGTGGTCGCACTGCCAGACGACTGCTGAAAGGCATGATGATGAGGTATGTACAAGGCCTAATATGCCATGTGACTGTGATTGTTGTACATTTTTATTAAGAGAAGTAGGCACTTCGAGTGCAGTGGCCTGCGTCCTGTGTGTGAACACAGGAAAATGTCATAAAAGAAAATATTAGGGAGCTGAACACGCCCATAGATCGAATGCATAACTAGAGTGCGTGTTGCCGAGGGCGACCACGAAACTTGCGCCGATAATGGATCACGTACGGAAACATAGTCGGCATTACGGTTGGATCGGTGATAGGCGGAGGGTGCAAGTACATTCACTGATGGACTGAGACTATGTTGAGACGGCAGTGATGTGAAACGTTGGGAAATAGAGATGACTCTAAAGTGCGAGGTGGACCTTGGCCTAACAACTTTGGTAACATTTTGTTCTATAAATTCTGGGCGCCTATTCTACCCAGGGCGCCTTACAGAAAAGAACAGTGGATCTCTCTTGAGCCCTCTTGAAGACTGGAGAGAGAAGCTCCAACTTTAAATGGAAGAACGGAGACTTAGATACGACACACAGTGGCCATAAGCACCGCTTCGTTAAGTTTCGTTCACTTTTACTTGCTTTACCATGGAATGTGAATACAAAGTCGACTTTTCCTGCACTCAGGACTGGCTCTGGTCAGAATCGGAGCCAGGAAAGGACTGTAGTCGAATGTTTTGCGCTGGCGGCTTAGTGGAGGGCGACAACATTAGACCGCACACCTCGTTAGGTAAATTTGCGTCGGTTTTGCGAGTGGAAAACAATGCGATTCGATTGGTCACGCTCTATATTGTGAAGAATAGGTGGAAGGGGCAGAGTATTTGTGCCTGTAGCGACAGCCGAGCTGTGCTGAAAGCCTTGCTAAACCCTTTAACCACTTCCAGCATAGTTCAGACATATGAAAGTCTTCTTTGAATTTGGTCCGCTGTCTGAATTCGCTACGACTTGTCTTTGTCCCGAGTACAGCTGAATCATGGTAAATGAGTTCACCGATGAATTTGACATGCAAGGATCGGGGTAGGTACTCTTGGGACCTGAACCTACCCTGGGACTACCTGCGTCCTTGGTTAGGGCTTCCATCGATGGCTGGGCCTCTCGAGAGCACAACCGAAAGTGGCATGACTCTCCAAGATGTTGATGTGAACCGAGCGCATGCTCCCTAACGCCTGTAAGAAATCCGCGACTTTCTTGTTATCTCTTGAGAGAAAAAAGTGCAGACGACTTACCCGGCCACTACATCTTCGCCAAACACTTAAATGTGCTTGACCTAAGTGATGAGACCTTCTGTCATGCCTGTGGAGAAGACGACGACACTGCAGAGCACTTCCACTGCCACCTATCCCGCTTTTGCTCGGACTAGGTGGCTATTATTTGGTGCTGATGATGTAGGCTCCTCATCACTGAAGCGCCTTTCTCCGGAAGACCAAGCCATTTCAGTGAATGTTGGTTGCTGCCTGGAAGTAGAATGGACCAGTTTTTGAGTCTAAGTGCTCCAGTGTAGAGCTAAAAAATGTTGCACTTGTGTCAGTAGACACGACAATGAAATAATGGACTCCCCAAACGAAGCAGGGATCAACTTCGGTACAGATTGCCATCGGATTGGATCGGACAATGATGTAGCTTCAGATAGAGGGAGGCCATGACGGAACACTAGATAATTTCGTCAGGCATGCAAGAACGTAGACAGTGAAGCAAATGAATACAAAAATGTCGTCGAACTCGTAAACTTGAAAAGTTTGGCATTAAAGTTAATAGTGGGGCTATCCAGAGATCATTGGAACTTCATGTATAACCGGAGGATGGGCATTTTTGAAGACGTTGCTTGCAGGCTATGTTTGGAGGTGACAGAGACTGCGGCATTCATAATGTGTTCAGTAATAGTCAGAGGACCTGGTCACTACTAGATGGACTTTCTTGTTGATGAAGCAGTTCCTGGCATTAACCAGCAAGGAATCGGGCAAAAACCTTGGAGGAACAGAAATGGTCTTTCTGATTATAAGTAACGCACCCAGTTCGGTGGCCTGATCCCAAATGCATCGAAAGCGTACATCTTGTTCCAACCCGCCGCGTGCGAAGGTTCAGCGGGAAATCTGAGACTAGACGATGACTTTCGACGACACTTTTTATTTTACGACTTGTGCATGGAAATCGACCGAGACATGAGACAGAATCGTGGGGCAGTTGTCCCGATATTGAAGTGTAGTCAGTACGCTGTCGTATCAATTCTTGTCAATGCTTTTATACCCGGCCCAACTGACAAGCTACAGCTACCAGGGTTCTAAGGCGCGTTTTTTGGTTTTCCAATTGAGACGTTGTGACATCGTCCATTCTACAGTCCTTCGGTTTCAGTCACTTCAGCTCGGTTGGGGGTTCATTTGCAGCCAATGAGATGTTATTCTCTGCGAAGTGAAGAGACTAGCGCTATGCCGGACGAGTTTGTTCTTTCTTGGAATGTCACAGAGTCCATTTGAACTTGGCATTGGAGTGCTGGTAGATGTCACAGCTGTGGTGGCCCATGGCGTTGTGGGTATGTGCGTCAACTCCAACGCACTTGAACCTACCTGTCTAGGTTCGATTCCTGGTACGACAAGAAATACTTTTCACGGCCCCACATCTTTCGAGTCACTGACACTGCTCAAAGAGTATAACTGTCTAGAAAGAGCTTCTCAAATTGGCCGTTCGGAGTCGGCATAAAACTGTAGGTCCCTTCCACTCGTGAGAGAAAAATAGCACGCACAACACGATTGGTTGCTGAGAAGCTAGGCCCTGGCCCTCTACGGGCTGTAGCGCCACCAATGTTATTATTATTAGATGTCACAAGACTGTTGTGTTTCTTGCAATCCCCAGCAGAATCCACGGCACTGGCAAATAAGGCCCCTTCTGGGTGTCACATTGTACTTAAGACACGACAGAGACCGACATAGACGACGCCTGAGAGTCACTACAATCGGTTCAGAGTTACAATGATGTTGTGATCCCTCGATCTGTTTTGGAATAGTCCATGAAAAGTCGTCTAAACAGTCGGGCGTAATGATGGTTGAGATGTCTTCTAACAAAACAACCCACAGCACAGATTCACATGCAGTCACAGGCTCTAGTGAAGTACTATATGTTCAGTGCAGCAGACAGAGAGGTTCCGCAGTGGCATACAATTTCCAAAAGTTGCACGCAGTTGTGAAGGTTGCATTTAACAGCGTCATTTAAACCAAATTAGCCTGCAACTCTTTACATTTAAACCCTAGTTGTCACTGAGGACCCCATTCACATCCTCCCCCTTTTGTGACCCACCGCAGTGGCTCAAGGACACCTTAACAGCATTGTAGCCCAGCTCTGTTTCTCCCATAGAAAGAGGTTTATCTTCAAGGCCACAGTCCAGCATGCTTTGAGTCGCCAGCGCTCTTTTAGAAACAGAATCTTGCGAAACATGAACTAGCTTAGAATTTCCTTCAACAATGACTAAGACGAACTGGTCATTCCACAGTTAAGACAAACCGTTATCGGCATGTCACCCTTCCCATACAAAGCCCCCAACTCTTGGCAGACATAAAAAAATAAACTGCTCCCAGAATTAAGCTTAAATTACCCTCCCAATGATTGCGGACAAATGCCCTATCCCTCGGCCCAACTTAAACCATTTTAATGTTCTTCCCCCACCCACCCCACCGGCAACCAGTAATAGCTCCGTCGCATTGTGATTCCGCAACATTGATCACTTATCTGCATTGGCCATAAATTCGTCTGCACTTGTGTACACGCTCCTCCTCTAATTGTCTTTTGTTCTTCGAATTTTATGGGTTCATCAACAACCTCAGCACATATCATCCTCTCCATTTAACTGCGCCCAGTGCCCCCTGCGTCTGCCACCATTAAAAGTTCATCAACTCCACCCCAAGTTCTCAGACGACTCTCGCTCTTTCAACTTTGAATGCCAAAACAGCAATTGAAAGCGAAACTATCTGTAGCAATATTGAAAAATTTTCTTGGCATCCTGTCCAATATTGTCCTGCCAGCAACGACTAACATTAACTGCTTCTCCAATTCAGACTTTCATTGAGATGAATTGCCAAATCGTCCAACAAGTTGCACGTATACACACACGATGTACCAACACACAATGGAGAGCATTAGTGAAAGTTTTCCTGCATCCAACTCCGATGGACGACCTGTGGTTTGGGTACGGGCTAGGAGATGGGGCAAGGCAGACTTATTCTTTTGCTTTATAAAGTGTTTCGGAAGTCAAAGCAGACAGCAACAGCAGCAGGAAATCATTGATTTCGAATTGAAATTCCTTTTTAGCTCGAGGGAAAATTAATTTCAAGACTGCATCCAGAGAGCAGAGCAGAGCAGAGCAGAGCATCCAGCGCCCATGCCCCATTAGGATTCAAGTTTGTGTATTCAGATTGTATCACGTCCAGACAGAGGAAAAATTATAATTCTCCCGCTGCCTCTCCCACCACTGCACCGGTGGAGCACGTATTCCTGATGCGCTCCGAGAAGGCTTCTCTGACAGGCCATGCTTTTTTGTTTCATTATTTATTTCATTCTCATTCAATTTTTCCTTTATTTAACATTTTTCTCCTCTTGTTTCGTTTTGATTTCTTCACGCAAAGGGAGCAAAAAATTATCACAAAGTCCCACGACGACCGGCAAGTCAACATTCAATCCCTGATACCGGGGAAAACCTATCAGTTTCGGGTGATTGCAAACAGCAATTTCGGTCCCGGCGAGACATCCAAGGTAAGTGACATGGCTGGCAGACACTTTAACACACTTTAATGTGTCTCCTGCCTCCGTCGCCCGTGTGGTTCCTCAAAACTAACCCCGTTCTTTCGAATGATTTGGTTTTTAAATTAGGTAATCGAGGTGAGAACACAACCAGAAGAGAATATTGCCGGTCCGCCACGAAATGTGGAGGCGTACGCCTTGAGCCACAAGGAAATCTATGTGAAATGGGAAGCTCCAGTCGTCACAAACGGAGTGATCTCGAAGTATCGCATCTATTATGCTGAGGTAGGTGGTTTAAATTCATTTTGGGGCTGTGAATATGGTTTGAATATTCAAGCACTGCCTACCAGTCTGGCTAATTAAGTGATGTGATCAAAAAGAGGGGTGTCTACGGGAGTAGTTCACCGCAAATGGGGGTTGACTTGAATTTGATTAAAGGGTTTTCAACGAATACAACCCTTCTGGTTTATGCTGATTCCACACTTGCCTTGCCAGTCTTAACACACAAATTCTTCTTGTTTCACTTTCCAGGATGATAGTGGAGCCGAAATGTACACAGACAGCACGTCGCATAATGCTGTTCTGAACGAACTGCGTCCCTTCACCGAGTACACAGTCACCGTGGTGCCTTTCAATCAGAACGGCATGGGCGACACGTCAAATGAGATCAAAATAAAGACGTTCTCGTCCACACCGTCGGAGCCACCGAACAACGTGACGTTGGAGGTTACAAGTTCAACGGTAAGTCCATGACAAATCCCTTAAATGTACCCCCTAATCATGTTTGTCCTCTGTTTGCAGTCAATAACCGTTCATTGGGAGCCGCCGGCAGAGGAAGAGCGCAACGGACAAATCACCGGCTACAAGATACGCTATCGCAAGCTGAAAGACGCGCCCCAAGTGAAGAGCACCCCAGCCAATATTCGCTACTTCGAATTGAATAATTTAGATCGTCACTCGGAATACCAGGTGAAAATCGCCGCAATGACTGTCAATGGCTCGGGGCCATTCACAGAGTGGCATCGGGTCGTGACGCTGGAGAACGATCTGGACGAGACGCAAGTGCCTGGGAAGCCAGTCTGGATTGGGGTTCGCACTGGAGCCGAGAGTATTCTACTGCAATGGGGTCCACCGGCACAGCATGAAATTAAGATACGCAGCTTCGTCCTGGGCTGGGGCAAGGGCATTCCCGACGAGAACATATTAGAGCTCAGCGAAAGCGAACGAAGCTACGTCCTGAAGAATCTCGAGCCAAACAGTGAATATGTTGTTTCCCTACGCGCGCGCAATGTCAGAGGAGACGGTCCGCCGATTTATGACAACATTAAGACGCGTGACGAAGAGCCCATGGAGGCTCCAATGCCACTGGAAGTCCCCGTCGGTCTGCGGGCAATAACGATGTCATCCTCGTCGATTGTGGTCTATTGGATTGACACGACACTGAGCAAAAACCAGCACGTAACAGACAACCGCCACTACACGGTGCGCTATGGCATTTCGGGGTCGAGCCGGTACAAGCTCCACAACACCACCGACTTGAATTGCATGATAAACGACCTGCGCCCGTACACGCAGTACGAGTTCGCCGTCAAAGTGGTCAAAGGTCGCAGGGAATCGGCGTGGTCAATGTCAGTGTTGAACACAACGCTGCAGAATATTCCAGTCTCACCGCCCAGGGAGTTGACAGTTCGGGCTGACGAGGCAAACCCCCAGACCGTGATCCTGCAGTGGCTTCCGCCCAAGCACAACATGGGCCAAATTGCCGGCTACAATGTGTACTACACAACGGACACGTCAAAGCGTGATCGTGACTGGTCAACGGAGAGTTCGACGTCGGACGATAATGTGCTGACCGTGAACAACCTCAAGCCGTACACGACCTACTATTTCAAAGTGCAAGCTCGAACGGGCAAGGGAAACGCGCCCTTCTCTGCGCTGGTCTCTCACACAACCAGTGCCGCCGTTCTCATGCAGGAACCAAACACCATATCGAAGGGCATCAACAATGAGATGATCATCTACATGATCATATTCGGCACAGCTGTGATCCTGTTCATCGTGGTCGCAGTCATTGTGATCCTCTGCCGCAAGAAGCCACAAAGCTCTCCAGAGCATACAAAGAAGAGGTAAGTTGTGATGGGTGACTTGTATATAGCTCCGCTTTAGTAGTGTTCCGTTTTCCGATGTCTACAGCTATCAGAAGAACAATGTTGGCGTTCCGAAACCACCAGATCTATGGATTCATCACGATCAAATGGAATTGAAAAATATCGACAAACCGATGCACAATCACAGCTCCACACCTGGTAAGTAGCCGCGCCGTCTGGCGTACAGGGGGCGAGGTTTAACGTTGTTTTTGTCTTGTTACAGCCTGCAGCGATGGCGCATCAAGTAGCGGTGCGTTGACTCTACCTCGACCGAGCTTGCACGAATACGATGTTGAGGCACCTGTGCCGCCGTGTGTAACAAATTCGCTCGACAAGCGATCCTATGTGCCGGGCTATATGAGTGAGTGTCTTCTGCATGTCATTGATGTAAGCACTTTATCGAGGTTTTGTTTTTTTTTCTCTGTCTCCCAATTGCAGCCACTTCACTCAACTCGACAATGGAACGACCACAGTATCCACGAACACAGTACAACATTCCGAATCGTCCACATATGGGTGTGGACACCACACTGTCCCAGCAAAGTTTGTCACAGCCACAAAACAATTCGATGGCTCAGACACCAGAGCATCCGTATATGTATGATGGATTTAGGTGAGTTCACGATGAGATGATTCTGGGGCAATACCGTCTATTGTTGTCTCTTGGATGAAAACGTGACGTTAGAAGTGATAAAATGCGTGAAATAACCCAAACAGACATTGGGTCTCATTTTAAAACGTAATTTCCACGCATTCTTAGCTGATATGCGGAGATACGAGCTTTTACCACGACTCGCTCACTTCCTGCTGGACCAATTGTCATTCTTAGAAGTGCAGAAACCTTAACAACGCGATTTACTTACTTGCCATGGATGTAACCGTTGGCAAAGATTACTAGGTCACTCCCTTCGTTTGAGCATGCAGAAGAAGACTTGCACCACAATGGGTCCATTAGGACTTAAGTGAGACGTGGCTATAGTCCAGTGTGTTGCGCTATAGTTCAGGGTGGACATGAGCCTCAAATAACAATCTGCAGTTACCGCAATATCAGGTTATCTGCCTCCGGTTGGCACCTCCCTCCCAGTCGTGACAGCTAACTAAACGCGGCCGCCTTCTATTGCGTTGTACAGCCTTGGCATCTGTTGCTTGGTCGAATACTCTTTGGTTTGGAGCTAAGTTATCCACTGGCTTTACATGACTCAGGCACCTGAGACGTTGGATCCGTAGACACTTGCCTAGACTCGTGTCGGTGTACAATTTGTGTTGAATTTTCTCATCCAGATGACATCAAGGCAGACAGAGCCAAGGGTCCCGACCGACCAGATCTTTGAATTCTCGAAGAGGACAAGAATGTCGTCATCCGCTTCTATCCATACATCGTCGTAAAGCAGGATATGCATGATCAATGTTGTGTCTAGTCAGCTTGGTCCGTCGAAAGAGATAAACTTATATACTTATTAGGCCTGCAACACGTAAGCCTGAGGAATCGCTGACGGTCCTGGGCACGTTGCTTTCAGTCATCAAGTCTTGCGTCCACAATGACTTGGTCCTTATGCCAGAGATTCGGTCTTTCTCTCCTTCTCGAACCAGGAGGATCGCCTTCGAAGACCCTCTTTGCTGGAGCATTGGGTTTCTTTGGAGCTCGATGCGGCCGAGCCAGTATAGCCTACGGATTTTGGCTTTCCGGTCTACATCCACATCCTAATGCAGCTCGTAGAGTTCGCAGTTATGTCTGCTCCTCCATTCACCTTCCTTGCAGACAGGGCGATACGTCGCAAGAAACCGCTTTTTAAAGACTTCTCCGCTTACCGTACTCGGTCCTAACGGTGTTAGTTCACTATTCACCACGATGCCGAGGTAGACGAAGTCCCTGACTAACACGAAGTACCTAATAGCTTATCATTGCGACGTTCTTGTCCAAAACGTTAATTTTGTTTGTGAAGTAAAAAGAAATCCATTATTTTTGCACGAAATTTAAAGCTGTATTGACCACACTAAAACTGGTCGGATTCAGGTCAAATATTTGCCGTTTTGTTGCCATTTTGAAGGTACTGCCGTCGCTCGCTCGTAGAAGCCCTTGTCTCTACTGGCGAAAAACTGAGAGAGTTTTCTTTCACAAGCCTAAGCTGGCAGCTTCTGAGCGTTAACTCCCGTGTTACCCACACATAAAGCTTCCTTTTGTATCCAGCCTTGTTCCAAGCGGAAACAGTGCTTACATGACCGTCAACTCGATGATTTCCATGATTTTATCGACGACGCCAGAGCGTGGTGCATCTTCGAAAATAACGGAGCGGAATCAACGGAACCAATAATGTCTCAGGACCATAAGCATTATTCACATATCCAGCCGCCAGGGTTGCGTTCTCGCCTTTATCGAAAGAAAAACTGTAAAATATGGCTTGTTTCCGGTCTTTTCTGGTGTCCATCTTTGACGCGCTCTCAAACAAAACTGAGTCAATCAATAACGAAACGGTTTTAGTACGAAATCCTATCTTTCTTAACGGCATTTAGTTTGGATCGGTGGGACGTATATAACTCGAGGTAAGGATCACTAAAGCCATCTGTTGGAAAAACAGAAAATTACGTGTTCACCGTCAGACCCACTTTATCCGCTTCAGTATCAAAGCTAGCAAAACGCCTCATTGACGTTTCGCTGCATTCGACCAATCACGTCAACCCTGTATGCGAACAACTGAGTGAACTCCTGGCAGATAGTGCCTCCAGTCTGTGCGTTTTGCACCACCTTCTCAAGAGCGATGTTAAAGGAGTCACTGAAGTCCTCGATGAGTGCGTTACCTACCCTGCTGTTGCTGCGAGAACTCTTTATAGTCCTCATGCACAACGCCGCGAGCTTAGCAGCGATTTCAAAACTAGACACAGCGCCGTCTGCATAATGCATTGAAACGTTCCTAGATAGCGCATAAAAAAGGACCGTCTTTGGTAGACACCTTATGAGCCTTTTTGACACTCAAGCCGATGCGCAGGAAATGAAAATTTCGAATCAAAATCTAAGCAGCTCTGAGAAGCAGAATGTTTTTTAATCAAATTTCTATTAAATTCGCGAATTTTTCACCACATTTACGATCACATTCACAAGAATGCGGCACTGTGTGAAGCTCAGTACGAGCACGCTGCAGCGGGAACTGCTGAAAAACGATAAGGCCTCAGGTAATCCATTCTTCAATTTCCGGATCCGAAGTCCGCGTGCAAATGAAAATGTCTGGCGAACGCGTCGCTCCTTCACGTCTAGTACGAGGCGCTGCAAAGGTGTGGAACGCCAAAGACAGACGACGAAAAGCGCTTGGTAGCGCTCGAAGAAAGACGACGGGAGAGTTTAAAGCCGCGACGAAGACCCATAGAGAGGTCGTCGTACAGAAGTCGCATCAGAATGATAAAAAAAAGCCTAGAAAATTCACGTTCAAGAGAATGCCTGTGCTGTCGTTTGATTTACATGATTTCTCTCTTTTGCTTTTGCAGTAATCCACCGTACCAGACGGCAATATCGACGGTGGAAAGTGCCAAGCGTGGCCACCCGCTTAAGAGCTTCGGAACTCCAGGACCACCGCAGCCTGGTATACCGCCACCAGTTATATCGTCTTGCTCTAAGCACAGTAAGTAGTTTTTTATCCTTTTTTTTTCTGTTTATTAAGATGATCTGTGTGTGAATGTGTTTAGTTTCTTGGAATGCCACGTACGATGTTACTTACCATGAATGCCTAGAGAAGTACTAACTATGTTCCTGTTGGTGTGCGCAGAAGATGCCATTCCTCAGGGCATTGTTGATTTATTTGAGCTTACTTTTAAGGAATTCAATTATGTATGTAGCTGCTGACAATCAGACAATTTGTGAGCTTTTTTTTGTCATTCAAAGTGTATTTCCAACTTCTTGTACAGTCCCCTTTGCTCGTTGGTAACTTGATAGTCTTGGGTGTCGATGAGGACTTCAGCTTAGATTTTCTGTTTTCAGTAAATAGAGCTAATGTGGTTGCTTGCTTGGTCCCTTAGATTTTGTCCCTATTTGATCCACAATAGTTTAGTCTGAATCGACAGACGGTTCTTCAGGGATTCTTCTACAAATTCTGTTGCAAATGGACCGCATGGTGGCAGGCTATTTAAAGGATATTTGTGACAAGAAAATGATGCCATTTTGTAAATATTTTATTTTTCACCTGCAGTCCTTTTCGCTATCATTAAACAACAAACTTCCTTTCAGATTCAGAATCAGTTTTCATTTCATTTTTGTCTGTTCTTAAATTTGATATCCGATGTAGGAATGATTGGACAGCTGATGCAGTCAGGGACGTCTGCTCTGGGCGTTTACGCAGTCGGTTCGAAGACAAATGAATAGACGAGTGTTTGGAGCGAATTCATACAAGATCATTGTATCTTCGACTACTTAACCACTGAAGTGTATTCCAGCAGAAGTCAAAGTCAAAGCATTTGCAGAAGCTACATGCTTACTGACAATCAGTTCGCTAGACGGTTCTATAATTCTGTACGTAGACAGTCAGGCCTCCATAATGGCAATAACATCCAAGATGTAAAACTATGCCATCTCTCGCTTTCCATCTCTCTACAGGAGATATCGATAAAAATGCTGGTTCCTGGCCATAGAGTAGTACAAGTAATGAAAGAGCCTACGAATTGGAAAGGATGTACCATTACCCTACACCCCCACTTCAAGCAATGTGTAGCTTCTTACTAACAGACGCCTTCACAAATGTTGATCATTATTTTCTTAGTTGTCTGAACCTGAGCAATAGCGGCTTCCTATCGCTGTCACTGTCCTGGACACGCTGCTTTCAGCCATCAAGTCCAGGTTGTCTTGCGTCCGCGATAACTTGGTATATATACCAGAATTTCGCTCATCTTCTCCCTCTCGAACTTAGGTTCGTTGACCCTCACCTAGAGAATTGGTGTCCATTCGCTCCATGTTTGCCAAATCGACGGATATTTGCCTTCCAGATCCAGGATCCACATCCTGGTACAGCTCGTAGAGTTCGAGATTATGTCTTCTCTTCTATTCACCCTCCTCGCAGACAGGACAGACCATGTGTATATCCGACTTGCTTTCGAAGCCAAAATAAGCTCTGCTGCTTTGCTTATTATCCAGCTTATCGTTAATTTTTTAGAGCCTGGTTTTTGTCCTCCGAGTCCGAGTTTTGAGCCCATTTGTTTCGACAAACCGAAGTAGCAGCGGTTGCCAAGTTTCGCCTGTACCTCAATCACCGTGAAAGCTTCCACAGCGGGCCGTTGAGAATGAGATGTCAATCTCATCTGCGTAACCCATCAGCTGGAATGACTTGTAGAAGAAAGTGGCCAGTGTGTCTCCGGATTTTTATCTTTCGGACTTTGTCCACATCTTGGTACAGCTCCTAGAGTTTATGGAGCCATCCCCATCCTCATAGAGAGCACCTTGCCTTCGAAAGCAGGAATCAGCTCCGCCTTTTTTTCTTACCGTCCAGCTCTCAGGTCCATATGCACACTGTCCAGATGGGAACGATAGGAAAACTAATTTAAATAAATCAACATCCATTTTTATGGAATAGCACATCATTCAATAGCCCGTCTCGGCTTCGGTTGCAGTGCTTCAAGCGGCGTTATAGCTTCTCGCCTTGAACTCGTCAGAAGCGGTTGGCTTATTAGAGTAGACTAGAGACATGACATAGTCGCGGAAAGAAATATTCAAGTGGCGCCAAGTCACACTCGAAGTGAGATTACACGGTCGCCATATTTCTTCTTCACAACTTTGAGCTTGTGCTCCTTGCACGGCATGTAGCGCCGCCTTGTTGAAACCACAGGTCAGATATATCGATTTTGTCGAGCTCGTGTCGCAAAAACTCGTCATTGACAATGACGGTGTTCAAAAGAAATACATAAGGTCCGATATTGTCGCCGTGCCATAAACCACACCAAACAGTGGATGCACTGATGCTTGGTCCAATATAATCCACAAGTATTCGACACTTGTTCGCTCTAATAACGGCTCCGCTGAGCTGAGCCAATAATGGGCCTCCTCTGAGAAGATGTGTGTAGCGGCGTCGCTTCTGGGTTCAATATCTGTCACGAGCAACTTTCCTAAATTACGGCTCCACCCCTTTCGAGTCACTTACTTACTTACTTACATTCGAGTCACAATCTGATAAAATTGAAAGAGTACTTCGGTCTAGAAAAAGCTTCTCAAACTACGAGGTTCGGCGTCGACATAAAACAGTTGGTTGCTATAGAACCCAGGGCTAAGCCCACCTTGTACCTCGAACCTCGTATTAGACAACATTTTGTTACTCGAACTCAAATTAACGTGGCTGCTGTTGGACAAGTGACATTTATGAAAAGTTTTAAGGCCCAAACCCATAGAATCCGTTGCGTGCGTATCGTAATGTAAAAAAATTAACAACTCAGAAGCCCTATTGAGAGCGAGAGAGAGACGGTCCACAACTTTTAACATTTTCATAGTTTTGACAGTTCCTTTTACTCTGATGTCGTCATAGTGGGGTTGTATGGATTTCGGACGCCATGTACAGTCTTTGCAATCCGCCAAATACTGTTTTTGTGAATTGTAAACCCAATGCACGTCACGCATTCCATGAGTTTGGGTCTTAAAACCAATTTATCTGGAATCATGGGCAAGCGTCGCCAGTGCGCAAAATATGGTTAAAAATATTCACAATTGAAGAGTCGTTCAACAAACGTAATGGGATTCTCCGTCATCACAACAGACATCTGAACTCATTACGAGAGTTCAACTACACCACCGAGTGATGGTTTTGTATGGAGTGGTTTCTGCTGAAGTCTCAAGCTCAATTTCTGCGAAAAATATGTTGAAACTGCTGCGAAAGTTTACCAAAAGGGTGTTTAAGAGAACGCTGTGAAGCCTCTTAACACAATACTCTTCGAAAATAAACCGTGAATGGTCCAAAAAAAACACCACCATTGCCAAAAAATAACGTTTCGAACTCATTTCGACGGATGAATGGCCATCCGGACGCCCAGACCAGAATCCTTTGGACAGCAAATTATGGTTCGTTTTTTGAGACAAAGGAGACACATTGAATCTTTGAAGTGGCCGAAATATAGTCGTGTCCTCGCAGAACGTTTTTGTTTCCGATCGATCACCTTTTTATTGAACTTTAACAATGTTGTATAGGCATTCTTACCTCGCTTGAACAAGTGAGTCCAAGTAATTTGGAAGCGGTCGGAAATTCACCAGACACTGACTTCGTCAATTAATGTGCCAAGTGCACAATAATTGGGAAGCGCTCGGAAATTCACCCGACACTGACTTCTTAAATTAATTGGATCGCAAATGCTGATCTATCAAGTGATACTGCTGAGTCTGCAGTACGTGCGCATGCTGGTTGTTGGCATCGGGGCTTCGTGGGGTCTGCTGTGTTCGTTACTTATTCGAGCAGTGCATCATTTTTTTCAGCTTTTAGTCGTATTTTCGCACAAAATGCAGCTTGTTGTGTTGTTTGTTGCAACCTAGTTCAGCTTAACCCTCACTTCTTCCGTAGTACGGCGTCCATTTTGTTTCTTCTTTCCAAACTTCTTTGGGTTTCACCACCATCCAGGATAGACCGAAGCTTCCGCTATCACATTGTGTAGTCCAGTCCAGTCTTTTGTTAGGTTTTTTGCAATCTAGTTGAGCTGAACCCTCACTTCTTCCGTAGTACGGCATCCATTTTGTTTCTTCTTCTTAAAATTCTTTGGGTTCCACTACCGAAGCTTCCACTATCACACCGTGTATTCCAGTCTTTGGTTAAGTGATTCGAATATTGTTTCATGGTATTAACTTCTGTCCTTTTCGTTCAACGATCTCATTGCTCTAGTTTCCATCGCCAATGGCGCAGCTCATCCGTCGGCTTACACATCCTTGTCGCCCCCTCCCGGTTATGTTGTAAGCCCCATTCCAGCGCAATAACGTCCCACGATTAGCTCCTGTCTAGCATTCCAGTAGAATTCACATTTAAATCCTCTTTCTGTTGAACAACATAAATATTTTCATAATTGTTTCCCTCTCTCTATTCTTTCTCCAAGCAGCACCATCAGTAACAATACGTCCGCAGAACGCTTCACCATTCAAGAAGCCATCGTTTTCTGTCGCAACGCCAACGAATCGACTCACAGGATGTACATCAATAGCACATTCAACAGATGAAATACAAAGACTCGCACCAAGCACTTCCACCGAGGAGCTAAATCAAGAAATGGCAAATCTGGAGGGGCTCATGAAGGACTTAAGTGCAATCACTGCCAGTGAATTTGAATGTTAACATCGATCCCCCATGCATATACACAGCAATTTACTCCACACATACACACACACACACACATCCACATACAATATCATAAGTGCACCGATGACATTATGGCTTCTGATTTTAGATAACAAACGAACATTAATCTGAACAAAGAAAAGGAAAAAAAAGGATTTCTTATTGCATCCCCTCCAAGACTAGTTTTGTAATCAGGTATTTTTATAACGACGAGTAGTTTGAGAGCGAAACAGACACCGACGATGGAATTTAATGTGAAATCCAGTAAAATTAAACTTAAATTGTATGCGCACTTGAAACAAAGAAGAACACACACACAAATAACTGCCCTTAACGTGAAATGAGATGACAAGAAAGAGAGAGAGAGAGAGAGATTTACTGATCCACAGCAGACTTGCATGCATATCAAAGCTGAGAGAGGACCAGATGGAGTGTGCACAGGTCTCCTCCTTAAGTTATTCGGACTGCAGCCTATGTATGTGAACTAACAACTAATTTATGACTATAACCTAAGTTCTTTTAGACAAATTGAATAGAGTTTTATTGATTTTTTTTCTTCTTATTAATGTTTTGTTAAGTCGTCCTTTGCGACAGACACTGTAGCAGGCATTCGCGAACAAAAGCAGGGTGTCCTCGAAAGCCAGCCATTAAAAGCGGCTTTCATTTCACGGGCCATAAACACGGAGAAATTGACACGGGTAAACTCGCTCGCAACGAGTGGGCCACCCTTACTCGGCGTAAATGCTAATTGCTGGCATCTTCATTACGGCCGTCGCATAAAGCTCGCTTCAGTTGAATCGCATAACGATGGAGTTAATGTCAATTGCTTATACCTGTTTGCCACACTAAACGCATTTCGTTCATTTCTTCAAAAATCGCATGGAGTTTTATTGTGAATTATGGACCTTTCCTTTCCTTCCTTTATATCTAACTACTTTCAAATTAATTTTTATCTTAAGAATAATCGAATAAGTGATGACTATGGTTTTTGTAAAACACAAATAATACAACACATGTAAATATATACAATTAGATTAGACATTATTTCACTCTTCATTTTCACACTAGTTTAATGTTAAAAGAAATCAAAATAAACAAAAAAAATATATAAACACAATTTTGTATCCTATCTAATCGAAACGAACAATCAGTTCTTGAGGGGGACTACAGAGTGGGCCGAATGAGACCAGCCAAAGTTTGGCTAGCAGTGTGCGCAGTGGCTTCATCGCGCTGGAACCGGAAATTTGGATGCTGCTTCGCCAGTCGCCGCAGAAAGTTGTCGATCGATGTAAGAAGCCTCGGAAATCGTTTCTGGCGTTCCACGATTCATCCTCATTTTCGAATGTGGGCCGATAACATTTTCGCCCGCAACGCCGCACCGAACAGTGCATCTTACGTAACTGATGCTGGTTTCAGAGCCCCGCAATCAACTGCCACTGAACATTGGCTGGTCTTATGTGACCCACCCTGTACTACATTCTTGGTGGTTATTTGGTAAACGAGACTTTGAAAGGGTTCTCATTTTTTTTTTTTTCATTCCTCTCTGAAGTAGAAATAGTTCCCCCTTACTGACAGAAAACCTTTGGGAGACTTCTTGTTCTTTCCTGCATCTCACGAAATATAGAACATAACAGACATTCAAGAACATTCTCCAGTCGCACGATTTGTCATCGATTCGTTGTCCGCCTGATGGATGCGATGAGAGAGACAAACCCCCTCCCATTCCCAAATTAACACAAAAATACGGATTTTATTATATTTTTTTGAGATGAAAAATTGCATTAAAGTTCAGTTCAGCGTAAGATGCGAGTTACACATCAGTCGTCCTATGTGGATACATCTGTGTAATCGGCATCTCAGTGTAAAGCACTCAAGTCTACTAAACATTTTGTTCATCAAAATTGTCATAGATTTTCAACGTAGACTTTCACAAACTTTTAGATTGCGTGGCTGTTCTTCTTTTTTTATGAGGCGCTGCAGTCCAGAGTGGACCGCCTCTCGAGTTGGCGCGATCTCTGCCTAGCTATGGATGTAGGTCCTCTTGGGTACATCAGATGATCCTTCTCGTGAGTGGCGCTTTTCGATGAGCATTCCAGACTTCAGGCAGGGCCCAGGTTGCATGGACAACTATGTCGAGTTGTCCAAATTATTGACTGTCTTTAAAATTTAAACCACATCTCTGGCAACGGAATTGCCTCATTCCCTAATTTCTTCGGAAAACTGACCGCGTAATGAACTTCAAACGCGTCAAGCCATCTGGCGTTCATCGTCACGATAGAGGTCGTAATCATGGTCACGATAGAGGTCGTAATCATGGTGGCAAGGACGACTCCAAAGCGTGGTTTCCAGTCACAAGATTGGACCGATGGCAAGATGCAACATTTTTGAAGAAATTTATCTGCACTCGTTGCCAATTCCAAATCATTGAATTTAGTCAAGCTTTCGCTAGATTTAAAGTGTCATTTTCACTTAATTCTGTAACGTCTACGATTGTATGCACGCAGCAGAACATCATCATCACCGACCTCTGGTTCGGCTCCGCTCTTAAGGATGAGGTGTTTGTCAGAAGCAGACACGACCTTGTTAACGTCCCCCATTTCAAGACTTCTCGCCATTGCTGTTGCCTGCATTTTGAGAAAGACTGCCATTGTCGGTGAGTACACAAACATTTCCAGCAATTTGGAGATGGGGGGCACTAGTGAATGGGAAATCATTCCATTAGTTGAACTGAGATGGGTGGGATACATCGAAATTCCATTTCAATCACGGGCTCTTGCTTCGAAACACCGATGGTGAACACCTACATCCGATGAGTCATTATCCTGGCAAAGTTGTCGGTTGTTCCTCTTTTCCGTGGTTACTGGGATAAGAAGATTGTAACAAATATCGCACCATTCAAGGCCACTAGCAAGTGCGGCTCCGTTTTGGTACTGTGGCAAGATGCATATACACCATACCGCATTATTCAAGGTCACTGGCCCGTTCGTTTTGGTGCCGTGGTTTTGGCATTGAATCAGCTCCAGTCACGTGGCACTGCCATTATTCCATCAACTGCCGCCAGTGGTTGGTATTGAGGTTTGTTGCACATCGACTCATAGGTCAACTATCAAGGCACGGCAATCAATGTTGGCATCGCAATGACCGTCGTTTATTTCACACCCGATTTGTGGCCACTTGGCATGATTTTTTGTTTTTGTTTGGTTTTTACTTAAATTTTGTCTCAAGCTAAGATTTTATGAACTAAAATTAAAGTAACCCCTACTCCCGACATTTGCTTGCCTTAAACCGCCCGCAACGGTTACAAAAACGACTTCATCTGCGATTTGTTTGAATCATTCCGCGGCAACTGGAACAGCACATAGAGCGCAGAGATGCCAAGACCAAGCGTGTGCGACGTGTTGATGCTTAGCAGCGGGAACTTTAGCAAATTAACACATTCATTCCCTTCCCATCTCTTCTCTTCCCAAATACCTTTGGACTTCATTTCATTTGCCACATTTTTCCTGACACTAAATGTGTTTTATTCAATTTTCCACTATATTTCCCTGACTCACTTTTAAATGAATTTCGTTATCCCAGCAGTGTCCTCTGCTCTCATTGTTTTGAATTTGCTTCACTGGCCTGCCGTTACATTCAGTCTCAGTTGATTTGCGAGAATCTCTCGCAAACTTCCCCCATCCATCCAATTGTTTGTGTTTCTGTCGGAAAAGTTCTCAAGCAACATTGCCGAAGTCATTTGCATCAAAACAACAAACAGATGCCAGATGATGACTTTCAGTTTCGTTCGTGAAGTCCGTCTTGGAATAATCAAATGAGTGGCATTCCATGAAGTTACTTAGTGAACTAATCAAATGTTGCCAATCGACAAGTCGATGCGTTGTGCTAACTCGTGAAGCAGGTATAGGAGGCACTTGGTTGGTCTTCTGTTGCTGTTGTCTGAAGGTTAGTCGTGTGATGATGTTTAGATGTGTTTATGCATCGATTCACATGATTTGCCTTGGTTAGCATTGGGCTTTTAATTTGGTTACCACAGTCTTCGCATCGGAAAATGTCAGTTGTCCAGTCGATTTAGTTTTTCACAATATTTACACCTGACTCCCACGTCAACTGTGGACTATCTGTCATGTTTGCGTGTGTTTTATTAGTGCTTGGTGTTTGTGGCAAAGAATAACCTTAGACTTAGCTTGAAGATGCCCTCCTGGTCGTGATCATCTCGTCTTTTCTCCTCTTGTTCTCTTGAAATAAATCAAATGCAACAAGCGCAAAGGATGAAGTCGACTTTTCTGTTCCATCAACGAAAAGTGGTGGTTTACTTGGCTTCTTCAAATCCACTCGCAATGAAGGAAAGTAGAAGTGCATATTCGGTGGTTTCGTTAGCCTGTTAAATCGACTTCCATCGACCGCCAGCACTGTTCAAGGGCTTTTTTGGCGGTTTTCTTCGCCTTTGCAATGAAGGAAAGTAGAAGAGTGTATTTGGTGGTTTACTTCGCCTCTTAAGGTAGACTTACAATGAATCAGTAACGGAAATCGTTTCTGACGTTCCACGATTCATCACCATTCTCGGCGGAATGTGGGCCGATAACATTTTCGCCCGCAACACGGCACCAAACGGGTGCATCGTATTGGGTTTCAGAGCCCCTCAATCAACTGATTTGCTTGCTGACATGATTGACTTAACATTGACTGGACTTATGTTTCGAGTGCAACGAGTGGAGATAAATTTCTTCAAAAATGTTGTTGCACCCTCTTTGGAGTCTTCCTTGCCACCATGGTTACGACCTCTATGGTGACCATGGCCACGAAGCGAAAGAGCATATTTGGTGGTTTACTTCACCTCCTACGATCGCCCTGCAATGAAGGAAAAGCGAAGCGCGTATTTTGTGGTTTCCTTCATTGAGCCTCTTAAGGTCGACCTACAATAGAAGCAAAAAAAAATGATGTGCTGTCTGAAAAATCTGGTAACATCATAGCCAACTCGATGAATCGAAATCAAATTAATACCAAAACCAGCAACAGCCACAAACTAACATTTCATCAAGCATTCGGTGGATTGAACGTGTGAATTAAATATTTTCACTTCATTTTGTAATGTCTGCGCTACTGCACGCGTGCAGCAGAACACCATCATCGCCGACCTGATTCGTGGTCCAATTTATTTTCAAATTAAACAAAATCACTTGTGTAATTTTTGAAAGAAGAAATTAACATCAATTATGCATTAATTGCTTCGCTTTTTTTTTCTCTCCGCGCCCCACTGTTACACGGCAAATCAGTGGCAAATGAATTCACTACAAATTAGCGGCCAATTTCACCACAATGGTGAATCTTTCAAATCATTCACCATCGCTCGATATTACAGCAACCCCGGCCGACCGAACGCACGCAATTTGTTGAGCAAACAAAATGCGGACAAAAAAACAAGAATCATTTTAAATCTCCTCTGCCACCACTGCCAGAATGTTGTGCAAACAAGAATCATTTAATTAATTCGAAACAATTCCGAAATTTCTCTCATCTCTCTCCAATTTATTTATTTTTTTTTGTTGTTCTCTGAAGGCATTTAAATATTCATTTTGTGTCCCTGTACATTTTTCTACAAGTGAAATAAATAAAAAAATCATCATCATCACACGAAAAAGACAAAAAAACAAACAAACTATTCTGGATCACGATGTGAGCGAATATGAAGCACAGTGAAGAAAATGAAAAAAAAATGAAAAGCATTTACACATAAATTCGCCATAAATCACAGTAAATGTGCTCTCTTCGGCCAATTCGACATACACATCGTGATCCGTTGTGCCATTTAATTGTTCATGTGACTTTTTTGCATTATCGATTTACGTTTTCTTTTTTACTTAGCACTTAAGAAGATTTATTGTATTTTTTAACATTATATTATGTAGTTCTTAAGGGAAACACTGTCACTGTCACTTCCTCTTCTTACGTTAATGTTCATCTTCTAAATAATTTTTAAGGTATAACTTATATATAGAAATAAAATTAAACTATACTGTAAGTCGTTTCTTTTGTACAGACATTTAAAAAAAAAAAACATAAAAATAAACGTATTCAACTAAATAAATGCTTAAATGCTGAAGAAAAAAACAAAAACAAACAGAAATTAACAGTGTACACGTGTAGATTACCTTGTAATGTAACGATAATGAAACAATGAACCTATTTTTAGTTAAAACAAAACAAAACAAATCAAATAACTTAGTGAAGTACGGTAAATGGATAACAAAAATAAAGAAAATCTAATGCGGACTTAAGATTAAGCAGGGATGACCAAGCGACAAATGGGATTGTCCAACAATAGTGAACACGAGAAATTTCTTTCGATGATTATAGGTCTCTTCTTTATTGTTTTCTTTTTTATTTCTGTTCTTTTTTTTTGTATAGTCGATAACGAAATAACATTAGATTAAAGAAATGATTGATGGAATTATTAACCAAAAGAAATATTAAATTTAAAATAAATGTACATTCTTATTTATACTTAAATTTGTGTTGTTTTTTTTCTCATCTTACTGGAATTGAGGATGCTTTCAAATGGCTGACTCCTTCTGCATTCATTCAGATCACATCAAATCCTGTAGTAGCTCCAAAGACGTTATTTCATTGACAACCACTTGTGTACGTTTTGCATTTAGCTTAGGTTAGATTAAAGCAAAGGGGTTTGATGGCTGACCATTGTGAATCCCTTAATTTGTGGAGGACACAAAAAAGATCCGATGTATCCGATCTGCATTTGCTACGTCCGCAGTCTCTGTGAAGAATCTATGGTTTAGCGAAGCTAGGCGCCGATTCTGGAGAGCTGGTCAGTGGCAAAGCAGATGATGGATCGTCTCGAATTCTTCCTCGTCGCCGCAGCTCCGGCAGGGATCGCTGGAATCGTGGCTCCATTTCCTTAGCATTGTTCCGATCAGACAGTGTCCTGTGATCACACTGACGAGCATACGGATCGAGGTTCGGTCCAGGATAGTTTGGAGTCGAGAATGATGCCCAGATACCATTAGACGTGAGTATCTACGACATTCCAGAGCGCTACACGATCAGGGGAGGCATCTACATCTCTACATCCTCTGCATTCATGCAGCTTCTGTGGCAATCATTGTGTGAGACACCCATCTATCGGGCATGTATGCCAATTGCGCAGTGTCCAATTATTTCGCCGATGAGCGTCCTGAGTGAAAGTCAGCTTAGTCTGAGCGGAGAGAGTGATCGCTTAAGATTTAGGTTCAATCCCCGAAAACTAACAACGACCTGCATTACCTGCAACCCGACCGTCGTCAACTTTGTTTTTGTGAAAGTCACAATAATGCAGTAAATAAGAGAGCACCGGGCAGATTGAACAGTCAGAGTAAAATCGCTAAAAAGCACTTCGCGACACTAGCCTATGTCCAGAAACCCGTTGCGGTTTCGCAGACCCAATCCGCAACTATTTTCTGGACACTGGACTGGCTGTCCACAAATTGCTTCGCCCGCAATAGTTTCTGGACACTAGCCGCTGTCCACAAATTGCTTCGGCCGCAATAGTTTCTGGACACTAGCCGCTGTCCACAAATTGCTTCGGCCGCAATAGTTTCTGGACACTGGCCGCTGTCCACAAATTGCTTCGCCGAAGTAGTTTATGGACACTAGCCGCTGTCCACAAATTGCTTCGCCGAAGTAGTTTATGGACACTAGCCGCTGTCCACAAATTGCTTCGCCGAAGTAGTTTATGGACACTAGCCGCTGTCCACAAATTGCTTCGCCGAAGTAGTTTATGGACACTAGCCGCTGTCCACAAATTGCTTCGCCAAAGTATTTTCTGGACACTAGCCGCTGTCCACAAATTGCTTCGCCGAAGTAATTTCTGGACACTAGCCGCTGTCCACAAATTGCTTCGCCGAAGTAGTTTTTGGACACTGGCCGCTGTCCACAAATTGCTTCGCCCGCAATAGTTTCTGGACACTGGCCACTGTCCACAAATTGCGTCGCCCGCAATAGTTTCTGGACACCGGCCGCTGTCCACAAATTGCTTCGGCGAAGTAGTTGCTGGACACTGGCCACTGTTCGCGCAATAGTTCCTCCCGGAATCTTAGCAATCCCCGGTTAAATAGACAAAATTAAAATACATCACATAAATAAAAGAATAATGAGTACATCGTTTTTCACTAAAAGCACTTCGTTCCTAAATAACGAAAATGTTGCACACACAAAAATCGAAAAACCAAACCATCATGAAATTCAAATCTACCAAATCAAGCTTAGTTTCTCGCAGTCTCTCACTTCCTCTCCGTATCGAATCAGCGCTCCATCGCAACCGAAACATCGCACACTCGTCGTTCGTTCTTGTGTTGCAGCAACATTCTCACGTAAATTTGCCGCAACACTGCTCACGGCCGTCTCAGTGTGTGTATAAACAAAGCTCGCTACTTTTCACATGGATTCCACACAGATCCAACATCCAACAAACATCACATAGGTTCCAAGGAAAATTTAAATAATCACGTCAGTCGAGCGCCAGACACATTCGCCCGAGCCCAGCTGTTAGTCGCAGTGTCGCGTCGTTGTGCTGGCTTAAAGCACGCAGTCTTTCCCGAATTAATTCAGTTGAAGAGCGATAATCACTACGCGTGGACACGATCGCGATCCGCACCTGTTACACACGATCTACGACACACATACGTACGGCGAGTGCCTCACATTGTGGTCAAGCAGTTAATCCATTTTTGTCAGTTGCCACCGTTGGCGAATGGTCTTGTGCGATAGAAATTGAATTGACATTCGCGGCAGAAAGTGAAATTAAAAGTGAATTCCGATCGGCAACAGCAAAGCCGAGCCGAGCCGAGTAACCCTTAAGCCGCGAAGTGGTATTGTCTTACTTTTGAAAGTGATTGTGTGTCGCGCGATCGATGCGATTGTAGAAATTCGTCTATTCGTCCGAAAGAAAACCGTATCTAATTTTTCCGCAATGAGATCACTGGCAATCTTTGCGAAATCCAAAGCCGTGCTCTCTCCTGTGACCGAGATTTCACTCGTACCCCGTCGTCGGCGCGCCACTGTGACTTCGGCTTGTCCGCATGCAGGCGCCGCAGCAGCCACCATCGAGGCCGCACCATGCAGCACGGAATGGGAAAATGCGCTGCCGTACCATGAGATACCTGGTCCGAAGCCGATTCCAATTCTAGGCAACACTTGGCGGTAAGTACCAGTTGCGGGTAACGAGTTTTCATTTCCTTGACACAATTCCCACTCGACAGACGTCGAGCAGTTTCGTATTTCGTATCTGTAACGTAAACGCATGGCTTCTGCTCCATGCGAAGTGTTCCGTGCAGTCTTGGATTGTCGCGTATCAGTTGATTCATCGCCGTGCATAAATTACAAGAGCCTGTCGTCGATGATGCAACTCGCCATGAATGAAACGCATTCAAATCGGGCGGCAGATGTGAGTAAATGGAAAGACGCGAAGAAGTCGAATCGAATTTTCATAATATTTGTAAATGCTTGGTGTTTGGTTTTTTGAGCATTTGTTTCTTTTTTTTGCAATGGCCGGCGATTAGCATACGTGACGCAAGATCCAAGATACAGTTTGGTACTGATCTGGCTGATGGGACGTGGGTAAAAATCCGTCCGTCAACTGCGACGCATTCGTCAAATGTGATAATTTATTCGAGGCAAGGTCACTGGGGGGACTAAAAAAATGTTGTTTGTGAATTCATACACTTTCGGGATCAAGTTTGGTGTATCTGCATACGCCATGCGTGTTGATGAACAACATCTTGGATCGCATTGTGCAACCAAGGTTATTGTGATGTAATCTGGTTGGTTTTCCCACACACGCCCATGATGCACGCAGACCTAGGCCAAGCCGATTCGATTTTGGTGATCTGAGGTCAGTCGCGTGAACAGACTCGCGATGGGCCTAAGCGAAGTGGACTGGTGAAGAGCGACGAGTTTTCACAGTGCCACTGGTCCAGTTGTTAGGCTTCAGATTATGGAACACAATTAATGAGCTTTGAGGAGAAGAGAAAAGCCAGTCGAAGTGGTTGGGGAGCGTTACACGACCTTTGCATTGTTGATTTGATCTTATGAAAGACGACGTTGGCTGCATCTGCATACATAAGTCAAAGGGGATTTGTGTAAAGATTCTAAATTTCTTTGTGCTAACAATGGACCATGCAGTTCGTTGTGTGACGATGGGGGACATTGTATTCCCACAAATTTAAATCAGCTTCCTTGGGTGGCCTATGACTGTAGCCGCTGTCTACGTGATCCGTATTAGTTCTAAATTTTGATTAATAAAGAACTCAACTAAACTGTACCCCTAGAGTCCGTGAAATATGCTTCTTCTTATTCTTCTTCTTCTTTGGGCGCTACAGTCTGAGGTGGACCTGCGCCTCACTCAACTTGCCTCACCAACCAGCACGACGTCTCGCCAGCTGTCTCCAGTTTTGCACACCAAACAGTCTGAGGTCCCCCTCGACTTGTGTGCGCCACTTTTTGCGTGAACGTCCTCTGTTGCGTTGTTTCACAGGCTCAGAGTCGAAGATTCGTCGGGCCATCTTCGGCGTTGGATCCATAGACGCCTGGCTAAACTCATGCACATCCCGTACAGTTCGTTCTTCTCCAAATGTTTCTTCTCCATGCCACCAATGCCACCAAGACACCGCAGACAAGACCAAAGATCCGCAAAACTTTTCTCTCGAAAATACTAAGAACCTCCTCATCCGCTTTGGATATAGTCCATGCCTCTGCGCAGTAGAGTAAGACGGAGATGATCGCGGTCTTATACAGAGTCAACTTGGTCTTCCGAGAGAGGGCTCTATTACTCAATTGCCTCTTGGCCCCGTAGATACAGCGGTTGGCAAGAGTTATTATGCGTTGGATCTCGGTACTGATGTTGTTTATATGTTTATCGCGAAGCCGAGAAGTCCTTCACTCACCTCAAAGTTAAAGCTACTTACTGTGACGTTCTGGCCGAGTAGTCGATGTAGATTCTTTCTCGATGACAACATGTACTTTGTTTTGCCCTCGTGTTACTTTTGTCTTAATGGCTGTGTACAGGATGGGATTTTATATGATTTCCTCAAGAGGTTATAATCTTTTAGCTCTGCACAGTTCTTCGGGAAATTTGTGGACTCTTTCTGCTATGTCCTATAGGCTCGCGGTATCTCTGCACAAAATATTCCTCCTTTGCAGCAAGAAACAGGTGCAGCTGTGTTTTCACGTTCATCACAACTACTCAATAAAATACTATACTGGCAGGCAAGACGCAGCCTAGACTGCTGCAGGAATCAACACTATAGAGATAGACGAGGTCGCAGTTGATTACTGTCTTGTAAGTCGATGAATTTTAGCTACTTTTTGACAGAAATTCATGAATTTTTGAAAGTTAATCAAGAAATCATGTGAATGGCATTCCCTGATTGGTCTGAGAAAACGATAGAAAAACACTATCAACAACATTTTAACGAGCCAGAGAGTTACATGGCGGGTGTATCTATATTGCTTTATTTCTGAGGAGCTTGGTGTAAGGAAAACAAAGTGTGCTGAAATAAATTAAAGAACTGTATACACTTAAAAACCTAGGATCTAGCTCTAGCATCCACTTATGCTGTACATGTCTGTACATTCTGTCAGGAGTGGAGGAGACCTAAGCGACAAAATTGTATTCTTTAAGACTTGTCCTGGACTCGAGAGGGGTGACGACGTGAATGAGACATAAACCCTGCTTTTCGAATGAGGAACACAGAAGCGTTGTGGTCAGTGATCAGTGATTACTAATTTATTTGCTCTCCGAATGGAAGTTAATGGCCTAAACTTAGAAGAGTACTGCTTTTAGTAAGATGCTTATAAACTACATCTTTGTTGAATTCATCATCTTCCGAAATCCGGTAAGGAATTTTACCTCACCAGCGCCAAGGAATAGTAACAACTTTTGACTTCTTTGCTGACAGACGGCAGCTACCTATTGATGGCACTACGTCTACTACGGAATAGGCAAAGCAGTGTCACGAATCCTTGACTACGTGTTAAGTGGACCTTATGAAGAGCTCATTCACTTTTTCGAACATATTGGCTGGTACCGGACTAATAACACGTGAGATTTTGACTTATTATTATTATTGTTGAGGATAAATTGCACCGCGACCTTTAGATCTATTCATACCTTTGCTTTCTTAAAAGCTCCCCTCCCACGCAGCTTTTTTCAGAGTTGTATTGAGAGTTATTTGCTCTTATTGCGCAAAGGTGGAAGAGATTAAGCCTAGAGTGGCCCGTGGCGTTGTGGGTATGTGCGTCGACTCCTACGCACTTGAACCTACCTGTCTAGGTTCGATTCTTGGTAGGACAAGAAATACTTTTCACGGGCCCACCTCTTTCGAGTCACTGACAATGCTCAAAGAGTATAACTGTCTAGAAATAGCTTCTCAAACTTGGCCGTTCGGAGTCGGCATAAAACTGTAGGTCCCTTCTACTCGTGATAGAACAATAGCACGCACAACACGAGTGGTTGCTGAGAAGCTAGGCGCTGGCCCTCTACGGGCTGTAGCGCCACCCATATTATATATTATATTATATTATTATTCTCTCTAAACCAGTTTCATTTAATCTGAGAATGGGAACTGGTTCTATTGACTTCAATTCTTCCTCTGATATTAGGTGTTTGCCCAGATATCTTTGTCTTTTGTGGGCTAACACCGCTTAAAATCCCAGTATATGTTATGGAATTTCATTAGATTCTTCGCAGAATCTGCAGAGTCCTTCTTCTGATACTCCCAGTTTCCTTAGGTGTCCAGTTAGGAAGCCTGTTAGGATACGGAAGTTGTTTTTGCTCATTCTGATACATGCTTCAAACATCTTGCGGTTATGTTCATCCAAGAGTTTCTTGGCCTGCTTCATACCATGAGCGTTGTTCCATGCATCTGCCCGGTTCCTTCTTTCTAGTCCCCTAAACTCTTCCCTGAGAACGTGATCTCCTACAGTGCAGAATGGTTTGGGGCCTATAATATGTTCCTATGCTCCTTTCCAAGTGAGGGAGTCGGCCATTTCATCGACTTCTATCCCTTTGTGGCCAGGTATCCAATAGAGATTTGCTCTGTTACTGGTACTCAGCTTCTGAAGCTTCTGTAGACATTCGCACCCGGGCCTGGATTTGATTTGATGATATAGGAGTCTAGTGCCAGGATAGCGGCACGACTGTCCGACATTATTGCTATGTCACAGTTGCTATAATCCCTATCAATATTGATCTGACCGCATCTGTTTATGGCATAGACTTCGGCTTGAAAGATATTGGTGCATTTGCCCATGGATTCGTAGTACTTTGTCCGGTGTCCAAATACTCCTGCCCCTGTTCCTTCATCAGTTCTTGATCCATCCGTATACCATTTTACCGTATTGCTGCTCAGTCTGTGGACTATGGATTCATTGCTCCAGTCCTTTTTGGGGCTGAGCTCCTTTTGGAAATTGAATTTCCTAATCGCGTCATCCTTCGGAATGGCCAGGAGTTGTAGTTTTTTGACTAGTGCATCGGATTGTCTCGATGTAATGCACCTGTCTTTTCCTATCCCTTCTTTTGCCATTCTCATGATCTTCCTCCAGCTTTTCTAGGACACACTCGTCGATAATTAGGCGATGTGACAGGTTGCTCGATGTAGGTCTTTCCATGATGAAATGACAATGCCAGCTGAACATGTTTTGACACATTTTTGACACAAAAAATACTTCTAAAACCTCAATCATCATTAGCCAATCAACACACAGCCAGATGATGATGACTTAACAAGCTCGAACAAGATATAAATCAGTTGACTCATCAATCGGATGATCTTAATGGTCAAATGATTGATCCATTTTAGAAACCAATAGTTACCTTGAACTACTTATTGAATTTCGAGAGCGGTGTTGCAATGTCACATAAAAACAAGAATGTGTTGATGATACGAGGGTAAAAATCAATGTGGACAGATCATTTGTTCTGATAGCCAAGTCTCTGAATGCAATCACATTTATTACTGTTTTAGAATCCATCTTATTTGAGTGCGGGTACACTGTGCTATTCCAGAAAATTGCAAAGTTGACGAACTCGTTTGATTTGCGAGTCAAACAGAACGCACTCGTCAAGACTTTAGGGGACAGTATTCGATAACGTGAAAAAGACACATCGTAGGCCGTATGTCCGGGGTCCAAATGCTCCTGCCCCTGTTCCTTCATCAGTTCTTGATCCATCCGTACACCATTTTACGGTATTGCTGCTCAATCTGTTGACTATGGATTCATTGCTCCAGTCTTTTTTGGGCTGAGCTCCTTTTGGAAAATGAAGTGTTCAATATTAGTTGAACTGATTTAGCTCATGATAGTCATATATTTATTCGACACAGCTCAGCACTCTTTCTGGATGACGAACTACAAAGATGATGCTTGAAACGATTAATTCCACAAATCGTAGATCATCCAAGGGAGCCATGACCAATGAGGCACATTACGAAACAACTCATACGCCTACTCTCAATCCTAAACGGTCAGAAGGTTTGATCAGACTGAGCAGGTTATCAAATCTCTGGATAGAGCCAAATTCAACTCAACGACTTCCCTGTTTTCAGGAACCTCATGGCCATCATCACTGTGCAATGGGCACTGTACGCTGAATACTGAACACTGAACACATGGCCATTGAAACTCACGCTTTTAGATAGGGTCTGCCCTACAATGACTTTTGCAGAAACGAGGAAGAAGACGAAACCCTAAGGAAAAGTAGCTTACTTCTTCAATAACTTGGCCGAACTAGGCCATGATCGACTTAATAGACCGAAACGCTCTGTTCTATGAACTGTAGCAAAAAGGTTTTGCAACAAAAATGCCTAAAGTGCTCTAAAACATGTACAGTAACACACATCAAAGAATTTGGAACGGTGAAAATGTATCAGAATGGTTTGAGACAAAATCTGGTGTAAAGCACGGCTGTCCTCTGAGTGCAAATGATATCGTCTTGCTCTTGTAGAATCCCCCCCCCCCCAAACTGTACGACTTCATCATAACTCGTACCCTGACAGTAAATCTAGAGAGATCTAAGATTTTGTAGCTCGCAGAAGACAAACGAAACTTAGGAACAATGAAAAGTGATTTCTAAACAGCTGCACATTACAGGGTGGGCCAAATACAAGTTTCTTTTCAAAAATGCTATAAAATGAACAAAATTAATTGTTTTCCATGTATTATCGCTTAATTAGTAAGAACAAACATTCCCATTAATTATGAAATGCAATGTCATTCAAGTGGCTGCCTCGACTAGCTTCGCAGGAGCGCATTCTGTCACCACAATTTTCCAAGACCTTGTTGATGGTTTCGGGCCGTAGCTCACAGTTGGATTGGATGATATTGGCCTTAAGTACTTGAATCACTTCCGGATTGTTGGTATAACATCAGTCCTTCACGGCTCCCCACAATAAAAAGCGCAAAGGGGTCAAATCGCAGCTTCGAATCGACCAATTGACCAATTGACCATTTACCAAGATGGCTGATAACACAATTTGGGAATTTCGTGCCCAAAAGATTGACTGTGGCACGGACTTTGTGGCATGGCGAGCCATCCTGCATGAACCAAAGATCATCCAAATGCATGTCTTCAATTTCAGTAAAAAAAACAGTTAACACGGCTCTGTAACGCCCACCGTTGACCGAAAAGTTGCTCCCAGCCTCATTTTCGAAGAAGGCCCCGGCAGCCACATTCTCATCTGTACGCACCGTATGACGACGGGGACCATGAGTGTTTTCCATTAGCATAACAGTCTCACGATTTTTTTGCACAAACTTGCTTACAGCAGTCGCAGTGGGTGCTGGATTTCGGCCAACACTTCTTCTTTTCGAAAAATGCACTGTTTTGCCTACACAGCACTGACCTTAGAAATACATTTTTCTATATTCCCCAACGTTTTTCAAGCGTAAAGTGACTGAGATTTCGGTCCGCGGACGTATGATACTGACTTTCTGACAAGATTTCGAGTGTGAGACAGCTGTCAGTGTCAAAATAACCTTTTTGACATTTATTTAAAAAAAGTCCACTAAATGGGCCACCCTTTATAAATACTTGGGGGCTATTTTGACACCAAACATGAATCTCAATTTGCATCTCAACAGAAAACTAGTTTCAGCCAAAAGTCTTCCAATGAGTGTCAGCCATGATCGCTTTGTCAAAAGCACAAACTGGAGTAGGATCGACTAGACCCGAGTGGTAACTTAAGTCTGAATGCTGCTCACTGACACTCCGCCACTTTAACCTGACCAACCTACCAGAAAAAAGTTGAACTCCTCATCCAAATATGTCCTTTTATCTAAAAACAATTAACAGCAGTTGGCATTTGGCAACAATTGGCAGCATTACTGTAATAATTATCAAAAAAGCTGGTGCATGCACTAGGACATGGTCAGTCATCCGATTGCACACACCTCAGGAGTGCATCTGACATCAAAATTTATTACTTTTTCATTTCACATTCCTTAGCTTCAACTAAAAATGCATTACTTGTTGAAGCGAAGAAAGTATTGAATACACTCATTTCACTGTGATGAGTTTGGTATCACTGATTTGCACAAATTCTGCACAGTTTCTCTTCAAGGTTGTTTGCGACATTCTGCCGTGTCCACTTGATAGCAAAAACGTGCACAAATTATAGAAATTATGAGAATTTATGAATGCTTTATTATTGCTCTGCGAGCATTAAACAACTGCTCACAACTTGGACACTGACGATAAAAAGTTTGTTGACAAATTAATTCTTTTGGGTACGTTTCTTTTATGATCATCACCTAGATTTGCTGCTTTTTGTTCGTTTTTAATTACCCTCATACCAATATTATCATAATAAAAAGAAAGGACAGTAATTTCCTAAATAATTTGTGTTTTATTCAAAATCAACATCGGCCCTTAAAATTAACCACTTAACCACCCTTTAGAAGCCTAGCTTTAGCCTAAATTATGAGAATTTAGGAATGCTTTATTATTGCTCTGCGAGCATTAAACAACTGCTCACAACTTGGACACTGACGATAAAAAGTTTGTTGACAAATTAATTCTTTTGGGTACGTTTCTTTTATGATCATCACCTAGATTTGCTGCTTTTTGTTCGTTTTTAATTACCCTCAGTGGTAGCGTGCAGAAATTCGATGCAGGCACTTCTGTTTAGAGGATTGTTAGGATGTGACAGATTCAAGATGATTCAAACCCTGTTAGGTGGTCAATAAATTGTTGAATAGGCATCACAATGGACCCGTCAGCGGCCGTCAAGTGGGTCGCGGCTAAAGGCTAATGTCGTGAAAGCCACGCTTACGAGCCTTTGTACAAGATTAATTATAGATATCGATACACGAAGCTCTGTAATGAAGTTTAGACTAGTTTCGCAAGACCTATCAGCGATCGAAACCCTTTCAGATTAATCTGCATTTACCCCGCCAGAAAAGGAGTCGATTATACAACTAAAGCCGAAAAAGTGCCCCTTCTTTTAGTAACGAAGGCAACAGTTCATAAAACTCGCACGAGACAGACAATATACCCATTGCCACTAAACCCCATCTATGATACAATACTAGACTTCACATCTAAGACACCTTAGACTTCCAATGACAGTGTTGCAACCGCACGCATGACTTGGCAATTACCTACCACAGAAACTACCCAGCCGCACCTGGGTTATACAATGCACTTCGCGCGCAGTATTCGAAATTAACCATACCATTCGCGCTCCAATTATCACTTCCAATTAGAAGCGGCCGCAGCCGCGACCACACAAAAGAGAAACTGAGTGATACAACGGAGAGGGGGGGAAATGGTAGCAACCTTGCCACCAGGCTGCCCATTGCCCAAAGGCACTTCATTCTTCGTTCAATTGACGGTACAAGCAAGCGTATTTCGCTTTTGTGTGCTTTTCGTCGTTCGCAATGACCTTGAATCTGTGTGAATCGCCATTGAAGCCCAACGTTGATCCCATGGATACGGATATTGACAATGCAACACTAACAATTGTTAGACGGGTAAACATTCATTCGGATTCAGTCTCATGTTGACGAGTTCGTTAACACGCCGATGATGGATGACGAGGCTTTGGTCATGGCAAGATAATGACCTTGTCTGTGCTGCGTCTGAAGGAGACGATGATGCTGCGGTTTGTGTAGTCTTGATGTGTTAATCGATGTTAATGGGTGTTCGATCATCAAATAGTTGCCCGAACATCGCATTGCTCAGATAAAAGTGAAAGGTCGTCTTTAATTGGGTGCACATGGCAAGCTTTTGGTTCTATGGGGGTTCTTATTGCTGGAAGTGGGTAACTGTGGCAGTACCAGCAACAGCCATACTGTGGTGGCACGTCTGGAGATGAGGCATGACGCATTGCAAGAGTTGGCCTCACGAACGTGTTTACAACGTCAACAGTTGCATAAGCTTTGTCTGAACACCGATCACAGCCGAATGCTGAACTCTGACGACAAATCGTAACAAAAACGGACCGCAGCGCAGAGATGAAAACGGAAGCGATATAGCCCATCAACGCACTCGATGTTATTGGTAGTTCTAACTGCCCATGTCCTCAGTCAGTTCGTATTTTGAAGCTGATCTGGCTAAGGATCATGCCAGCTGGAGAGGCCCAGGTCCATCCCGGACTGCAGCCTGAGAAGAAGAAGCTGCCTGTGAAATAATATCTTTTTGATGGCATATCTGACTTCCGTAATAAATGGCATATCTACACACTTTAGTCATCGGTGTTGGTTCTCAACTCACTGTGTGCGAATAATTTGATTAGGGGAGGAAGCGATCAGTTGTTAATTGTTTGATTTAACTTACTGCTAATAATTATGGCTGTTCAAATTGAGACATAGCAGCCGAGTAGTCTCGCAGGTGGTTAGAGAAGTCCACATTTTAGTTGCTGTTTCCTATGATCGTGTCCTCCACCATTTCTTTGATGTCCGCAAGAGGTGCTTTGATCCATAGGATTGCCTGGGATGGGTCTGTTTCGGTGCCTTTCCCGGCAGGCTGGTTATGTCCCGGCCTAGGACCCAGCACAGAGGAATCGAGTGCTGCGTGCTGAGAACATTGAGCTCTTCTCGACAGCAGGTGCCTGTTACCAAAATTGCTTTAAATGCCGCTTGAATGTCAATTATAACGATAATATTGGCCATTGATATCATTTTGGCCGTTTCCTTGACTGCTTGGACCTCCGCTTGAAAAACACTGGATTCAGAGAAAATGCTCACGTCTGTACCTTTGAGCACCCTCGATAGATTTCTGTCTACACAGATGATCGAATTGTTGATCTGTTCATTCCTCATGAATTCCCTGCAGAGATCTTCCTCAGATATCCTTAGTTTCCTTAGGTGCTCTCTGAGTCTGCAATGCCTTGTTAGGAAGCCTGTTAGGATGCGGAGGTTATTTTTGCTCATTTTTATACACGGCTCAAACCACTTCCGGTTGTATTGACCCAAACATTTTCTGGTATGTTTCATGCCGTGAGTATTGTTCCATTTTTTTATCTGGTTTCTTTTTTCTAGTTCCCTGGATTCTTCTCTGAGGACGTGGTCTCCTACTGCACAGAATGATTCAGGGCCTATTAAATGTTTCGATGCTCCATTGCCTTCTATCCCTGTATGGCCAGATATCCAGCAGACTTTTACTCTATTTCTCCTGCTCAATTCTTTGAGCTTCTGTAGGCATTCCCACACAAGCTTCGATTTGATGATGTAGGACTAAAGTGCCTATAAGGCATCCCAACTGTCCGACATCACCGCTTTGTCGCAGATGGTATGGTTCCTATCAGAATTGAATTGAACGCATCTGTCTATGGCATAGATACGCTACGAAGTATTTGTCCGTGGTCCCAATACCTCTGCCCCTGTTCCTTCATCAGTTCTCGATCCATCTGTGACGAAAGAGGTGGAGCCGTGAATTATGAAACTAAACCACTACGTCACGGTGGGCACTGATGTATTGCGAAAAGTATGTGACAATTAGAATACGTGCACACATGCGTTATCTTAAAGCGCGGTGCCTCAGCGGTGTCGCTGCGATGCAAGAATGACCGCTCGTTAAAATAACGCATGTGTGCACCGGGCCTTTGACCTACAGTCTACCGTCACATGCCATTAAATTGTCTGTCGAATAAATTCAATTTTTTAGATACTAAAATCATTTGTCTGTGCATCAATTTAAATGTCTCTGCATTTAATAACAACGCCCTTTATATAATAAAGCTTGATGTTCTTAGTATGAGACCATGAAACGCACTAAGAACATCAACGCATTTCTTTGCCAGCTACCTACACGAACAGCCATGTTCCCTGATGAACACCAATTTGAATTGCTTTCTCTTTCGCAGCATTGTCATGCCAAATTTTACCCAAAAAATGCCTCATTTTTCATGGTAGCTGAACAAATATTTCCACAATTGACTGATCTCTGCGAGCTGAATTTAAATCAGTTACATATCAAAGCGGTGACGCACACTTTCCGACGCGACGGCCGGAGACGTGTGTGCTCCAACATGGCACGCGTCAGCCATAATCTCTCGTCCACAGCTGTGCGGACTAAAGCAGCAGCAACTGATCACCGACAATTATTTAACATCTCGAAGTCATCCCTACTTACGCGCGACAAGATAGTCTCGTTCCTGGTGTATGTAAGCAGTGACCTTGGTGAAATTTGTGAAATCGAGATCCAAGAATTCGGCCAAGAATGATGTAACCAATTCGGATGCCTCAGCCGAAAGTTTCCCATCACTTCGAAGGTCGTTTCTCTGCCTCAATTTCTCATGTTATCTCTGGCATCTGGAGGAAACTAATTAATTACGGTTTCCTCAACAGTGGCAAGCTCAAATTACATCTAATCTTGCAGACAAAACGTGTCGGGAACTACCGGGGACTGTGTCGTTTGCAGGTATCTTTCATATTTTCCGGATGATAGCCCAAACGGGGCATCCATGGAATGGAGAGAAAGTTTTTTGCTCGGCGAGTCATCACATAGTTTAGAGTTATTTCATTCTCATGTGCCAAATTCTTTGACAACGCTTGTTTTGATGTGGACCTGCGCCTAGGTTTTACAGCATCCACTGATGTTGTGCTCGGTATCGTTCTAATGACAAGTAGCTTATGATGTGTGGCGGAGCGATGAGTGCCAACTAGTACTGAGCGCAGATAAGCATCGTGAGCACATTTGCGCTTCTGTCATGCTCATCATTTATGCTAGTATCTGCGAAGTGTAGAAATGTTCCTCGCGTCGCATGACGCGTGTGTTGCTTCTACACTATGCAACAATGTCGCAATGTCAAGGGAAATGTGGAGGGGAGGGCTGACTAAGGAGTCTAACCGCCTTTGCCTACACATTTCCCTTGTTTCTGTTGAATCATGGAGAGACAGCCATAATCTTCTGCATTCGTGTAGTGAAGATCCGTCGTGTAGTGAAGACGTCGTTGGATGCGGTCCAGAGGATTTGTTTTTCGTCATTCAACGGATCATTACGCCGCTCTTTGTGGTGCTCCTGCGCAGTTGCTCATGTTCGTGAAATATGTAAGGTTTCTGACAGTTATCTATTGTGAATGACGTCCACCTACTTGGTGCGCCTAACTGGAGGCTTGTTGGTTGAGGCGCAGATCCTCTCCGTACTGTAGGGCCACACAAAAAAGACGAAGAAATCACACTGATCTCACAAGGAACTGATTATTGATATGTTGCGTCAGGCGTGCACAAAAATCGGTAGAGAAGATCTTGTATGCGGTGATCTTGTCCGAAGACAGACCCAACAATCGGGGGATAAGATTATTGGGGCTGTCAGATGGGTCTACTTTTTTGCGAATCGGAAAGGTGCCACTCGTCGGTCAGGTGACATGTAAACTTCCGAAAGCAACGGGCAGCAAACTTCAGAATTGAATGCCCTTAGTCCCCACTTTTGTCACCATTTTCTGTAACGTCTGCTAGATAGGCTGTACATTTTTTTCTCCTGCTGTCACAAGTCATTGAGATTTGTGTACCTGTCTGCAACCAACTGCCTCTCCTTTGTTGCCCGACTGACGTGCGCACACACAACACCTCGGGTAGTCTCACCTTTAATGACACAAGTCACCCGGAGAAGCGAAGAAGTGCGTCTGAATTATCGTTTATTTCGAATTATTTCAAACCCCATCAGCGTACACATACGCAAATAGACATTAGTCAAGTGTCGCCGGTAATGCGATTATGCTACTGATGAAATTGAGCCATCAATCATGCTTGTATCACTGCACAGACGTCTAAATCAAATAAAATTAGCGATAGGCTTGTTGGATTAACGGTAATGACGCTATTCAATCTGGTCGTCTGCCCGTTGAATGTGTCTATCCGCTGTACTCATGTAGTTGCGACCGCATAACAAAAAAAAAAAAACAAAAGAAGAACGAACGCTCAAAGCGGACGCAAAAACAAGAAACATGAATTCATTCACTTGGCTTCACACTTTGCAATAATGTGTGTTTTTGCTAGACACAATCGTGCCGTTGTAAAAGGAGAAGAAAGTTGACTCGGTTCTGACTTATATTTACGTGCTTTTAAAATGGGTTAACGTCAGTGTTGCGTGTCGAAAGAGTTAATTTATCTGTAATTTGGCAGAAGACATTGTTCCTCTGGATTCACACGGTGTGAGAGTCTGGCGGGAGGTTTTTGGTGTTGTCTTTTTACTACAGTTTTTTTTTTGTGGGATAACTTTCGGTTTCTCCCCGTGGCGTCGTCTGGTTCCAACGTTGCAGGCAGAATCTCAGTAAGTTCTCTGCCTCTCCAACAGTAACAGCAGACTGAGCACACTCCACGAACATCCCCGCCCTTCGGCAACAAATTGAAACAAGATACTCCAGACGAATTCCCCAAGCTTTGGGTTTATCAAAAGGTCTTGTCTTTCGAATCGGCATGCGTTGATTTGTTTTGATTGTTGCCGAAACGAACAGTCAATTAATCAGCTCAAATTGTGTAACAAAGCATCGACTAGCACCTTCTCCTTGAACAAAATGTGCTTATTTGTGTGCATACCTTGTTGAATCCATAAAATTAAAGCGGCACTGGTGCCTCCTCATCCATCAATACACTCGGATCGTTTATGAATACCAATGCCAAGCAATGCCAACGATGCCAGCAATGCCCCAGACATTCCAGAGATGCTTTGTTCCATGGATTTCAATTAACTCATTGAATGGAAGTAACGCTTGTGATTGCAACAAAGTAAACGAAGGATTGTTGTGGTGTGCCCTTTCGACGAATAAGACTCTGATGACTTTTATGTGAACCACAACTGGTTCGCGTCTTGTTTGATGTGAACCGCTGTTCGACAACTGGGACATATATAATCGACAAAAGCAGCACCGCAATTGTTGACTTGCAGCTCCATCGTCTTTAGCTTATCGGAGATGGATCGAAGAGGGTTCACAGGGTTGACTGTATTTTGCGTAAATCAGCTTAACAGTACTTAACGGCGTCAAGATTGAATTTCGCGTCATTTTTGCGGCAAAGTTTTGCCAATGGAAAAGAAAAACGATGAGAGATGAGATGAAGTAGAAAAAAAAACGAACGCGTTTTCAATGTCGCCACAATTATAACAAACGGATGCACAAAAAATATATCTTCAGCGATGAGTTCCTTCTTAATTTTGATGGATTTTTCAATATGGATTGGTAGAGAATTGATATGATAACTCATGGCGTGCGAGATGTCAAGGCGTCGAGATGGAGCGTCGTCGCGTCATTGCTGTTGGGCACGCATAGAAGTGGACCAATGTTAGATGACTCTGGTGCATAGATCAGACTGATGTCTCTGACTGCATAGACTTTTGTTTGGCTTTGAAGGCAGCGGTCATTTGCGACTTATTACCGTAGGATCTACGACTTAAGGATACTCGACAAGACTGGATACTAAGCGTGAAATAACAGCGCTCTCAAATAGCTCGTGGCAGTGGTAGATTTACACATTTTCGGTTTTTGTTATGACTCAATTCAGAAATGTAGAAAATTGTCAATTTGACCAGCAATCTCAATTCTAGCTTTCAGACCAAGACTGCTGAATTTATGACGCTTCGGTATTCTACTTTTTCTCTAATTTTTTTTCAATCACTGAGTGCTTCGTACTCCTGCGGAGTCCAAAGGACTGAATGCCAAACAGAGCCCGCAATAGACGAACTCTTACTTTCAGAATACACCAGCCAATTTCGTTTTTTCACTTCATTTTTTTGAAAGATAATCACGGTCACAAAACGACGCTGATTACCATATAGTACTTTGTTTTAACTTTTGGAGAAGTTAGTAGCCGTTTTTTTATCGAAACCGCATCTTGCGATACTTATAGGAAGTCTTCATATAAGTCGTTCGCGCTACAGCCTGGGTAAGTCGCCCTATCTGAGACATTCAGCACAGTGCACATGACATTGGAAGGAAATCCATCGGTGAACCGTTGCGCGTGGTAGATATAACCACAGTTAGTGGTAAATATTTTAAGGACACAATGTAAGGAGGACGGCTAAACAAAATTGGTCCCCAAACTTAATAATAATAATATGGGTGGCGCTACAGCCCGTAGGGGGCCAGAGCCTAGCTTTCAGCAACCACTCGTGTTGCGCGTGCTATTGTTCTATCACGAGTGGAAGGAACCTACAGTTTTATGCCGACTCCGAACGGCCAAATTTGAGAAGCTATTTCCAGACAGTTATACTCTTTGAGCATTGTCAGTGACTCGAAAGAGGTGGGGCCGTGAAAAGTATTTCTTGTCGTACCAGGAATTGAACCTAGACAGGCAGGTCCAAGTGCGTAGGAGTCGAAGCACATACCCACAACGCCACGGGCCATATGGTAAATATTTTGAGGACGCAATGTAAGGAGGACGGCTAAAGAAATTGGCCCCCAAACTTACTGTCTCTAAAATCCACCGCCTTAGGCTTAAGTCTTCTCAGCCTGATGGTAAATTCGTCACTGGCTCGTGCAGGAAATCCATTGTAGCATCAGTTGCTAGTTGCGTAGTGCCATCCTGTTAAAAATACATATGATTCACATACCTCTCTCTCGCAATAGCGTCGTCGTTTTAGAAGAAGTACGAACAGATAATGCCAACTGTCGCATATCCATTTTATGGATCTCGTTTGGATTGGCATAGTCCCAAATATGATGGATAGGTAGCTGTGTGAGTGCCCTTACGGCCTTGCGGCTGTGAGCCACTTAGTAGATCCATTGCGCCCTTGTTTGGGATGGTTTACAACCGTGAGACCTACTTTATTTCTAAAACCACCCAGATCCACATATGAATCTTAGGAGATTTTTCAGTTCAACACCGGTTATGTCCTCCCACTCTAGGAAGAAGTGCTATCCCTGAAACTTGGGAATCACAAAGCAGATGTTGGATAGATTCTGTTCCTTCCCCGTCTTTGCAGCTTCAGCAAAACTCGTTGCATGGTAAGTTCAGACGCATATGGCAAAGCGCCCAGCGAAGACTCCTATTAGCATGTGTACAACCTTGCGACCAAGACCGGTCAATGATGTTGATCTCATTTTCCTCAGCGTAGGCCCTTGCTGTTGCTCCAATTTCCAGATTAAGCCATCGAGTTCTTGCTCTGTCCATGGCTACAGCTAGTTTCATTTTTGGCAAGACTGTCCGCCTTTTGTTGGATGCCAATGTGCCCTGGTACCCAGCATAGTCGCATCCGTCGCGTTCCTCGCTTGGCTGTCGGAAAAGTTACCCAAACAGAGTTGTTGACGTTTCGTTTATTTAGAAATGGGACTCGTGGCCGATGATTGTTTTTTGCTAAAATCGGTGTAAGCTTCTAATTCAGAGCCCTGTTAGAGAATAGATGGCGTTAGTATCTCGTTTTTCTTCAGCTCCTCAATCAGTTGGGCTCTATACAGATGTAGGTCCACGTAGGTACGCCGACTTAAAAAGGGCGGAGATCTTGTGAGCGACGTGGAATTGGTAATCTCGTGTTCGCTGCACGCTCATGCCTACTTGTCAGCGGTGATTATTTCGGCAAATTTGTCATTTCGTTGGCATTCAATGAATGTTCTCTGAATGTCCACTGAACCGTTCGACTCGAATTTTGTCACAAAACATTGAATAGGCAACGCTTGGCTGCCAGTTAGTCAAACTCGGTTCTCGCACCTGTCATCCGTATCTCATCCAGAAGTTGAATTGTAATAGATAATTAGTAATTACACCAAAATATTGCTGCTTGCTTTAGCGCCGTAAAATCTGTAGGGAAAACCCAATGATTATTCGTCTTTGTGTAGCGCTACAGTCCGGGGTGGACCTGAGGCTCAACGAACAACCTCTGCAACTAGCGCGATCTCTTGGTTGAGGTCCTTCCTTTTCCAGTTGGGTCCGCCACCGGCTCGGCTGTCCTCTGTTGCATTCTCCCACAGGTTCGGAATCGAAGAATCTTCGGGCCGGAGATTAGTTGTCCATACTCTCTACGTGACCCAGCCAACCTAAGCGTAGGATCCGTAGACGCCTGACTAAGCTCATGTCGCTGTACAGCCCGTACAGTTAATGGTTGAATCTTCTAATTCAAATACGGTCAACGCAAACAGGACCTTAGATCGGACGCAGAACTTTTGTCTCGAAGAGACCAAGGACTTCTTCATCCGTTCCCTGCCGTACAGCAGGACTGGAGTGATCAGTGTCCTATACAAAGTCAGGTTGGTCCTTCGAGAGGCGGCTCTATTACTCAATTGCCTCATGGCTCCGTAGAAACAGCGGTTGGCAGGAATTACTCTGCGTTCAATCGGAGTACTGATGTTGTTCGTAATGTTTTCTGCTGAGCCGAGGCAGACGAAGCCCTTAAGTACCTCGAAGCTATAGCTGCCCATTATGACGCTCTGTCCAAGACGTCGATGTCGTATGTCCTTTATTGAGGACAGCATATACTTCGTTTTGCCCGCATTCACCGTCAGACGTATTTTACCCGCTTCCGTCTTAATGCTTTAGGAATCAATAAAAACTGTACAAAATCACATCTAACACGAGTTTCGTGGCACCCTTCAATTATTCCCTAAATCCATCTGAACGTCACTCACACAGGAAGCGCACAAATTTAAATCACGAGAGCATCCCTGTAATCACTTTGCTAAAAAATAAAATTCCGCAGATCAGTAGTTACATCATTTCAACGCTCGCACATGGTAGCAATGTGCCCCAAGGCCGTTTGGCCAAGACAAACAACAAATATTTGAATTAGGAATTAAAGTCCACACGATTCTCCCACTAGCCCAGATTCGTCTTGGAACGCGGTGACACACCTCGAGAGTGAATTCAATTAGAAACTCGGTGCCATTAGGCAACTAACAAAGTCAATTAACACTCCCTAGCGATAAAAGTGAAGCCCAAACATATTCGCATCTACACCATCCAACGCCACCTACAACTGCGTCGCACTCAAACTCGTGGCGGTCTTCAAGGCTGTTGTGCCATTCTTTCGTCAGTGATTAGTGCAATTGGCGTGAACTTTAATTTCCCAATCAACTCTTAACTTGGTCTTAATTCAATATCGTTTTTATTTTCAGAATGATGCCGATCATTGGCCAATACACAATCTCTGACGTTGCTAAGATTTCATCACTTCTCCACGAGCGGTATGGTCGCATTGTGCGCTTCAGCGGGTTGATAGGACGGCCCGATCTGCTGTTCATCTATGATGCCGATGAAATTGAAAGGGTAAGCGATGGACTTAACGATCAGCAGTCTTTAGCCGTGTCCTTCACGATGGTCGAGGGCACGCGTTGGTTTCTCACGAAATGATTTATCACCAGAGTGGCTTTGAAGTGCTTTGCCATGCTTTGCTGTTTTTGTTTGCTTGCATGTTGGTTGTTTTAATTAACACCGCTTCTTTCAACAATGACGTACGACGAGTACTTCGGAAGTGTCCACTAGTGGCGGAACGACGTGATTTATGTCACGGCATTTTAAGGATTTTGCCGAATGCAAATATTTGTGGGTGAAGCCTCTGATGCGCACACAAGTAATAAGACACACATCTGATTAGGTACACATCTTGTGACTCAATCATCTATGTCTGTGCACATATTTGTTGAGGTGTCTTGTCTTTCAAAGTCACATAAAGGGTGTCCCATAATTCGCGCAATATTTGAATTTTGCGCCATTCAATAGTAAAGTGATGCCAACGCCAAAAAATGTATAAAAATGTGACAGCTGACATTTCGGGGTTAGTAAAATTGGAGCGCTATACGAAAGAAAAACGCATTTTCATTGTAGAGCAACATTTTAAAAATATGGAAGGTTTTTGTCAGCTACTTTTGCGCATTTTTTCATCTTCAGTGACGAAGCTCATTTTCATCGTGACGGCTTCATTAATCTTCAAAATTGTCGCATTTGGGTTTCAGAAAACCCACGAGTAATTGTTGAGAAACAAATGCATCCACAACCCGTGACTATTTGGTGCGATTTTTTGGCTGGAGACATTAACTGATCATTCTTCTTCGAAAATGCGACTGGTCAGGCAGTAACAATCAACATTAACGGTGTTCGTTGTCGTGACATGATAGCCCAGTTTTTAGTGCCTAAATTACAAGATATGGATGTGACAAACATGTGGCTTCAACAAGACAGTATCACGTGCCATACAGCCAGAGAAACAATTCAATTACTGGACGAGGCTGTTTTTGGGATCAGAATTGGCCAGTAAGATCTTGCGATTTAACGCCATTTTACTTTTTTCTTTTCGGATTTTTTGAAGTCAAAGGTCTATGCATACAGGCTCACGACCACCAAGGCCTTAAAAGAGGAAATGCGAAACGGTCATAGAAAGTTTCAATAAAGGAGTACGTACATGCCAGCAAGACTGTGGCGGCCATTTATCCGATGTGCTATTCCATACATAACCCCAATCTGTATAGTCTACGAATCAATAAAAAATGCAAGCACTCTAATTCAAAATCTTTCTATCAAAATTATATTTTGCGTGAATTATGGGACACCCTTTATGTATATAGTTTTCTTCTCATTGAGCATGATGCAATTTTAATTAGACACTGTTTAGAGCGTACTTCCGCCACTGGATCTGAGCTTAACTCTTTGCAAGTTGCCTCCGATTGCAGTCACCAAGCCAGCTGAAGTCCTCTCCCACTTAGGTACCCTATAAACCACCCAGTTTCGTTCAAAAACCCGTTGGGACCTGGACCTCATCCACCGAGGAAACCCTCAACCTCCTTTTCAATACTCACTTCGTAGGCAACTATTTTATAAGAGCAGCCATATCTGCATCTATTCCCCAATGCAATTCCATCAATATCAAGTACACAACTGTCATGTGGGCACTAAAGAGCTTTAAGCTTGAGGACCTGCTCTCTGGAGGGCTCCAAAGGACAGCGAACATTATTATCCCATGGCCAGTGATCATCTTCACAGGGAACATGACCTAATAGCAGGTCATGTTCCCAACTCCTTGGAAGATGATGAAGGTAGTATTCATTCACAAAGCGGGGAAATGATCGCATGTCAAACCGAAGGACCTTAGACCCAACAGTCTCAACAATCTCGGCAGTTCTGCAACAACACTGAACCAAAGGCAATCTCACATGCGCTTAACAACCTAGGGATCGAAAAGTCTCTGGTGGTTTTCATTCATCAGCTACTCACCAACCAGGGTGTCCGTTGAGGGCCAGGACCTAGCTTCGCAGCAACCACTCGTGTTGTACATGCTATATCTCGCCAGTGGAAGGGACCGAAGTGGGACCGTGAACATTATTTGTGTTCCGCTGGGATTCGACCCTTGACGTCGAGTTTCAAGTGTGTATCAGTCGACCCACAGCCCACATCCACACATAGATATCTGGGAGATGCTGCGATCTGGGTAGGTAGAAGTGGTGGTTCAGTGAGAACGTAAATAGTACTACGACCCGTTTTAATGCCACATATTGAGATGTCCCTAAAACCAACCTGAGGATTTTAGGAAGGACATTGGTTCATTAATATCCTTGGTAGAAACCTCATCAAGTAAGCTGACGAAGGGTACACCAAGCCCTCGCTGTCTGGCTCTAGTAAGTGCCGGGCAGCTATACAGGAAATGTGATAAGGTCACCCTCTCAGCAGTGTTGTTGCAACTGCGGCAGTGTCCTATACAGACCGGCACCAATCTCTCGATTTCATGTCGGCTTCTCCAAAGGAGATCAGCTTGTCAGTCTGGCCCATCTGAGGTTAGCTATTTCTAGGAAGAGCGTGCGAGGTATTGGCCCTGAATGCTTGTATTGACAGACATATACTACCTCTCTGCAAGCGAGCGCTGATCCTTGTCTAGCCAGTTCGTGGGCATTCTTATTGCCTGAGATGTGACAGACGAGGGACATTATCAGTTGGCCTTCTAATGATGTCAACTCGGCCCGGCATTCTTTCACAAGTTTAGAGTGTGTTGTGAATTAGGCTTTTGGTGGCTGTTTGGCTATCAATACATATGGCCACCATTTATCTTGGCAGGGTAAATGGGTGCATTTTGAATTGACGACAGGAAGATGTAGCATTATAGTCAGAGCGCCTGTTGGTGTCGATCGTAGAGCACCTTTGGTGCCAATGTATGCTGCTCTTTGTACCCTGTTGAGCTTTGTAATAATGTATTTTTCCGGGCCGGCCACCATACTAATGATCCAGATGTTAGAATCAGCCGAACTAGCGCCTTGGTCATCCAAGGGGATCAACTTTGGTTAGAGGCCCCACTTATTACCGAAGGTTCTACTGCATGCGTAGAAGGCTATGCACGCCTTCTTAACACGCTGTGTCTACGTTTATCTTCCAGCTATGTTTAGGATCAAGGGTTACGCCTCTAAGCTAGTACATAGAGAGAACGGTTGATTATTAAGAGGAAAGTTGGGGATTTCGGTTCCTTCAGTTCCTTTTTGCTTGAATTGATGCCTAGGTCGCATTTTGTAGCTCTTATACTCCAATCAAAGCGCCATCCACGATCTCACTGACTACATCCGAAAACTTCCCTGATACCAAAGCAACCAAATCATCCGCGTACCAAACTACTTTGACCCCTTGTTATGGTAATAACAGAGACAGAGAAGAGGAGTGAAGTGGTGTACCTTTAAGCTGTTAGTTGAATACACCGAATACACGAGAAAGTTTTCTATGTCTGGTTCAAGGAGCGCTTTCGTGTGAACGTTGTTGAACGTCCCTTCTAAATCGAGAAAGGTAGCTAGTGTATACTCTTTATAATTTTAAGCTTCCCCAATAGTCCGCACTACTTCCGGAAGAGCCGTTTCTGTGGATCTGCGATCTACAGAGGAGTTAATAGAGGAACTTCACAAGGAGGAGTACTTTCACCCCTTCTTTTGAATGTAGTAGTAAATGATCTGCTTTCAATACTGGGAGAGGCTGGCGATTTAAAAATTGTATTGCAAACAAAAACTATTTTTTTACGATTTGTGTTAGGCTGTTGGCTCAATAATAGGGGCCCAAGTGATGCGCATTGTATAATTTAACATTTGGTATTACTATAGTGTTTATTTTGTTATATCTTCCAACATCCACTGCTTACATCGGGTTTGTGAAAATCTCTCTGTCCATGTTCGTCTTTTTGGGCTGGGGTGGTGGTGTAGTAACTGTCTTAGCCTCTATGATGATTGCTATCGCTGCTCCGGTAGAAGTCATGCGGCCGGTTGTTAGATGTCTTTGGGCAGTTCGCTTAGACGGTTATAGAAACGCTAAATTTGTCGCCGATTTTTAGGAATTTGTAAGAACCGTGAGTAAAAAGACTCACATGTAAAAGTGGGCGTAACATATTTAGCGCGTTGTCCACGGGTTGTGTTTCCCAGGTTCTTGATTGGCTCGTTGGGATGGCTGTTGATGTCTTGAAGCTGCTTTCTGAACAGTGGCATCATGTACTGTTGCAAGGGGATGATGCGTGCTTCGTCGTAAAGCTTCTTGTAGCCGTGGTGCTGTGTACACATTCGCAGTGTTTTCCTTTCAAAAATTGCGAGCGGAGGATCGAGTGGCCTGTAGTGGATCATGTAGGTCAATAGATGATGATAATGATGAAATTGCGAGCTTCTCCATGCTGGTCTTAGAAATAGTGCGCCATATTGGGAAGCCGTACCGTATTAACTGCTTGTAGAACAGCGGCTTTGTCCTTTGACTTAATCCATTTTTCTTACGCATCAAAGGATACATGCGATGGAAGTCTAGGTTGCCCTTATTAAGGGTCTGTTTCGAGTGGATGTTGAACTTCAACATTTCCCTGCAGTTAACGCCAAGATTCTTGACCTCTTTGTCTGTTGTTATTTCCGACCTTTCGCCAGGCGATCTGTGGTGACTTCGAGCTGGCATAAGTCAATGAGTCATCTGCGAATAGACAACAGTTCACTGTGTTGTTTGGAGGTGGTTGATCTTCCGTGTAGATGTTGAAGAGCATTGGTCCCAGCTCAACTCAAGCTCCGCTCAGTTGATTGGCTGCCTTCTACTTGGATCGTAGAATCTTCTGAGTTTGGAAATCGATTCTATCTGATATAGCTTGTGAATGAGTTCATCTACACATAACGTGTCAAAGGCCTTCCCACGCCCAGGAAGCAGGCAACGGTGGCTGGAAAAGGCTGAATGAATGCAAAGTTAAGACATATAATAGCCTTGGCTAATCGAAGGATCGACTAACTTAACCTAACCTAGTTACACCACTCGTAACATTGACGTCGTCATTTGCTTCATCCTCCAGTCTCTACCAAAATCATGAAGGCCGCATATTTATCCAGAATTGCAATTATTATTGTTGGTATGACTGTTATGTGCTCGTGGTTTAAATTGTCTGCCCCACTGCTTGCCACTTTAAGGAGTTGTGCTTCTGACAATATGAGCACGTCGCTTCTAAATTCTAAATTCGAATTCCATGCAAATGAAACATTCTCGAATCTCGATGTTTATTGATTCTGAATGCAAAACAAAATGCACTTCCACATAGACTATTAATCAGCCACCTGTTAAATCTAACCGGCGAGACCCCATTTGTGTCGATCGCCACCAACTGCCTGACGATAACTTCCGAAGCCAGTGCAACTGTGCTCAGCCATGGCTAGGGCTCTTAGCAGCTCCACATAATCGGCTTGAAACCCAAGTAACGTCGCGCAAGGGTCTACAAAAAGTGCCGTGCCACACTGAACTTCGCTCGCATCGTTCAGTCCTCATGCGATGGACTTGGAATATTTTTGTGACACATTAACCGTAGAAATCTATGTAGCCGGCGCTGGGTAAGCCTTGGCTTCTGTCAAGCAAGCACACACTCATGCGCCTCCATTGCTTAGCTATTCATGCGGGTGATTCCGAGTTTGGTCATCGATTACCCACGCTGTGGGCGACGTGTTTGGAATACCCATTCGAGCACACTCCGGTGAAAAATTTCTCTACTTTTTATTTTTCTTATTTTTTTTCTCACATTTTTTGAGTGAGGGAGTAGACCCGAAAAAATATGCAGGCCCTCACTCGCCGAATGTGAGAAATACCACGAGAGCACGGAGTCTTTGGACTAGCGACCTTAAACGACAGCCTCTCAAGGTATCCGCGAAGCGAATTAACATCGGCGTAAAACCCGTTTATGGCAACATCGAATTTTATCTCCGTCGTCTTGTGCTGGCATACATTATGCCGTAGCGGCAATAAAATGTGCGTCTGCTTTGTACGCGCATCTATGATACAATCGGCTGCATTGTAAAATCGAATTCTTGAATAAATTGCCAGCGAGATAGGAATCTTCGCTGAAACAGAGACTCTGCCCAAACCACTTAAGTCAGCCCCAGCGACTGGGGGGATTTTGTGTGAAAATGCAAGCGATTTGCAATGCAGACCACGTTACATTTACGAGTGTGTGTACCTCGGATGTACATACTGAGGGTTTTATTTATGGACTGCATGCAACTAATAACGTGCGTCAGCCACATAGGAAGCTAACACACGGCTGAAGCTTGTGTCATACGAAGGCGCGGCAACATTTCCAGTGTTGCAGTGAAATTTTGCCAATTCACTGCAACATTGTGGTGTACGTCACGTCGTGGCCCGGAAAACAGATTACTCGCAAGTCTAGAGAGTGCCCGCAGGGGGTCAGTAAGCTAAACGCGTCGGGTTAGTCATCACTTTTGTGCAGCAAGTGAGGTTAATGAAACTAAGCGAAAAGTGCCTGAGGCATGATCTCTGCACGGGTTCATGGCAAAGTTGACTGCCTGCTTGTATCACGAATTAATTGAAACCGAAACCGAAACCGAAAACAAACTCAGCTACGAGCAACGAGCCGCATAATTACGTGTGAAAGTTGTGCAAGTTTTCAGGTCTTACATAGTGCTGACGTTTTAATGGTTTATCATTGAATCGATGGAAAGTTGTAACGTCCAAATTCGCCTATAAACGTTACTTTTGTGAGATAACAATACAGAGGAATGTCGGAGGCACAACGCCCAATTTCACTGGAGTTTGCCCGCTCGGGGAGCGGAATGAATTGCAGAACATTCGGCTGAGAAGTCTATGCGAATGCGAATACGAATGAGATGTGAAAATGTATCCAAATTTCCATATTCATGGCGAGTTAATGAAATGGTTTCTGTAGGCCTCTTTTATGCGAATTCAGTGGAGGATTTGTAACGGCGTTATTGGAAGAAAGTGAGTGAGAAGCGAATGCAAAGCGGGTGCGGCTTAAAAAGTGAGAAAAGTTTGAATATACTTTTGTTTTTGCTTCCAACCTTAAAATTGAACACAGTCTGACTTAACCCAGAAAAGGGAATGAATGAGGGGCGATGGAAGTTTCTTTGCAAGGACTTACAAGCACGAACACTTCTCGTGATTTTGAGAGGATGGAGACACAGTTCGAGCACGCCATTCTGCGTTTGTATGCACATAAGACTTCATGCCGCATCAAGCACAGGCATCCGATTTTTACACAGGAATGTTCTAACTAAGAACTGAGCAGTGTTCCGTGGTGATTAATTGATTCTGCAAGATGTATAAATGGTAATAGAATAAGGGGAGATCACCCTATCCACTGACGACGGGCGCGGAATCTTCTGTGTCCTCTTCGAAAAATCACAGGCGATAAAGGACGACTGCAAGTTGAAGTGGCTGCGATACACAAGGCAGCAATGGCGTTGAGAGACCACAACGCAGCTGACAAATCGATCATCATTTTTCTGATAGCCAAGCGTCCGCCATAGCATCAGACATTCTGGCATCGAAGCTAGTTAGGCTGTGCAGACAGCGAGGATCAGTGAGATATCATTGGTGAACTCGATGACCCTTTGCTGGTTACCTAAGCGTACTTGAATCTAGGCGGACAGGCTCGCGAAAGCTGTGCGAATCTCTAGCAATCCCGTATGCGCACATGACGCTCATCTCCATAAGAAAACAAAAACTAGACGACGAAGCCCACGACAGAGCCAAACATCAATGGCTTGGTCTGAGAATGTGACCAACGGCATGGGCACTATTGCCGACGCTGAGCAAAAAGATCATCATAATTGATCGGTCTTAGACGCATATATGGAATCCTTACCGTAGGTCTCACGGTGGTAACCCATCCCAAACAAGGGGCGAATGGACCACACATTTCTGTTGGTCTAAGTGAGCTTAAGATTCAGGCGATATGAAGTCTATTCAGACCACTTCCTCGTGGCAGCACGATTATGTCAGAAAGCTGCACCAGCCAACAAAGCATGACATTAGACGCAACTGAGATTGCCAGAGCCTATGAGGAGCAATTACGTGAGAGACTGTCCAATGGTCGAACATAAACGCCAACGATATGCGGTTGCATTGCCGCTTGGCCATCAAAGAGCTAGCGGAAACCAATTAGGGCTACATACCACCCCCGACAAGAAACCCATGGTATGCTGGCGAGTGTAAAAGACACGTGCAGCCGACGAGGCATACCAAAAGGCGTTGAAACGAAAAACAGCAGCGCAGCCGGAGTACCGGGTTAGAAGACGGGACTTCTACGCTTCCTGAAGAAACTGTCTCTCGAAACATCCCAGCTCAAGGATACCGAAGAGTCTATAAGCCAAAAATACGAGCCTTTTGTAAAAAAAAAAAGCCAAAAGCCTGACCACAGGCATTAGACCACACGCTTCGAAATTGTGAGGATAAGCTAGTTACTGACCCGCAGCTGCTTTACAGGCAAGATCGGGAGAGAGTCATAGGGAACCAATAAATCCCAACTCGATCATCGAAAGTCGATGAAGAAGTCCTCTTGCCTAGCTCTGGAAATGTCGTCACAGCCATTAAAAAGCTGAATAACATCAAAGAGCAATAAAGGACGGTGGCGATGTTCTGGTAGGGAGCATGCACCAGATCATCTGCAGAACCTGGGGAAGACGAAAGCATGGCCCGATGACTGGAATATGCCCCATTTACGAAAAAGGCGACCCGATCTCGATGTTTATCCCTCCTCTACATCCCCTACGAGATCCTGTCCAGGGAACGTCTAAAGGCATTTTGCACCTCACCAATCGGCACGCACCAGTGCGGCTTCCGGCAAATCGAATATAGACCAAATTTTGAATTTGCGAATCACTGAGACCAGCGAGTTTCAAATCGATACGTACCACCGTCTCATCGATTTTAAAGCAGAATACGACAGTATTCATGGCAAACTTTTCGATGTGTTGTCCGAATTCGGGATCCCGGAAAAGTTGATCCGGTGCACTGCTGACACATACTCGAGCCGTTTGCAATATGCCCGGATTTCGACAAGGGGATGCGCTGTCGTGTGACTTCTTCATTCTGCTACAGGGGAAGATAGTGCGACGGGCAGCTGTAAACACGGAAGGCACTATCTTCTACAAGTCAGTCCAGCTTTTGCGTCACGCAGATGACATCGACATCATCGTGCGTTCCCAACGTGCCGCAGTGCTTTCACGAGGATTGAAAAACCGGCGGATGGATGGTTAATGTATAAAAGACGAAGCATACGTTGGTGAGCAAGAATCGGTCATCGCCATCACACACCACCTGGGACAAAACATCACAATCGCGACTACAATTTCGAGGAGTTTGTCTACCTCGGGGGACTTGAACTCCAAGAAAGACATTTTAGTCAGGATCTGACATAGAATCGCTCCTGGCAAGCGGTGCTACTTTGGTTTCTCGAAACAACTGGGCTCAACTGGCTCCTGACTCTAAGGATTAAAATCATGCTCACAAAACCCTTATTTTACCAGTCTTGCTATGTACATGGAGCCGAAAGCTGGACGGAATCATCAGCTTATTCTTGTTACCTTCGAAAGAAAAATTCGACGTCGAATCTATTGTCCTCTCTGAGGCGAAGGTGAATGGAGAAACGAGCGAACTCTACAAGGCGTACCAGGATGTGGATGTAATCCAAAAGCAATAAATCCGTCGACTACACTGGTTCGACCACATCAAGCGCACGAACACCAATGCTCCAGCAAAGAGGCTCTTCGAATCCGAGCCGCCTGGTTCGAGAAGGAGAGAAACACCGAATCTCCGGTATAAGGAACAAGTCATCGCGGACGCCTAACAGCTTCGTCTTGATGACTTAAAGCAGCGTGTCCAAAACCATTAGCGATGGAAGGCAGCAATTGCTCAGGCTCAGATCCTCCACGGGTGGCAGGCCTGATAATTAAGTAGATAAGTAAGTTTCTCGGTGGACAAAGGGACAATCAGCTTTAAAGTCGAATACCTCTGTAAAAAGCAGAAATCAACTGCTATCTGTCAGACTTCAGTCAAATAAAGTGATCCTCTTATCCTGACTGCAAAATCTGGGACCTCCTAGCAACTAACAGTCCATAGATGTAGTCTCAGACACTCAACATCAAATTCCAGCAATCCCATCGAACTCATTGTGTCATCATGGTTTTCTGTAGCAGCGTGATCGTAAAGATATTGCTTCAGCACGAGAATCTGAACGATCACTTTCGCCCAGTTGTTTCATGCAGTTTCAGAGTTCAAGGTTGTGAATCACTTTACCCGCTTTATCTCGAAGAGCTCGTCTTCATCTCTTTGCTCTTTCGGATTGAGCGCTGTGGGCGCCTACGCAGCGGTCGTAAATTGACGCAAGAATTTAATCTTATCAACTTGCACACCTTCACCCAGCGCTGTTGAATAACTCCCAATAATCTGATGCATCATAAAGTTCGACGATCAAAACCCACGTCTCTTCTTCGAATCTCTTCTTCGAACGTCACTTGTGTGGGGTGTAGCAATTTTTGTAGCGTCTTTCGACTTCAGTTTGATAGTGTTGGCCAAAAATGTCTCTAGAGGACAGATCCCCAGTTTAACCCAAAGCCATGTTCACGCTCGAGATCTGCAATTCATAAGACTTTCATTTATTAATTCTTTCAACAATCCCGTCTCTCTTGCAGTGTTATAGAAATGAAGGGCCAACACCGTTCCGTCCCTCTATGCCCAGTCTTGTGAAGTACAAGAGTGTTGTGCGCAAGGACTTCTTTGGCACTCTGCCCGGAGTTGTCGGCGTGTAAGTACCGCATGCATAACCATTCCCACGCCTCATCAAAATAAATTCGCGCTTTTCTCTTTCCCACAGACATGGAGAGCAATGGAGACAGTTCCGGTCACGTGTCCAGAAGCCAGTGCTGCAACTCTCAACGGTTCGTCGGTATCTGGCTCCACTCGAAGAGGTTACCGACGACTTTCTAGAACGCTGCGAAACTCTGCTGGATGAAAACTCCGAGCTGCCCGACGACTTTGACAACGAAATTCACAAATGGTCACTGGAATGTAAGTTGAGAGAGCTTGTTGTGTTGTGTTGAGGTTAGTTAGAAGAGCAGACATTTTTTCCAGGCATTGGCCGTGTTGCGCTGGACGCCAGATTGGGTTGCCTGGAGCCGAATCTCTCGGACGACTCGGAACCGCAACAGATTATCAATGCTGCCAAGTACGCGCTCAGAAATGTGGCTACGTTGGAATTGAAGGCGCCATATTGGAGATACTTCCCCACCCCGTTATGGACTCGTTACGTCAACAACATGAACTTCTTCGTAGAGTAAGACCATTTTTCGTATGCCGACCAATATATCCTCACACCGTGTTTCCGTTTCCCCAGAGTTTGCATGAAATACATCAAAAGTGCGACAGATCGGATGAAGGCGGAGGGATACACTCAAACCGGGGAGCCATCGCTGCTGGAGAAGGTCATCCTCTCAGAGAAAGACGAGAAAATCGCAACGATCATGGCGTTGGATCTTATTCTGGTTGGCATAGACACGGTAAGACTCATCGCAATTCTCTGCCTTGATCCTTCTTGACTGAGTCCTTTTTTCTGCAGATATCGATGGCGGTCTGCTCCATTCTGTATCAGCTTGCCACACGTCCCGCGGAACAGGAAAAGGTCCGTGAAGAACTGCGCAGGGTGCTGCCAACAGCTGACACTCCGTTGACCATCAAGCTCCTCGATCAGATGCATTATCTGAAGGCATTCATAAAGGAGGTGTTCAGAGTGTACAGCACCGTGATTGGCAATGGAAGGACACTGCAGGAGGATACCGTGATATGTGGCTATCAAATTCCAAAGGGGGTGTGTATTCGCTTTGCGTTTGTTTATTTCTTTCATTCTAACCTCAAATTGATGCGCCAGGTTCAAGCGGTTTTCCCAACAATCGTCACTGGAAACATGGAAGAGTACGTCTCAAATGCAGCGTCCTTCCAACCCGAACGTTGGCTGAAGGCAAGTCAGGGCGGCATCGATGGCAAACTGCATCCGTTTGCATCGCTTCCCTACGGCTATGGGGCGCGCATGTGCCTCGGCCGAAGGTTTGCCGATCTGGAAATGCAAATCTTGCTTGCAAAGGTACTGAATATTTCGCCACTGCAACTGAAGGCCGAATACTGATTTATCTCTTATTCCATTTGCAGCTTATAAGGAACTACAAATTGGAATTCGAACACGAGCCACTGAAGTACGCTGTTACGTTCATGTACGCCCCCGAAGGACCGCTGAAGTTCAAGATGACAAAAGTGTAAATGCTGAGATATTTCGTTGTAGAATTATTTTTATAGAAACTTGTTAGTGTATTTATTTATATTAAACGTTTAAATTTAATGGTGTGCATCAGTTTTGTATGAAAGTTGAATGCAGCTGCGCAGTGGATACTCGTTGACTAAGGGCGAAGCCGCACCGGATCCGACAAATCATCGAAAAACTGAGTTTATCACTAATTTCTTTATGTTCTTCAACACACACCTATCAAACAAAAGCAGAGAGACGTGACCATTTCCTTACAATAATGCCTGAAGCGGACAATGGCATCGACTTGGGCTAAGCACATGGAACGTCTCATCGGTCACAAAGGCTCTCGAGCTAGTTGAAGAAGCTGCCAAGTATGGTTTAGATATCGTGGGTATCTCTTCGATGAAGCAAGGACGATCTACAGCTGTGGACCTTTCGCAAGGGTGTGTGTTTTCGAGTGTGACTGACTTGTGAGTGTCCCCAAATCCCAGGCTGGCAGGTAGGGCATTGGAGTGGATACCGTTTGGAGTCGGGATCTTAAAGCTCAAGCTTAAATGTCAACTTTGGCTCTAGTGCAGGTGTATGCACCAAATCTAGAGTCAGGGTACGCGGCAGCTAATTTTAGGATTCCTATATCCTGAATCCTGATGGGTGACTTCAACGCTCACGTGGGTGTGGATGTAACAACATGGGGGAGTGTGATTGGGAGGTCATCATCAGAAAGCGAACGGAGAGAAGTTGCACTTTTGCTGTGCAAATGGCATGTCCATAATGAATCTCTTTCTACACAAAGGAATTCATAAATGCCCGTGGTACCGTCAGAGTCTTCAACAGAAATCGTTGATAGATCTCTTTGTGGTACCATGGTGACGTTCGTGTGATGAAAGGGGCTGAACTGTCAACTCATCATCACCTGGTGCCCTGTGCTTTGCCCCTTACTGATAGAGCACCTCTTCTGCCATGACGAATACCTGACATGGCAGATTATTCCGCCAACACCCTGGACCTGTTTCTCACCTCTCACCCTGATAAATACTCTGTTGACATACTGTCGCCTCTAGGCTCGTCTGACCATTGTGTCATATCAGCTAATTTCTCGTTATCACCGCACACAGTTAGAGAACAAATTCCTAAAAGAACAGTATGGCTGTACGAGAAAGCCGATTGGAGCGGACTCAACAATTTCTTTAGGAACTTTAACTGGTTACTATGCTTCCTCGATAGTGACGTGGATGCCGCTGCTGATATGATCACAAACATTCTTCTACTAGGCATGAGAACCTTCATTCCGCATAGAGTGAACAGTATCAAGCCCAAAGAAAATGCAGGGTATGACTCGAGCTGTAAAGAGGCAGGTTGAGAGAGTTGAATTTCCGGGCATACAAAGCCAACCCTACTGAGGAAAACCGGAATAAGTTTAAATGGGCCAGAAATGACTGCAATGCAACTATCAGACGTGTGAAATTCTCTTATGAACAAAAGTTGAGGCAAAAAGTCCTACAATGTCCCAAAGGTAGCAAACACTTTTGGTCATTTGTAAAAAACATAAAGAATTCCACCTCATCTTCAATTCCCGCGCTCATTTACAATGACATTCCAGCTGTCAGCTCTTTAGACAAAGCCAATCTGCTTGCGGCGAATTTTGCAGCCAGCTCAACACTGCCAGATTCCAATATGTCTCCACCTGTACTTGAGAGCGTTGATTTCACCATGGGACAAATCCACTTCCGCACTCGTACAGTTGCAAGAGTACTTAAAGATCTCGACGTGCACAAATCCGCTAGCGCTTATACTTCTGAAGAGGTGTTATTCTGCTCTGGCAAAACCATTGCGTAAGCTTTTTCATCTATCCTACTCTTTAGATCTCACTCCGAGTAGATGGAAAACAGCATTTGTCCAGCCCGTGCCTTAAAAGGGCGAATCTTCGTCACCCACCTCGTACCGACCCATAGCACTTACGTCACTTCTTTCTAAGGTCATGGAAACGCTGATAGATCGTCAGCTTATGAAATATCTTGAATGGCTGAAGCTTCTTAATGACCGGCAGTACGGTATCCGTAGCAACAGTTCCACTGGTGATCTGATACCTTATCTCACCGAAAAGTGGAACAAGTCTTTGCATAATGCAGGCGAAAACAAGATCGTTGCACTTGATATTTCTAAGGCATTTGACAGAGTTTGGCATCAAGCTCTTTTGTCGAAAATGCGGGCCTATGGTATCGATGAATCTCTTCTTCTATGGATTAGAAATTATCTTTCGAACCGTTCAATTCAAGTAGTTTTGGATGGGTTCAAGTCTGATATCCACCAAATAAATGCTGGTGTACCCCAAGGCTCTGTTCTGTCTCCGACACTCTTTCTCATTTTTATTAATGATCTCTTGTCTGCTACTTCTAATCCAATCCATTCCTTCGCTGATGACAGCACCCTCAGTTTTTCATATTCGTTCCGAGACTCACGAACCTGCCCTTCGGCCGTAGAATTGGAACGGCAGCGTTTGTTAAGCACATTGAATTCCGATCTTGACAGCATAATTAACTGGGGAAACAACAACAGAGTGGAATTCAATGCTTCAAAAACTCACTGCTGTCTGCTGTCACTCAAGCGAACCCTTGTTAATCAGCCATTATCCATGAATGGCACTTGTGTCGATGAATCCTTGGTATGTGTATCAACACAACACTTAGTTGGAACGATCACATATTTGAGGTCGCCAAAAATGCTGCGAAATGTTTAGGTTTCCTTAATCGATGCAAGAAATATTTCACCCCCTCTGATTTGGCTTTCATTTATAAGGCGTATATCCGCCCAAGCTTGAGTACAACGCTCATATCCGGCCTGGTGCCCCAAAGACCACTCTGCACCTACTAGATAGAATCCAAAAGCGAGCGACAAAACTTATAGGAGACAACAATGTCGCAAAGTCATTAGACTCGCTCGAACATCGACGTACCGTTTCTTCTGTGTCCCTATTTTATCGCTATTTCAACAAACGATGCTCCAGTGAGCTAGCCAACTGCATTCCTCCTCTCCATGAATTCACCCTCAATACTCGTCTCGCCAGGAATGCTCATCAGTTTACCCTTAAGCCTACTTTCGGACGCACAGTTCTTCAGCCGTACTATGCGAATTTGGAATGCTCTTCCCACCCACAGACTACAATTCGCAGATATTTAAGACCAATGTGCACAGGTACCTCCTCTCCCTTTCCTTCGGCCCGTGCTGTGTCTTGACCCCGGACACTTAAGGGTATTAGCAATCCCTTGAGCGCGCGCTTATTATAAAATTATAAACAAAAAAAAAAAAAATGGCGGAAGCCAAAAGTGGTTACAAGCTTACGAGCGGTGGGAGAAACTACAGAACAGTGAGATCCACCGCACATATCTCAATGGTTTGAACGAATTCCAACTGTTCCTTCGCAGAATGGCGACTCTTGTCAACTGCACGACAACCTCTGCACAGGATGGTTGAGCTTGGAGTGGCGGCTGGTGGTGATAAAGAACTGTGTGGTTTAAAATGCCTGGAGTTCAAGAAACCATCAGAGAGAAGAGACTGAATTCCCTTGGGGGACTCTGCTTCTCGTGACCAGTACACTGTAAGGGCAAATAAATGACAAACTCACTCGAGAACGTACCTCCACAACAGCTTTATTTTAACAGAGAGCGCTAATAACATCAATCAGGCTTTATATAACATGCGTATAACAGAATGTGTATAACAGAGCAAATGTAAATGAGAGAATATATAAATGAAAGCTTACATAATTGAGATCATACGATTACATAATTGAGAGGATTATAGGATAATATTTGTGTGTACGTACGTGGAAGGGTGCAGGGTGACACGATATTTTTATTTATTTTTAGCTTTCGGTAATATATCAGATGCTTACAACACTGAGACACGAAGAACTTGATTTTTAGCTTTCGGTAATATATCAGATGCTTACAACACTGAGACACGAAGAACTTGATTGGCTGTGCGACCAACTAACGAACAGCCCTGGAAGGGTTTCGAGCGAGAAGTTGTAAAGCAACCATAGAAGGCATAGATCTGAAAAAAAAAGTGTTCTGACAAACTATTCGCCGACTCAGAGGAAGGTAATTAAACATCATCGAAGGAGTCAAACCTAAAGACATTAGCAGGACATTTTACGCAAATGGAGATAGGATGCTCAATCCATAACAGGGCTCTTAGGATGACAGACCCATAGTCTTGAGTGGGGTGGAGAATAGTCCAAAGGTGGAGGAAGTCATTCCGCCGGTGTGGATGAAATCCGGCCCGAAAGGCTTAAGACAATGGGTAAAGAGGGAGTTTTTGTGGTCCTCTCGTGTGATTAAGGTGCCCTGGGAACGCGGTGAGACACCTGTCGATTGGCAAACAAGGGTGATTGCCACTCTTATTAAAAAGGTTTGTGTTGGGTAAACGTGTGACCAGTCCTAACGCTAAAATTATGCATGATCCATTCTCATACACTTCACCTCTCATTTCCACGGTGAAACCTAAAAAAACAGCTTCTGAAACTGAAAAACGCCGCTAGGAGACAACTGCAAGTACCATCCACTCGTGAGGAAGCAATAGTACGCACAAAAGAAGAGGTCGCGTCAGAGGACTAATGCATCCACAGGAAAGGAGACCCCTGCGCCAACCACCGACAAGGACAAGAGTCCATAACATCGCATACATGATCTTTTCTGCCGTTTTGTTTATCAACAACTTGGTAAGTCATGGTGCCTGTCATCTGGTCACATTCTGGAAGAGCCAACCTGCCGAATTCGTCACATTTTACGGCAGGTCGATGGAGAATTATTGCTGCTTTACCAAAGTCAAGATTATGAAAAAAACTCAAACGAGAGGCCTTATCTTATATAACTAAACCTTACAGCTCGTAGCATACGCAGATGACATTAACGTCATTGATCAGACGCAGAGAGTTGCGCATTCAAGGGCCAAACCCATAGAATCCGTTGCATGTGTTGCGCTTAGAATCCACAGAGATCTTAGTTGCTGGACTGCAAAGAAGTGTTCAGTGAATATTGCTCCACTAGGACGACATCAGAATAAATTGATTCAAGTGGGAAAGGAGCTGTCAAGGTATGAACAAGTCATGATTTCATCAACTTCATCCGTCCCAATACATTCTGCTTGTGGGCCGCATTTTGCGGCTCTCTCCCTCTTATTAGGGCTTATGAGGTGTCAAGTTCTTGCCATGACCCAACAGATTCTATAGTTTTGGGACTTCAAGTGGAGAAAGACCTCGAACAATTTGGTGTGCGCTTGATGGGGAAGTAGCTAGCCAGAGATAGCGCTGAAGAGGATTATTGGTTAAGGGTCAACCCCACCTCGCTAAGTAATATCACAAAAATAAGAAGAAGACGAGAATTTCCTTTCCCAGTGCTCTCTGAAATCATGTTATTATAGATCCGAATTCGTTTACTTGAAATGAGGAAATCAGTCAACACTCACTTTAACTGTGAGCAGTATACAAAAATTACTTTGCTTGGATCTAATTTTCATGACATACTTATAGGTGCTCAATGCACAAAAGCTTAAAATGCCAATGCATTGATTGTCTGATGTTTTCTTAATAAAACAATATGTTAAACTGTGTGAAGAAGAACGTACATATAAATCTACTCTAGGCTTCCAGCATAGGCTTGTAGAATGTGTAGTCAATGTAGTAGCATGGTCGCTAGGTTAGGTTCAAGTCAATGACTACATGGAACAGCCACACTAAGGCTCAGTCACTATCTTCGGCGGCTGCATGCTCTTGGATCATGCTCCCTCGAATTGAAAATTGAACCGGACACTGAGCAATGGGCATACACGCCCGCACTATGGGTGTCTCATACAATGATTTCTGCAGAAGCCGCATGGATGAAGAGGAGGTAGTGACCACAAATCACCTGATCTGCTCATGTAGCGCTCCGGCAAGCCTTAGGTACTCTATTTCAATAATCTCAGCGAACTTAATAGCGTCAGCACAAACCAGCTAAATTGTTTTGTCATAAGCACCGAATGGTTCCAAGCTTAGGAATAGTCAATCCGCGTGGTGTCAGAATGGGCCTACTTTCGTCTGCAGTCAGCCACTTCAATCTAACTTAACATAGGCCAGCGTAGATCCATTGTATTACCACGTGGATCTAGTCGATCCTACTCCGTAAATCAGTTGGTGCTTTTTACAGAGTAACGAAGATGACTGACACTAATGTTGTATACTTCGACCAGGTTATCGAATGTTCTTCTCGTCTTCCTCATCTCTGCAACTTCAGCAGAAGTCTTCATAGGGCAGTCCCAATAGCTAGATGGCGCCGTTTTATCGAGTTTTCAAATCTGGTCCAGTCACCATTTGCCGTTGGGATCAAATTAACGGCACTATCACTGGAGTTGTCGATCGGTGGTAGTAGCCTGACTATAGGTATAACAATGGACCAACATGGTCTCAGTGTGCTGGCGATTACGCTGGCAGCCCAACTACCTAAACTAACCTAAGGCAGTCCCACTCTCTCTGTTCCAATGGCCCAGTGCTCAGTTTTGAGACCAGGTCTGCGACTTGAACATGACTGCAGCCAGAGATTTGATCGCCACCTTGCTGTCTGAACATATGACCATATATCTCTTCGATATATCATTGTCCTTGAGCCAGAATAAAGCTTCCCAAAACGCTATAGACTCCCCCTGAAAGACACTGCAGTAGTTTAGTAATCGAAATCATAATTGGATATTTTATCCCACGCCTTCGCCCACTTTCGATCCATTTGCAAAGATTCGCAGAGAACCATGCAGCATCTGGTTGTTACATGTCCAGTAGGATCTGGAGAGGATCTTGCTTGAGAAGTTCTTCTAGCATAAGTGGAAGGGTATTGGTGTCCTTTTGATGGACCCTATGCATGGATTGTGGCGATAAAATTCGTTGTTGATCCAGGCTTAGCTTCTACAATTCTTTCTCCTTCCACGAGTGGAGGGAAGCCGTTTTATGCCGACACAGAACTGCGCAATTTGAGATGTTTTTTCTAGGCATTTCTAATCTTTGGGCATTATCAGTGAATGGATAGATGTGGAGTCATGAATATACAGGATTGCCATTCGATTGTTGAATTAATGCCAAAGCTAAATAAGCCTTCTTACGAAACAAACAACAAACGGCGTACCTGTTGTTTGGCCGCCAATTGAGACTGACCGCGACGAAGATTACCCCCACTTGAAAGGCAGTCTAACTGAATATAATGGCATTGATTGCTTTATAAAGCTACTAGAACCTTTAAGGCGTCTAGGAATGAATTGATTTCAGATCCAGTGAAGTCTCACTTATACGAATATGAGGGAGAACAGAAAATGTTCCATATAAGTGAATACTTCTTATAAGTCAATATCAGCTGGAAACGAGAATTTACGTATAGCTAAATACTACGTGTACGTATGCTTCGTATAAGTGAGTATCTACTATACTTAATAAAATTGCAGTAGAGGGATCCATGCCCGTACTTGTCCGAAACCATAATAATACCTAGAATCTTCTCAGTAAAGATTATTCAACCTCCAAATAGGCTCAGCTAAACCACTGACAGAGAACGTCCTTATCTAATGCGATGACGTAGAAAAATTATAATAAGTAGCATAAGCAAAGTTGTTAACTGCAAGGCATCAACCGGGTGTAAAGACTGGCCTGCATCTGTATCAGCGGAGCGTTGAGAATCACTCCGCCTGATGCACTTAACACACTCTCTCACCTTCCTCCACTAGAACTTGTCGGCAAAGAAGTAGGAGACGACATAGACTCAAAACACTCCGCCTTTGGTCTGAACTCGCCATCGACCACTCAACTATTCTTAACAAATTCAAATTTACTGCCAGTGACAACGATCGTGTACTACCCACAAGTTATCTTCGAGAAGAGCTTCTCCACCAGCATTCCTTCCAGATCAGACGCTGGATGATCCCCTGCGTAACTACACAGACAGATCGAAGTCGGACACAGGAGTGGGTGTAGGTGTCAACTCGAAAGACCTCAATATTGCTCTCTCATTGAAGCACCCTGACCACTGTAGCGTTTTTCAGGCAGAAACCATTGCGATAAGAGACACAAACGCGACGACGCATTAAATGTATACTAAGTATCCCACAATTTGAACTAGATTGTTCTAGCCTAGCCGTATACACTCAGCGTAAAGGTGCTCAATAAAAGAATCATTGGTGGATCCAGGCTAACCATAAACTTTGCCAAACAGTAGCCAACATCTACTGCTAAGAAGTGGCGAAGGCAATATCCACTGATGAACCGAGGTGAAACAATTACGGATGATCGCTACTGTCAATAACTGATGAAATTGCTTCGCTAAAATTACCAGAATATGCCCAAATTTATGCATATTCCTTTTTCCACATAAAGCCAATGCTCGCATGTTCACATGTATCAAACCAAGATAACCAAGTAGAAAACGGAGGATTCTGCCCTACCCCCGAACACACCAGACTGATTATTATTTGCTTCGTTCGATGCAACACGGACATTCGGTGCAGCCTTACAAAAAAATTTAATTGAAAACTTGGCTTGATGAATGCTTGACCTCAAAGACGAGCAGTGGCATTGTCGAGGAATACATCAATTTGGAAGAAAGATGAGAAAATGTTAAAACTTTTTTTAACCAAACCATCGGCGTCACACATTTCGCGCACCTGTTTGCTACATGACCATAAAGCTAACTTCTTAAAACCGAAATATAGATTCGTCTTGCTTTCAAAGTCGCATTTCGCATGCAATATACGCGTGCACATCTGCCTGCCTGGTTTAAAAATAATATTTAAAAAATTCAAACAACATCATATTCAGCAAATGCACCCGCAACACAAATCAAGTGAAGCACCCGCAAATAATCTCTGCTTCCCACACACATGTGTACATCGAACATTCAGAAACCTAACGGTATCTTCGACACACTCTCAAAACGAGAAGCAAAAAACGAAAAGAAGAAAAAAAAAACAGACACAAAAACCATGAGAATATACATTTTCATCAGCGCCCCAAGTTAAGTACGTACGCTTAGCCATCTCTTGGCGTGAGCTATAGAGCAGGACACACTCGAGAACGACTGAACCAAAAATCCGCGAACCCTAAACGAATGTGCGCTGAAAAGAGATGGACAGTCGCTTGCTAGGAGAGCGCAAACAACAAATACGCATTCGTTGTCTTCCCTTGGCTAACGCGCGTTCTATGGCTCATCATCTAGAGAGGAAACTGTAAAACAAAAAAAAAAAAAAAACAAAAAACCGAACGGGTGTAGATTGTTCATGTTAAGTTGGACATCGGCACAAGCAACTGACCAGCCGAACACTCGAAGATATATTTCCCGAGAAGGAATTGAATATAGCTCAAGTTATTTTGAAAATGGAACCATCTACGTCGGCGGTGAAAATTAAATCGACGAAAGATATCAGCATTCCGTATATCTTAAATGGTGAGCTGTACGAAATCCTCACGCAGGATGGGGAAAATGTTACTGTGAAGTGTTGTAGCTGTCCATCGGATCGTGTCTATCGTGGAAGCGTTCGTTCGACGGGGAATTTTCACATGCACATCAAGGTGAGTGCAAGATGATGAAAAAACATGCGTAAATGTGAAGAATTGTATCTGCAATGTGAACTTTGCAGAGGAGACATCCAGAACTCCTTGGGAAATTACACGAAATGAAGGTGGAATCGCTGCTGGTGCGGCGAGAAAGACTGTTGCGGGCGAAAAAGCTCGCTATGCGTGGACGGATTAAGAAGGAGGATTCAATATCTGCTGATGGCGTGGTAAGTGTTAAATGTGAAATTAAATGATTGGATTTGATAGATCGGATGGAAGTGCTGTGGAATTGGATTGGAGATCTGGCTGCAGCGTCCTAAAAGATATTCTCTTTTTGAGTCTGCGAAAAGCGACGCTGTTAACATGGGTCTGGCCAGGAGTGTACTTCTACTCGGCATGAGGCGCCATTTTGAAACGTTCATCTAGAAGTTTGAACATCATGCTTGTGCTATTATTTGAAAGTTGAAAGAGAAGATGATTCTCTCTTTGTTAGATGATTCTGTCGAATGTCTCCTTAATGGAGATAAATAGTAAATTCGTAATTCCCTACCTAGGTTCCAGTTGGTATATCCAAACATGTCAGGTGCAAATCCATATCGTTCATAACTTTTACTTGAAGAAAAACCCTTTTCATTGCCAGTATAAACATATCCCATGTTCATCTCATTCACAGGACATAGCACAGACACGATCGCAAAGTGATAAGCATCCAATAGATTTCAGTCAGAGAGGCGAATCAGAAGAATTTAATGAAACTCCAAGTCAAGAGGTATGCGAAACTCCCCCCACACAAAAGCCATCTCAAACAAAAGTACCTGCTTTGCATTTTAGATGGATTCCTCACCGACACATTCTGAAAGGGAACCAAATATAATAATCACAACTGAAGTGCACTGCGACAGAGATGCTAATATGGGTGTGCTTGCGCCTCCGATGTACTTCGCAACAATCAAAGAAGAAACAACTGTTGCCGATGATCAAGCCATAGACCTGTCGACATCCTCGAAACGATGTGATAATTGTAAGTTCAGTTGTTGCAAAATATGAATGCGTTTTCATCTTCTTTCACACAGCATTAAACATTCCAATTGCAAATCTGAGATGGGAGCAGGTTCTGCAGAGAGTTGAAAGTTCTCTAAAGGACATCCAACACGAGATGAGGACAAGAAACCAAATAGAAACAAATCGTATATTCTTAGATTTGGCCAAGTTTAAATATCTCAATCCGGGTTTTCATTATCAATCCTAGAAGAATGGTCGCTGGTCGATCATTGTGTAGCTTTCGGTTTTGCATTTATTTTTCATTTTGATTTAAAGTTGTTTTGAATTTCCAGTCTTATTAGGAACTTTACTGCAATGTTGCTCAGGCATCATTTATTAACTTGTTTTACTTACAATGAATTGTAATTAATTTAATTTATCAATAAATCTTTGAGCATATTAATGAATATGCGAACCGTTTTTTTTATGAAATGAATTAACTATCTCGTCAGTTCACATTTCATCTGTAGAAAGTGCAACCTGGTTTATAAGGAGATCTAAAATATTTGAAACATCCTTCAGAGTTAAAAAACTCGTCGTTGGTGCCCAAACAGCATCACCAACTCAAATTATCTCAAGCTACCATATTTCTTGATAAATTGAATATGTCATGCAAAATTAACAACCATCGACTTGGCATCACTTTTAAGTATGCTGAAATGCAACAATTTGCAAAAATTTGACATTTCTCCGAAATCAGAGTTGGGAATGCCCCTCAGTTGATAAAATTAGTTGTCTGTTTTGTTTAATAGTTGGTCGGACAATAAGTGATAAGGATTGTAACTCCTCCCGCGGATAATATTAAAGGTTGATCCAACAATGAAGTCGAAGAAAAACAAATCTTCTGCAGATAGCAGCGATGAAAGTCTTATTAACAGTTCAGATGACGAAGGGATTATTCACTCGACAGAATATGCCCAGCCTTCAGAGCCAGTGAGAGATCAGAAAATAATTCTTACATATTTATGTACATATATCAATCTGTAATCAATTTTCAGACAGATAAAGCTACTCCTGTAGCTCCCGCGAATGATCAAATCAGAAATACGCCCCGACTACCGGACGCTGAGGATCCGACATTTCAAATAACATCACAGAACCCATTGGCTGTTAAGGATATCTACGAGGTAATGCAATGCAAATGAATTTTATGTCAAAAACGAAACAAAACAGTTCTTATTTATTTGTGCAGAGTCTCGATTACGAAGTCTGCGAAAATGTTCTGCAAAAAGACGAACAAAAGAAGAGAACAGAACGCTTTACATTGCGTAAAGACGTTGCTAGATGGTTGATTTTTGTGCAAATTGGCGTATTGACTGCGTTGATTGCGTGCAGTATTGATGTTGTTATTGAAGAGCTCTCAATGTACAAATATACATTTCTGAAGAATGGTATGTTGGAATCTTTTGTGCGTCTGCGGGCCAATTAACTTTAGATGAATCCAATTCAACGTATGTACACATTCACATTCTTTTCTCATTTTAGTGATCGATGAAAACATATCCGCTGGAGTTGCTGGTGGTGGCAATGCACTCATTCCATACCTTTATTGGCTGCTCTTGAGTGTTGTCCCCGTGGCCGTGGGAGCAGCGCTTGTCACCTACATTGAGCCGATCACAGCTGGCAGTGGCATTCCGCAGGTTAAATGCTACTTGAACGGAGTTAAAGTGCCCCGCATCGTTCGGATAAAGACAATGGCAGTCAAGGCACTTGGTGTTATTACTTCTGTTGTTGGTGGCTTACCCGGTGGAAAGGTACAGTTGAACATGTTTCCTGGTTTTTCAGTCATAATCCCATAATCCCCTCAATCTTAAGGAAGGTCCAATGATTCATGCCGGAGCAGTTGTAGCGGCGGGCGTATCCCAGGGCAAGAGTACAACGTTCGTGAAAGATTTTAAAGTCTTCAAAAGTTTTCGCGACGATCACGAAAAGCGCGACTTTGTTCTGGGCGGTGCAGCAGCTGGTGTGTCAGCTGCATTCGGTGCACCGATTGGTGGAGTTCTATTCTCGCTAGAGGAGGCCGCAAGCTTCTGGAATCAAAATCTGATCTGGCGAACACTTGTCGCATCGGTTCTCAGTTCGTTCACATTGAACATTGTCCTCTCAGCGTATCATGGCTTGAAGGACTTGACGTTTACTGGCCTCTTCAATTTGGGCAAATTTGACGCTCCCGTAACGTTTGATTACTACGAACTGCCCATCTTCATGCTGATGGGCGTAACTGGAGGCGTCCTGGGAGCAATGTGGAACATGTTAAACTTAAAAATCAATCGTTTCCGAAAGAGATGCATACGGCAGAACTGGGGAAAAGTCGTTGAAGCCGTAATGGTCTCCGCTCTTGGTGTTACGTTGGCTTGCTTCATGGTTTACTTCATCAACGATTGTCGTCCATTGGGGAACGATCCAACCGATTATCCTATCCAGGTTTGCCCAATTGTCTGAGCTTTCATTTTGTACGTGCTCACAAGTGCTTGTTTTGCAGCTATATTGCGAGGATAACGAATACAATGCGGTCGCATCGCTTTGGTTTCAAACACCAGAGGCCAGCGTGAAGTCGATTTTCCACGATCCCCCAGGTAACTTGATATTCTCGAGCAAATGAAAAGCAATCAATAATTCGTAATGTATCTGATCTGGCTTTTAGGATCGCATAAAATTCTCACGCTTGCCATGTTCATTGTTGTCTACTATTTCTTGTCTTGTTTTACATTTGGCTTGAATGTTTCGTTGGGTATATTTATTCCCACTGTCCTGGTCGGTGCGGCTTGGGGGCGCCTAATATCGATGGTCATGTACGAAGCATTTCCCGAAGTTGTAAGTTATTCGCTTGGCTTTGCGTGGTTGTAATGCAGCTTTGTTTTAGGACTTCTTCCATCCCGGGAAGTATGCGCTAATTGGAGCCGCTGCGCACATGGGCGGCGTACTTCGAATGACCATCAGCCTAAGTGTTATCTTAATCGAGACTACTGGTGTCGACACCAGTTTTTTCTTTCCACTGATTATCACGCTTATCAGCGCCAAATGGGTGGGCGACTACTTCAACGAGGTTTGCACTTCTCAACTCCAACTTGCGATGACTTGAATGATTCGTTTTTTCTCCTCTAGGGTATTTATGATATGCAAATTCACGAGAGCCATGTACCGATACTGCCGTGGGAGCCAAAGCTTATACATCAAGGCCTTTTTGCGACCGACATTATGAGTTCGCCTGCTGTCTGTATAAAACTACGCGATAAGGCAAATTACATATATGACATTCTGAAGCGCTACAATCACAATGGTTTTCCTGTCGTCGAGGATGTGCAAGGGGTATGACTTGATTATCTTCTTTTTTGTCTCTCTCATCATCATAACATTGCACTTGTTTAGAATGACCGTTCAAATGGACGAGTATGTGGTATTATTCTGCGGTCTCAGCTCATAGTCATCCTACTGAAGAGTCTTTACGAGGAAAAGAAACGCTTCTGGGAAAAGGAAGTCACAATCCAAACATTCCGCGATGTTTACCCCCGCTATCCATCCATAGAGGTAAGAGGCAGGCAGAGTGATATGGTTCGCATCTAAAATCGTATTGAATTTCATTGCCCGTCTTTTCAGTGTGTTCGAATGAACGATGATAAGGTCAATTACACAGTAAATCTCGATATATTCATGAATCCATCCCCTGTGAGGGCCAGTGAGGTATACTTGTGTGCTCATTAAAACGTTCATCATGCGCTAACTGCTCTCTATCTCTTTCAGTTCGACTCCGTGCCTAAGATTTTCAATAAGTTTCGTGCTCTGGGATTGAGGCACATCATTGTGATCGATAAAGAAAATCGAGTCCTAGGCATAGTCACTCGAAAGGACTTCTTAAATTAGTATTAGATCAAACAAAAATTGTGTATTTATATTTTTACTAAGCTGATATTTACGTTTTCGTACAATTAACCGTTTCAATAAAGCAGAGTTTTAAGTGACCTGGTAAATGGGTTTCTTTACTTGTCTCGTTTACTCATTGAACAAACAGGCCATGAGGCAGAGAAAAAAATACTCTTCATATCCACACCATTTGGAAGCTCAATGTAATGGAAAGAGAAAAAAGCGGCCTGTGAACAACAGGATATTCTTCAAACAATGGTATCCAAATCTCTAAACAATACAATTTTTTTAATTTTATTCATTAATTATTTTCGTTTACAGGATTTTTGTCTGCGAAGCCTTGTGGCTTGTCTGCAGAGGACTGCGTACAGAGATAATTGCTCTTGAGTTTAGATTAATTACATTTTGTCTGTTATTACACTTCACAAATTAAGTTCAAAAGATTAATTTTACTGATTTTAAATAACAATTCAGATTAGTTAGTATATTTATGTATTTTAATGATTTTCGTTTGAAAAGAAAAACTTGGCATTTCTAATTTCGATAGGAAGTTCTTTAAATATAGTTAGAATAATAACGTCGTATTTCCGTCGACCATATTCGTTCCAGTATCGCGGGATCGTCTACATACTTTTTCGTTTTCTCCTTGTATTGACATTTTGCTGTGTAGGAATTTTGTATATGCTATCCCCGTGAAAATTTTGACAAGACCTCTAATTTATGTAGCTGTTTTACTGTTAAAAGTTTAAAGTCGTTGTCGATTCGTCGCATGCCATATTGTTCTCCATACTTAGCCCTGTGTACAATTTTTTGAAGCCTGTGTATACTATTGAGATCATTGAGTTGTGATCCGTTTCCCCAGGCAAGTATGCCGTATCTCAGTTGGGACTCTACAAGTCCAAAATAGCATTGGCGTAGAACATCTACTGGACACTGAAGACTTAGGTGAAATAGCGCGTATGCACTACGTCTTAGTTTCAGGGTAAGCTCATTGACATGACAACTCCATTTTAAGTTGTAGTCCACAGTTACAGATACTTGTGTGTTGATACATCTACAATTCTACAAAAATTTAGCAGCCGTAGCTATTTTCAAGGAGCAGATGATCGCCTGTTGTGTGAAGACATCGGTAATCGTGTATTTTTAGTTCAACTGTATGTTTTATGATGTGTGGTGGACGAATATGCATTACTTTGGTTTTATTTTCGTTTATAATCAGTCCATGGTCATGCAATTTTTTTTTCTGCTACTTTTACCTTTTTGTGGCTGACTACAATTGCTAAGTCATCTGCGTAGGCTGTGCTGTGCTGGAAGACTTTAAACGAATCATTCATTGTGATAATGAACAGAAGATGTCCTCATTTTGATCCTTGGGGAACCCCATAGTCACTTGCTTCTTCTTCACTGTATTCGTCCATGATTTTCACTTTAAACGTTCAGCGATTGTTAGGCCAATCTTGACATATGGCAGCGTGGTATGGTGGCAGGCTTCCCTGAAATCCACCAACTTAAAGCTGTTAACAAGAATACAGAGATTTGCTTTCCTAAGTGTGACGGGAGCAATTTCTTCTAATCTAACTGCGGACTTAGAGGTCTTACTAGACCTCTAAATGCAAGCTTTTTTTAGCTTAATAAAAATTTAATTGTACATAAGCGACATACGAAGATGGAACTTCCTCCATTGTGATTCCGAGTGCAAACGTCGCACTTGATGAGGATTACTGCTGCTGCCAGTTGCCGCTGCGGCTAAGTAGTTGTCTGTCCACTTGCATCCCCGGAGAGGCACTCCGAGGTGTCTTTCGCCTGACGCCGAAGATCAAAGCTCAGATCGTGCCTTGTGCATCATGCTCTTTGTTGCAACTTGCGCGGCAATGATTTACACCAGAACTAGCCAATTATCCGTTGGGTGCGTGAGGATGCTGCGTGAATATAAAACACAACCGAGTGAACAGGGTGGCGAATTTCGTCAGCTGCATGCGACGGGTGCCGCCATGGAATCCACTTAGATTCGGAGACAGAACGCATGCAGCATGCCACGCACTTTGTTGTTTGTCCTCTCACTGGGGCGGAGTGACAACACAAAAACGACAACGACCCATCGTCGATAGTGATGATTCCTCAGGCCGTCGCCGTTCCAATGGATCTATTTACGCTCGACTTGGAGGGGAATCAATTAACGGTGAGTCCGTGTGTCAGACGACCGCGAAGGACGAGGAGGATAAGAGCGCGGATCTCTCTTCAATTTGCATGGAGGGTATTTTCCACTAGATCTCTAAATGCAGACTACTGCTGCAAAGAGCGCCATCAGAAGCATTCAATTCAAATGCTGGTTCTCAAACTTTACTCTCAAAGCGACTACTCTTTCACATTTCTCGACTACGAAATACCCTTCTGGTGCTATTTCCCGACAAGGGAGGAGTGGTCTACAAAGGAGCCCACGGCTGGTTCGACGATGCTTAGTGATTATGGCTGTGTTTTTCAAGCGAAAGTCCTGGCAGTCAAGGAAGCGCCCAGAATGATATCAATGTTGGATATACCACCGGCTGATATTATATTATCCATTCTCATTGACATGCAAGCGGCCATTAAATCCGATTTCGGCAACAGGCACATGCTGTTGCGAAGAGCTCAATGTTCTCACCACGCAGCACTCGATTGCCGGGGCCAGACCGGGACATAACTTGCCTGCACTGAAACCGACCGACTCCAGGCAATCCTCAATCCTTAGAAATCAAGTTCAAGCTGGTCGCGTGCTCGATTATTTTATGCTGTGTCCCGGAACACAGGGACATCACCGTCAATGAAACGGCGACGAACTTGCCCCGAAAGGGACGAGACCGACCGATTACAGGCAATCCTATGTATCAAGCCACCTCTTGTGGATGTTAAGTGGATCACACGATCATAGAAGAAGCGAGTAAATGGTGGAACTCTCTAACTACCTCTGAGACAACTCCGCCGAAGTTTTACAGTACAAAAACAGAAAAACTGTGGCTGGCTGGCTTACTGGCATCATTCATCTGAAGCACAATGATATGAAAATGGGACTAACCAACGACTTTGTATGCAGAGGCTGCGATGAACCGGAGGAAAAAGAGGGCACTCCTCACCATCTCTGTCATTGTGCCAGTCTCTGCCAATTGAGACATAGATCCTGGATGTCCAGTGTTGTAACAAATATCCCTCTAAAATCTATTTTCAGGTTTATAAAGATATCTATCAGCAACAACAACCACTAGGACACCACCGAATCTACCCATGTACCACGAAACGAGCCTAAACAAACAAGTCATAAGATTAGGACTGGGAGAGAATTCGCGGCGCATGAACGAAAAAGTTCATCTATGACTAAGTGGATTTCCAACAACAAAATTTTGTTTATTTAACATTAAGTTCTATTTGTTATATGGGAGTGTTCTGCGATATCAGCAACAACACAACAATAGTTTGTATGCCGGGCACTTTTCAATGAAACAAGTTTTTTATCAGCAGAAGTGAATCACTTGTAGACGAATTGACTCATGTGGAAAGTTTGAGGGGAAATATGGATGAAACCGACAGACAGCTTAGCTCCGAGCAGCTTCGCAGGCTCGCCGAAAACTGTGTGGGTGTTGTGAAGACATTTCAGCGGTGCAGTAGTCATCCAGAAATGTTACGAATTCATTTTTTTGAATTTGAATAATTCGGCAACAATGAATAGCAGGAATAATGTAATGACGAGGGATTGTATGTTCTGACTTCACGTTCTAGACGCTTAAAAGGAACGCTGAAAGCTTGGGCAAACTTGCGTCGAAATTGATCGGAAATGACACAAACATAAACCTTTTATGGTTCTCCATTGAGTTTGATTTGAAAATTCTGGTCGATCAATCAGAAAGCACTTACCAACAACGACAGTCATTTGCATTCTTTTAACCGCCTTTCTTTGTGTTTTTATTACACAAAGATTGAAATTAATCTGCTTTAAAATAAAAACATTTTTTTATTAAGCTAAAACATACAGTACTAACCACTGTCGATTTAGGTGGAAATTTCGATGTCGGCAAATGCACTCCAGAGTGTCTGATTCGATTAAAACACGTAAGGAAACATAACCACAGGTGTACAGAAGTCGTGGGTCGGTCTAATTCGGTCGCTGTGTCAGTTGGAAGATGAACTAGGAAAAAGCTGAAGGCGCTGAAGTCCGAAGTACGATGTCAAAATCATGGTCGAAGACTTCACTGCCAAAATCGGCAAGGAAAACATCTTTGGCGGAGTGATCGAGAAGTAAAGACTCCACGACACGACAACTGACAACGGCTTCGTACTCGCTGACTGCGAAAGCATGTAATATGGTCTAAGTAATACATATGGTATAAGTAGCACGAGGTTCTCTCGCAAAAGAATTCACACAGCAATTTGGCGATTTCCGGACGGTCGAACCGCGAACTCTGCGAGGTGTACCATGATGAAGGTAGTCCGGAAAGACAAAATCCATCAACAGTACTTGCTCCGCAAGGCATGCGGCAAATATCCCGGATGTGCGAACATTTAGGGGAGCAAACGACAAATCTGACTACATCCTCATAGCAGCACGACTAAGAGCTCGACTGTCTAATGTCAGAAAGCTGCCCCAGCCAACAAAGGAGTTTCGAATTTGGACACCTAAGCACACCGGAGACTGCCACAGCCTACGAAGAGCAATTAAATGCGATCCTGTCCAGAATGCTTACGTCGAGCATAAACGCCAACGATATGTGGTTGCATTTCCGCTCGGCCATCGGAGGTAGCGGAAACCTCTTTAGGCTACCTACCACCCCCGACAATAAAACCCGTGGTATTATGGCGAGTGTGAGCAAAAGAAACGTGCAATCGACGAGGCATACCAAAAGGCGTTGCGGAGTAGGGCGTAAGAGGAGTAGGGCTAGAAGACGGGAGAAGAAACTTCTACGCCCAGAATTTGGGAAGACGAAAGCATGCTCGACAAGACCAAATATTAACATCGCGACAAATCCTGGAAAAAAAATAGCGAACGACCTTTTTATCGATTTTAAAGCCACATACGATAGCATTCATCGCAAAGAACTTTTTGAAGCAGTGGCCGAGTTCAGGATCCCGCCAAAATTGATCCGGTTGTGTCGCACCACGCTAACACGTAGGCGATGCACCACGCATTTCGGCAGGAGGTTTTCCGAGCCGTTTAAAACTCGCACCGGATTTCGGCAAGAGCTTGAGAAATGAGCTGGTCTTGGGGTCAATGAGGACAAAACGAAATGTACGCTGTCGAGCAAGAATCCATCACACACCTCCTAAGACAAAACATTACATTCGACAGCTTCAATTTTGTTGTTTGTCTGTCTCGAGGCATGCATGAACTCCACAAAACACATCCTTGTAGATATCACCGTTGGCAACCGGTACTACTTCGGTTTGTCTAAACAAATGGGGTCAAAGTAAATCGTTCATTTGCCAGTCTTGCTACATGGAGCCGAAAGCTGGACGATAAGGAAATCAGCAGAGCTTAGGGTGTTTTCACAAACATTGGAAATCTGGGCTAATAGAATCGCATTTCTTTTCTCATGGGTTTTTGAACACGCACACGATGCAGAATGTCTGCAGGCTTGCTTAAGTACAAATTTTTTCTTCCAATCGACGTTTTTTGCAGTCAAAATATAATGACTGCACAATCTGCCCAACATTGACGTTTATTAACAGTAGGTACTGCAGTTCACCTAAGTTGGTATGATCGTATATTTAGCATTAATGAACGCAGTCCTTTGTTAGTCTGACGTTTATGAAAACATCCTTATTCTTGCTGTTTTCGAAAGAAAAACTCGACGTCGAATCTATGTTCCTCTCTGCGAGGAAGGTGAATGGCGGAATCGCGAACTCTACGAGGTGTACCAAGATGTGAAGGTAGTCCGGAAAGCCAAAATCCATCGACGGCACTGGGTCAGCTACATCGAGCGCATGAAGACCAATGCTCCAGCAAAGAGGGTCTTCGAATCCGAGCCACCTTGTTCGAGAAGTAGAGGAAGATCGAAGCTTCGGTATAAGTACCAAGTCATCACGGACGCTAGACAGATTTGTCATGATGACCGACTGGCCAGGACCGTCAGCGGTTGCTCAAGTAAGTGAGCGGCATCGCTGAATTCGCAAAATTCAAAACAAAACGACAAACTCCACCGAGAAGGCAATAATCGCACTTCGAACCGAAAACCAACAGAAACAAAATGTAGTATTTTTAAATTATTTCTTTATATTCTCGTTCATTTCACAAAGAAACTAAACATACATCTTAACGCTCACTTCTTACAAATTGTTTCGGCCTTAAATCATAAAAAATAAAATACTAACCATAAATTATTTAAATTTAAAAAGAATTTATATTGTAAAAAAAACTTAATCCATTTTTTTATTCAACTTCTGTCAGTTGTTCTCCGTTATGAACATATACATGTGTGTGTGTGGGTGTGTGTAACCTAAAATACACTATACAACTATACTTATCGAATAGTTCATTTATATGCACATAGAACTAAAAACAATTCGAAATACAGGGTGTATCCCCCCACTCGCTCCACCGGTCGCTCAAAAGGATATCAACAAAAAAAAATTTGCGTAAAAGAGCCACTTTTGTGTACCTGCGCGCGTGTGTGTGTGAGTGGATACCTGCTGATCTTGAATAGTTCACATCCTCCTCTTCGCCTAGAAACTAATATTCATTTTCTTGTGTTTTTTTTTTCTTATAAAAAAATGTGTGATTAACAAAAATATATATATACATATATCTCTAATCTGCTACGTACATATACATATATATATTTCAAGTATCGATATTTACAAATATTTACTGTTTTTTTTTTTCCATATAATTACATTTACATACATATATATTTTTAGGGGTTGTGTGTGTGTGTTGTTTCTTTATATACAGCCAAGAATGAGAAGAGAAAAATTAAAAAAAAAAAATGCAACCGAATAAATAGACATTATAGAAACTAATTAAACTTTATAGCGCGGTCTGCGTTAATAATCTGGCGACAGTTATCGATCTAAGAATACAGACGAAATTACTATAAACTATAGAAACATTATTTGAAACTCAGCAGCTCAGATTTTCTTGCTTTCTTTAAAGTACAGTATTTACAGTTTTTGTTTTTGTTGTTCCAAGAAGTACACAACAACACTCTCGATTATTTTATGGCGAAACAAATAGTGCGGTTGTTTGTGAGTTTTTTTTTTTTTTTGAGAGTTAGCAGCAAAACTTGGATTTTTTTTTCTATATGTACATTCTGGCTGGAAAACTTTTATGTTTGACCTGAGATCATTTTTCGGGCTTGCCCCCACTTGCTCGGCATTTTAACTTAATACTCCCTCTCTCTCTCTTTCTCTAACTTTCTCTCTTGCTTAAAAGAACTTTACTTAAAGTGAATCAAATCATTTTATACATTTTTAGTTGTTTGTTTATTTTGTTGGTCTCTTATTCGATATCACTTTTTGACCACCACTGTTTCGTCTAGCCGCCTCAACTGTCTGTCATTCGCACTCTGTAGCGATTGTAGTGCCTGTACGGCGTCTTTTTCAGGTCATTCTCTTGTATTAGAGATGTTACATTTGGTTCGGTTTCGGTACCCTTTCCCATTAGCCAGTCAGTGCACAGTTGACGTTGGTTCTCACTGACGTGTTGATCCAGCCATTTGTTGGTGAAGAGTTGGAAACGCTTTTGTTTTCGTTGTGTGAGAAGGGAGTGTGTCTGTAACGAGGTAGAAAAAAAAACAATGGTTAATAAAATCGTGTAAAAAACGGAGAGGAACATGCAATTGCATGGTTATGGATTCATTGAGATACGAAACGAAGCACGAACAAATGGCGAAGTTATGCTTTAACGTTTGACTGATAGACGATATGCGGGTTTGGCCGGTTTCGCCTACTTATGTTGCATTTAGGAATCATTTTTGGCAATGCTGACCTGCTGTAAACTTGCGGCAGCATTCGCATGTAGTGCAGGGGTAACAACGTTGAAATTTTGAACTCAACCTATAACACTGTTGCAAGCGAGATTATCGTAGAAATTCGATTCAAGAAAGCATTCATCACATCACCACGAAATTCGATTGTTGTTAGCGACTAACAATCACCTTCTTGCCCGTGTAGTGTCCTCCCTACCCGTAGGAACTTTTCCATCAATTTTGTGCCATTCTGGTTGGTGAACCAGCTAAATCGCTTCGTCGTAACAAGCACCAACTGGTTTCTGGAATAGGAGTCACCCAGTCGATGTGGTATTACAATGGATCGGGAAAGGTGGTACTTATCACGAATTTCGTGGTCGTGCTAGGAATCACCCCGACGTACGAATCGGCAAACCAACTCAATCCCTCGCGACTGTGCGAATGTGTGCTGAGACTGATAATATGATGTATTGTTGCTTGGATTAAGATGAAAGACGCAGTAGATCACGACATGTTTAGTCGTGTTTGTCGCACATACCACTCAGCTCCATAAGGAGGACAACTAGAAGACGAAGACCTGCATAGAGCCAAAACTTGTTGGCTTGGTGAGTTTGGTCTGAGTATTGGAGCTACAGCTGGGGCTCATGCTGAGCAAGAAGAGATAAACATCCTTGATCGGCTTCAGTCGCAAGGATGTACGCAAAGATACGAGTTTTTTTTTTTGTCGGAGATTATTGAACTCTAGACTGGAGCACTAAGACTCAAAAGCTAGTCCATTGTACTACCATTTCAATCTACATTTAATAAAACGTCATGGTCTTCCGGGAGAATACTAGCAGACGCTTCCTTGATGAGGAGCCTACATCGTCAGCTCTCACCTCATCAGCACCAAACAGCCACCTGATCCGAGCAAAGGCGGGACAGTGGTAGAGGAAGTGCTCTGTAGTGACGTTGTCTTCTCCACAGACGCCACAGAGGGTTACATCGCTTAGGCCAAGCACATTTTGTTATTTGGCGAAAGTGTACTGGCCGGTTAATACGCCGGTAGGTCGTCTGCAGTATTTTCTGTCAAGAATGCCGCTATTGCTTACAGACGTTTGAGTGCATGCGCTTGGTTTCTCTACATTCTGGAGTCATGCCACCTCCGGTTGCGCTCTCGAGAAGCCTAGCCATCGATGGAAGCCCTAGCCGGAGACACAGATATACAGGTACACATGCAATGCGACTGAATGCATAAACACTTGCAGAAGCTGCAGAGATGAGGGAGGGACAGTATATGTTCAACATCTGCTCAGCGAATGCCTAGTCCAAGCAATTAAAAGAAGGCTGCTTCTGGAAAGTACCTCTTCATATAACTGGAGGACTTAAGCGGTGCTGATCTGAAAAACCTCCTAAGATTCATGTGAATCTGGCTGGTTTTAGAACTACAGTATTTCTCCCGGTAGTTTTAACGCTCCCAAGCGCGGGCACAATGGACCCAACACGTTGGTCTAAGTAAGTCACGGCCACATGGCCGTTAGTTCCTGATCCAATTACCTGCCTACGTAGCTTCAAATAGATTGCGAGGGAGGAGTCCTTGCATTACTTCATTTGAAAGAAGCTCTCTTATTACATTCAGCACACACAGAAACAAGATTTCGTTAAAAATGCAATCAAAATGTAGTCAAATGCTTACCTTTCTAGCTTGGCGAACCGAGTCCAGCTTCAGTATCATGAGATTCTTATTCGTCAAGAACACCAATCGACCCGACGGATCAATTTTCATTTCTTCCCGGTCATTGATCACGTACTTATCATTTGACAGCACACTTCCCACCCTCTCTGGAGGGCGTTTACCCCAAAATGGATCCTCAGCACCGACACCACTAGCGATCACTCCAATTATGCTACTGTTGTTATTGTTGTTCGGCGTGATGTTGGAAGAGTTTATTTTATCACTCGAACTATTATTATTGTTTACTGTATTTGAAGTCGATGATTGAAGTCCTGTGGTGGCGCCCTGACTGCTTGTCGACAAACGTCGATCACTTTCAGTTGTGGACGACTGCGTTTGGAGACACTTCTGCGTTGTATCATTCTTATTTGTGGCACGTTTGTTACGTTTCAAATACAGTGGCCTCTCTGGCATGAGAAGATCCTAGAGGGAGAAGAAAAGAAGAGAAAACACACACAATTAATACAATTTGTTTACTAAATGTAAGCCGCGAACAAATAAACAGTTTTAAACTCATAAGGATCATGCAGAACGAAAGTACACCAAATTATTCGCAGGACAAAAAGGGAACCAAATAACAACGAAATCAAAGAAGAATTTCAAAAATGTAGAAAAGAATAATTAAATGCTATTATAATTCAGTATTTCAAAAATTCTACCATTGGCTGGTACCAGGTCAAACAGTAATTGTAAAACAACAAGATACTTGTGTTGAGATTTTGATTTGATGTTTTAATAATTAATAAATCACAGAGCTAATTGAGCTACATAAGAACACAATACACTCGGTACGGTACATCGAATAGCGAAAAACGGAATAACAATTGCTTAAAGCCAAATTTCAAATTATTATTCTATTTGTGGATTATTTAGTTCGTCCATTTAACAAACAACAACAACGGCAGAGTTCTTTTCTTGTTTTTCTATCCTTACGGTATACCCGAGAGGAAAGCAGAATAAGCGCAATACACCGGACAACGAGATAGAAGATAGACTAACAATTTATATATATATATTTTTTTTTAGATGATAAAACTAACACAAACGTATATATGTAATAGATTATAACAAGCCACGCAAAAAAACAATCATAAGAGAAATCAATCAACTGAAAACAGAAAGTATATATGAAAGAGAGATCATAAATTAGCAAAACAAATAAATTCGAACTAAATATATATGTATACGGTAAAAGATGCGCAACAACAGAAATGTAACTTGATTTTATTTTTTTTTATTAATTTTTTTTTTTTGTCTCAACTGAATATAGTTTATAGTAAATTATACAAATTTTTACTACTGGACTTTTGCAACTAACTCAGTTGTTTTTAATTTAAAATGTGAACTTACCTTTTCGGGTAAAAGAGAACGGACTCGCGTTTAAATATTACTATTTATCAATAGGCATTATTTATGGTACGGTACTATATGCGAGTGCGTGCGATACGTTTTGATATTTATGCCTTTCCCTCGGTATTTAATTGAGAATAACTATTTTTGTTTGGCGCGTTGATGTTGTTCCTATCTGCTATGCGTGAGACATTTTGGTGTAGATCGACAGAACGTAAGCAAAAAAAACAACTTCTAACCTGCAACCTCTTGCTGTTCTGCTAGTTCTCTCTACAGAGACATTTTTGTTTAGATCGAGAGAACGTGAAAAATGTAATTACCTCGATTCTAAATTGCAACTTGCTCAATGACTACACCAGTAATCTCTCCTACGACCTTCACGGGGTGTAAACATCTCTAGATTCAAGATGCTTAGTCTTCCCTGAACAATGCCTATGTTGTCAAACTAACAACTACTTGCCTCTATTTCCAAAATGTTGCACATTCCCCTATCACCTAATGACGGACAAAAATCTAAGGCGGATGCTTCCGACGATTCAAATACCTTCGCGATTGTCAACATTTTTATTATTGAGTTCGATCAAATCTCTGGAAATAACATTTTTCACCGCAATGACAACAAACTTATCAAAATTTCCGAATTGATGCATGCAAATGAACTTCGCTTGTAGAAATGACCCTACCTCCTTGCTGATGCATGCACAGCTTGTTGTAAAGCCATCTTTCAAAATAAGTTTGCCTAAGAATTAACCTAACCCCTTGCAGATGCATATACAATTCGCTGGTAATTCCACCTTCAATCGTTTAAGCATTGAATTCTTCATTTTGGTTAGACTAGGCATACAAGGGGCACCTGTTACAAACTACTTGACACTAGTCTTTCCCTACCCTTCCTTGCACTTAAAACCACATTGCAACAATCGATGTCGATTTGAACAAAGGAATATTAATAAAATGCAAAGAATATTTAAATTTTTCGATATTCTTTTATTCAATAAAATATTGTTTGGTTTTTTTTTTTCTCGTCAATAAAATAAAATTGTTTCCATTTGTATGTTGTGTGTGTGTGTGTCTGTATTGATATTTACAGTTTTGTTTTTGATCCGTTTTGTTTACATTTCCTTGCAGATCATCTCTTTATGCATATATTTAAAATATATATAAATATAATCGTTTTGTGGACATGACTATATAAAAATAAATAAAACAATCTAGAGCCAAAAGGATGGATATCCCACGTCTGATAGACGTCCCTCGTCCCTTAAAGAATACACAAAACACAAATCTGTCTGTGACGTGACGTGTGTTTGATATATTTAGGAAGGAACATACAAAAAAATGACGTTTACTCTGGAAACTACCGCCGCGCCGCTTAAGGGTGTGTGATTCGCATAAGTCTACCTAAACATTGTGAATTGTTTTGTTTGTCTGGTTTCTCGTATGTACAAAAGGAATCTCAAAATCTAGTTTTTTTTTTCTTTTTCTTTTCTTTTATATATATATATACTGTGTATTTCGTTTTTCTTTATTTCTATAATACTCTTATTATATTTGCCATATACTTTTTTCTCTGCTTTTTCTTTGTTTTTTTTTAAAGAACATTAACATTAAATATATGTATATATATATATATATCTATTATATATGAATGACTTTGTTAGTTGTGTAAAAAAAAATAAACTGAATAGAACAACGGTCAGAAAGAGAAAAAAACACAAAAAACAAGATTAAATGTTGTGATTGAGATGATAAAAAAAAAAATAACGAAAAAATGTTACGTCAAGAACTGTACAATATAAAAGTGATACACATACAATTTGGATCGGAAAGTACTATTTGTTTTTGAAAACGCAGTTAATCTAGATGAGTAGCCGCCTTTGTTTTGTGTGCTACTGAAGGTCGCACGCACGCAAGCTACATGTCTTGACGGTTTAAATGTAAGTTTCGTTCTGTTGCAATATTTGTCGAAGGGGGGGAGGGAGGAAATGAAATGAAAAAACCTCCGCGAGGCCGAAGAACAGAAGATAAATTAATAAAGAAAAACGTGTTGAAAATACAGAGAAAAAATTAACCACGATTCTGAAATGTTCTTGTTTCATTTTTTTTTCTCAACGGATTTTTACTATTTTTTTGTGTTTTTTTTTTGTTAGTTTCTTTTCTTTTCTTTTCAAGTTTTGTTTAACGTTTGAATTATTATTTGTGAATTAATGCCTTTGGTTTGACCTGGTACAGATTAAATGAGAAAAAATGCAATAAAAAAGCGTTCGTTAGTGGTTTTGAATGATTTTTGATTTTTTTTTTTTTTGGTTTGCATATTGCAATATTGAAAGGGAACATAAAATGAAAAAAACAGTAAACAAGTATAAAAAAAAGAGTGCTTCTTAGTTAATGGCTGGGTATAAAATTGGGCACAGGAGGATCTTGGTTCTGAATGAAACAAAAACTCAAAACAAACAAAACAAAACAAAAAAATAAATAAATAATTCACGGAAAAGGGGCATACTCTTGACATCCAAACATGATTTTCACAAGTAAACAAAGGCATTATATGCTACAGAGCCTGAAGGGCCATTCATATGAGCTCACTACGAATCGCGAACTTCGCAAACACTGACACTTCATTCATATGGAGTTTCTCATTCGCAGAGAACTACGAGTAGAATTTATGAAAACTGATGCTTCTCGCAAATTTTTTTGCACGTGAATTTGTGGATCGCGTTTTCCTTTATGTGTATTGCGTTCTCAGCTTGACAGTTCGCAAAGGGAATGATTGATTCGCATTAATCGTTAATTAGGATACTTGAACTAACTTTTTTCGAGAGTCTGTTTTCGTCCCATCTGTTCGAGAACCATAACTTTTGGTTTGTAAACGGTTTTCCAATAGGGACTTGCCAACTTTGAATTTAATTTGTGAACGCACTCTTTCACTAATTATCAATTTATTCAGTAAACTCAACATTATCATGGTAAAGTACACGAAGGAGCAACGTCTACAAATTATAAAAATGTCTACCGAAATTCGGAGTCGGTGATCGCAACTTTAAGAGCGTTAACTCCAATTTTCGGTCGGAATTCTCGCACTATTAGACAAGCAATAACAAGTTTAGTGCACACATTTGAGTCTACAACGAGTAGGTCGAAGTGTAGAAAATATCGCTGCCGTTCAGACGGCCGTCAATTCCATGGCGTTCCCAAGAACTGTGCATCGCTCAGATCACATTATGGCGTTTTGCGTAAGGATCTTGACTTACACCCATACAAGATCAAGCTGACTCAAGAATTGAAGCCGATGGACCATTTGAAGCGACGTACGTTCGCGATTTATCACCGCTTGGGTCTACGTTAAGTCATTGGTTTATGCCAACAAGCCGACGACGTTGGAAGAGCTCAGAGCCAACATTGAACGTGAAAGAGCCGCCGTTCCGTGCCCGCGGTGGACATATAAACGAAGTCGAGTTCCATTCAAAATGTTTTAATTGTACTTCAAGCTGATAATAAAGTTTTTGAAATATCTCAAATGATTTGCGTTTTATTTAAAAAAAAAAAACGTTGTCAAGTTCTTATTGGAAAACCGTTTAGTTGCTGGGAATTGGTTGTTTCTTAAAGTTCGCGTTCGCAGTTCGCTCATATGAATGGACACATGCAGGGATAACACAAATACACCACATATCACTGGACACGTTGCTTTAAATCTACTCGAAGGGTAAAATGCATCTTGCATGTCTTGAAGTCATTTGCTCCTTATTCAAAATTAAACAGAGTTGAAAGGAACAGCCTGCGTACTTTGCCATTGGATAATTGAGCACGCACGCCTTTTACGTCCAATTAGTCTACGACAATTGCCTATTCATATTGTACGGTAATAAAGCAGGCTTTAACAAGTTCCATGGAAAGAATAAACAAATCAATTCCGATGTATTGCGGTTGGTCTTTTCCGAGTGTCACAATTACTTCGTCAATAGTTTCATTATGTAGTCTGAATGCTCTTTTGTACGTAACAAATATTTACCGTCCATGTCATAGGGTGTAGGTAATCGGTGTTTTTGTATCCGGCGATTTATTTGCAAATTATTCACAGATCGATATTCGATTATGATACCCATCTAGCCATTAGCATATTCTTCCAACTCTCACTCACAACCACTGCATAATTCGGTTATTTTTTTCCCCCAAATTTTCAAATTTAATTGAATTATATGAAATATTTAGGACAATGGGTATAGATAGCATTCAGCGGGCAAACAAGAGGAGCGCTAACTTAATTAACACGAACCGGCAAAAACTTTTGAAACACAAAATTTGACTGCAAGCAATTGATTGTGGGTGTAAAACATGATTATTGCACACATATGTTGAAAATGCAAACAAGTACCTCAAGCGTGTCTCGATGAAATCCATCTAGACAGGAATGGGGGAGAAATTCACTTAAATCAACTTCGAGCAAATTAATACAGTTTTTTCTTTAAAAAACACCATCAATTGCCGTTTCCGCAGAATGTTTTCGCATAAAAATTATACTCATCTTTTGAGTTCACTTAAAACTATCTGAACAACGGTTAAACAAAAAGAGGGTAGAGTAAATTTTGAAGGTGTGCGCACTTTGACATGTGTATGCTATGTACACGGATGGAGGAGGTTATAAACTGAAACACAACAAAACGATATAAATTCAGGGAGAATATTCAAAGAGGGTCAGGGAGGGGGAGGGCTTGTAATAATGATTAATAGAGATACCGAAAAGAAAATGTTAATAAAAACCAAAGAACAACAGATAAACATTACGAAACTAAGGTGCACTAATAAATATACGATTTTTGGTTTAGACTTTTAGACGCAAATAAACAAAAGTGACAAAGTTAAATGCTCCAACCACTTACCATATCATCGTCCGACCGCTCGGCTTTGATCTCAAATGCTGTATCATTTGCATTTGTGCTTGCTGGATTTGCCATTCTGTTGATGAATTTATCCCACGATTTTGCCTTATTTACCGGCTTTTCTATTTCATCTGATTCTGTATCGAGCAGTTCGATAGTGACTCGGCAATCCATTTTGTACTGCACACGAATAAGGGGAGAAAGAGAGAGAGAGAAAAAAGTGAAATTGATTTACATTCAAATACATTTTTCTTTCAACTGATCGGTGATCATATCGAAATGATTAACTTACAATATAGACTTTGAAGCAATTCTCATCATGCAAACTGGATTCGGCCTCTCGTTGGTATGACATTTCGTGAGCGAGACTCCTATTTGCATTGCGGCATAGACCGCCGGCGCCACCAACTCGTTGAGCGTTGTGATATAGTTCAACGCATTGCAGAGCAGCGCGTTCTGTGACACAATTCTGAAGTTGACGTACAGCATTTGAAACCACCTTAAGACGACGAGAAGAAGGATAGAGAATTGGAATTGTTAATTTTGGTATTTACGGTGGTCAAACTCAATTAGCATATTTTTTTTTTTTTCGTTTTTTTTACTTACCCTATCTAAGGTGAAGGAAATGTATGCATGAATGCCAAACATTTCACGCATTGAGTCTTCAAAGTTGCTGGCATCCATATTGCCGTCCAAGACATTCTTTAACATATCCAAAAAAGTTGGATAATAGTCTTCAACTTGTATTTCACTCCGGGGTTTCAGTCTCAGCGCTGTCGCAGTGCTTTCGCGACGATTGGAACGATATTTTTCTTCTTCGGCAGCCAGTATTTGTGCACGTTCGTACATTGTACGAAGACGCTCACAAAGGATTGCGTGTAGTCTTAGAAATAGATACCAATTATTGTTGGCAAAGAACAGAGCGTACGCTTCCTCCTGATGAAACAAAACAAAACAATTTGAATCAGAATCTGTATAGCCACACATCCATTAGATGATAGCACTTACCGTATGTTTGCTGATTGCATGAGGTGGCAGTTTGATATCGGCATCAGTCTCTTCCTTAAGTTCCAATTTGACACCATCAATGCATAAACCTCCACTACCAATATCACATTTGTTGCCACTATTATTAATATTGCTATTGTCGGCGTGTTTGCTGCTGCCGGTGATAATGCTGCTGCCATCATTATTCGTTGTGGATGTTATCAATGAGGTTGTTATTGTCGTACCGCCACTCACTGTGGTTCCACCACATATCACAACTTTGTTATCACTACTACTACTACCACTATTACAAATGTTTGCACTAGAATTCTGTAGTTGGTGCACACCACTTCCACATGCTAATGCTGATGCTGCTGTTGATGACGATGAATTCAACATAATCTTACTGTTATTTATACTACTACTATTACTATTGTTATTTTTACACTGTGATTGTGCTGTAGTTCTATTGCAATCATTCGTTTCACTTCTATCAACACAAACACTACTAGCGCCGATCCCATGAACGACAGACGTCGATGACGTCGTTAAGGACGGTGATGACGAATTCGCCGTGCCGGCTATTGTTGATGATAATGGTCCGGTTACGCCTGCTGACGATGTAATCGTTGGAATTGTAGCTGAGCCCGTTGTGAATATGGTTGTTGCTTGCACCGAATGGGGTGATGATGATGACGACGACGACGATAGTAACATCGATGATGCATGATTTGTGAGAATATCTTTTGAATCAACACCGCCACAGACGCCCTTCAGCGATTGTAATGATGATGTTTGGCTATTGGTGGAATTGATATTACCACTTGTACTTTTACCACTCTTAAGACCATCCGTTGCAGTATCTGATGGATCCACATCCATTTTATCATTGTCATCTATTAAAAATGGGAACACTTTACAGATAAGATGGAGCACAGAAAAGATAGAATAGATTCGCATATAGGATACAATGTGTTGCAAGCAAGTAAGAGAGACAAATAGGAAATGCATTAGGCATATGCACAAAAAGAAACAAGATACAATGAAATGTGTGTGTGGGGGAGAGAGAGAGAGAAAAACAAAACAAAAAAAAACCAGGTTAGTTCTATTAGGCAAATAACTTCGAAAATAATTCAAACGAATTAATATACTCGAATCAATAATAAACATAATTTTGTAAATAATCTACAAAAACAAAGAGAAAGTCAAAACAAAACGAAACAGGGTTGATTGCATTTGTTTAGTTCTAGCGGGTTGTTGTTGGTGTGTGTTGTTAGATCAATTGATTTGTCGCCAAGATTGTACACAAGTCTTTGAGAGAACACAGAGGGAAGTGTGGACACATGCTTTTTTCTCTTCGCAGCAAAACAGAGACACTCTCGTGTACGACAGTTACGTGAACATGTTTGCGTGCTTGACGGAGCAGGTGAATGGATGCGATTGTCTGATTAGCACAGTATCGCCGGGATGGTAGCGAAATTAAATGCTGTTGATGAAGATCGATTAGATACGTTAAGTAGAAGGCTGTACAAGGTGCTGAGCACGATATTTTTTTTTTTATTTTCACCGAAAGATCATCAGGGCGACATTGAAAGGGATTTGGACAAGATAAAGTTCGTCGTGGAATATGATTAAAACACAGTTCGAGGTAAACTTGTGCTTCAAGCTCGGCCAATGTTGTGCGTGGTGTTGGCCTCTCTCGTGTGGACGGAAACCACAGTTTAGTGACGCCTCCGAACGGGACCATTCCAGCTTTTTCTTGACAGTTTTATGTTGCCGAAGCATTGTTAGGTTAGGTCAGTGGGTAGACCCGCCAAAGAAGATCTCTGTTAGGTTCTAGTGGATCCATTGCGATGTCCAAAGGGAGAATGAATTCACATTAACACCTTTTTCGTACCCATCGTGGAAGCATTGTTAGTTATTCAAGGAAAGTGAATGCGTTTAGTCGGGAATTGAACCAAGACACCCTGTGTATGAGTTGACGCGCGTACTCATTTACTCAAGGAAGGCGAATACCTGCCGCGAATTGAACCAAGACGCGCCCGTTCTCATAGGGACTGTTGCAAGTTTCCTCCTGCGCCGCAAATAACGCCGAATTAAGAACTGACTGACTAAGGGCACGATGTAGATGTGCGTGGATGACCCATTCTTGAATTATAGATGAACTGAATAACTTCTCGTCAGCTTTCAATGCACGACTAGCAGCCCTTTGTCACGTGCCACGCCGCGCCGTTGTGAATTGAATCGAACTGTCAGATTTATGAGTAAATAGCAATGTCGAGGTACTTAACCTCAGTAAACATTCAAGTTCAGAGAGCGCAATAAAACAATGCACATTATGCGCCTTGGGTATTACTCACAAGGGCAATGCACTTCTCTTCGATTTACAAATTATTTTGCAAGCATTATTCGTACCCAGAGTTTCAATTGATCAATAATGTATCCAGGAATTAGTACAAACGAAAACTGTGACGCAGTCAATGACAGCCGAAATGCAGCCGGTTTGTAGCTTTTGTACACGTGCAATTAAGTGTATGATGTTAATACTATTTTGGTAAGGTTACAGTTCAAAATAAGGTCATGCAAGCGGCGGCGATTTCAGTCGGAACTCGATGCATCTCCGCGAACTGAGAACACCCACAATCCTAAGGTCTAGCCTACTACTCTAATTCTCTATATCCAACTTCTAAACTAAACAACACTTACCATCATCGCGTTCGTCATCGCTTAACGGTTGCCGCGTCGAGAAGAACAAATCAGGCACAAATTGTCTTAAAATATGCTTAATCTTAGCTTTCTCTTGCTTTTGAATGCCAGTCTGTCGTTTAACATGATGAATCAGCAAATTAGCAGCATCATCCAATATCGTCTTATCCTTATACGGTAAAATTAAATGCGGCCCAGAAATCGGTTCCGATGACTCTTCATCCTGATCATGACGCTGCACGGGGGTGGGAGCAGAATTAAAATGATTTCATCTAGTACTCATACCGCAACTGACATACCTCATCATACAAAGTTTCGATCTCATTGAAGAGACTCTTCGATCGTAACGCCTTGGTGTCGTTTGGCTTAAAGTTGATCGCCTGATGATCCAAGGATTTCAAGTAGAACTTCTCATTCTGTTCACGCCATTGTTTGTTGAAGTTCTAAAACAACGAAATCGGAAGTTAACACCCGTCAAGAGACAGTCAAGAGAATTTAAAAGAAACCCACCTTCTGCGCTTCACGCCACTCCTCCTCCTTGACCTTGAGGCGTTTCAAGACAATTGGCACCGCAACACCGGGATTCTTCTTCAAACCCTGAATAATCTCGCCCGCCTTGTCGCCGTAAATTCTCTGAATCGCTCTTTGGTGGATTGTTTGAGAGCTGCCGCCCAAATAGTCATCGAGATGATAGCGTTGCACTTCCTCTTGCGTCATACGGGACAGTTTCTTTTGCACACCTTCAAGGACACGTATTGTCGCGCTATTTGTCTCAATAACAACGTCCAATTCGAAACGTTCGTCCTCAGTTCTGTGAATATTTCTTTTTGTTTAGAATTTATTTGAAAAAATTGTCAATTAATAAGCAAAGAAAGAGAAGTGTATTTTGTTGTTTGCGTGTATGGATGTGTTCTTGAGAGTCAATCACAAGCAATTGAGAGAAGCCGAAAAACAGATCCAACGTTGCAAACTTACCTGTAAATGATCTCCTCAAACTGGGTCTTGCGCGATGTCACAAATGTGGAGTCCTCGCTCGCCCATGTGGGAAACGATACCCAGGTGTCATTGAGCACTTCCTTGCACAGCGGCGTCCGTCCGGAGCATTTCTTTGGAATTGTGGATTTTGGCAGAGCACAATAGCTTGCTCCTAATCTCTTGCATGCTGTTAGATCGATTTCCTGTGCCAGTTCTCCTTGATTGCGGTCTTGGCGTTGTGCCGCTTGAATTGGAATTCCCTCTGGCACTGTGGGTGGTCCCAAAAAGTCCTGGAACCATCTGTGCAGTTCTGGGAATTTACTCAAGAACGGCGACACTAAGGTCAGCAACTCAGTCTTTGAGACGATCTCTTGATTGAAGAGCGTTAAGCAGCGCAGAAAATTCTCGTATACTTCAGGACTTCGCAGCGCCTTGCGTACTTTGTCAAAGAAGGCACCTTCTTCCAGCGAGCCGCAACGAAGGAACGCCTCAGAATATGTGATATCACGGGAAATTGGCTTGTGGCGCTTAGCTGGTGGCGCACCACTTTCATCCACACCAGCGCCGCTGGCTCCTGTTCGACGTGACGCTATGTGAGCACCGCTGCTCACGTGTATACCGCCGTAACTCGGGGACTTCTTTGTCTGCGAGGAAGAATTGTGACTGAATTTCTGATTCACGTGATGATGATTGCGTTCCTTATCGTTGCGCGATGCCGCGTGAATGTGGTGGAATTCCTTTTCGTATGCTAGATCACGGTCCACTCGTGTGAGATTATTGTTTTGTGAGTTGTTGTAATTCTTCAGAGCAGACGGAATGCTATTTGGTCCGATACCACTGCCGGGTATTGCCATTCCGCTAATGTTGCCGCTCAATCCTGCTGCTCCGACACTGTTCGAGCCACCAATTGACATCACTTTCTTGTGGTCGTTGTGCGCCTTATTCATGTATTGTGCTGTTTGATGACTTGTCGCATCTGGCAGGAACTGGCCGAACTCACGCAGCAGATCCTCATTCTGATCGAAGAGCATCGCCACTTGCGTGTACACCTCGCCTTCAGTGAGGGTCTTCCCTTGTTGCACATTGCCCTCCTTCTGCACCTTTTGCTCCTTCTGATATGTGTGTAGAATTTCAAGGAAACGCTTATACTTTTCCGGCTGATTTTGGAAACGATTCTGTGGAGACAGAGAGAGAGAGAGAGAAAGAAAATGGGTGAGTCAAAAAGTAAACATTTCCCGCAGAGGCGAAACTAACCTTAATCTTATTGACGTAGGTAATGGCATGATTGAACTCAACCGGTTGATTTTGCTGACCGCTTGTCTCCCCCAGCATAATTGACTGGTGTGCCTGCGAGATTTGATGCAAGTTGTTTGGACTCAGCTCGCTGAGCGAATTTGGTGTCGGTGGACCGGGAACCATGTTATTGCTCAATTGCGACGGCGTTCGCTCTCGATCTCTGGAGTAGTTTTGTGGCCCTGGCACTACTGTTGGGGGCTGCGGTGCACCAGACGATGCGGCAGCAACCGAAGCCGGCGATTGCTGTGGCGGTTGTAGAGTATGAATGATGGGAGCAATCCCAGACGCAGCCGCATTCACTGACACAGGATGGGTGATTAAATTGACCGGCCCAATTGTTTGAATCTTATGAACTGTTCCAGAGTTCTGTATATTGGCTGGCTTGTGAGGCGCATTTGACGCTACTGACAGGCACTGCACCGATGCGCCGGACACGCCACCAATTGCTGACGCATTACCAGGCGTTGATGGCATCGAAACGAATGGCACCGAAATCCCCTGATCATCGGAACGGATTTCAATTTTATATCCTGGCGGTAGGAACATATTAAAGCCATATATCAGCTCAGTGTGACCTTTGAACAGATTTGAGACCCTCTGAATGACGCCAGGCGTGTCGATGCAGTGCGACTTGAACTCCTTCATTATGTCCAGGAAGTTATTGTAAATTTGTGGCTGATCGGCGTACTGGAACTTCACTTGATCCAAGTAGCTTAGTGCGTCTTCGACTTTTAAACGCGCTGGTGCACCAGGTCCTGGCTGTTGTACCGCATTACCGCCCGTACTGTCTGCTACGGCTACCATTTGCGTTTGAACATTACTAACCGCCGTATTGGCTCCTCCACTGCCAGCACCAGCACCACCACCACCACCGCTACCGCCTCCACCTCCACCTCCACCACTGGAGCCACCCGTGCCACTTCGTTGTCTAATCGAATTTGATGATGTGTTCATGTTCGCATTGGACACATGTGCTGCAACTGTTGCCACAACATCAGGTCCAATCGATTGTGCTTTTAGACCACACGGTATAGGGGCAGCATTATAAGCTGCAAAAAAAAAAGTAGAGAAAAACAAAAAAGAACAAAATTTAATAAATGTTGCAGTCATTCGATCGATATGAAGGGGGGAAGAAAACAATTTCACACTACTCACAAGTTGAATACTGTACAGTTTGTGATTGTACCCCGGCACCAGCATTTTGTACCACATTCGGACCATTATCGGGCACATTTGATGCCTTCAATACACCAGCAGGTGTCGATGCTGACAGATATTGTATTGTTTGTCCACTTCCGTGTTGTGTTGTTAATATACGATGATGACCAGCATTCGCATTGGTACTACTAGCACCGCCTACTCCTCCGCCGGGGCCACCGCCTCCCCCGCCGGCATTCGGTCTCTGACCATATTGAACTTCCTCGACGCGAGCCCGTTTCATCATTCCCATAAAAATTTTTTGTTTAATTTAGATGGCTTCAAGTGAACTTGAAGTTTAATAAGGACGACTTCTATTGAATCTGTCTGTGATTTGATTAATTTTTTACACGTTCTTAGCGGCTGTCTGTGTGCTCTTCTCCCTCCCCTCCCTTAAGACTAAGGAGAAAGAGTTATGTTTTGTTTTTTTTTCTGTGTTTTTTTTTTGTTTGAGATCAAAAACTGTTCAGTTTTTGTGTGTTCACAATTGAACTTGACCAATGAGGTGTGTTTAGCTTTTTTTTTATTGTTTTTCTTTTTTTCTATTTTGTTGATTCTTATAGTTTTGCGCAAGAAAATGCATATGTGCTATGATGTATTATAACATCATATTAATGATTGTTTTGTGTGTATTTTCCTTCGAAAATGCTTTTTATTATAATCAATTTTGTGATGAACCATCAGAAATAACATCGATAAATCTGAAAGAGAAGAGGAAACACGAATTAGTTGGAATATAGAAGCTGGATGAGGGGAAATACGAATGAGAGCGATATGTTTGGAGGTTAGATATAAATAAGTGACATCTACTTGGAGGAATCAGATGCTGCAGCAATGAACTGAAGTGACAAACTCACCAAGGAGTTGAGTTAGGTTAGGTCAGTGGGTAGACGCGCCAATGCAGGTATCAATGCCTGCAGATAACCGACACTCGGGCGTCATCTGGCAGACTTTGAAAGGAGAACACCTCGATCGTAAGACCGAAGGTAACCTAGATCGATAAACGTTTTCGTGGTAAAAGAACGAGTGTGCTGAAGAAATGGTGTGGAAAAGAAAAAAGAGCTTCGTTTGTCATTGGTGTTGGCGGACCATCCATGAATCCATGTTTGGTAGTAGGCTTAGATTAGGTTTAGCACTTAGAGACACTATGTTTCTCCATTGTGACTCCTACCACTGATCGACAAGTGCAGTGATAGTGCCGTGGCTGCGCAGCTAAGGATTATCTACCGTGTCTTGTCTTCATATCGGGAGTTCGGTTTTCCTCTCCTTCTCGCAAAAGGAGGCTCGGCTTCGAAGACCATCTTTGCTGAAACATTGCCCATGCCGATGTGACCGATCCAATGCAGTCTACGGATTTTGCCGGACTACGTGCACATTCTGGTACAGCTCGTAGAGTTCGCGGTTTCTCCATTCACCTTCCTCGCAGGGAGGACCATATATCCGACGGAAATTTTTCTTTCAAAGGCACCAAGAATAAGCTCTGCTGCTTTGCTCAACGGCCAACTTTTGGCTCCATATAGTAGGACTGGGAAAAAACTGGCTTTGGAGCGTGATATTGGTCCTTCGAATCAGGAGTTATGAGCTCAGTTCTTTAGACAAACCGAAGCAGCATCGGTAGGTCGATTTTACATCGGTTTGTGGAGGATACGTTTGCCCCGAGGTAGACAAACTCCATAGTGACCCAAAATTGTAGCTGTCCTTTATGTTTTCCCCCAGCTGTTGTGTAGCAGAACGTTTTCTGCTCGACAGCATATATTTCGCCTTTTCCTCATTGGCGTAGGGCCAGAACCTGTGCAGATAGGACAACGTTTTTGATCGCGACCAACTTGGTAGCAGGCTTTCTGCATAAATAAGGACAAGCTGCTGTCAATTATGTTGGTGATAAGCTCAGACTTCACGGTCACAAATGTTGTTGCGTGTTGTGTTGAGTTGAACCTACATGACATGATGTCGGGCCCTTTTAGGGAATCAGTGCAAGTCTGATAAATGAGCCTCTGGTTACAGCGATGGATTCTGACTTCTTCATCTCAGCTTCGTGCTACACTCGGCGATGGATCTAGGCGGATATGTTTTAAATGCACGAATTCGTCTTACTTTCCAGGCTCTAGGCAAGTCTTATTTCCTAAAGACCTAGATCCGTTGAAAGCTGAATCAACAATTCGACTCTACTTTTTTCTGTCTAAAATCTGACAAATCTCTGTTCACCCACATTACGAACCCAGTCACGAGTAGTGGACACTCTAATTGGATCCCAACCTGAACTGATCTGACTGAAATGTCACTTAAATTAACTAACCAGCCATCAACGACAACGATCACTGGAGACCGAAGAATTCCAAACAACCACAACGAATTCGATGAGCAAAAAAAAACCATCACATCGAAATCAAAAACAAATTGTTTATGTCTTCGGCATTATGAAAGCAAACAATAAGCTAGTAAATAAATAAATGCAAGGTCATTGTTAGAACTCTCGTGACCGTTCGTGTTCCATTGATGTTTAATATCAACAAGCATGTCATGGAGAAGTCGAACAGCAGTAACGTTTTGAAAAATATGTTCACAGACAATTAGAGTACTGGCATCGACATCGATTTGTAGTAAACAGCCATCAAGGAGGATATTCAAAGATTGAACCAGAAGGCACGAAGATGACTGTGTCTGCATTTCATGTGAAATCTCGTTTGCCATCCTCATCATTTATGTTCTTCCGCACCGACTTTGAAGAGTGACTTGACAGAAAAAAAAAAAGCCGGATTTTTCAGCCAGTGTCAATGATCGGCGAGAAATGCAATTATTCGAAAAAGAAAATCATCATAAAATTGATGATCGATTAACGGGCCATGCAACAAAGTTGCCCATCAATTTACAGTTGCTTGCACCTGAAGTTAACGGAGCACAAGCAAACATTAATGAGATTTTGTTTAATTCAGTCAATTCGCAACACAGACAATCGAGTTTCTCGGATGCGTTTTAATTCAATTATGGACACGATAGAATGCATATGTATGCAGTATGGCACAGCTTGAAATAAATTTAGTCCCTCTTATTAAAATAATGCAGCCGTCATTATAATCCACACTCAACGAGTCGATAGCGGACAGATGAGACGGGGATGCAATGAATTCAAAGAGTTTTCTTTATTTTATAATTGGTTTCATTGAACTATCGCTTTGAAAAAATTATTAAGACGGCATAAGCCATGTTTCAGTTTCAAAATAAAAAAAAAACTACTCTAAGATTCTTAGAGTGGTCATCGGTTTTTTTTTAACAATTTAAGGTTAAAATAGATGGGAGACTGATCAGAAGCTACTGTGATTAAGAAACAAAGGTAAAACTTTGATTTTAAAGTAGATTTCGGGTTCTATAATTCTCTCATAGTTTTCTTTGAGGTTAGTTTGCGCGGTCACTGACATATGTGTCAAATTTCTGCTGTCAAAATCTGCATTTGTTCAACAGAAATGTACGTGTTCTGCGAACTGATTTGATTGAGCAAAGATATTACTCTGCTGCAGAAATGTTGCAGAAGGCCTTCGGTAACCCGGTTATGCGACAAAAAATTGGAACTATTAATTCAAAGGTAGAGAAAGAAGACAACGATAACCTCGAATGGCCATCAGCATCAACTTATGAACAACACATGAAGGACGGCAATGATTTGGTGCTCTTGTCGATCGTCAATCTAGAGGCTTCGCTGATACTGCTAACATAACACAGTCAAGGCCATTATGGACAGACAACTCTTGGTTTTTGAACCACGATAATGCCACATTATCACACTGCCATGGGTGTTCGAGACCGTTTCGACAAAAAATTCAACTCATATCGTTGATGTAGCATTGTATGACTTCTGACTATATTCCCTTAGTTCGAGATGCCGCTCCGACAAGAATGAGGCGTTGAAAACAAATCCCTGGGGTCTTTGCGGACCATTCCGGAGTTTACCAATTGTTTCCAGTGTTGGCATATGCCACAGGGCTCGCCGGACACTGAAGGCGATGAAATAGATTCTGAAGAATAAGAAAAAAACATGAAAGTTAAATTTTCTAAACACAGTAGTGATCTGCGGAACAGATTCAAAACTTTCTGCTGTGAACACCCACAGTGCGGCTTTGCTTCAAAGTATACATACACACGAGAACGATTGAAAATTTGAATGCGAATATACATATAATGTGGTATCGACAACTTTGGTTTTGTTATACTGCACTCATACGTTGTTCTCGTCACCTTGCATGACCACACTTTTGCTATCATCCCACACGGAGAGAGCTCCATGGCCGTTTTCAATACAGGGAGGATGGATAACACCAACAGAATACAATTATAACTGCACTTCAACAAAGGCTAAAAGTATTAATCCCAGCAAATCAAATCAAAATATGCAAACAATTTCACAAAGTTATGCTGGAAAATGCTGCTTCAAGGTTATGCGCCATCGGCAAATAGGTACCCCCCAAAAACAATTGCATACCTCAAAAAACTAAATTTCCAATAAATAACTCACGAAAATTCACGAGATACACGGTTTTTTTTTTTTTTCAGTTCCAGTTTGGCGGTAGACGCGCATCAGAGTTATGAAAAGCGAGGAATGCTATTTCCGAACAAAGAACAGAAAAAAAATTGTTTAAAGTTCCGCCCAACGTTCTCCAGCAAAGATGCACATCGTATCACTGGGTGCTAAAAATGCAAAGGGGAGAGAAGTTCACAGTGCTAACGTAAAAATCTGCATCCCACCCGCCGCCTACTATAAAAGGCAAACATAGAGTCCACAACTGGTTATGTAACTCGAGAGAGTATGCGCATGTTTCCTTTTCAAAATGCATCGGGCGGCAAACATAAAAGTCCTTTTCACATCCTTTGTTTGTTGAATTCTGGATGATGGGCTTCGGGGCGGAGAAAGGTGATGATCATACATATGGATTATTATATGAGGCAGTAACTTTTCCTCGAGAAGCGGGAGAATGAAAATTCGTACATATATGTAGGTATATGCATTTATACATTACGTATAGCGCATGCTACATGCTTTCTCGGGATTTTCTCACAAAAAACAGATACATAGCAGAGATATGCTTTTTATTGTTTTCTTTCATTTGTTGCACATAAAACACACTTTTTGCCGGCCAGAGAATATGGTCAAACACGCTACTGCAAGTGTCTTTGCTTTCATGATCCCAGGGTGTACTTTTCTTCTGTTAGTTCAATAAGTAACAACTACCACACTAACTAATGAAATAAGTAGAAGAAGAAAAAAAAAACGCACAAAATTCACTGTTACTAGTCGTAGTCAGTTTAACTGGGCGCCGATTTCTCTTCTCGACGGAACGCGCCGTTCAATTATAAATGCGCAGTTTTTTTTTTTTTTTGAAACGGTCTCATAAGATCGACTCATCTTCTTCTTCGTTTTCTAGACATGTGTGCAGAATGGAATTTTTAATTAAATTTCATGTTGTTTGCTCAAGAATAAACAAACTTCACTTCGAGGCAAATACAAATAGTAATCGTCGTATTAGTGAGAAGCCGCCAATTGAACCGAAATGTGGTCAGTGGAACTGGCATAAATTAGAATACATATTTATGATAATGTTTTGTTTTATAAAATCTATCAGGAACATTCTTCTTTTGACTGCGGTATAAAAAAAAAATCATATTTTACTTTGTCCCAAGCGTTGATTATTAAGTACGTACTGTTGTTTTGTCCAAAAAACTAACCTCATGCTGAGACCCAACAAGAAATTTAGTTTGGATCCTAATTATAGACACATCATAAGCGACTCATCATCTACAACCGCCAGCCAGTCAGCCAGCGCCATTAAAAAGATATCTTGTGTATTTGAAATGTAGTCGCTCTGACACTAGCCATCGAAGCGCAAGTATTATTTGTATTCTTTCTTGTTTTTTTAAGTGAAAAACTGAAAATGTTCGGACAAATTGCTTCTGGCACATATTTCCATATCGGCACTTGAATCAACAAACACTTCTGGTGTTCACAATTAAACTAAATGCATTCGGCGAAGAAATATTTCACAGAACATTAACTAAACGCGATTAGAGGCGAATGTTGTTCAGAAAAGGTTTGCCTTTCACTCCAAGAGTGAACCATTTATTATTAGAATGGAACTTCGAACAAAATTGCAGGCAAAATATAATCTAAATAAACAAGCTCAGCACTATTGTTCATTGCTTAGAAATGGCCATGTAGTGGTGAAGACGTATTGCATGTCATATGCAAAATTTACCATATGGCTGGGAGATATCTTTTTTTTTATCGCGTTAGTGTTAAAGAAAATTTATAAAACTTCTACTACGTCTTAGAACGCTAAGGCGAACAGATTGGACGACCAAGTGTTTTAGCCGAGAAAGCGACGCCGGGTAAGGCGTCAAATAATATGTAGTTGCTGTGCGTAAGTGTTACAACAATCAACTCTACCTTCGCATATGGTTACAGCATCAAAGCACTAACCGAGCGTTGTATTGGTTGCCGTGCATGCATCCACCAAACCCATTAAACGTGAAATTAAATTCAAATAAAGCTGATAAGAAATGTGTACACATTTTTGTCACAATGTTGAGGAGGACGCAGAAAAATATTATGAAACATTATCAAATAATTCCATTGATGGACGGGGCCTGCCTTGTCTGGCTTGAATATTTTCACCTCTGATATTCTCTTTCCGGCTCTGAGATTGTGTTTGAGGACTAACCCACCAGATATTATAAAATGCAAATAACAAAGTCATACTATGACGTAATTCAATAACGTACTCTTTTTTGTTTACGTTCCCCATTTTTCTGTTCTGTGCTTTTTTTTGCTCTTTCCTTTTTTATCAAGCAATTTGATCATACTTTTAGTAGCGATTTAGGGGTAAAGCCGACATCAAGTAATTTCCTCCATTTGGGACGGAAAAAAAACAGAGAAGACGAAAAAAACAAGAAACACGCTCGGAACTCGGAACTTTTTTCTTTCATTCTTATAACTAATTATTTGAAAATTAGAGAGAACACCATCTTTGGATTAAAAACAAGGGGAGGTGGGTACACACAACAGTCTATAGAGAGAAGTGTGGGGGGGGGGGGGGCAGCAGCAGAGCAATATTTTCAGACGAAAACACAAATCTTTTAAGACGGTGGTGACACAACTGCCACCGCGCGTACTCAATACGAAGGTATTAGTAGTCGCAGAAGGAGAGGGCCTGCATGATTACAGCACAAAGAGTGAGTGGCTAAGAAGAGCCACACATATGCATGCATGTAAATACAAAAACAAACTGAAAAGCAAAATGTGGATTTTCAGAGTGATATCGACGAAAAGAATAACACGGGCAAAAATTCTTCAAGAAAACAAAAAAAAAAATATTCCATTCAACTCGAATGGTCTGTGGTCTTCGTCAAAAAATTGGGGGAAATGCTTGTATTTTTTTTAAACAAGCTAGAAAATTAAATAAAATCGAGCTGCTTTTTGAGAAACTAATTGCGCATTAACATAAAAAAATATTAACAACAATGTATATTCGCCTTGTATCTCGTGAGAGAGCGAGAATTGAGAATTGTTTTTAATTGCCCCGCGCCAAAGTACACATGTTCATTTTGTCTGACTGTATGTCTGTATGTATGTTAAGAAATTTGTTCTAAATTCCCACCTTTTCTCTATATTGTATGTACTTTAGATAATAAATTAGAAGAAAAAAAAAATTATATTCTATTCACGGATGTGGATACAACACGACCGAACCAAAGAGAAAGGGAATGAGAGAGCGGGGACACAACTTCATACATACATATGTATTCACTGTACACATGTACGTACACAGTATACATCACACACAATTGCTGTTCCTGTGCTATGCCACCTTCATCGAATGATAAGATTCTTTTTTTTTCATTCTTCTTCCTTTTTCAACGTTTATGCAGTTGTTTTATTTTTTCGCCAAAAAGTTTTTTTTTTTTTCCTTTTTGTTTCCCCTTATTTGTTAACTTTTATATGGAATTGGATACACATAATTGGAATGTATCTTGTGTCCGAGAATATATACAAAACAATGCTCGCGAGAGCCCGATAGCGAATTCCTGCAATATATATTTTTTGTCAAATAATTTGTCAACCATTTTGTTGAGGAAAAAAAAAGAAGCAAAAAATCTATTAATAAATACAACTGAAATCAGAAGGCAAGAGAAAAAAAAATAACACACATAACCACAAATCACAAATAGAGTGACCTAACCTAGAAAAATACCAAACCAGAGGGGACGTGCATTTTTTTCTTTTCTTTTTTTTTTCCAAAATACGTATAAAACGATGAGGTAAAATAATGTGTTTGTCTGCTACAAGTAGTCACACAGCAAATGTAAAATATTAACCATAGCTACATATATGTATGGAGAGAGGAAAAAAAAAACAAATCACAGGTTTTAGTTAACTATTTTGGTTGTTTTTTAACGGAAATTATTCACCTTTTTTGTGTGTAAAGTTTTGTGTGAAACGCTTGTTGGCTATATTCTCGTTTTGTATTATTATTATTATTTTAAGTAGAATGCACACAACACACTTTGTGCCTCCTGCTATGGGGCGCTGCTGGTTGAAAACTCACAACGTTGGCAAAATAAGTTTCTTTTTTTTTTCTTCTCACACTTGACAGAGTGTTAGATACGTTTGTATCTTTTAATTTTCTTCATGTATTTTCTTTCACTTTTATTTTTCAAAATTAATTAATTTTAAACACTTGAAACTATTAATCAGCAACGGATGGCATCGTTTAGATATTGTTTTCATCTAGATTTAGGAAGATTTTGTTCAAATAACGTTTGTACAGTATTTTCTTGAAACAACCAACGTACGCGACCCGTCTAGTGACTGTGCGGATTGTTAATAACCGTGCATCGTATCGCTGCTGTTTCCGATAGTGATGCGGTAGACGTTCCTCGGCTCTCGACATTTCAATCGGTAATATTCCATATAATTCTTCCAGATAGATAATAGATACATTTTTACATACGTTTGGTCGATTTTTTTTTCTTCTCAGCTCAGTTTTTGTCTTCTCACTTCTTCTTCGGTGCTCCTCATATGTATTCGAGCATATATACGCATGTATTTAAGCAGGAGGCAATGACGGGGAATGTGGTGGTAGAGAATGTTGGCATAGCATGCTGTCTCGTTTCGGTCAAGCGTTGCCTTTCGCCATCTGCACTACTCTTGCAAAGGTATTTCAATTAATTGCAGTGTATCTTCTACACACACATACATGCTGCTGGGTAGTGTGGTATTGAGCTGAACGTGTATAAAGAGTATCTCTGAGATTGTATCTGAATGAAGAGAGTGAGAGAGAGCGAGAGAGTAGTGGAAATGGAAAAGTTGATAATACCTTTCGGTTGGTTGAGAAGTGTTGCCATCGTGACTATTGTCTATTTGCAAATTTTGTTGCATTTCATGCAATTCAATATTTTTAAACATTTTCGCTCACTGACCGCAAAATATATTCCAGTTGCACATGTGTCAGATTTACCATAAACTGACTTATAGCTAGAATGTCAGAGTATCACGTTTTCCTTACTTCCTTACGTCTCTCACCACAAGGAAATTGCTTGTTTTATAGTTTATGCCAGTCTGGCATTCTTAAAGAATCACACGATGTGACTCATTTTAGGAGAATATTTGACGGCATTTACGTCATGGACATCACATCTTCAATTCGGAGCCACGTGACATTTCCTGCTGTCGCTAACCGTACAATGTGTGTCCATAATTCGATTCAAACCTAGGCACCTTCATATTTAAATATCTAATATTCACGCCGACACATAACATCTTCAAATTTAAGACACGTTCCTGCAGCAGATGCTCTACTAACCTAGACACCGTGTTTGACAACAAGGTAGATCTGCGGAAAAGTTCATTCATCAACTAAAGCGATTTGCGTTCATATCAAAACATCACATGTGACCTCAGACATTTGCTCACGTGGAAAGATTGTGCTAAACGTGCTAACAAATCGAACCACTCAGAGGTGTACCTTCAAGAGTTAATTAATTAGTTATTCCAGTTCTCATTCTCCCTACCAAATAGAAAATTGAACAAAGGTCTAAGAAATATACGAAAAAAAAAAATAGGTGCATAAACCCCAAACGCAAATATTGCACAGCATTTCATGGAAGAGGAAAACAATCTCTGATCAGCCGACAAACACACAAGGAACAGGTGCATTGAACCTCCGATTCGTGTAATCACGACCAATAGAAGTTCAATTATCGGGTGAAAGCAGCTATGAAAAAAAAAAGTATATCGAGACTAGCTCACGATCTTCCTTCCGTCAAGACACATAAGAAATGGGATGTTTTGAATCCTCCACAACTGAGTGCCCTAATGATAAATGGATGACAAAAATAGATATCAGGACAACGGACAGTTTTGAAATAAACCCATAACCTTTACCCACACTAGAGAGCAGCTAAACAAATTCCATTTAATCAACGGAGCACCACATTTTTATCAAATATGTATCATCGTTGACTATGCAATGTTTCATATTTTTAAGTTGTTTTCCTTCCGTGATAGTGAGCAATCAAAATTCGGCCCCAACTACAGGAGAACATGTGAACGAATTTTTCCAGCAAGAGGCAAATGAGTCCAATGGACACGTAAAAGACAAAAGACCTGAATAAAGTACTATTCTGTTAAGGGACTGTATTGCGCAAGTGTATAGGAGGGAGATACGTATTCAAGGAAAGAGGCACATGAAGAAAGCCGCCACGAATACGTTGAATAGTCGTAACACACTCGTTTACACTGTCATTATTATCATAGCGTAAGTAAACGAAAAAAAAACAAAAAATGAAGTATACAAGTGAATATACTCTTCCACCACTTGGAAATATTATCTTTGCGAGCAGTCAAAGACGACGATAATTAAAAAAGAAAAAAGTCCCCCTGAGACAAAACATATTCCATTCCATGGTGTAGTCTATATTGTGTGCACTCAACTATTTTCCTAGAAAACGTCCAGATAATGTGTGTTTGCAAATCTATTGTTTATTCCGAAAGAATAGTTATTCGAAATAATTCGTGCGCATGTCCGTATATGCCAAAATAATACACAGGATATACCATATTCTCCCTCAGATTGATCCACCCTTGCCCATGACGTGCAAAAACAAAAAAAAAACACACCACCGAAGAGCCGGGCAATGTGCCGTGCGTAGGATATACACATGCAACGTCAATAGTTGAATTTTGCAAATAATTACACAAATGCAACTATCGACGGGCAACGCACAACACACCGGTTAGCCTTCATCCTCTTCTGCAGCACATTTTTTGTTTTTGTCTTTTCTTCTTGTATACGTTTTCACACAAACGTACATCTGAACGTTGCAGGTACGTTCCAAGTATCATACACTTGGCACATCTAGACTGTATTTTATATTTTGCACACGATCTACTACGCAAGACCGAAATAAATGCAAGCTACTACCCCCATCAGTGTTTTTTTTGTTTTTGTTTTCGTAAAATCGATAAAATTCTATACCACCAGGACAGAAAAAAAAAAAAGGAAACTTGTGCAATATTTAAGGTACATCCCTAAAATTCGACGATCACACAAAGAAGCACCCTGCACTAGACATCCACGATACAAGCGACTAACAGCTCAATATCCGACTGTACCCACGAAAGGCAGCTTCAATCTAATATATGTAAGTGTAACCTTTAAATAATGGTCAAAGTCTTCGCGTTCAAACAAAACAGCAATAAATCATGACCTAGCCAAGAGAGTCAAGTCAGCAACCGCGGCAGTAGAAAAATATTTACCAGACTCGCGTGCTGCTCACCACCCTTCACGTTTACTCTAATTGTGCAGTGCAGGTACACACATTCACCAGCGGTTGGTTTTCTATTTTTAAAATGGAATACAAATTTTTACTCAGCATTTTTTTTAATCAATTGTTATATAATCGTCGACTGATTTTCATAAGAGTGGGAGCCAACGCAGCAGTACTAGACGAGACAAGACACACCGAGACAAAACAAAACAGGCATAAAATCACCGTAAAAATTAATTAACACACAAAAACAAAAACAAAATGAAACAGCATCAGGCAGAGAAGGGGGTGCACGCTGTAGCTGATGACGACAATCGGGGCAGTGGTATTGGTTTCAAAAAGTGGGGGATGAATTGGCTGACACCGAAGACAAGATACATTTCACAGCTATGCAAACAACAGTCACTGTCATAGACAATGGACGACGAAGAGACTTCGATGAAAATAGAAGCAACAAATATAATATCCTCTCATTAATGAACACCAATCAAAACTAATTCCCCACGATGTGTTATTAGTGAAGTTGGTAATCCAGAAGTGTAATGCGTCACAAGTATTCATTCACCCACGTATGATAGACATGTTACTTTATCTGACGGTCCCTTATCTAGTTAATTTAAAATTGGTTTTCCTAACGAAGTTGAGGGGGGGCGAGAGCCAACTGTGACTTATCAGTTATTCCTATATTTTATCGTAATTGTTCAAACGCCAGTTGAATAAATGAAATGAAAAAAAAAAATACTAAAATACAGTGATGCTAGAAAGTGCTTATATCAGAGATAGATCTGGTTGTGTGCATGTGCGACGGCAATACCTTTCAGTCTGAAGTATAGAAATGTGTTGTTCGGATTTTATAGGCAAAGGCTTTTATGGCAAACGAGCCGAGTTAAGACATTAACCGTTTCGGGGGGATAATAAATCAAGTAATTTGTAGGAAAAAGTAGGTTTCGTTCGCTTGTATAATGGTCTAGGTATGTGCAGCATATATTCTGTCACACATAGCTGGATACGTTCCAACAATATCCACAAATAATGAGAAGCAAAGACAAATATTGGAATAATCCAATCGATAGGTGGTTGAATTCACATTAGTGCAAGATAATTATCGAACGAGATTTTTCCAAACTTCGCACAGTTCACAGAGATAATCTGTGCCACTTAATCGCAATGTAGTCACTTCGAGGTTTAAATAGTCGGTAAATCCTTTAAGTTGTTTGGGTATTAATAACTATTGACAATGAAGTCATTAATTTGTCTTATTTCCCCTAAAATAGTCAACTTGGATATTGTATACACTGCTGTACCTTCAAAAATGTGAAGCGAATACTTAGTTGAACGTCAATCAAGTGCAATTGTAAATATTTAAACAATTTTGTTATTTAACATTTTCATCATATTTCATTACTTTTCCGCCCAACTGTTGTATTCACTAAACAAGAGTCAAAACCCATTCAACCATACAAACATGTACGAACGAATTACTTGTTGTTATAGTCTGTCTTCGGGGAGAGTTTTTGTTCTCTTTTTTTTTTTTTTGTTTCAGATTACTTTCTAGCAGCGCGATATAACCATATCGCTTGACTTCATGATGAATTTAAAACGAATAAGAGGAAAAGAAACCTCAATATAACCTCTAGTGAGCGCAACAATAAAAACGGCATACACAAAAGGTAGGCAGCACAGTCGCACCAGAAATAGAAGAGCATAGCACAACACTCACGACCAGAGTGTACCGTGGTGCAAAGAAATTTTTCCTTAGCATTTTGAGTGCTCTGGTGAAATCAGTCGACGACGAGCATTCGAGCCCATAGCTCTCCTCCGATAAAAGCCGAACGAATACGCTGTGTGTGCAATAAATAACGAAATAAATAAATACATTTTTATATAAACATTATATACATGGCATATTAAAAAAAAAAAAAAAAAAACCGAATAAATAAATAAAATATAAAAAAAAACCAATTCGCCATTGCTCCCCCATCGGCCGAAGGCACGAGAGACTGACTAGCTCAGTAGTAGCGCACGAACAAATGAGATAGGTAGATGTTGAAAATATTTTGGTAACGTTACGTATTGCCATGGAACACGCGCGGACAAGCGGGTAGACGGTCGAGGAAGAACCTGTATACGAGTCAATTATACACTACAAGGTTCACAACAACAGTGGGTGCGAGTTTTTTCTTTTTTGCTTTTTTGTTTTTTTTTTTTACGTTGAAAAGTTGAAACGGGCACAATCGCACAAGCTGTACATGATAAAACGCGCGTTCGGCAATAAGTAGTACTCTGATGGTACTGGTGCTGATGGTATGATGGTGTATCTATGGTGATGGTGACGCGTGTCGGGTTAAAAAATCGTGCATGGTTACCTCTTTTTTTTTTGACGGGGATATTTTCGCGCGCTGTATCAGGAGCATTTGCTCACACATTGATTTGATTTCTTTTATGCGATCGACTCGACAAACGAGTGAAAAGAAACAAATAAACGGAAACGACGTCAGAGAGAGCAGATTACGATGACCACTCGCTGTTGGCGCTCACTCCATCGTGAGGACAGAGATCCGATAGGGAAGACACATTGTCTATGAGGATGTGTCGTCGTGAGATTGAGCAGAAAATACCTTTAAATAGCAACAACACTGTTGCACCGCCGCCTTTTAAAACAATGTAAGGTGATCGTCGTTTTGGCTGCCTTCCTGAATGCCTCAAGTCAATCAGATATTTTACCACCAGTCCACACATTTCATACAAATTCAAACTGTGGTGTTTGTGGACTGATAGAGATTCACGAAGCAAAACGTACGTGGTAGGGACAAAACGAAGCGCATAATCGCTTCTTTAACTAGTTTTTCAAGTTTTTAACTTCTTCTTTATTTCTCTCAAACAACAACAACACACAAGTGGAGATTTGGAGCATATGTACTTCTTCTTCCCCCTCTATGCGATTTCAAGAATAAATGAAAGCAAAACTAAATTCCAAACACCACGGCTAAACTAATACTGCCATGATATGTGCTTATTTATAAATAATTTGCTGGATCTTGCTTTGAATTAGTTTCGTTTCTTTTTTTATTTTAATACGTACCATGAAATTTTCTATCGAAACTTCATTAACTTCATGGCCAGCCATCTCTTAAACACAATGCATGAACGGAAGAAGCAAGTACGTACATTGAAGGAGAGTGGGACACATACATTTCGAGTGAATTTATTCTGCACGATAAATTTGCATTTCGCATACCTACAACAATCGTCAGATTAGATAAATTTGTTGCTTGTCATTGTGATACATCAACAACTATTGTGACATTTGGCACACAATTCGAAGGTGATTTCGAAATTATCGAACGTCATACCTTAGATCGCGAAATATGTTTTTTTTTCTACGTTTCTTGACACTGAACACCGAATCTTAAACGGTCATAGAATTTTTCTGCTCTCCCCATTCCCCTAAATACGCCGGTTCGCATATAGAGGATATATTGAGGGAGGTGTATATCTTATGAATCATTCAATCCAACTGTTGGTCTATTTATAAAAACTTTTTCTCATGCGGTGACATCGTGCTCTTGCTACGCAAACTATGAGGAGAATCATAGCGCAGCCAGGCGGCAAACGGAACCAACAATTTCAGCAACTAAAGTACAACTACAGCAATGCATTGGTATTTATATAGATATAAAAATAAATTCATCAATTCTTAGATTTAATTTTAGACGAAAAGATCATCAAGAAAATGTAATTAAATGAGACTCAAATTTGATCAATAAATCCTTAAGAGGAACAAGAAGAAAAAAGAAATACATAAACAGAGAAACTCAAAAAGTTGATTCATATTGTTTTACTTAATTTCTCGTGTTTCAGCTGAATGATTACTAAAGAAGTGAATGATAAGAGAACTCAACCGTGTTGTTTTAATTTTTTTAACTTTGTTTTTGACGTATTACCGACCGATGTTGTCATATTTTCCGTCACTGGTTTTTAGGTTAAATGAGTGCATACACAGATGGTTTCATTTGACAGTCTTACGAATATAACAGAAATGTATATTTCCTAAATTTGGTGAATGTGGCAGTTCATATTTAAACGCTGGGGTTGTGCGCAAAGAGCTGATTATTTTTTTCATTCAGTGAATAAGAACCTATGTGAATTGTTTTGCGTTGAATCGGGGGTTTTGCAATAGCAATTCATTTTTCCTTCTTCGGAAATTGTGATGACATACGTATAGTGTTTGATACCAAGAGCGTGTCCTTACATGGTGCTGTGTGGTGGTCTTCATTTTGTGAAACATTCAAGGGTTAAAGTTGCATTAGTGCACAGAAGGCCCACTAGAGGACAGTAGAAATTAATTAAGTCTAAGTTACTTGTGAGAAAAGAATCGGCTCTCCTTTGGATTGTGTTGTATTACCATGGTTTCAGCTGTTAGGTAAACCAGGTATTGTGGCGGAAATCTGTTGACCAGGGGTATTAGTCAATTCCTTGGTTACCTATCCATGATAAAAGAGGTTTGAGCATGAGCATTTGGCTAAACAGTTGTTCTGCGTGTGTACATAAAGTTTATGAGACGCTCATACAATTGAATATCTTCCTAATCTGACGGTGAATATTTTCTTTAATCTTCTCAAGACAACCAGAGCCGTATTTGGCGAAAACACAAGCCGCAGCCAAATTAGAAAAGCAATTCGATGACCATCTTCAATGTCACTAATTTTACTGTTTTCGCGAATGAGTATCATTGTCAGAAATTCAGCAATTTCAAGTTTGTCACACTTGATTGGGTTTCTCTCCGATTCATTAGAGACTTCAAATCCGGAATGGCGTACGTTTTCATGAAACTTTTTGGTCATATTCACATTGCATGAAAATCACACATGCAAAATTGATATTACATTCTTTGATGAAATATACCGAACAGTTACCGTGCTCACTCAGAGTGAATAATGGCTAAGCTTCATATAAGTGAAGTACACAAACAAATGTTTATGGACTTATTAACAAATACTGTCTTCCTTCAAAGACCGCATAGAATTCTTGTTGTCAAGCTATGGACGATTTATACATATGCTATAACCATGTGAACAGATTTTTACTGACCAGCCCTCAAAGTGCATAGTCTTGTACCATGTGTATGCGGTTAAACCACCGACAGGATGAAACATGTTCCAAATGAAAGCTCTTTGCACTCAATTGTAGTTAAATTGGATACATAAGAGTTCAAACTCTACCTACTTTGGGCTGACTTTTGCCAAGGAAAAGAGACTGTCCACAAATAACACAGGCAAGTGTGGTGTAAATTTATCGAAGAGCTATTTTCATTGGTCCCAATGATGTGAGGAAAACTCATGAAAGAATACGATGCCAGGTATAATTTGGGAATCTCGAAAATGATAAAGCCAACTTCTCATATTCGACCTTTGTCGCATCAAGAGCAGGATATGCGTATGTACATAGGCGGGTGTATGCATGTATTTTCATTGGTTTACCTTTTACCTTTGAAATTCCAAGAACAGGAGGCAAGAGCATAATCACCTGATGTTTCTCTGCGTAGCACTCTTTCTCACTGCACTTTCTAGGAAGTTTAAAAACGATAATTACTAAGTTACAGATGAACTGTATAATCTAATCAACTTCACTTGCCTGCTCAGCCGGTGCGTTGGTGGTTAAAATGCCATTCAACCTCTGGAATATGTATCTAACTTAATTAAAGGTTCACCAATGTACGAAACTACATAAGTGCATTACCTCCATCATAAGAATTGCATGCCTTTCTCGTTCCTCTCTCAGTTCTGGTGTCCGTCCACTCACGAAATAAAGTATGAGTACATATAAATAAATAATCTGCTCTTCGGTTTCTTTCCTTTTTTGTGCCTTCTTGCTTGTTTTTTTTTTATGCAAAAAATTCTGCAAACAAGCAACAGTGAAAACTAGTGTATATGGACAGGATCAAAAAAAAAAAACAAATTGAAGAAACCCAGGAGAGCAACAACAAAACAATGCTCATACACATGCAAAAGAAATAAAATTTGAAGAGCGAACGCTGGAGCCAAAATTTAAACAAGTTTTTACTCTCGCACACAGGCAAACGAACACACCGCACACCAATGGGGTAGTGATCAATGACAGATTTTTTTTTCCTTCATTTACCCGTCCCTTTCTCTGAGACTCATTGTCGACCCATGCTAGAGTGAGATCATATTCGCATCCAGTGGATGATGAAAAGAGTGGAAACACCATCTCAACTTGTTTTAACTGGCTTCGATAGATACGCGATAGGAGAAAACAGAGAATTTCGTCGACGAAAACGTACATCACCCATTCCATTCATATAGTACCAGCTATATGTCCTCCCCCTTTTCGATTACAAAATGATTCCATAGTCCGACACACTACACACAAACTGTAATGAATATGGACACGATATACGAAGGTAACGCCACTGTGTGCGCGCAAATTTACATATACATCCATCTCGCTCTGTCCATTCTCTCGCTCTCTTTTTATAATCTGCCACATATTTCCGATGAGTAGTAGCAACTCGAATAAAAAATTAAGCAAAATATTTCCCTACTGCCGAGTTATTTGTTCAGTGAAAATTGATAAAAACGCACATTTAATTCCATTTGATTCACGAGAAAGAAATCTGAATATATTCAACACCGCAGCGACTTCACCTACAGTCTGCCTCAATTTTTTCTTTTCTTTTCTTTCTTCTTTGCTGTGTTCGTGTGTTTGTTGTGGGAATTCTAACCTAGCTTTTTAACATCTGAGCAAAAATTACATAAATTAACATACTTCTTCATACGGAAACACCACAAGCCCGAGAATTTGTCGAAATTTGAAGCTCATATCGCCAGTTGAGCTTAGAAAAATTTCCTCTCAAATGCGTGTCCCCGATTCACGAAAAAAAAAAAATGTAATATGCATATAATCCGCGGCACATACATGTTAATACACAACACATCTCTCCGAATACACGCGTACATACATATATGCATACGTATGTCAAGAATAAAAAAAAAATCCACAAAAACATATTCCTTCAACCAAAAACTGAGGTTATGTGCATCGAATGGGCGATTAGTTATTATTTTCTCCTTTTTTTTCGCGAATCTCATGATCATGAATTTTTGATATGTAGCCTTTTTGCACGAACAATAAAATTATATAAATCACACCTACCTTTCTTAAAGCAATTAAAGTCAGAGACCACCACAAATCCTTGCGATGAAAAATTTCGCCTTTTCTGTTGGATAACTTAAGACTGTAGCTGTGGCCGTTGCTTTTGATGGTATATTCGAGGCACGGTTTCCTTGGATTTCATGTATTTTCACTATTTTCGTGACAAAAGTGTAATGAATTCTTTTGGAATAAATTAAAAAAATCGCGAGATTACCTGTGCCTGGCCAATGTGTATAGCATGCAGTAAACTCTATCCTTCGAATGAATGTGAAAAGGCAGAAAAAAAAATAGAAATCTTTTCCTCTCTTCGTGTTGTTGTTTCTGCACAAGATTTTCTATTTCAATTAACACAATTATTTTGAAAAACTTTTGCAAAATGGTTCTTTTGGTGAATTTTTTTTCTTTGCTTCTTGCTTTTCTATATATTTTTTTTTTTTGCAAATTGATTGAAATATTTCTACACACAAATTTATATCTTTTTAAAACACGTCCTCCTCCGCAGCTGACCGGATTAAGACTGGCAAACCTTTGCAATATGGCGCGCGGTTGTTTGGTCGAAACCATTCTCGACTAATTTTTCCACATTTCTCCTCCAAATATTCGATGTCTGCCATCGGGACGGTCAAGAGAATTGGAACCACTTCGAGTGATAAGTTCTTTTCGAGATATTTATTCAATAATTCTAGATTTAATAAAACACTATTCACTAAATGAGAGAGTTTTGTGATTTTCTGAAGAAATTATTTCACAGGTTGGGGAAATTTTCGAAAAAATATCACTAAATGTTGGCAGACACTGTACAGCCTGTATGTCATTTCTAGGCAATATGGGAGAAAAGTAAAACACAATGCTCGCTTTTGGGTAGGAAAATGGTTTCGACCAAGTATTTACCAAGTCGACGATTGATGACACACACAATCACACGGTATACTACGTTGGCACGCACACATGAACATTGACACAAACACAATCCACTCGAGCGAATGAAGAGTTGTTACTTGAATCTCGTTTCGGCTCTTTTGAAAGAGTACTAGGATTTGATACGATTTATTACTTGTAGTTGCACTTATGTCGGATTACGAAAATTGGTCTTCGAATTAAAGGGGAGCGTGTCCTGATCTCGGACGATCTAGTCCACAAGGCGGGGGTGCTGACGGATTAAAAAAAAAACCCCTCTTCTGCAGTGATTCTGGTGGTTTTCTTAGAATCGAATTGCTAACGTTTCTTTTACTTCTCTTCACAAAACGCAACAGTTCACAGAAAACTACTTTCAAGAGTCAATGAAGAAGAAGTCAATCTGGTTTTAGGGAAAGTGAAAAGTACAGAATTATGAAAAATACCCCAACAATCACAGGCTGCGCTCGAGGAAGAAGAGATTCTTATGAAATTGCTTGCGTACATTTTTACACACTTCCTGGCAAATATCTCTCGCAAAGTTCCCCGCAGCCAAATGCGTTATTTTAGCACCTAAAAAAATGAAAACAGTCAGCAGCAACTCCGTTAACGAACACTCAGCCGCACTTGAATATAAAAGAACACATCCACACACAGTCACACAATTCTCATACCAAATAAATACGCATATAGACGTTTTTATACGTTTGTCGGTGAGAAATACGGATATATCGAGTATCCAGATCCACGGCTCTTGCTTTAAAATATTCTTTGAACTTTTCATTTAAAAATTCATCCTTAAAGTTCATATCGTTCTGAAGACTTACCTTGAGATGCTTTTGTATCATGTTCTTGTATTGCTGAATATATGATTTATGTACGATTCACAGCACGACACAGTAAATATGACAATCAGGTTCAGCTGTTTCTCTGTTACAGTTTAAACTGTCATTGTAGTCTGTTATTTAGTTCAAATTTTCGTAAACATATCACAATTTGCGGTTCACCACATAAGATTTTCATTTGATTTCACACTCGTACTTATCTTTAAGTCAAAATATTTTTTTTTATTAAATTCCCCCCCTGATAACAATAGCTGCAGCAATACATTGAACTAAGTGCCCATTGAAAAATAAAGCAAAGAATGTGATTTTCTTTTGTGTAAAGAAGAAAGATTCTCACAAGCACACCAGCCAGTCAGTTTTTAAGTACGATGTACAGTTTGTCCTAACGTTTAAATTCACAACCCACTGAAGACTTAAGTCATACTAAAATAATATTTATCGCACTCTTTATTTTATTTTTTTCACTTTTGCATGATAATGCCTGGACAGTAAAATGTAATCAGAGTAAATCAAAGAACCTACGAACCACTTGGGACGGCTGTTGCAAATAATTTGTATTTTTGCAGACGAGCCCTGTGGTTGTCCTACCGCTTGCATTGAATGTAGGTATATTTTTTGTTGTTTTTTTTTCTTCTTCATTTCACTTTTGTTTCTGTTTTCATTTGTGTTTCGATTTCGCGCTGCAGCTAATGACCTGCAGTACTGACACTTTTGCACTTTTTTTTTATTGCAGTTTTTATCGATTTGTGCTGTTTTCAAAAATTGTTCATTTGGAGGAAATCTTTAGTCAACTCCTGAATAGATCATGTAACATGCCGAAGACCTGTTAAACGCATGTGTTTATTTAAATGAATATCTCTATCAGATAATACAAGTATTTCGATTTTGATTTTATAAAAGAAGAAAAGTGCCATCCGTGGTTGTTCCATTTTCATCCTGCTGTCGGGCAGAATGCACACAATAATCTACTACCTTGGGTTATAGATGACGGGGGTTTTTGTCTGAGCTAAAATCAAGTTTTCTAGTTTTTGCAAAATTTCTTTTGATTAGCCCCGGTATTGCAGAAATTGATGAAAGATATCTATGAACTACCTGGATAAGGACACATACTTAATTAAAGTTTGAAACCAGAGAAAATGGAGCACTGAATTGATTTAAAGGTCAAATTAATGAAAATACACGCATTTTTCGGAATTCTCTCTTAGATTTCTGCGCCACACTTTTTATGTACTCCACTTTAGAAGCAGTTAGTTATCAGAAGAAAGCCTCCTTACCTGTTTTACGTTCTTATGCTTGATCGCTTTAAAAAAGACAAAAGAGTTAGAATTCATTCAAAATAGTAAAAAAAATAAAAGTCATACATTCTCCGCTCCATAAAATTACGTTTTCACGATTTCAAATTGCTACACCTTTCGAACACACCCCGGTGCAAAAACAAAACACATTTGTTGAACGTCGCATCAGTCCAGTGCCGGCATGTGGTGGTATGCCAAAAAGGAGAATACATTTTGGAAAAACCTTTTTGTAATCAGCTGTCAAATGTTATGGTTTACTTGGCCAATGGGATAATCATACGTGGACAAGGGTACACACATAAATAAAAAACCGCCAGCAAAACAGCCACAACATAAGTACCAACGTTGTTTCGAGTGCTAATAGAATTTGAATCAATACGAATTAAGTCATTTTAAATCTGTCCACTGTGCGTACTGTAATTCCAAGCCATGCAATTCCCTGTGATTTTGTTAATTGCCATGTCAATAGGTTTGACTTCATCCAACAAAATTGATCCACGAGATGTGAAATGTCTAGGTAAGTGACCATGAACTCTTTCCGACGCGATTTTCTGCAAAATTTCCTTCGGAATTCAGTTTGCAAGGCTACCGTACAAGAAATGGAAGACGCTGTATCCAAAGTGGACCCAAAAAAAGTGGTCGAAATAAGCGGTTTCCGAATTGATGACCAAGGCAATACAATCAGCAAGACGGCAAAATACAGCAAATCCGAGGTGTACCTCACTGAGTTGATGGAGAGCATTTGCAGCGCCATGGATGACTACGTCAAAGTGATCAAAAAGAAGACTGGTAAATTGGATATTCTGAAGATGACCATGGATGGTAAAATGGGCTCGATCATGAGCGAGGTTGACTTCGTTCAGGATGGGGACTTAAATAAAAGCTTACCACATTATGTAAGTGTGCTTTACCAGAATTTCATAGTGATTGAATTAACGCGTCTGTTCCGCTTTCTCCGTAGTGCCTTGAGATTCTTGAGGATCAGGAAGATGTGTTCTTGAAAGCCTTCATGAGCGAGACGTTGGAGAGTGATCTGGACATTCGAATCTGCTCTCAAACGACCAACTACTGCAGCGATGCACCCGTCCAGGAGGACTACGAGTTGGAAGGCGACGAATTCAAAGACGAATTATGATGAAAATACTGAGACGAGCTATCGTAGGTTGTAAAGTAAGGCGAATTTAAGAGATGTATAGAATAGGAGAAAAATACGGGTTCGTAAGTCACTAAATCCAATGATTGGTTGAGTAAACCACCTTCCATTAGATAGGCAGTTTAGATAAATAAATTAAAAGAAAAAAATAAACGAATGCATATTTTTATTAATTAGTTTTATTTAAGATTGCTTTATACATTTATCTCCAGCTAAGGGCGACAATCCGAAGATAAGGTACGTGGATGGTAGACACTAACATCTGCAAGATAAAGAAAACAATTTAGTCAGTATGTGTATGATTTGACTTTTTTTTTTGTATAACAAAAATCAGAACAGTTACACTGGCAGTAGTATATTTTAGAGATCTACAATCATTATCTTAGCACATATAGCAGTCATGTGCAAAGATTGTTGGAAAAAACCAATGTTATCTCGTAGCGGTACATTTAATCTAAACAGATCAGGCAAAACCATCAAACACGTGGCTGAACAATATCAATACAGCAGTCTGTACCTTCCACGGGTACATAACTAAAAGTTGGCCGGAATATTGCTTTGTTTAAGTGCTTCAAATATTTTAAAAAAATCTGCACAGAACAACTCTCAAGTCAACTAAAATAACATACAGGTATTTTACACACATCCTGTAGGAGATCAACATCGTTCACAGCTCGTGGACAGTCAGCTTGATCGTTAAATGTAGGGTGTCTGCAGTCTTGCTTAAGTACAAAATAATTTTCTTCCAATCGACTCTGTTTGCAGTCAAAAAATAATGACTGCACAACCTGCCCGCCATCGATGAGCTATTGTTCATGTATATTATGAACAGTAAGGACTGCAGTTCACCTGAGTTAGTACGATCGTATATCTGCATTAATGAACATGGATAACGCAGTCCTTTGTTAATCTGACGTTTATGAAAACACCCGTATTCACCCGACGCTGGACGGGACAGTTTTTCTCCCCAGTGCCAGGCAATAATGCCCAAATTTATGCGGTCAGTCATTGGAACGCAAGCGTATCAGTGCTGCCTTTTGTCTCTGAATATTTAAGTCATCTTCGCTGATATTAACTCCACACAAAGTAATAGGTTTCGAAATAGTGCGAGATTAGCATGCACATTTGCGACACTTTCATGCAGAAGACAATTTTTCTAGAACGACTCGATTAGGACTCATATCGGGATTCGGTACTTCAAAGTAATTCGTCTTGGTTGCCTTCAAAGACTGCGGGAGGTAGCTTAAGTCACCTGTTTTCGAAATTTATTCTATTTCGTGTTCGCTGTTAGAATAAATTAATGCCCAGGGTTAAGAGGATAACAAGTAATCCGTTTTCTCTTCAACCGTGACAACGCCTATCGGAGTAGACTCCAATCATGTAATAGGAACTAGTTCACTACACTCGTGTGCTCTTGAATTACCCACATTTTCGTAAAGAAAAAGGCAATTTTCACAACATGACCATTTTGTATTGAATAACAAAGTCTTTGACTGAATAGTACCGTGCATTCAGATGAAGCTGAATCTTATGAAACTACCGCTTGACTATTGAAAGCTGATTCAAATTAAGGCAAAATTATATTTTTAATGAAAACAAAATGATCTCCTCTGATTGCTTTGGTCATTTTTAGTCAAAAAAATTACCCAAGTAATACATGCGATAAAGATAAAAGGAGAAAAAAAGATGAAATGCTCCGCCTATGGAGTGTTGTAACTAACCTTACTTTTCTACTTCTTAAGCATTTGATGTCTCACGACCAAGAAAGGAGCACCCAAGCCTGATCCAATAAAGGCAATGAACATAGCTGTTAGCTTATATCTGTTGCTGATGTCAAAAGGCAAGTTCTACAATTAAAAAGAGTATAACATTTAGTAAATTGAAACGATTGATTCATCATATTTTTTTCTTCGTTTATTATGTAATCATATGGTTTTGTTAATTGATTCTCACCTCGCCGGGAACACCACCATGGGAATGGAAGCGGACATTTGACTTGACTGCGTTTCTGGCCAACAAGCTGGTACGTCCCAACATTTTCGTTTAGTTTTGTGGTTTTCAGGGAATTTGTCGCTAGAGAAATAGTTTTCTGCAATCGATTATAATCGAATGACGGCCAGAAATGAAAATAATTTTCAATCTGTTCGAACTGTCAAAAGCTGCATTAGGGGTTTCTTATAATGGAGCTTAGGGAAATGTTAGACAAAAAAAGTGAGTTCAATACAGTGCAATTATATGTATATAAATAATTAAATTTCACAAATGATGGCAATATTTTAGATTCGTTCACATAACTTGATAATGGAAGGCCAATAAAGTTTTAGAGAATATGCATAAGATGTATGGGTTGGTGAGTAGATTCCTCCACTTGGGGTACAAGGTTCGATCTCTGAATTGACCACTTTTCATAAAATCACAATTCATCAATATCACTGACAAAGAGTATGTCTGTCTAGAAAAAGTTTCTCAGTCCTAGTAATTCGGGGTCGGCATAAAATTGTAGGTCCACCCCGTCAAGACAACACAACAACCAGAAATAAGAGATCAACAGTGGTTCTTATAGAAGTTCTCCCTGTTTCACCACAGACTTGAGCGCCTCCATATGGTCATTAATATTGGATGTATAAAATGGAGCATCTAATATTGATGCCGTGCGTGAACGCATTTGCAAAACTACATGAATTATTTTTCTATTAAATTTACTATACTTCTTTGTTCACATCAATTGTGTTATAAATTTATTTTTAACCCCAAAGTAAATTGATGAATCTGTAAGCACTTGCACAGATCTTGAAGATGAACTATCACTTGTTGCTCAGCTGTTCGTGATGTAAAATTCCACCTGTCACACAATTGTGCTTACGACAGGCCACACTTTTTCATTTTATTTTAGTTTTATTTTGTAGCATTTTATTCTGTTTCAATTAAATCGCACAATATGTTTCAAATTTCGACTGTTCTACGAACGGCACTTAGCACTCAAGTTGTGCGTAGTGCCATCACAAAAACTTCGTATCTGATACCTGTTGGTACACGTCGTTCGATTCACATATCTGAAGCTGATGTTATTCAGACGTCAGTGGTGAAGGAATCCGAAGAATTTCAAGTAAATATTGCACTTCAATAATCGCAGTTCACATCTAAGATTTACAATCTTTAGCAAAATGAGGGTGATATGAAGAGACTGGTTGGGGAACTGCGAGATGTAACAGCCAGTGTTCTAACCTGTGGTGGTGCGCAAGCCGTTGAACGGCACACATCGAGAGGAAAACTCTTAGCTCGTGAACGTATTAACCGACTAATTGACAGTGGATCTGCATTTCTCGAGCTTAGCGCTTTGGCTGGTCACGAGCTATACGGCGATGAAGTCGTCAATTCAGGAGGCATTGTTACAGGAATTGGTCGAGTTTATGGGTTAGTCAACATTGCTTGCAAAGTGAAATTTGATGGAAAACATTTGTTTCTCTTTTCCCAGAACTGAATGTATGATTGTAGCCAATGATGCAACAGTCAAGGGCGGCACATACTACCCGGTCACTGTGAAGAAACATCTCCGGGCTCAAGAAATCGCCAAGGAAAACCGTTTGCCATGCCTCTACCTGGTCGATTCGGGTGGTGCAAATCTGCCGAGACAGGCGGAGGTTTTCCCGGATAAACTACACTTCGGACGGATTTTTTACAATCAAGCTAACATGTCTGCAATGGGCATTCCTCAGGTCGCCGTTGTAATGGGCAGTTGTACCGCCGGTGGAGCGTATGTCCCCGCAATGGCTGATGAGAGTGTGATTGTGAAAAACCAGGGAACGATATTTTTGGCTGGGCCTCCATTGGTTAAGGCTGCGACAGGTGAAGAGGTGTCAGCCGAAGATCTCGGAGGAGCCGATTTACATTGCAAAACCTCTGGGGTAACAGACCACTACGCTGTTGACGACGAGCATGCACTCTACTTGACCAGACAGATTGTGAAGAACTTCAATTTGCCAGCGACGAATGCCTACGATCAACAGGCGTTGTATACGTCGGATACCTTGATAAATGGTGGCGCTACTCAACAAACAATAGAAGAGCCACGCTATGATGCGCAGGATTTATACGGAATCGTTGGCTCGAATTTGACCAAAAGCTTCGACGTGCGTGAGGTGATTGCGAGAATCGTTGATGGTAGTCGATTTACGGAGTTCAAAAAGATGTACGGAGAAACAATTGTTTGTGGTTTTGCAAAGCTGTACGGACACACAGTGGGCATTGTGGGCAACAACGGCGTGCTGTTCTCGGAAAGTGCACTTAAAGGAGCTCACTTCATTCAACTGTGCGCACAGAGGAACATCCCGTTGGTGTTCTTGCAAAATATTACAGGTTTTATGGTGGGTCGCGATGCGGAGGCGAATGGAATTGCAAAGAACGGCGCTAAAATGGTGACTGCTGTTGCGTGTGCAAATGTGCCCAAATTCACAGTCATCATTGGTGGTTCGTATGGAGCTGGAAACTACGGTAAGCGACTGATTGTATGATGCTTTGAAGAGGAGTTAACATCTGTGTGGTTGTGTGTTTTGTTTCAGGCATGTGCGGTCGGGCGTATTCGCCACGATTCCTTTACATGTGGCCGAACTCTCGGATTTCCGTGATGGGCGGCGCACAGGCGGCTAATGTTATGGCCCAAGTCACTGCTGCTCAGAGAAAACGTGCGGGCAAAGAATTCACCGAAGAAGAAGCAAACAAATTGATGGAACCTATCAGGCAGCGATTTGAAGAGGAAGGCTCCCCCTACTACAGCACGGCCAGATTATGGGACGATGGCATAATTGATCCGGCCGATACTAGAAGAGTTCTGGGATTGAGTTTGATATCATCTTTGAGGAATGCTAACAACAGCACCAAGTTCGGTGTGTTCCGAATGTAATTGAACGATGGGAGAACGGGGACGTTGAGTAGAACAGGGACCAGCTTGCATTTCATCGAATTTAATGAAAGACCAATTGTAACTATTGCATTTATTAGTTGTAAGGATAATTGTTTTGTTGAATTTATATTTTTTGAATATGTACAAAAATAAAACGTACGTATGTTTTTTAAAGTTTTGAGCTTCTGGTCGACTCTGCCAAATCAAGGACTGCCCTTGGAATTGAAGTGACTTCAAATGAAAAAAAACCATCATAAATGTCTACAAGGCAAAAATCTGAATTTCAAATCATTTGTTTATATCAATGAAGGCAGGGTAAACAAAATGTTAACATTTTCAATAAAAAAAAATGCAGACGACATCTAGTGACGACTAGAACAAATACAAGTTCTGAGGAACGCCCAATTTTCCGAACACTTCCATGCGTCATTAAACTTGGCGTTGTCAAATGACATTTCGTATGTTTTGAACGAAAATGAAGGCAAAACGAATACTTCACACACATGCAACACCAACGAGTAGGCAGTGGAAAAAACGTTATTGCTCGAAAAGAATCGGCTCTACAGCAATCTAGTAGAAGAATCGCTCAAATCTCATTCTAGAAGAAAGTACAACATCCAGTTTCTTCTGCGCTTGAATATCCGGATCTTCAGTTAGCATTGCATCAAAAGTGAGTAATTTGATTTCCAGTGATCCATGTCCTTAATGTAAATTTTCCAATTGAAATTCCGATACACATCCTCTATATGCGGCCATTTTTATCCAATTCATCAAGAGTGAGCGGCACCAAATTTAATTTTATATATTCGGGTGTTTTCTGTTCCGTTCTATCTTTGGCATTGCACTTGGCACTTTCGTATGCGTGGAATCCCTCATCGTATTCGAACCGTTTTCAAGTCTCTTGTCGGTCGGCTGTTTTTTTTTCTTCCTCATTCGTCAGATTATCTGTTTCTGTTCTGTTCTGCGTGTGTACGGCTTTTCAGAATTTTTTAAAAAAAAATAATTATTCATTCTTTTGTTCGAAAAAAGGAAATAGTCGAGTGTGAAATAAAAGTGAAATATTTTTTTTTTAACTCGTATATATTCACTTGGTATCTGCTTGATTAGTAACAGTTTGCAATTTAACGTTCAGAGCAGCGCTACAACCTAGGTGAGTGTGCCTCAAGACATCCTGCAGCGTTCTCCGCCCCGTCTTTGTCGTCCCTGCCGTCGCCGCCGCCGCTATCGTCGTCGTTCTCGTTGTCGATCGGTACTCGGTCGGTCTTGTGCTGTGCCCCATGGTGACCTGTTCTCTCTTTTTTTTCCCATTTTTTTTTTTTTTTGTAAATTCTGAGTTGTTCACTCACCTCCGAGTCTATCCAACTCTAGACTTGGCACTCCAAATTAAGAGTTTAAATTAGCTTTCATATGGTAGCGAGAAGGGCGACTTCTGCCTTATGGTTCGCGCATTGAGCGTTTTCTTCAGAGATCCTTTTCTGATGATGATAAATTATTGATATTTGTTGAGTGCCGGCAGTTTAAGGTGTGTGATACCATTCTGGGAATATGATTGCATCATCGTCTGTCTTAAATAGATATCATCTTCCTCTGATGGAGAGAAAAATCGCACGGACTTCAAGAATCAAAAATCAAGAATCAAGATGAAATTAAATTGTGATAGGTGTTGCGTGTACTCAGAATTCTGTTGCCAGGTACTGGGTGGAAAATAAAAGAGAAGAGAAAAAAAATGCCGGTACTCGCACACATCCATACAGTTCTTATGCGTAATGCACACAAAAAATAAGATCCATGACACATTCCTCCTTTTTATTTATACATTTGATGTGGACATTTCTCTTGATAAGCATTTCACTTGAATACTTTCGTTTGTAATTGAAATATTTGTAGGATGTGCCAGAAAACATGGTTTTTTCTTCTGACTCATCGTCATTTGGGGTCTGCGATATGGCTGTGTGTATGTGTAGGCACGAACATTTCCACATGAAAATGCCTCGAATTGTGTCAAAAAAAAAAAAAAAAAACAAACATGCTAGTTCTGATTGTTAATCGATTAGTGAATTGTGAGTTTAAATTTTTAGTGACTAACTGCTGGCTGAAGCTGGGGTGCCATCATCTATGCTCTCTGTTCAGTGTGCGGTAAATTTGGCGTTGGTGAAAGTCGAAAGCGTAGCTATCTCGCCTTCTTGTGTCTGTATGACTTTTTCCATCGCTAGCCTGAGAGTGGAAACTAAGACATCTTCTCGAACGTTGTTTGCCAGTGAATTCTAGTGACTAACCAAGCATGTATGTTATTCACAATAGCTGTTATCATCATTGTTTGAATGTGTTTTCACGAAAAGACTGCAAGCGGGGGAGGACAAGCAAATCTGTGCATCCCACATGATACTCTAAAAATACTTGATTTTTTTCCCTCTGAATACTATGCACGACAGCAGGCAAGTGCACTGCATTCGTTTAATGTTGGCGGGACTGACGTTGAGAGGCCATTAATCAAACCAACAATCTTCACTAAGTATTTCCAAAGCCGGCTTGTCTGATTTATATTTTCCACAGATAAACAGTGGTATTGCCTAGGTCATGGATTCCAGACGAATGTGACTGTTTTCCGATCGGTAATGTCACATTATGGAAATAAACGAAAATAAAATCGTCGACATTTACAGCGTTTTAATGGCGATGATTTTGAATGGCAAATTGAGGGGCTTTCTCTGGCAGTGGTGGTGTTCCTGAATGATCTGCGAGGGAGCCTGTAAATTAATTATTCCCCTTTTTATGTCTCATATCAGAGCATGTGATCATCGGGACGGTGGCACTTTAAAAAATACTGGCTTTAAATTCTAAGGTTTCAATTTCTTTATGGAGATGTGTTTTTTTTTTATCATGGCTAGAAGCTCTGTGTTGCAATCAAAAACGAAAGTAATAACTTCGTTGTGGATAGGCAGACTAAAAAAAAAGAGGGGGGATTATTGTTCATGAACCTGAAATAATCGTGCCTGGTAGAGTTGATTGATGTCACCACGTGGCCGTTGACAGCAAATGGAAGAAAAAAAATGGATACTCCTCTCAATGTACAGCCCATCATGAGTTGAACACAAGATGTATTCGACATCACCGTGGTATAATAGAAATTTATAGGTTAGGCCATTCGCTAGTTACTGGCTATGCCATCGGTGTAAAAAAATCCCGTTACTTATTTAGTGTAGAACTGCAAGAGATAATTGCCAGGCACAGAGTGCTTCTTCAAAGGACATTGGCCGATAATATCCGCGCGACTCTCGGTATTTGCAGTACTCTTGACGCTGGAACAACTACAGACAACTACGCGTTCTTTACGAACGATAAGTGCCGGGCGTCAATGCGCTAATTGGATACCGGTCGACACTTAAATCGAAGCGAACCTACAACATAATCAGAGATATTCTTGATATCAGCATGCAATAAAATTGTTGTTTTTCTGGTCACTGGTCGCATCACCTGAATGAAACGTGTTGATACGGAAACTTGATGCCTTTTGCATAACACATGGTTGTTGAGAATGATATTCTCTTATAGATTCGATTACACGATAATCGCAAACCGAACGTCTATGAACATCTGTTCAAGATAATGGGTTGGCTCTACAAACATTGGACATGCCTTGTGTGCATATGTTCCAACTGGCCGCGGTTGCAATAGTCAGCAGATGTGTGATTGAACATCTGTTCAAAAACATGGCAATATTTTTATCAAATTATTTGGACATTGAATCGATGAATTGGTCTGGTAACACTGTCCTGAGTTGCTGCAATGCACACTGCTCCCCGGTAGGGCAGTACAGTTCTTCGCCCCACCACTACGACACAGTTCATAACCGTTCCTTGGCATTGCATAGGGCTTAGATTGACATTCTGCACACTCATCGCTTTATCAATGGGATGGGATGGGCGAACACTAATTCGCTTGTTTTCTTTCCACACAGTTTCCGTTTTGAGCCGCTCTATGTTGCATGCTGCACATGCAAACGTGTGTGTGTGTGCATTTATGTGCTTGCATGTGCAGCATACACCATACATCGCCTTAATATCTTGTATCGACTGGCGTTTTGAATTGACTTATGGTGGGCTAACAAGTTTTGATATGCTTACATGAGAGCACCTACACCTTTTCTGTTGAGGTTTTTTTTATGTTCGAATAGCCTCGCTATTGTTGGAAAATCTTATGGGCGAACCTGTATCGAGTGATAAATGATGAATCATGTGATTTTCGGGGTCATTGCGATGATAAAAGTCTGAGAATATCACGTGATTATTTGTCACAAACTTCAAAAGGATAGATTTTCCCTCATCGTTATTCCGATTGCATGTCTATCGAGTGTACTTATGTGGTGCTCCCATTGTGATGGTAAACATTGCCCGGTGGTAACCATGGTGAAGATTTGTACATAAAATAACAAACTAGTAACTGGGTTCCACAAGCACATACGCATATTCACTTGATACAGACGAATGCACATAGAATTTGGCATAGAATCGAGCTTTGCAGCTTTGGTTGCCTTTTGATGGACACACATGCGTATGCACTTATTTGCATATGTACGAACTAAGGCATAGCGATGGGCGCTACTGCATTCATTTGTACATCATTAAAAGTCTGTTCAACTCGATTGTCTAAAACGGCGGATGTGTTTCAGTGAATGTACCACGTGCTGATTCATCTGCTCATACCGGTGCCGAGAACGGCCGTGGCGTTTGCCTATTGATCATACGATTGTGAGTGCACTTCTGCCATATATGCACTCACATTTTGCATACAATTATGTGCATGGTCACAAAAAGGCAAATAAAAGTTCAGACAACCTCGATTTGTTCGAGGCGATGTATGAAAGAGTGCACGTACATATGACTCCTCTGCAAAAGATAACTTTGTTGAGTTTGTGCGACGCCAGTGATTTGATTAAATGCGTAGGATCCTCTTAAACGACATCTTGAATGAGTTCTTGTTCAAAAGATGCACATTTGTTGAAGTTGAAGGTCAATGAAAATGTTGGAAAAACTAGTTAAGTCTTTGTGTGTGTGTGAGAGGTTCTATGAGAACCCAATTAGCACTGAGTGCCGTTTTGAAACCACATCTCTGAAAGAGGAATATTGATGTGCCCTTCGAACCATCGCGCGGCGTTCAGGTACATCATCAATTCTTTGAGGTTGGTTCCGGAAATCTTGTCGAGAGGTTCAAGAAAAAGGTTTATGCAGAGTCGGTTGTCTTTCTCCGGCAAGCACTGGCCAAAAACACAAGAAATCGAGGATTCTGGTTCTGTCGTGTTGTTACAACTGCGGCAATGTGTGTTATGAGGAACTCCTAGTCTAACTGCATGAACCCCTATTGGCCAGTGGCCCGTTCTTATCGCTGAAATTTTAGGCTTGGGTGTCAAGTGATAAATGCAATACTCACCGACAGCAAAATTCAGTGGCAGGCGCAGTTTACTTTTGACATTTTTTTGATGCGATCAATAACGAATTGAGTCGTGGTGTCCCTACTCCTCCGTTTTGCTCCTCCGTCTGCTTGGTAAACGTTTTACAACCTATACAAATCATCTGGATTGCAACGGGAGAAAACTAAACAATGCCACCTGCCAACTGTTAGAGATCTATTTCCTAAGACTGCGTCGTGTCTTGACCTGTGCTGAGGTACACAGTTCAGCAGCTCAGGTCAGAAATGTCAGGTTAGACGAGAAGAGGAAGGCACACTTTTCGATTTCGACACCAAGTCATGGCTGATGCAAGATGACTTGGTTCGATTGGATGAAGAGTGAAGATTCACAATGGGTCTGCTAGGGCTTAAGTGCAACGTGCTTTGTCGCGTCTACCTAACCAGACCTAAATGGATGAACAGCTGTCATACATCAGTCTTAGACTTTTAATTGCTCGCCGTTAGACGATGTGTAACACCCATCAAATAAAGCCACGAGTTTAAGATAACTCGAAAGTCACAAAGAACTCAGATTTTCCCTGGAAAAATTACATATGAGCTCATAGTTTGGTCTAAGAGCGTGATAAGCTGATGACTCAGTTCGTTTAATATAAAAGTTTTGTTTGATGCGTTTAGACTTTTGCACATTAACGAAATTCCACTATCCCTAATTGGAAATAAAGTGAAACATGCTTCAATAATGAGATCATTCCAATCTGATTTTGGAGTTATACAAGAGAATTTGTCACCCAAATCTGATTTGCGGTTGCCTTCGTTCTAAAGAAATCAAGGTTTTGTCAAAATTATCTTCCAATTGTTTCGACGTCGTCGTCGTCGTCGTCGTCGTCTCCCTATATGTTAATGTTTAATTGACCGGCAAAATCGGTATCGTCGCAATAGTTTGGCACTATTTCTCAACAGAGGACCACGCCCATAATGTTCCCAAAATGGGCATATTTTTCCTTTTCAAATTATTGCCAATTGAGACACTCCAAACGTCACTAGTTCCATTGACAGTTAGAACTAAAGTGAGTTCCATCACATGTCCACGATTTTGAAATTTTCATTACATGTACGTTTCACCGCGGGGACCTAGCTCGGTTAGGTTTTGCTTTCATTCGTAGTAAAACAAAAAGGAAAATAAAAAAAAAATGCAATAAAAACTACTCCTTTTATGAGTGACGCATGCTAAGTATAATTCCATGTTCAGAGAAAAGATAAAATCATCGGAATGATGGAAAGGGGCTGGAAAATAGGGGGAAAAAAAACTTTATTGTCTTTTGCTTCACTTCGACTTTTTAACTAAAATGCATTCCAGTGTCTACTAGAATGTACTAGAATGAGCTGAAGTGGTTTTATAGCATAAAAGCATAACCGTTCGTATCGATGCAGCTGTTTGTCTTTTGTCTCAGATCTTTAAGGGTGACTAAAACCCCTTAAACATGTGCAAAATATAAAAAAAGAGGCAACGAAGAAAGTATATGTAGCTTGCTTTTATGATTATTCACATAAACCGTTGACATTAAAGTGACGAATTTTTCAAACAAACTCTTTTTTATGCACAAAAGGTTATGAAAAATTCGCAACTAATTGACTTTAATGAGGTCTGTCTGACTCAATGAGCAAATGCTACAGAGCAAGAATCAATTTTGTGTTCATGTCCTAGTTTGACCCCGGAATTATTCGCCGTACCTCAATTAAACAACAATTACACTCAGTCGTCGACCCCTGTAAGGCAAATATGAAAACAGTATTACCTACAAAGAAAACGAACTAATTATAGACCGACTATGCATGTACGTACTCACATCCGTAAATGTGTAGCCGTGCGGATGGAAGAAAAAAATATTAGATACTTGGTGCCGCCGAAAAAAGAAACAAATTGAAATGCGATAGACCATGAATAGGCGACTGAAACAATAGAACGCAAAATTCGTTGTACACTCCTTAAAAACCGCAATTTGTTCGAAGAGGCTTGAATGATTGAACATATTTCGATTCATTTGCAGCTCAACGATGGCCGTAAACGTTTACTCCACAAATGTTACGACGGACAATCTGTCCAGACATGATATGCTATCCTGGGTCAATGATTGCCTCCAAGCACAATTCTCAAAGATCGAAGAACTTTGTACAGGTGAGTGTCAATAAGAATGAACTCTGATTATACATCATACATTTATAATGAAATGAAATAATACAATGTATTTTATCTAGGTGCCGCCTATTGTCAGTTTATGGACATGCTGTTTTCTGGGTCAGTGCCAATGAAACGTGTCAAGTTTCGTACAAATCTCGAGCATGAGTACATTCAGAATTTCAAAATTCTACAGGCTTCCTTCAAGAAAATGAATGTCGACAAAGTGAGTAGTGAGAAGCCAGTAAATATTTTGTAAATGTCTTTTACCATTTATATTTTTTCGAGTTTCTATTTTTTTTTTTATTTGTTTTTTATTTTCTCTGCATATATATTAAATGTAAATTTTTATTTTAAAAGAGAGCAACTGAAGTTAATGCAAATTTCTTTCTTCCGCATTTCAATGTCTGGTTTTCAAATGCTAGATAATACCAGTCGATAAATTGATTAAAGGACGATTCCAAGATAATTTTGAATTTCTGCAATGGTTTAAAAAGTTCTTCGATGCCAATTATGATGGGCGCGAGTATGAACCGTTAATAGCGAGAGGTGGTATTAAATTAGGTCAAGGTACTTCGGGTTGTGGTGCCAGCATCGGTGGAGGTATTTGCGGCAGTAGTGATCTTATTGAAAAGCGTCAAATACAACAGCCAAGCAGACCAACACCAAGGACAGGACAACAAACTTGTTAGTTTTGTGACTGAATTAAATGATCATTGGCGATTTTGTGTATCGGTAATGGTGACAGCAATTATGCAATTTTTACTGTCACCTGATCTAGATATGTTTAGAGCGTAAGGCACGATTTTTATAAACAATAACGTGCTCATTTGTCCATCATTTACAACATTTTCAAAACTCATCTTATTTTCCTTCTTTTTTTTTTTTTGTGAATTAAGTTCGAAGGCTTTAGGTGAAATCAGTTGTGGGATAGATTCTAATGTTTTTAACTCCACATCTCGTCGAGGGAAGAGGGAGTCTGTGGGGGGGGATCTGACCATCATTTGTTTTTTTTTTTTTTTTGTAGACTACGTATTTAAATATATTCCTGCACTTTTGCACTGGGTTTAGCATTCTAATTCACAATAAACGAAACTCATTCCGACTCCTCGGGCTCTTTATTCTCAATCTAAAGTATACTCTACTAAACTACAAATTATTGGCATTGGATATTAGATTAAGAAAGGTTTTTGATAAATTTTAAGTCAAGATAATCGACTCCTCCAAGTGATGATGTCTATTTGTAAATTATTTCACTATATTTCTACTTACATAAATGCAGTTGTGTCTTGTAGTCAGTAAGCACGCCAATTTAAAGTTTTGTTTCACACGACGCTAAACCAAGAAAAAAAAAACAGGGAAACAAACCCCATATTTCGTGTATGACTCAAGCATTCTTGCTTCGCAAATTTAAAGTTCAGTCGGTCAGTGTTCGAATTTCTCCAACATTTCACCATTAACGGTATATCATAATCCGATTTTTTATTAGAATGCACACAACTTTCTGTATATTTTTGCTTCAATTATACTTAAAAGTTTCGAATAAAATTTTGTCGATAGGAACCACGGCCGGCGGTGTTATTAAACATTGACTGTGACTACGTCCGATAAATAATAAAATGAATCGACTTCCCGACTGCATTAATTGTAAATCAAATAGGAGAACTTTTCCTTTCGTTTTTGCATAGTCATTAATGGAGAGAAACTTTGCTCTTAAAGAATGTATTTTTATGGCGTAGTAAATATTTGATATGTTTACCTGTGAACAGTTCACTTTATTCTTTGTTGAAAATCTTCGCTTGTACAGTCTGAATATGGACCGTATTCGGGCGAAATGCCTTTCATTTGCAAAAAAAAAAAACGAAGAAAAAAACATTTGCCCAATTCGCTCTGCATCATTTAGGTTTGTTTTAGTTGGCTAAACATAAACAATTGGAGTGCACAAAATACATTTATGCTGTTATTTTTCTTTAGTTTGTACACACGACTGAGAAGTGGCATAAAGAACATCAAGAGATTTTGTTTTAAAAGCTCATACCATCAACGCAAATGCGGCATAGATTGTCTTTTTTGTATTTTCCCGATTAATTAGTAATGCAAATCAAATGCCTACGAATCGCAATCGAAAAATTGTCCATATCCCTTTCACCAAATATAAAAAGAAGCATCATTCTCTCTTTTAAAACACAAATTTCATTAATTTATATTTTAGTTTTTATTTTATTTGAACAGTTTTAGTTTTCGTTTTTTTTTTGTGTATAAACGTTGTTTATTGGTTTTTTTTTTTATGTTACTTTACTCATTTCCTCTCATTGTGGTTGGTGTGTTTTTTATTTTTTTGATTTTTCTCTATCCAACATTATAGATTATTCCAATTGACAAACTAATTAAAGGTCGATTCCAAGACAATTTTGAATTCCTGCAATGGTTTAAGAAATTTTTCGATGCTAATTACGATGGCAGAGATTACGATGCACACGCTTCTAGAGATGGTGCACCAATGGGCTTTGGTTCTGGAGCTGGACCAAAAACTCTACCAGGGCCTGGCTCAAATGCAGCTCCATCATTTAGAAAACCAGTAGCCACATCAACACTGGGAGCAAGTCGCCCCCAAGCTGCTGCTAGTCGGCCGAGTATGTTGTCCACATGTCAATCCATTTCATTTGTGTGTCATATATGAATTTATTTTATTTTAGTTTATTTTTCGTAATGCATTTTTTTTTGTTTAATTTTTTTGTTGCTTTTACGTAAATGCTTATAATGTTTGCTCAAAATTTGCAATGTCTGTAGTGTATTTTTATGAAATTCTATGTTATTCGCATTTATCATGACAGGTTATATATTTTTTTGTAGTAGAATTGTAAGCACCTGCGTTTACACGTTAGGAAACTATTTTATTACGGTATTACGGAAGTGAACGAAGCATGGTTCGAATTTCATACATCAATATTTCTAGGGTATTTTCCAAGTACATATGACGCCCTGTGGGTTCATATAAACGTTGTATTGATTTGTACAAAAATGTACATTTCTTCAATTGCACTGTTCTATGTATAAAATCATAACTTAAAATTAAAATCAACCTTCTACTACTGACTTAATAATTTTTGTACATGATCTTATTTGAAACTAAGTCACATTAACTTTTATGTACAAAGATAGCCTCTAAATAAAAAAAAAGTGCCTTTCAATTCTTATTAAACACTACTTAATCTATACTAATTATTTTACTAGAGGTTTTAGTTGAATTTTCTAATATAAGGTTATGTTAACACTAACAAAAAACAAAAAAAAGATCGTGCTTTACGTAAGATGGTAGCAACAAATATTACAATTTAAACAAATTAAAATAATTATGTGTATATTTACTGATCTTTGTCAACCATTTTATAAACAGTCTCAAAAGTTCCACCACGCGCGGCGGCACCATTAAGCGCCCGCTCAGCAGTACCAACAAATATTGGAGGCGCTGTAAAGAAGGCGGCCGAACCAGTGAATCAAGTATCAAATCAACAAATTGAAGAATTATCAGGCCAGGTACGATGAATATGATTGAGGCGAAGAACGACTCTGATTTACATTGAATTCATACATTGCAGATAATGGATATGAGACTGAATTTGGAGGGCCTTGAAAAGGAGAGAGATTTCTATTTTAGTAAATTGAGAGACATTGAAATTTTGTAAGTTTTTTGTTATTGTCATGAATCACATCTTATCTGTGTGTTAACTGTGTTTCGTTTTTTCTAGATGTCAAGATGCAGATGAGGGAGAAACACATCCGATAGTCCAAAAGATATTAGATATTCTGTATGCAACAGAGGTAAATTGATCAAACAAAAAACAAGTGTATTCATGCATGCAGCTATTGTGAACGTATCTCCATCTGTTTGCAATAGTTGCAGGTGTACATTTTCACTATCATTTCATTCGATTTGCATTCAAAACACATTTGTTCTGTATGAATGTTAAATGTTTCAAAATGTAACTGTGGAACGATCAAAGCCACAAGAGCATGAGTGCAGATGTCGTGAATGAAATGTGTGTAAATTTGCTTGAAACTCAGTATCATACCTTATATACAACTATATTTAAATTCATTTGAAGTTTCGTAAATTGGTTGGCCGTTATGTACCGACTTTAAGGTCATCCCGAAGACGGCGTTAGTGTATGTACATAATACTCTTTTCTCAACATTCAACAGGTTTGACTAACTGAAAGCACCGTGCAAACAGAAAAAAGCAAATAAATAAACAAACCTAATATCACATTTCGTTATGTTTTCCGCACGTTACGTTGGACTAAAGTTAATCACTAAACTAAAAGAAAAGAGTGCCCGATCGAAAGAGCAGGTCTGTCATAAGACACACCAAAATAACAACTTATTGATTTTAAATGTTTTCAAGCCCTTAACGGACAAAATTAAGCATTCAAACGCTTTAAGTTAGCGACTTGTTTGACTGGGAAACAAGAGAAATTTCACAGCATATGGCAACATCTTGGTGCCTTACAAAAATTCTGTAGGTAGTTAGTTGAAGTCCGTTTAATTGGAGAAGTACACGCAATTAACACGAAATGTTGAATTTAAAAAAAAAAATAAAATAATTTCCTTTTAATTTCTATTCACTGTAAATAACTCTCCTTCCCTTCATAAAATAAGAAAATACATATTTTAAAACAATAGTTCGTATTTCTCGCCCTTTAAATAGAAAGAGGGCGATGATGCTACACTGACTGTTGAAGATCAAATTGATCAGCTGTCCTTATAAGAGGTCTATGTTCAAAGACAATGGAATCGACAACATTGCAATTGATTTGGTTTTGATGGCTTTGCTTTGCATAAAATACAAAAAATACTTGAACTTAATTATTTTGCTACTGATTAAAGCTGTGTTTACTATTAATTTGAACGCATTTTTATTTTTTTATAAAAAAAACTTTGAAAATTATTAGCAGTCCGTTAGACGGTTTTTTTTTTATCTTGTTGGTGTATTCCTTTAGATGTCGACAATGCTTTTGAATGTACTCATGTAACTTGATGCACTTATAATATTAATTGATTGTGTGCTTCAGAAACGTAAAGTAAATTATAAGTGGACGACAGAGACTAGGTTTAACATACACTCACGAACCGCAGAACAAATGTTTGTTGAAATAGAACTCATTGATTGTGATCAAACGTCTAATGCATGCGACAGACTTTGTGTTGAATTCATTACGTTATGTTTGCTTCTTATTTTATTACAGGCATAAAAGATACGATTTAGTTTTTTAACATACTTTTATTCTAACCGACTACACATTGCTGCTGCTGTTGTTTTTTTTTTATATACACTTCGTAGAGGATCTAGGAATAAATTCGTGTAAATGTGTTTCTTAGTTTCTGCTGCGTAGCCATCAAAATCCATCATCTAATAATTCCTACACTCTAAAAACCTCTTATATTAGTTAAGTGTTAGTTAAGTGTTGACATGTACGATGCTTTGCTATCGTAAACAAATATTTCATGGAATGATCAAAAAGCCGGCAGACATCTTCAAATGTGTGTTTCACATGAAAAAACGGGTCGGATGGTACCGCGATTTTGTGACATTCATCGATTTATAAATGTTTACAATTGTCTGAGAAGGCATTCGTCTTCCAATTCACTAGTATTGAATTCTATTCAACGTCCAAAGTCCTTGGTCGACAATTCTGTTCTATTTAAGAAGAGACAAACAAATCCAAACATAGTCCAATCGTTTTTGTTTACATTTGATGTTACTTGAAGACGACACAAATGAGTTTTGTTTTGAGAAAGAAAAGGGCGGCTTTTGATTCTAGACATCGGCTCAAATCCGGACAAGTTCAAGGTGAAACAAGATCGAAACTACGGATATCACAGTAACAATATGATTCTTAATTTTATCAATCAGACCTTCTGCCCCACGCTTTTGATATCCACAACACCAATCAAAGAAGATTCAAGGGAACCTTCAAACAACAAAATCGTTCGCTTGCCTGCGATACATGAAACTTTGGTATCGCTTTGGTTCTTATATTGTTTACGTCTGAACGATGAATGAGGATAGTTTATTACGTCCTCTTGTGATCTAAACACTGCTTATTTGAATGACATTTTAAATGTGCAAATGTGTCGCCCTGGACTAGAGGTTATGTGCGTTGACTGAAAGGCTGGGTGTTTGAATTTAGATCCCGTCACTACGAACAATTTTTATAGACCACGGTTTTACCTCTCTGGAGTCACTGACAAGAGACTCAAATTGTGCCGTTCGATGTCAGGAGAAGTGCAGGCTGCAGTTTACTCGCGAGAGAACGCCTAACACAAGTGGTTGATGTAAAAACTATGCCCAGGTGCACTTCGGTCTGTAGTGCCACCACACTTTAAATGTTTACTCGCGAGTGAACGTTCAACACGAGTGGTTGATGTAAGAACTATGCGCAAGTTCACTTCCGCCTGTAGTGCCACAACTCGTTAAATGTTTGTAGGAATGCCGAAATACCTAAACATGCCATTTTACAGGTGCAACATATAATGAAGTTGTTGTTCCTTAAGCTATATCCAATTTTGAGTTGAATCACTTAAAAACCAACTTATTTCCTAGTCCCGGCAATCAAATTCTTGTCTTAAACGCTTTTCATTTCTCACACTGTCTGCTCATTTTGTTGTAAACTTCTGTGTGAAACTAGTCCGTACATTTCAAGCAAAATAAGTTCTCGAGAAAATAAGCTCAGAAGTCCGAAGAATTTAAACGGCCCAAAAGTTCGAAGGCAAGAAGGGAACTTCTCTCGTGTTGATATCCTTGTACCTCATGTGAAAATCAATTCATTTTTACCCATGACCCAGTTACTAATGAATTTTTCGTTAACAAAACAAAAAAAAAAACACGATTCGTAAAAACAAATTTGAAATTGATCACATTCCCTTCCTTTTAAAACTAAATTAAGAAACATTCTCTTTATATTAATGCACATAAGATAAAGAGATTGATTTTAAATCAAAATTTATTGTATTTTCACAGGATGGCTTTGCTCCACCAGATGAAATACCACCCGAGGATGAGGAATATTAAGTAAAAAAATTAAAAAAAAAAAAAGAAAATACCTAACACCCCTGCACAGAAACATGACACGACAAAATGAAGAAATGTTACAATACAAAAGAAAGAAAATTAACAAAACAAAACGAAATGAGAAGAAACTAATATAATTATAGATATATAAATATATTTGCAAACAAAAAAAAAAAAAAGAGAAATAAACAAATTTGAAACTACTGCTATATATCTGAAAAAAAGCAAAAACAAGCAAAACAAAAAAAAGCATCCACGTTTTCCTCCCAATAGTAGCAGCAACACGAACGCGACAGTGTATGCAATAGCAGTCAGTAGGCATTTACATACGAATAGAATACAAAAAAGAAAAACAGAAAAGAAAATTCAACACCCAACACCACCACAATCACAACAATCACACTATATTTATAGTATACGTAAAGAACTAAAAAGCATTTGTATAATTTTGTTTGTCCTGTTCCCTATTGATTTACATCAATAACTTTAAAAATGAAAAAAAAAACATTTGTTTTAAACAAAGGAATGAAAAAAACAACAATTTTTATATTTTTTTCATTAATAACGCCTTTATACATACATATATACATTCATACTTTATTATTGTTTTCTTTTCTTGTTCTGGCGGCTTGTAGCCTGTTATTAGAAATTATTTAATCATAGTTATGCGCATTTATATATGTACATACCCCGCTGTTGTCCCAGCAGCACCCTTCACCTTTGCCGCGCTTCATGCGTTGTTTAATGTTTTACATCGCAACGAATCATTTTTGAAGATTATAACCAAAAAAAAAACCAACTGAGCGGAATAGAGGAGAATTGAAAATAAAAAAAAACATTAACAAAATAATAGGTTTTCATTATAAAATTCATATCTATGCCAGGCTTTTATTACAACATTTGAATTATTATTATTTTTTTTTATATATAGATTAAGCACGACTATGTGTGTGTGCCTTTTTCTTATTATTTAATATTTAATATTTTTTTGTCGTCGTTGTTTGATTTTCTTTTGCGAGATTGTATTGTATTCAATTTTGTTTTTTAGTCAAATTCAGAGAAAAGGCAAACAACCCAGGTATTAGAAATAAAGAGATTAAAACAAACAAAAAAAAAAAAAAGATTAAAAAAAGATTTGAATAACTGTTTTTTTTTTATATATATTTATGATAATTGAAATGCTATTATCTAAGAATAGTGTGTAAATTAATTTTTAACTTTTTTTGTTTACAATATATATATTATTTTTTTATTTTACTTCAATCGACCCCGCAAATCATCTAATCCCCCTTATTTTTTTGTTTGTCTTGTGAGAACAACTGAAACACTCTATTGAAGAGATAATAATGAAAAAGAAATAAAGTGCTTGTCCTTTATTTTACATTTGTGTTCTTATTTTTGGTTCTCGTTCGGTTTTGATTTCAGTTGTTTGTGACTTGTAGATCAAGATGTTTGTGCTTGGATTGCAACTTTTACCACAACGGACACGAAGTTTGTCTCTTTGAGTTTCCTTCTTTTCGGTTTTCTTGCGTTGCTTGAGTTAATTTCGAAGTGGTATTCCCTAGGAATAGACGTATGCATCCAAAAAATAAAGCGAATGCGTGTATTTTGTAAAATTTAAAGATATCAAGTTCCAAATTAAGCACGCTTCCTGTTGCGAGCAATTCGCTCGGCGCTTACTTATGCCAGTCTTTAGAATTTTCTATTCGTAATCGCTTGGGGTTTTTATCTCTTTTTGTAAATCATTTGTTGGATTAAACTCTTGAAAGCCCAGTCCAACAATCATTCGGGATTGGTTTATAATCCTCGGATTTATAGGATTAATCAGCCCTATTACAGAATCCATTAGTAGCAAATCTACGAATTGAAGTTACGATACGAACTACGAAAAAAATTCTATCACACAATCCGAACGGAGTCACCATCTCCGACGTAAATAACTTGTGCTAGAAAAAGAATAAGTTTCGTATTTAGTGATACCAATTTGCACGAAATTGTAGCAGATTTTTCACTACAATTCCTCTAAGAATGAATTCTATGATCGCTTTTTCGAAGTTCGTAGCACGTTTTCGATTGCGATGGAATTCGTGATAGGGTTGAATGGTCCACAGGGAGTATCTATTTGATTCCGATTTGAGGAACAGCGTCCGGCCGTAGTGGATTAGTATTAGATCCCGCGATTTTGTGTTTCCCTGTTCCACATGTGTATACTGCTGCACTTTGTCGCTCCAAATTATGCATGTAATTGAGCACAATTATACATTCTCTATATACGCGTAGCCGTGTCTGACTTCGTGCGTATTTAGCCGAGCGCATGTACTAATATGGCGTTGTGGGTATGTGCGTTGACCTCTACGCACTTGAACCTCGGTGTCTGGGTTCGATACGACCAAAAATAATTTTCACGAACCCCCCCTGACAATGCTCAAAGAGTATAACTGTTTAGAAAAAGCTTCCCAAACTTGGCCGTTCGGACTCGGCATAAAACTGGAGGTCCCTTCCATTAGTGAGAGAAAAAATAGCACGCATAATGCAAGTGGTTGCTAAGAAACTAGGCTTTGGCCCTCAACGGCCGGTAGCGCCATTATTATATTGTGTATCAATGTAAATGGTGCCTGCAACACAGGTTGAGTTCATAAAGGCTAACAAGTTTACAATAAATATGCCGCAACAATTTTGGTAAACTTTCTTGAACGCGAAACTTACAGCATTTCTGCAACAAAATGAAATCCTTTGCAAACTTGCAACGCATTTACTGCACGTTTACCGTCAATCGACTTTTAGGAACTGAAGTGGTTCAAACTTTTGCGAAGATAATACCGTTTTATGCAAAAAAAAAAGGAACAGTTTGCAAACGCTTCGCCCATAATTGCATAAGAACTGTATTATCTTTGCACCACTTCAGATCCAGTCAATTGACGGTACATGTGCAGTAAATGCGTTACAATGAACTCGTTTCGTGCGAAACCGTAGGTTCTAGTTAGAATGTTTGACTCCCATGCGCGATTAAACTGGGAACAGATACCACATCCCGCGTGAGATTGAACTTTTCACAAATCGCCATAAAACTGTTTTCAAGTCCTCATCATCTCGTATAAGAACTACGACACGACGAATTGTTGAAAAAACAGGCAAAACCTCTTCATACAGCCGTATACACAGGACGTGAAGACAATCGATTAGAATAAAAGAAATATTCCCTCCCTTTCAAGCATTGATTATCACCCTTAAAGCACTATAGCATAACCACCGTCATTCACTGAGAATTGTTAGAAAGAACTACGATACCGCATCGGATTTTCAAAACGACATCAAATGGGCGATTTTTCCAAAAAAAAACAAAAAAAAACACTGAAACTTAATTATACGCTACTATTTCATACACGTCCAAAATATGGAACCAAATCGAACTGATTTTATGGTAGAAATCGTTCATCAGTTAATTTTGCTATGCAATAAATGTTGTTTAGTCATTTATTTGAAATACATAACAATAACACCTCTTAACAGACAAACATTCTTCTTTTAGATATAAACTGGATTTTGTTCTTACACATCGTTGGAATTGTGTGCGTTTTATTGTTTTTTTAATTTACGTAAATTAGGCTCCATCGCAAGGGGAAGAACGTCTAGAGTTCAACGAACAATAGGATAGGAAGATTCACATTAAGAACTAGACATCTTTTTAAAATAAATTATGGATGAGAAACGATGAGAGATTGAGATGAAAAACGTCATAGCTTTTCTTCTCACATCTTTTGAAAAGACTAACCAAATCCAGAACATGTGCAGAATTATGAAAAAAATGCAAAATGCGATCGCGAAATAAAAGTGATAGTTAACGAACAAGAGTCTTGAGTTGGATTTCAAATCAATTCTGGTATACATGAGCATTCAATCCAAGTTGGCGGAGTATCAGGCGGTCCATTGCATCTCCGTTAATATTACATATTTGTCTTATTTGCGAGAAGGTACATCTGTTAACGTTGAATTGTGATATATTTATGTGCCCATGTGAGAACAAGGAATATCTTTTGTACCAATGTAACTACATGCATACATTAACTGGTTTATTCATTTTGCCTTACAGTAGTTTTGTAATACACAAATGTCTTAGTTGATACATCACAATTGCCGATGTCCAGATCAAGTGCTTTATCTTTCTAATGAGCATAAAAACAAAACAAAACCAAAGAAAAAATGACGAATATTTAAACAAAATAAAACGAATGATAATTAGCAATTCGCTTATAAAAACTATGTCGATTTGTTCTTTAATAATCTTCTTATTTTTTACAACAACATCGAATTAACTAAATCCAATCTAAGACAGTTCTTATGTTTTCTCAAAAAAACAACAACATTTTTTCATTTTGGTAACAACTACACTCTACTCGATTGAATTTTGAAGATCTAAATGAATTATTTTTAAAAATTATGTAATCAATAATATCTACTTTGTATATATACAAATAAACATAAATAATATTCGTGTAACAAAACTACTAACTAAAGAAACAAAAAAAAAAAAATTAAAAAAAAAAGAAAACTAAGTAACGTAGTATTAGGTGCAACATTTTTTGAAGCGTAGACAAAAGTATATAAAGCGCTATAAAATATTTATAATATTGTATTATTATGTGGAGTGAAATAAAATTTAAATATTTATTGTATACACATGTAATTATAAAAAAAAATGATGAATAATGAAAAATAAAACAAAAATATATATCGTTGCTTAGATTAATCAGAGTCAGAGTCAATCGCATTTCTTCGTCATCATCATCATCCGACCATCCGCATGATCCACTAGAGGTAAAGTACGCACTAGAGATCACCAGGCCACTCGGTCCTCCTCCATAGACTGTACACTAGGTTTGGTAAGAATGATTGTCACAGCTGGAACAGTTCCCGTTTACATCCATTGTGCTGTCACTTGGATAGGATAGGAATGTGGGTAGACGTGGGGAAGCACGTCTCGCTTAGGTCCGTGTGGACCCATTGTGTTGCCCAGAGGGGGAAATGTTCCTCCTTGTACCCTTATCGCACTCATTGGGATGTTGTATTCGTTGTTTGTGTTGACCTCTCTACGTCCAGCCCGCCCGACATCCTAGTGAATCTGAAAAAGTTAGATAGTCGGATGTTATTAATTTCTTGCAGGTCCTGGAAGAAGAATTCTCCCATGGTCTTGTACTGCAGTTGGCTGAGGCTAGGGCAGTAAGGACTGTCCTTTCTTTCTTCCACATCGCCACATCCTCTGCATATGTACTCATGGGACAGTCCCATTTTTTGTTTCATGGTACTTCAGGTGGTTATGTCCCGTTAGAGTTCCGACCACCATCCTTAGTAGGCTTTTGCCACACTGAAGGAGTTTATCCGTTTTAGTTATATTTATATCGGGCCATAGCACCCTAGTAGTCTTATTAAACCAACCATTTTTCTTGCTAGTTCTAGCATTTTATCATCCACCTTATTCCTAACATCTGCCACTGGTGGTTGAATTCATTCGATTGCCTGTGATGGGTCGATTACGACCCGCTTTCTGACCAGTTCATCTGCTGCCTAATTGCCGGGACCCAGCATAGACTTATAGAGTGTTGCGCGCTTAGAGTTTTAAGCTCCTCGCGAGCAGCTAGTGCCATCCCTAACCTGCGATTGATACACCGATTCCTCTTTAGCCAGGGGAACTAACTGACACCGCAGAAGTACCTGCTGCTATCCAAGTGGTCTCTTCCGAAATTTTCTACTCCATTACTGGGTTATAGCCAGTCTGTTTTCCTGATGAATTGAGCTACATATGTTCGGCATTTTTATATTTGACATTTCTTCTAGGCTGCTGAATAAATAGTCGCCTAGCGTAGATTTCCTTGTTGACAGTGGACAGGTGCCGAGGTAGTGCAGCGTGGTTTCTACATTTTCCTCATCTCTGCAGCTCCTGCAAAAGTCGTTGGAGGAGGCTCCCATTCTTCTTGCGTGTGAGCCCAGGATACAGTGACTTGTCCCTACGACCCTCCTACGACCTTACTGATTATGTCCCTGTTGATGCTTAGGTTGGTTGGTTGGATGGTTGGTTGGTTTAAGTGGCCGATTTGGCTTAAGCCGTTGCGCGCCGTTTTGATACCACGCCTCGTAGAATTGGGTTGTTTGGGTTAGCTAAATCCAGCATGTGGAGTTTAGGAATTTGATTATGTTCGATATACTTTGGTTAGCGACCTCGGAGAGATCACTAAAGAAGGGCTTGTCGAACGCGATATATCTTTGTTTGGACAGTCACAGAGAAAGTGAGTCAGACTTTCCTCTGAGTGGGTGTCGTGGCAACTGCGACAGTGTGGGTTGAGCGGTATTCCGAGTCTAGCAGCATGGATGCCTATGGGCCAGTGCCCCGTGCTTACATCTAAGAGTCTAGCGATTTCTATTGAGGAAGTTATCAGTCCTTCTTTTCGTGTAGGAGGATCATGTTTTCTTAGAGAGTTTGTACTTGGATGACCTAGTCCACCTTCAACTAGTTAAGGACAGGAAGTGTTGATAGATAATGTATTTGAGGTGGTTGATTAGGGGGCCCACCAAATCAGAGGAGCGTTGCCGGAAGCTCCTTGCTTGGCCAGTTCGTCGGCAATCTCATTTTCCTCTATGTTGCTTTGGCCTGGAACCCAGAGGAGAGTTATATTGCACCTGCTACTGGCCTGATTACCTGGCACCAATTTAGAGGAAGTGATTACTGAGGAGATGGCCCTTATGGCTGCTTGGCTGTCGCTGCAGATGGCTGCGGCTCTACCATAAGGGCAGGTACTACTGAGGAGTTTACACGCTTCTCTGATCGCTAGTACTTCAGCCTGGAAGATACTGTGAGGCGATAAGAATTGGTGATATTGAAATCCGCCGAGAAGACCGTTGATACTTAGGAGTGTAGTTAACATAATTGCCTCGAAGTCCTACAAGTGAGCATCATCTCCGATTGGTGATATTGATGGCATCTGTACGTTTGGCATTAATTGCGCGTGGCAGGCCCACCCTTTTTCTAGCTAACTCGTCGGCTTTTTCATTGCCTGGAATACCATTATGCCTAGGGCTATCGACTCTAACTCACAGAAGTTATGGCCAGGCACAACCAGGCGAGTTTTTTTACTTGGTCCAACCACCTCGTCCTGGGTCTGTCAAGCTGTCTGCCTAGTTGGGCCGCTGTGGCAGGTGGAAGTTGAACTAGGAAAAAGCTAAAAAAATTCGATGCATACATACTCCCATTGAGGAATCACAACGTAACCTTCTCTGTTAGCCAGGCGGCAATAAAGGCCATTGCATGAGACATCCTGACATCGGAGCTGGTTGACTATGCAGACAGAGTATCAATGAGATATCCTTAGTGAATTCGATGATCCTCTGCTGGGTACCGGGGTATAATAGGCTTCAGTCAAGGATGTAGGCACGTTAATAGTAGTCCTTACCGGGCATTGTGACATCGGTACACATGAAATGCGACTGAACATACCGCATTACGACTTTTGCAGAAGCTGCAGGGATGAGGAAGAAACAGAATCTGTTCAACGTCTGCTCTGCAAATGTCCAGCCCTGGCGACTAGGAAAGCACTCCTTCATAGAACCGAAAAACCTCCTAAGACTCATACATGAATCTGGCTGGTTTTAGAACAAAAGTAGGTTTCACGGTAGTTTTAACACTGCTTAGCAAGGGCACAATGGACCCAACACGTTGGCTTAGCTTAGCACCCAATAACCAACCTACCTACTGTGACTTCTCTAGATGGAATTTCTTGAAATTCTTTCCCTGTTACGGATGTTCTGCTTATCATTTTGAATCTTTCTCGGACAAGGCTTGGACAGTCGATTAGTATGTGTGCCATGGTTTCTTTAGAAACCTAGTCCAAGTTGGTCGCACTCTATCGCGTAGTGCTCAATGTTCTCACTACGCAGCACTCGAATACTCTGCAATGAGGCAGCGGATGAACTTGACAGGACAGGGGCTGAAATCGACCCATTTAATGCAATCCTATGTATTCAGTCACCACTTGCAGATGTCTAGAAGAAGTGTATGTTCAATAGTGCAAAAACCGACAAACCCTAACAATTTTACAAAAAGTTACTACGGATGGCCAGAATCATCTGAAGTACCATGAAACCAAAATATGACTTACCCACGACGTCATATGAGAGGTCATGAAGAGGAAAAAGATAATACTCCTCACTATCTCTGCCACTACCCCGGTCTCTGCTCTCTGCCACTTAAGGCACAGAACACTGAGAGAACCTTTCTTCCAGGACCTGCAGGAACTAAGTATAATCCAATCTTTAACATCTATTTTCAGATTCATTACGATTTCAAGATGGCTGGACAACGTCCAAGCATGATGGTTACGGGGAACGTGTGAAGAAGAAATTGTTCCCCCGTTGGGCATCAAAATGAGTCCGTAGGGACCTATGCCAGATATAGCTTGCGCGTCTATCCATTGACCTAACCTAGAGTTTTTTTTTGTCTGGTCCCAGTGCCTATAGATTTCTGTTCTGATAAGACCCATTTTATGGAGTTGACAATTACATGCTCTGCGTCCTGTTAGTGCTCCACGTAGCACTCTAAGGTCAGCTCTATTAAGTTCTAGAGTTTCTTTGGCTCGTTTGGGATTGTAGTTTTGTTACATGAACCGATGAACGCCCTTGAGAGTTTAATACCCTCTTGATTGTTCCAAAATTGGTTCCTTTGTTTAATGTTAAGGTCTCAGGCTCGTTGTGGTAACACGTGGATTAAACTTACATCGACCGCTAATTGAAACAAATGGAGGTCTCAATGAAGCAGTTAAACTGATTGATGCCAGTGCACGTTCATAGAAGATGTAGTTCCCCGCTCATCTTCATCAGCTGTGACAGAAATTGCTTGAAGAAGAAGAATCAATCTTCCCACTTGACTTCCAACGTTGCAGTGTACCATAGTGACACCTACGAGAGCCTTTATTACTGATCATGGAGTTAATTGGTTAAATGTTAGAATACAGATTTTGTTGGACAATTCAATGGGACAAGCTAAATGCCCTTTGGAGGGTCGAATATGTGAGGAATACAATCAGCCTTCCATCAGAGAACCATCACGTTCACATTTTGTTAGCTGAAATTAACAAATTTGTCAGATCTCGCTAGCAGAAGTTACACTTTCTTGTTAAACGTTGAATAAAGCAGAATTTAGTAAGAATAAGGACGATGTTGTTTTTTGTTAAAAGGCTTTAATTGTTGAGCTGCTATAATTTTCAATTACAGACATGAAATCGCTGTTCTCTTCACAAAACAATAAAACACATTCTTGCGTTGCACTTAGATATAAATTCATTTTTAACAAAACATTTCAAATAGAAGGCATGACTCCAAAAAAAGGAAGGATTTCTTATATCGGCACTCTCGAACGTTTGTGTTATCATTCACTGTTCCTTATTTCACGGCTGATTGAATGTGCGGTTGTTTATGAGTTCCATCACAGAAGGGCCTATGCTTTGTTTGCTTACAATTGCACAGCCAATAATCACCAGACTTCTCAACTTGGAACCTGACCGGCCTAGAATTAGATAATCATCGTTAAGCCAAATGATTGCGATTTGATGCTTCAAACTGAGTTTACCGGAGTTTAATCTTCAAGTAAACGTTTTTGTGAGTTCCATCGCATAGCGGCTGACTTTTGGACTTTCCACATAAGCACCAACTGTAAGGCTTATCTGGAATGCACATGGGATTATGTAAACTCTATGAAGTTGCTAAAATGCATGCACCACATGGGAGACACGAAATTTATTTCAACAAATTGACGCATTGAGCACCTACCCTTTTCCAGGGTTATTTTAAATGGTTTCTTGTCAAATATTACACCATTTTCGGGTTGGAGTTTTCCGGTGTGATTATCCTCTATAACATTTTTGGGGATACCTTTCGAGCAGAAAAATCTTTGCTGGAGAAGAATCATTTGCTGAGTGATAAGTGGGTTCTTTTTTATTTACGATCATACATACAGTGAGTGCAAATGAATGCTTTGTTGATCGTAGAATTAATGACATTATTATTTAAGCTAGGTTTAATATACTTATTGCTTATTTTATTCGAAAATAAAGAAAACCGAATCGCAAATCAGATAATCCAATTTTTTGACATTTGAAATTGGACAGCTGAAAGTTCTGTTCGTTTTGTTGTTCAGGCAGGGGCGGTTCAGGTTAGACTGGCGTTGCCATGTAAATATTTTTTATTATGAATTGTGTTGATGAGATGAATGTGATATCTTTAAAATGATAAACCTGAATACAATTTAATGTTTGTTACTAACTGATTGAGGGGTAGGGGGTATATTGCCAATTGAAGGCAATATCTACAACAATTAAAAGTGTTTTGCTGTGTGGCTGGTATCTAGCTAGGGACTGTGAGTTTCGTAAACATTCATTCTAATGGAGCTCTATTTGTGGTGAGCTATGGGTGGAATTTGCGGAGTTCTTAGTTGTATATTCGTGGATCGCGTGTATTGCGATGACAGTTCGCAAAAAGAGAATGGCTGCGTTAGTTAGAATACTTAGGCTAACTTTTCAATTGCTAGTTTGTACAGGAATAAATTGTAACGGCGTACTGTAATTTTCTATTTGCCGAAGGTAGTGCCATCTTTTGGTAGATGCCATTTGGTTCCATTATGCTTTAAATCTTAAACAGGGACATCTGTTGGCGAGTAGCACCTGGTTGCCACATAAGCATATACAATTAATCATTATTTTTTCAAGCAGCTTCTTTTAGTTGCACATAGATGGCACACATAGTCCACAGGAGGAAAAGTTAGGTTAAGTTAGTTAAGCGTAATAGTGCCTGACTGCAGAAGGGCCAAAGTAGGCTCATTGTGGTACCACGCGAATTGACTTCGCGGATACGACGCTTGGGTGCTTAGCCAGAGGCACTCTGACTTCTTAGAGGCGTTCGTGAGGAGATTCCTATGGAAAATAGTTGGCCCCATATGTGAGAAAGGACGATTTCGGAGACGATACAATCCTGAGTTGTATGATATCTACTTCGAAGCAGATATAATGACAAAAATAAAGCTCGGTGGGCTGGGGGCAGAGGATACCGCTCGGAAAGTTCTTTGCGGTTCAATTCACGGTAGCAGGCTTCCACGCTTGCGCTGAAAGGGTGGCCTAAACCAGGACGCCCGAAGCATTGGTGAGCAAAACTGGATGGCGTCGACATGCGATCAGGATAGGTGGAAGTACTTGCTGCAAGAGGCCCGGACCGGACTCTAGGTTGTAGTGGCGAAGATGATGATGCAAGTGTGAAGAGAAAGAGGGAACGGCATCCCACATTCTCCGCAACTGCTTCAAAAATGAATTTTGGGAATTCATTCGTTTCCATTCTAAATCAAATTATCAGACGTATCCAACGTGGACATCAGAAGAATCCGGAAATTCATCATCAATGATGCCAGGAATGACGACCCTGGTAGAGCGTGTCAACACAATGGATCCTCGGTTTTTAGTGATACCCAGATCACAGTTCACATGGTAAGCGGCCACACACAAAACAGATTATTTTGTACAAAAAGCCCAACAATCGAAAGGTGCCCATGTTCCTCAGAACGATAGGCGTTCGCTTGTCGTCTGGTCTAAGATTATGACAGCTGGAGATGTTTGATGTTTGTTGTTTGAAACCCAGATTCATCTAGGACTCAGGACTTTATCAAAGGAAGAAGAACCGTGTCGACGACCCGCAGCGATTATTACTCGTTAGTACTAGGTTAAGCGAAATTTCCTGCAATGTGGAATGCCCGATTTCAGCAGATGACATGGCTTACCACTTTTGACGGTATAAAGCATCCTACTTACTTCTTGGGTCCGCCATCCATGGAGGGCCTGAGCCTGAGCTATAGCTGCCTTCCATCGATGACGGTCCTGGGAACATTGCTTCCAGTCATCAAGACCAAGCTGTCTTGTGTCCGCGATGATTTGGTCTTTATACTGGAGGTTCGGTCTTCCTCTCATTTTCGAGCCAGAAGGGTCAGATTAGAGATCCTGGTGAGATCCTGGTGAAACACCAAAACTTGAATTTAGCTGTGATATGGAATGCAGGAAGAATTCAACGCTGTATCCGAATGGTGCCATGATAATGGCCTAGTCATAAATGTTACGAAAACAAATGCCCATTCGCACTCCATCAGCACCGGCAGAAGTTTTCCAAATCTTTCATCGAATTGACAGCTGTCCGTAATCAACCAACAGCAACGAAATCGAAGTTGTCAGAAGTATCAAATACTTAGGAATTACCATCGACGAGAACTTTCTTTGGCGTGAGCACATCAACATCCTGCGCCTGCAACTTAAGAGCAATGACGTATCTTAAGCGTTACACAAACGTAGAAGTGCTTAAGCAGGTGTATTACTCGTTAGCAGAATCGCGCATCAAATACTGCCTTCTGGCTAGGGGTGTGTGTGTGTGCTAGACATCTTATCCCACTTGGATAAGATGTCTAGCACACAACATCGTCTACTAAAAATTGTTAGATACTTTAAATCAACTTTTCAAGTTCTAGATGTCAAAGCTATTTTCCAGATGACAACACTGCTGCATTACATGAGAGACCCACGGCTCCAGCAACCATTAAATCCCACGCTTAACACGCAGACGTGCTCAAGGGATGCTTGATGTTCCGAGAGCATTCAACTTATATGGAGACCGAGAGCTACATTGCACCGTCCACAAATTTACGAATTCGCTGCCACAGTGTCTTAAAGTAATTCCGAATTTCAAAAAGAGAAAAAAAAGAGCTAAAAAGGTTTTTAACGGAAAATCATTCTGTATCATAAATTGTTTAATTCATAAATACTAATCCTAATGAAGTGTTAATTTAAAAAAAAAAAAATGTAATTCAAAGTCACTTAAAAATTTGTAACAATCATTTTGCAACCAGATAAGCATTTAGCTTTGCAGGTAAACTATATTGTAAACTACAATAGTATCAACAAAATAAAAAAAATAAAAAAACACTAGCATACCAGTCTCACGAACTTGCGTACAGCAGTCGCTGTGTGTGGGGGCTTCAGTTGGGCCAAAACTTCTTCTTTTCAAAAAACGCACTGTTAGGGCAATATTTCCAATATTTCACAAATTTAAAGTAGTTTAAACGTAAAACCATTCATTTCGTTCCGTGGAGATATGGTACTGACTTTCTGTCAAGATTTCGAACAGGAAACAGCTGTCAATGTCAAAATAACATATGATTTACAGCTCGTAGAGTTCGCGGTTGTATGCAGAAGACTCCATTCACTTTCCTCGCAGACGGGACCATATATCCTCTGGAAGAACAGCGCGGCGCGGTATGAAGAGTAGATGGATGAAAACCAGCACAAACTCATTCTCAGGCTTTCCACGAATCTATGACAAGTCAGTTATATTTGTCAGATGAGAGTCCGCATTTTAAACCCGACCCCATTTCAGGAAAAAATAACCCATAAACGGGTTATTGATGGATTCGACTCAGCCAGCGTTCGACTTTTATCGGACAAATATTCAGAAACTCGTTTGCAAAAAAAAGAAAACAGACAAAAATTCCACACTCGTTAGTAACGACCTATTTTTTGTTGCATTCGTTTAAAATTTAGTTTCAACTAACAGCCAACAAAAGCCTAGTCGCAAATATTGATTGATGTCGGCGATTTGAATCCATTAATCGTCGTTCAGCCGGTTTTTTTTCCTCTCCCCAACTCCTGGCTGCTTTTATCGGGGAGTATGATTGATTTCAATTTCAATTGGCCAAAGCATTTATCATTATCTGCGTCTTACACTTTGGCACAAGACCCAAAGCCTGGCTTAGTGCTTTAAGGAATAATCTGTTTTTATTTTAAATAAATTCCCCACTTTAACAGAGAACGCATTAAGAGCAAAAAAAAAAAGAAACACATTGGATGAGAGAAATAAAATATTCCATTGTGTGCAATCATGAATCAGGCAGGCATACCCACCGCCCCCGCCCCATGGTGGTGTGGTGCATTTCTGCGAGCACTTGTTGTCCTTGGAAACTTTCCAAACCCAATGAACTGTGTACACATTAAGAGTAAGCACAAAACAGAAAAAAACAGAAATTAATGCGCAGCGCATCCTGGTCATTAATAATTAATTAGTCAATGATATGCAAAATTACATCTCCCAGGCGTGAACTTTGAAAAAAAAAAAAAAAAAAAATAACAGTATCCTCAAACCGTCAAATTAAACACGGTAAATAAGAGGTGTAATTGTGAATCTCAATAATTATTCCATTAACGAGGTAATAAGGACTTTTATTGCCATAAACTGTACAGAATTGCAGGCCGGGTGACCACTGTTGGGCACTTAAATTCGTTGTTTATTCGGGCAATTAAATTGATTTCAAATTTAACCACTTCACCGATAAGGCTTATTGCGTGCAGCTACAACGATTGCCAAGGAGTTCAACCATGCGCTCTTCAAATTTGGCTTTTTAATGTGTTTTCTTTTGTCCAACAATTTAAGTGAGTGAACGAGTAAACCGATGTTTCACACGGCCATTGTGTGGCTAGAGCTCCCCTCATTCGGGAGACGTACATTTGTTAAACGGATTTTCTACCCAAAAAGGAACATGATTATTATTTGCCTTCACTCTTCTCTTCCGTTGTTCTTATCTACGATCAAAGGAGGGACAGTGAGAAAACCGTCTCTCTGTCAGGATCCTTTCCTGCTTAAGTCAATAAAGGATTCAAGGATAGCTCTGTGCTGTGGCGGATTGGCATTTGAGATCACTCTCGATCGAACTATTCACTAGGACGGTCACAGTACCGAGTTACTCAGAAGTATTTTGGATCAAATATTTAATCAATTTGTGAAATCTATTTTACACATTCATAAGTCGAGTATAAAAGGGGAGCAGATAGGTCACACACAAAATGCAACAAAAGTTGGAACCAACCATCGTCATCTGTGAGTACAAAGAAGGAGCCAATGGATCTCAGTTAGTAGCTTAGAACAAGGCTCACTCTCCACAGCAAATAATGCAAACTCACACGGGTCGTCAAGTAAACGACTGCTTTCGCATTAAAATCAATCGTGTTGGTGAGTCCTTTTGCCATCTTCTGAAAGCGTGGCCATGTGGAACTGGGTTTGTCCGTGCCATTGTTCAACGCGGATCACTATAAAAGCTAATCCTTAAACCTAGTGGATCATCAATTTGTTGCTCCTAGTTCCACCGATCACTTAATTGAACATATTGCAATTTTTTGCTTTAAAGATCTACGGTTTGATTTCGGGCACAACACCACCTTTCGCGGCACAACATCATCTATAAATGAAAAAAAAATCAAGCCGTAGATAGTAGACACTCACTAAACCGATGGCGCACGCAAGTCGAGAAAGACGTCAGCTATCTTACTTACTTATCAGGCCGGCGACCCATGACCCATGGTCCTGGGCACGCTGCTTCCAGTTATCGTCTTTGTACCGGAGAATCGGTCTTCCTCTCCTTCTCGAACCAGTAGACTCGAATTCAAAGACCCTCTTTGCTGGAACATTGTTGTCCATGAGCTCGATGTGTCCGAGCCAGTGCTGTCAACCGATTCTTGCTTGGATTCTTGTTCGCGGTTATGTCTTCTCCTCCATTCGCCTTCCCCCCAGACGGGATCATATATCCGACGTAGAGGTACCAAGAATTAGCTCTGCAGTTTTGCTTAGCGTCTAGCTTTCGGCTCCATCCAGTCCTGATCAGGAAAAATAAGAGTTCTGTAGAGCCTGATTTTGGTCCTTCGAGTCAGGAGTTTTGAGCCCAATTGTTTTGACAAACCTGGAGATCTCTCGTGCATACTTTTCCCACGCGACGCTTTAAGTGGATCACGCGGGTCAATGAAGATGATGGAAATCCTGGTTGAGTTATAGATGCGCAACTTAAATTTCGTGCCAGTCGACATCATGGCTTCAGAGTACAGATAATACGTTGCACTGTGGAAAAGTTTGAACGCAACTACACTCTTGTAGACCGCAAGCCTCCGACCAGACAGATATTGGTGCGAAATGGAGAAAGCGTAGAGTCAGTCTGGCGTACTTTTGCGATTGCGCTTGGGCCTACATCAGTATTAAATTTTGCTGACGTTAGAATTGAAGCCGGGTGACCATAGACAACGCCATGAGTATGCAACTTAAGGGCTGCAAATGTTTGACGAAGATCTGGATTTTGACCAAAAAATAATCTTCTCGGACGAGGATCATTATTTGCTTAGGGGCTATGTCGGTAAAAAGAATTGCCGTTATTGCAGCACAATCCATAAGTGTTTGATTAAGCATCAATGCATCCACAAAGATTGACAAGATGAACAAGAATGAAGGAAGCTTTATGTCCACTCTGAAGTGCAGCGGCACACAAAGAACCAGAAGAAGCGCATTCAAACTTACATTAGCAGAGCAACCCTCCAAAGCGCCGAATGTTCATTCCACAGAAACGCATCCAAACTCATTAACTTCTTTGACGTCTTGGACGGAATTCCTTCTGCTCCACATGTTCGGGAGGATCTTAAGGTTCAGGCCACCATTTCGATAACCGAATGAATAGAAACACATGTTCACTCAAATCTCGGAACATCTTCCGTCAGCGAAATGCCAAGTCGACTGTGAATAGCGAGCACAAATCTGAAATTCTCTTTTCGGACTCATCGAAATATGCACTATGCGACGCAGCCCTGAAACTGAAGGACACACTCCCCATTCGACTACAATTCCCCCCCCCCCCCCCCCCCCCCCCCCCATCAGTTCCGGGGCTGCCTGATCATCATCCCTTTGATATCCGCCATCAATTGAATCATGCCCCAGCATGCAGTAGTGCGTGCCTAATGATATACACTTGAGTTGAGTACCAAAATCGTATCTGAGGCGTTTGTCATGTTTCGTGGGCATCTCCCCTCATTCTTGCGCGGACCCTTTCCATGGGAAATTGATTCATCAGAGACCGGACAACAGCGCCACGATCCACTCAGTTTTGTGCTGGATAACAAATTGATTTAGTTTCGGTTCTTTAATTCAAATCTTCCCCAGCGACGATTACGATTCATTCGTGCGCCGAGGGTGCGTCCAGCGAAAAAGGGTTTGCGATTTTTTATCTCGCCCTCAACGAGGGCCCAACGAGGGGAGCAAAAGGATAGTCACGCCGCTCCACATTTTCAGTGATTTTTTTTCGTTTTTCGAATGAAAATTATGCTAATTTAACATTTTGCTTATATTTTTTCCCGTTGCCTTGGTTTGAAAGAGTTGCTCCTCTCCAGGCTTGTTGTTGTGCGTTTTTTTCCCAACTTGCAACCTAAATTAAAGTCATTAATTGTACAGGTGGGCTGTGGATGATTTAATTGGGTCTTGGCAGATATAAACAAGAAGACAGTGGCTATTAGTCTCTCCTCTCTCGGGGAAGTGATAAGCTGATGGAAAATTACCAATTAAAAGCTGCAAGATACGCAATTTAAGCTGCCCCGAAAGGCTGAGGGTGTTGTTCTGATGGATTTTTTTTCCCACCGTTTCTGTTGGTTGGCATTTGGGCGGCTTCTGCGAGGGAAAAGGCTCCTTGTTTTGCTTATCCCGGCATACCCGAAATGCGGTTATTTGCCACTTTTACGTGAGCTTAAGTCCTGATTGCGGCCAACGAGCGATGCGATGTGGCCCAGAGGTGAATGGATACAATTACATGCTAACGGGACAACGTTGCCTTTGGCTTTTAGCGTTATTGTTTTTAAATGAAGGATTTTCGAGTTCGGCTAAGGGCAGGATTTTGAAATAATTTTCAAGAGCGTCAATGCATCAATATGCGGCGGCTGTTCGATAAGTCAGTGAATTTTTAATTAAATACCTTTTAGTCCTTTCGTTGAAAGGCCCAACGTTGAGCAATATTCCTTATAGCCGTAATCACTGGCATGCTCAGCTGAAGAATAATGAATGCAACCTTGGGCGACAGCCTTATAAAAGCTATAGATTCTAAGAGTACCCCCGGGGCAGAGTTGTCTCTCTGTAGTCTGCGGGTGCTAGTCATTAACGAAGCCTTACAAAAGGTCAAATACTCGAAAACTAGATTTCCACTAACCGGGGTCTAGGGTAAAACACCTTGGAATAATCCTAGACCAGAAAGTTAATTGGAAATTCAATGTCAATAAGGGCGTCGAAAAAACGTCGTGTGCACTGTACCTAAATATCAGGTTTTTCGGTACAAAATTGGGACCAATCCTCAAAACAATCCTGTTGATGTACACAGCGATTGTCAGATCCATCTTGACATCTGACCGTTTAGCCTGGTGGCAATCCGTAGACCACAGGTCTGCGATCTCACGCTCGTATCAGACCATATGTCGGCGGATATTAAAGAATAGAGGTCTCAAAAGAACCTTTCCTGATCACAGTAGAAAGTACTCCCTCCATAGTAAAAACTAACTGACACAAGTCAATGGAGAAAAATGTGTATGTCATGATGCACCTGGCCACCATGGTCAACTACCGCGTCATTTTGGACAGCCAGCTGCGGCGGGGACTTGTTTTGCCGTACCCACCAGTAAAATTGTAGTTATTTGGCAGACTCTCTGCTGTCTTGAGCGAAGATCGTTGTACTGTACCGGAGGAGATAATCGTGACTGCGAACGACTTCCCGTTCGTATTGGAGTCGCCTGTTCGCTGTTAGGCGTACGACATAGAAGAACAGAACATCCTTGTGGATCTTGTATTAGGCCAATGGTGTCGAGGTAGAGGAACGCTTCAAAAGAAATAAAACTTGTGAGGCGGACTCTCTCATGGTGCACATTGGAGTAGTAAGACCCAAAGGTCAGACTGTTGGAAGAAGTCATAGCTCGTGCAATATGCCTTCTGATCAGCTTATTAATAAAATTATCTATCCTGTTCAAGTTTGCTGGACCTCGTTGGGATAGAACTTCTTGTAATCTGACCTGGGGTTGCGATAAAACTGGAGACAGGTGCGAAGACACCATCTCTCGAACAACCTCATGTCTTCCATCTGAGAAGGACTCACAATGAACCACAGTGGAGCACCGTAGGCTATAACAGGCCGGATGAGGGCCATGTACCAGATTACCTTCACTTTGGTGTCAAATTGGCTGCTGTAAAACAAACCCCTTGCCACAGCAAATGCCTCTTTAGCTTCCGTCAGAGCAATATCTATATGTTTGCTAAAATACAGATATTTATCCAACCAAATGCCAAGATACCTTACTACACTTTTCACATCTATCGGCCGTCCCAGCGGGCCAACTATGCCGAACTTACGTCGGTTTGTGCGCGTATTCCACGATTCCATGTACAGCGGGGTCCTGAAAAGGATAGTTTCACACTTCAGGAAGTGGAAGTTGCTACAAGGTATTTATTACTTCAACCTTCGGATCTGATCTGTACGCTACTAGATCGTCGGCGTACGCAATTAAGTGCGGCATGGAACCTAAAGCGTGATTAAATTTTAAGGGCCGGTGTTGATTTTGAATAAAACACAAATTATTTAGGAAATTATTGTGATTTCTTTTTATTCTGATAATATTAGTATGGTTCAATTATGTATGGAACAAAATATGAGCCAAATGGCGGCCGCGACCTCGGCGGCACACCTACATCCGATGGTCCAAATTTTCGATGACGCTGAAGCATAATTGAGGTTCTATGCCGTTAATGTGCCGAATTATCTCATCCTTTAGCTCTTGAATTGTTGCTGGCTTATCGACGTACACCTTTTCTTTCAAATAACCCCAAAGAAAAAAATCCAACGGTGTCAAATCACATGATCTTGGCGGCCAATTGACATCGCCACCACGTGAGATAACACGGCCATTGAGTTTGTAGCGCAAAAGAGCCATTGTTTCGTTAGCTGTGTGGCACGTGGCACCGTCCTGTTGAAACCACATATCGTCCATATTCATATCTTCCAATTCGGGCCATAAAAAGTTCGTTATCATTTCACGATAGCGAACACCATTCACAGTAACTGCCTGACCGGCCTCATCTTGGAAAAAATACGGCCCGATGATGGCGCCAGTCCATAAACCGCACCAAACAGTCACTCTTTGTGGGTGCAGTGGTTTTACGACAATCACTCTTGGATTATCATTCGGCCAAATGCTGCAATTCTGCTTATTGACGAATCCAGTGAGGTGAAAATGTGCCTCATCACTGAAGATGATTTTCTTCGAAAATTGATCATCCACAGTTGTCATTTCTAGCAACCATTCTGACCATTGACGACGCTTGAAATGGTCAAGACGCTTTAGTTCTTGAGTCAATTGCACCTTGTAAGCATGTAAATGCAAGTCTTTATGCATAATGTTCATCAACGACGAGCGTGAGAGGTGCAATTGTTGGGCACGACGACGAGTTGAGGTGGACAGCTCTTCAGCCACACTATCGCGAACAGCAGCAATATTTTCTGCAGTACGAGCTGTACGAGCATGCATCGATTGTGTATCTTTCCATGGTTCAAATTGAGTTAGTCTGAAATTGAGAAATGTCGAATGAAATGCAGGAAAAAACTTGACGCTTAGGTGTGGTTCACATTCAACATCGGCCCTTAAAAACCACCCTTTATTACATCTGTAGTGAATATTATAAGAACAAGATCTTCGAAACAACCGCTCCATGTTGCAGACCATTTTTGATGTCAAAGACCGTGGTAGAAGTTACATCGCCACTTTTCACATCGAACTTCATACCTGTTATCATGTATGCCATTGGCTTTCTTATGCCGAGGCTCACCAGCTTGAGGAAGAGGCCCTCCAACCAAACGGTGTCGAAAGCCTTCTCCAAGGCAATTAGACAGGCACCAGTGCATTCTGTCGGATACCAGTTTGGACGCTGCATGTATGGTTTCATGTCTCGCCCTAAATCCGAACTGGTGGTCCGGTATGATTTACTTTTCCTGTTTCTCGAATACTACTGTCTTTTCAAAAATCTGGCTTATGCAAGGAAGAAGACTTATCGACCGAAGATTTGTTGGGATCATGGAGACGGTCAGCTACTTGCTATGCAATCACTCTATCCTACAAAACCCTTCAGAACTTGATTGGCCAATTCCTTTCGCATCAGTAAATCAAAGGGGAGACCGAAACCCTCATGGTAGCGACCGGACTCAGACAATCTACGAAAAGGGTACAGAAAGCTCTTCAACAAAGACAAGAACACCCGCTGCACTGCCGACTGGGACTCGCATAAGGGTGCTCTTAACACTTTCAAAACCGAACTGAGAATGGAAAAGAGATCATATGGAGATGGATCATCGAGGCTTTTTGTGGGTCGAGGATCGAGGAAGTGTCTGCATATTAGTGTCAACCCTCAAAATGTCCAGCCTAATTCAAAAGGCAGAAGGAACCTGGACTACCTTCAGCACGGAAAGTCTGGGGCTTCTTGTCAGCACTCATCATCCAGGAAGCTGCGATTGAACATATCTCAACCTTGAGCAATGGGTAAAGAAGCCATGTATAGCTTTACAAATCCGTAAGAAAACCTTTTGTAAAAAGTGAGGCCTAAGACCGAAATCTTGAGTGCCTGCCCTTGGTTAGAAGGGTCCCCGATTCGAGTCCCAGTGAAAGCAAAGTTCGTACGCTTTATTCGGTTTTCAAACCTGGTCCCATCACCATTTGCCGTTGGGATCAAATTAACGGCACTATCACTGGAGTTGTCGATCATTGGACCAACAATGAACCAACATGGTCTAAGTGTGCTTGCGTTTTCGCTGGCAGCCCACCTACCTAACTTAACCTAAGACCTAATCTGGTTCGATAGATGTACACTGCCATAGTACGTCCAATCCTCACTTACGGATCAAAAGTATGGTGGCGGCTCTTAAGCAAAAAATTACAATATCACGAAACTAAACAAAGACCACAAAGAATGGCATGCCGCAGGGACTACAGGCGCTGTAAGGACAACTCCTTCGGATGCTATATGATAGTTACGTTCCATTTCTTGCCCATAGAACTCCACATACATATCGGGGAGAAATCTTCGCCATTAAGGAAGTGTGTCGTCTTATCAGATCAATCGAACACACAGGCTCGATACAAAGAATAGTTATCCTCGTTGATAGCCAAGCAGCCATTAAGGCTTTAGTATCAACTACCTTCTTCTTCTTCTCCTTCTAGTGGCGCTACAGTCCGGTGTGGACCTGGGCCTCAGTAAACAAGCCTGTCCAGCTGGCACGATCTTTAGCCAGCTGCCTCCAATTTCGCGCGACAAGTTGATTGAAGTTCTTCTGCACTTGTGTGCGCCATCGGTTCCGTGGGCGTCATTTGGCATAAATAAATTCAAATCATATAAGTATCAACTACTATATCCTCTAAATTAGTTAAAGATTGCCGTGAAGAGCCGCAAATTGGGTTCCCGGGCATAGAAATATCCCTGGTAATGAAAGAGTCGATGAACTAGCCAAGCAAGGTTCCGCACTCGACAGCTCGTCTGCAATGGAGGTGCATATACCAATGGAGCTAATCAAAGCTAGAATCAATTCATACTTCTGGAAAAATGCTAATCTTAGGTGGTCTCAACTTTCCACCTGCATAGAGTTCAAGACGACGGCGCTGCCATGTGATTGTTTTAACATCATACTTGAGAAGGTCGCGCAAAACTCACTCTCCAGCACAAGAGGCACCATCTTCCAAAAGTCCGTACAATTGCTAGCATACGCGGAGGACATTGACTTGATTGGTCGAACACAGCGAGCCGTCAATGAAGCGTTTGGTTGTATTGACACGGAGGCGGCGAAAATGGGTTTAGCAGCGAACGAGAGCAAAACCAAGTACATGCTGTCATCGAGAAAGGACGCACAACATCGACGAATCGGCCAGAACGTCACCATAGGCTACTTCGAGGTAGTTAAGGACTTCGTTTGCCTCGGCTGCCAAGTAAACAGTACGAACAACATCAGTACGCAGATTAAACGCAGAATAATTATTGCCAATCGCTGTTTCCTCGTGCTCAAGAGGCAATTGAGTGGTAGAGCCCTCTCTCGAAGGACCAAGCTGACTTTATACAACACTCTGATCATCCCTGTCCTGCTCTATGGTACATAAGCCTGGACAATCTCAAGAGCAGATGAACAAGTCATTGGTCTTTTCGAGAGAAAAGTTCTGCGTTCCATCTTTGGTCCTATTTGCGTTTATAGTTTTTGGAGAAGAAGATTTAACCAGGAATTGTAAAGGCTGTGACATGAGCCTTGTCAGGCGTCACCGATTCAACGCTTAAGATGGCAAGGTCATGTAGAGCGCGTAGACAACACTGCTCCAGCTTGAAGAGTTTTCGACTCGGACCCAGTGGGGCAACGCAATAGAGGACGTCCACGGAACCGATGCCGCACATAAGTGGAGAAAGACCTCAACCAACTTGGCGCGCGAAATTGGAGACAGCTGGCTAAAGATCGTCCCAACAGGATAAGCTTGTTGACTGAAGCCCAGGTCCACCCCGGACTGTAGCGCCACTAGAAGAAGTTGTCAAGTCGAAGTCTTCTTGCATCCACAATCTTGTCCACATTCATCTGGCCACAACAAAGAAAGCCTCACACAGTGCAAAAATATGAGCACTATCCCACCCAAACTACACCACTCCATGCACTGCTGTGTGATGTGTGATAGCTGAAGTGGAATCCTCCAAAGCAGACTCTGCAGTTTCGTGTACATGTCATTACCACTTAGTACTCGTCGTGCAAATAGATTATCACTCCGTGTACCGACCGCGTAAGCGCTGCGTTACAACATAAAAACCACGCTTCCAGGATTTATTACGCGAAATTTTGAAACCACGCCAACTGGCGGCGTTGATTCAGTATCCGGCGGCTGCTGCGGCGGCGGCGGCGGTTAGACCAGCGCTCTTTTCCTGTTTCTTTTCTGATTTATAGCCGCAACCGCATTATGCACGCTCACTGCTGATACTATAAACCACAGGTGATGATGCAAAGTTCTTGAGCAAAAGATAAAGTAATTCATCCAGCCGGGATGCTTGCGCGCTACAAAACGACCCGAAACGCCTTTGCCGCACACATCCACGTGCATGGCATTTGCATAAGCATTTAAGGTCCCATCCGCCGCCGGCTGCTGAAGCACCCAGCCTTGTAGTATCTCTGCACAATCACTATCGTTTCAATTACATTATTCCAGTAGTCTGGTGCTCGAGCAGCCGCCCTCCCCCCTCTCGTAGAAGTTCTTCCGATTCTTATATCCTTAAGCAGTGGTCATATCCTGAGGACTAACTACCTGCCAGGGTAAGATGTAAAGAGTGAGAAAGGAACTTTGTACGAGTGTACCACTGCGAGGGGTGGTTTAGTGGAGCTTCGCATTGTAATAAAACGGTAATAAACTCGTGTGCGAGTGGAGTGTGTGTGGCTGTCTAGCTCAGTAGAGTTGGTTATTTTTGAGGAGCTTCATACGGAAAGAGGTTTGCTGAAGGTATCTAGGATATTTATAACGCTGCCGTGTACACTAAGTCAACCTAGTCGACGCATTTGTACACTTCCTACCGAGGATAGTGACGTACGTACAGTGGCGGACAAGAGTGTGTGGCAGACGCTTTTCAATTGTGGACTTGTGAACATTTTCTTTATGCCTTTTTTTTATAAGTTAATTGATTTTAATAAAATATTAGGTGTAGAAAAAAGAAATCCATTATTTTTGCATGAAATTAAATACTTTATTAGGCAATGTTAGAGTGATCGGGTTGCGGTCAAATATGCGCCGTTTTGTTCGACGACTTCTTTCGAATTCGAATGTCATTCAATGTCACACAAGTGGTATGATCCATCTTTACAAGCCTCTTGAAGCGGTTCGGCGGCGCTGTATTCGTATACACCTGGCTAGGTCCATGTCGCTGTACAGTTCGTGGTTGAATCTTCAAAGATCGCACGCAAGACTTTTCTCTCGAAGAGACCGCTTTTAAGTCTGATCCAAGGTTAGCTTGGTCCTTCTAGACACGGCTCTATTACTCAATTTCCTTTGAGCATATAATGGGTGGTTATTTTAAGGGCCGATGTTGATTTTGAATAAAACACAAATTATTTAGGAAATTATTGTCATTTCTTTTTATTATGATAATATTGGTATGGTTCAATTATGTATGGAACAAAATATCGGCCAAATGGCCGCCGCGACCTCGACGCCACACCTCCATCCGGTGCTCCAAATTTTCGATGACGCTGAAGCATAATTGAGGTTCTATGCCGTTAATGTGCCGAATTATCTCATCCTTTAGCTCTTGAATTGTTGCTGGCTTATCGACGTACACCTTTTGCTTCAAATAACCCCAAAGAAAAAAATCCAACGGTGTCAAATCACATGATCTTGGCGGCCAATTGACATCGCCACCAAGTGAGATAACACGGCCATTGAGTTTTTCGCGCCAAAAAGCCATTCTTTCGTTAGCTGTGTGGAAAGTGATACCGTAACCACATATCGTCCATATTCATATCTTCCAATTCGGGCCATAAAAAGTTCGTTATCATTTCACGATAGCGAACACCATTCACAGTAACTGCCTGACCGGCTTCATTTTGGAAAAAATACGTCCCGATGATGCCGCCAGCCCATAAACCGCACCAAACAGTCACTCTTTGTGGGTGCAGTGGTTTTACGACAATCACTCTTGGATTATCATTCCCCCAAATGCTGCAATTCTGCTTATTGACGAATCCAGTGAGGTGAAAATGTGCCTCATCACTGAAGATGATTTTCTTCGAAAATTGATCATCCACTGTTGCCATTCCTTGCCACCATTCTGACCATTGTCGATTGTTTATCTTTCCATGGTTCAAATTGAGTTAGTCTGAATTAAGAAATGTCAAATGAAATGCAGAAAAAAACTTGACGCTTATGTGTGGTTTACATTCAACATCGGCCCTTAAAATTAAACCACCCTTTAGAAACCGCGGTTGGCAAGAGTAATTTTGCGTTTGATCTCGGCACTGATGTTGTTTGTTAGCCCTGTTTACTGCGGAACCGATGTAGACGAAGATATGTACGAAGATATGATGAGTACGAGCCACCTATCTGAGGCTCTGTGGCAATACCAAACTGTTTAATTTGTAAGACCCTAATCACCACGGTCGTGCCTATCCGTAGGTGACGCAAGAGCCCTTAGCACCTTCCAGAAGAAAGAACTCTGCGCCCACCTGGATCACGATTGCATTCGCAGTGAATGGAGGAGTGGATCACAAGACTACACGATTATTCTCCAATTAATGGCTCCAATGCCTTAGGTGTGGCTAGGTTAAGTGTGGCAAATAGACAAAAGAGTTTAAAAACTTACCTAACCTAAATTTCAAATAAATAACTTAAGCCCCCTCCACCAAAGGCGACCCTACCTCTTGCGAGAACTATAAGGTAAAGACCTGCCCAGCGTAGTGTGTGAACGTTGAAAGTCGTTCTGTGTTGCAACGCAAAATTAGTGTGGCGGGCAGCTGTGAAGGCACAACATCGTCGCGCATTTCCAACGTGGCATGATGGAAGCTTTCATGAAGCTTGAAGAACGATGCGAAACGAGCTATCAAACATCAAACATTACCTGGAAAACGATTAACGATTCACGATTGACATCTACAATTTAGAGATTATAGCCGACATAGAATCGCTCTTGGCAACCGGTGCTACTTCGGTTTGTCGAAACAACTGGGCACACAGATCATGACTCGAAGAATCAATGTCATGCTCTTCAAAGGTCTTATTTTGCCAGTCCTTGAGTTATCATTATCCGGGGAAGGGTTTCTAAGGTTCCTGATTGTCTCTTAGGATCATTGCTGATGTCTAGAAGCTGCTTTCTGAACAGTGTGACCATGCAATTTTGCAAGGAGATGATGCGTGTTTTAAAGCTTCGACGATCCCATTTGAAAATTGCGAGTTTCTCCATGCTGTTCTTAGAAATAGTGCGCCATATTGGGAAGCCGTACGTTAAGATCGGACCAGTTTCGAGGGGCTGTTGACTTCGATCTTTCCGTGAAGTTAACGCCAAGATATTTAACCCCTTTGTCTGTTGATATTTTCATCCTGTTAGGTTAGGTTAGGTAGTTGGGCTGCCAGCGAAATCGCCAGCACACTTAGACCATGTTGGTCCATTGTGGTACCCATAGTCAGACTATTACCACTGATCGACAACTTCAGTGATAGCGCCGTTAATTTGATCCTAACGGCAAATGGTGACTGAACCAGATTTGAAAACCCGATAAAAGCGTTTTAACTTTGCTTTCACTGGGATTCGAATCGGGGACCCCTCTAACCACGGGGCAGGCACTCCACCAACGGCGCCATCCAGCTGTTTTCCATCCCGTTAGGAGTGCTTATTTTTATGCGAATACCTCAGTTGGTGTAGCAGCCAAATCTGTTCGTTGTAGGACCCTTCGTGCGGCGATCAGCGGTGACTTCGAGCTGTCATAAGTCAGTGCGTCATCTGCGAATAGACAACAGTTCACTGTGCTGGTTGGAGGGGAGGTAGTTGATCTGCCGTGGAGATGCTGAAGAGCATCGGTTCCAGCTTCGACCCCTGCGCAACTCCCGCCTTGGTGATCCGCTCAGTTGATTGGTTGCCTTCCACTTGAACGTAGAATCTTCTGGAATGCAGAAAGCTATGGACTATTTTGTTGAGTTTGGAGGGTCCTCGTAATACAAAATATATGCTGTTGAGCAAGAAGCGCTCTGTGGACCGTCACACACCAACTGGGATATTACGGACATCAGGATCGACTGCTACAATTTTGAGGCGGTAAAGGAGTGTATCTACCTCGGGGTAAACATGAACTACGTGAAATGCCATCTAAATGGAGATCTGATCGCCCACGGCAGCCAATGCTAATTCGGTTTGTCGAAACGTCAGCTTACCACACTTGACTCAAGGAACCGGGCGCTAAGTGTCTTGTTTTAGCAGTCCTGCAAGGAATCGAAAGCTGGACGATAACAAAACAGCCGCTTGGCTGAACACTGATCCCTCAGTTAAGAGGGTTCTTTAATTCGAGCCGACTGCTTCCAGAAGGAGAGGAAGACCGAATCTCCGGGACTTGAACGAAGTCATCATGGACGCAAGACAGCTTGGTCGTGACAAGTGGAAGCAGCGTGCCCAGGACCGCCAACGATGGAAGGCTGTTACAGCTCAGGTTCAGACTTTTCGTGGGCCTGATAAACAGATGTCGTCCCTCAGTTTTAAATCTTCTCAAATCGGTGGTACTCATAGGATTGAGTTTAATTGTCTCCCAATTCCATTTTATTTCCCATTTAAAGCGACAATCTGCTTTGCAGAAAGATTACCTTCAGATTTCTGCTTCCCATCTGCCTCTGCAAGGATTAACAGACTCTGGGACGGATTCTGCGAAGGAGTCTCAGTTGCGAGTCTCACAACTGCTGGGGTGTGCGACACCCTATCAATGTGAAGAATAAAAGGCGTGTCTGGTCATGTTTCATTGGAATCATCGTCAATATGACTGCCTGGCAATCCACAAACAGTAAGAAAGCACACGACAAGGACTTCAATGCTCCACTTCATAGACAACTCGCACTTGAGCTGCTCCCGACTAAGTGGACACTTCGATGAAGTGTCAAGCCAATAAAATAAGTCCTCGCTCGGTTGTCTTCCCTCAGCTTGACGTGCCAGTTAATGAGTTCCTCCTCAAAAAGGTCATCCTTTGAGAAATTCACCTCCATCCCAGCCTCGTCTGTGTTGCATCTTTTGTTTTATCAATCGATTACATTTTCTCTTATGCAGCTGCTTAGCTCAGAAACTGACTGCTGTTCGCAACTGAACGTAGCTTCCAATTACCGAGGAGTAAGAGAGACCGATCGTCTTTGTCTGCACCTGCAAGAGTGTACATTGTAGTCGAGTCCTTTGGAAATACCTCCCACTGGATGGGTCGCAGAAAAAAAAACGATGACATTTGGAGTTCTCGAAAAAAAATCGAAATTTAAATCAACTCTGGGAATGTCAACAGGATCTCCAGTTCCCAATTATCAAGCAGGATAATGGAAGGAAATTCATTTGATTCCTTTCGACGGCCACTGTTGCCATTCCCATTCGCCCCCGTGGACGGGACGAAATGGTATTTCTTCTCGGTGCCCTTTGACCTCCTTCGCTCGGTGTAATAAATCGTCGTCCCTGCAAGATTCCTACAGATAAACAAAACCAAAACGAGGCGAAACGAAAGCGGGGCTGCGGGGGAGAAAAAAAAAGAAACAAAACTAACATTCAGGTCTCCATTCATGTTTACTCGACGGAAGCAGGAGTCCTCCGCCCTTCTGCTCCCTTCCTGCCCTGCCCCACCATCGCCCATCGTCCTCTGCTGTTTGTCTATTTGTTATTTTCGCCGAAAGATAAATGGTTTCTGTATTCCAGCTTCTGGATGTGCCGCTGGGGTGTGATTTCATGGGCGGGGAGCGTTACTTTTTGCGAGTTCTTCCATTCACCCGGACGGGCGTGTTGATGTCCCATGCGGGGGAGGGGCTGGGCTATCAGCGATTCGGTGATATGTCCGGAGCAGGGGCAGTGTATCCTTTTCAATGCTCGTACGTTTATCACTTATTGCTGGTGAACGGCATCGGTTCCTGGTGGCCTCGGCCCCTCTGAGCAAACACACGCGTGGTGTTAATTTGATTTTCTCCACCCCAAACGCGTTGAGGTCGTCGAGATTATTGATATTTTTAAATCGTCATTAGGAGCAGTCGTGCTGTGTGAAATGTGAACACTACAAGCGAGGCCATCGACACTTGGCAGCGGCGCAGGGCCGAAGGCAAACACTGCCGCCATTGTGAAACTATTAAAGTCCTCTGTGGTTTTTGTGCGGCCCAGGATGGATGACGGTAATGGGAAACTAATACGCCATCGGACTGACAAATGGTCTACTCTGGAAGCGGTCGATTTTTCGTCCGGAGGTGTAGCTAATGGATGAAATTAGATGGAGGATAATAAAAAGGGGATACTTGTGCCTGGCTCGAGGAGGACTTACGCTCCAAATGGAATCGATGTGGCCATAAGCATTTTTTGCCATTTGTTTTTCTCTCTTCGGTCTTGTGGTTTTTGCTGCGAAACTAAACGTTTATCTCATTTCCATTTCCATTTCAATAAGGACATCGCATTTGCATGGGTGATTTTGAGCATTTTGATTTCATTTCGGGAGCCTCGGGGTTTTGGAAATTCATACATTCGGTGGCACGTGTGTCGTATGAAGGAGGACATCTGTTGCTGCAACCCTTTTTTATGCTGTGGTTGCCATACGTTTGGGTAACAAGTGACATTGTAGGAATGGGTGATTCTTGAAGAGTTTTTTGGAATTTTAAATAAACCACATAAAATTAATTGCGGTCTCCACGGCCTATACTATGGCCTTAATGAAGGATGGCTGACATTTATTTTTTGAATATACATAATTTTGTTTAAATATTGCCCGTAAGATAAGGTCCAATTTTGCATCATTGCAGCCACCGTTGCGACGGATATTGGATTCTCAATCCTGGATCATAGCTGGCTCATCGATGAAGCACACCATATGTTGCTTGAAGTGCATGAAAAACATTTTTGTTTGCCGCTACAGTCCGGGGTGGACCTACTTACTCACTTATGAAGCCGGCGACCCATGGAGTGTCCGAGCCTGCCTCCTTCCATCGTTGACGGTCCTGGGCACGCTGCTTCCAGACATCAAGACCAAGTTGTCTTGCATCCGCGATTACTTGGTCTTTATACCGGAGACCAAGTAATCCCCCTCTCCTTCTCAAACCAGTAGGCTCGGCTTCAAAGACTCTCTTTGCTGGAGCATTGTTGTCCATACGCTCGATGTGGCCGAGCCAGTGCAGTTGTCGGATTTTTGCCTTCCGGACTACATCCACATCCTGGTACAGCTCGTAGAGTTCGCGGTTATGTCTTCTCCTCCATTCGCCTTCCTCGCAGACGGGACCATATATCCGACGTAGAATCAGCAGTGCAGTTTTGCTTAGCGTCCACCGTTTGGCTCCATAAAGCAGGACTGGCAAAATAAGAGTTTTGTAGAGCATGATTTTGGTCCTTCGAGACAGGACTTTTGAGCCCAGTTGTTTTGACAAACCGAAGTAGCACCGGTTGCCAAGGGCGATTCTACGACGGATCTCCACTGTGATGTTGTTTGTGGAGTTCACGTTTGCCCCGAGGTAGACAAACTCCTTCACTACCTCGAAATTGTAGCTGTCGATCGTGAGATTTTGTCCAAGGTGGTGTGTGACGGAACGTTTTTTGGTCGACAGCATATATTTCGTTTTGTCCTCATTGACCTTGAGACCAGTTCGTTTCGTCTGTTCTTCCATCGCCGTAAAAAACTCCACTACGGCACGTTGGGAAAGCGCGACGATGTCGATGTCATCTGCATACCCCAACAGTTGGACCGACTTGTAGAAGATAGTGCCTTTGGTGTTTACAGCTGCCTCCGCACTTGAACTGTGCCGAAATCCAGTTGAAGTTTCAAACTTCTCGGAAATCCTTAAGCCGAACTACACGGTGCATCGCGTATGTGTTAGCGTGGTGCGACACAACCGGATCAGTTTGCCTGGGATCCCGAATTCGGCCTTGAAGAGCTCTGACGGTATGCCATATGCCTCGTTGAAAGTTTCTTCTGCTCACACTCAGCATCATACCACGGGTTTCTTGTCGGGAGTGGTAGGTAGTCTAAGGTGTTGATTCCGCTACCTCTTTGATGGCCGAGCGGCAATGCAACCACGTCTCGCTTAATTGCTCTTCGTAGGCTCTGGCAATCTCCGTTGTGCTCAGGCGTCCAATGTCAAAACTCCTCTTTGTTGGCTGGTGCAGCTTTCTGACTTTCGGGCTTTGAATCGTGCTGCTACGACGAAAAGTTCATAGTCGACGCTTGCCCCTCTGAATGTTCGCACATCCAGGATATTTGACGCATGTCTTGCGTCAATGAGCACTTGGTCAATTTGGTTGGCGGTTCGACCGTCCGAAGATCGCCAGGTTGCTGTCTGCATTCTTCTGCGACGGAATCTTGTGCTACTTATGACCATATTACGTCCTGTCGCAAAGTCAGTGAGTCGGGAGCCGTTATCTGTTGTCGATACGTGGAGGCTGCGCTTTCCGATCAATCCGCCAAAGATGCTTTCCTTACCGATTTTGGCATTGAAGTCTCCGAGCACGATTTTGACTTCGTACTCAGGACAGGCTCCGTACATCAATGATCAATGCATCGACAAGAATCGTTGCTGGCATCCCGCCAAGTTGGGAGCGATCAGCAACTTTGCCCTGTGTGCACAGACCCTACCCCCCTCTGGTTATCTTTACCCTGGTTATCTTACCCCTTGGTAAAACGTCCGTACGACATTCCTGCAGTAATATCTCGCTAGTCCATGAAATGATTGACTGTCTGCCTCTAACAAATACACGCTAATTTCCATACAATAAATGGCGTGAGTGATGTTCTCCTGTTCCCTTAATCACCTTCGACAGTCTGAGCCACTAGAAATTTGAACTGATTATTCAGATGAATAAACGAATTAAGAACGCAATTAACGAAATACTTTGAGAGAAGTCCATTAATATTCACATTCCATGGAGATGCCTGACTGATGTTTGAATCTCAAGCGATATGCAATATCTACCTGCTGAGCTGTTTGTGCATGTAATTGAAAGGCACTGGTCCGGGAAATTGGGCTGTCAATTGGATTTGTGTCCAAGCTGATTAACACACCGAACAAGCAAAGCTGCATTTGCTTGGACGCCAGGAAGGAACCTTATCGGAAATTGACTTAACATCTGAATTATAATCAATTGTGTTATGGATTGCAATTTAGGGCTTAATGATTCCTCAAGGAACTGTAAGGAGGTATCTTGTCTTTGGGAGATGTCAGACGAGGATGGAGGAATCACAATGCATTCATGCGAAAGAGGACTTTAAAGGCATGCCTCCTGGACATGCTTGATTGCAATTTTAGTAGTTTCATTTCGGTGTGCGAATACCATATAAAGGGTGATTTTTTAAAAGTTATAGGAAAGTTTTTCAAAAAAAAAAACACATGAAATTCAGAAAAATGCATGAAATCTTTATTTGAATCGATAGTCCACATAATTTAATGTTTGAAGATTATTTCATGCAAATGTTGACCTTGACTGCGCCTCAAATGGTCCATTCGCTTAGTCCAATTTTGGCATACTCTTTCCAACATTTCGGCCGGTATTTCACGAATAAATGCTTCAATGTTGTCTTCCAATGCGTCAATTGAAGCTGAACACCATTTTTTCGGTAAAAAAGTGGATCTTCGCCCAACTTTCCAAGAGCCCATTCACCAAAAATTGTACGTTGCGGTAGGTAGCGTTGTTCGCTTGTAAGACGATTCATGGTTAAATTATAGACCAAACTGAAGATGTTTGACAGTGAAACAAAACACGAAACGTGCGTCAGCTGTTTAAACCAGTGTTGCCAAAAAGATAATAGCTACAAAATCACCCTTTATAACTAACGAAGTCGATAGAGCACTAGAGGCTGTGGGTCTGCTCTTGCGCTTTTCTTGACGCCTTCCAGGTTATCTACAAAGTTTAGCTCGACGGTCTTAAAAGCCAACCTGACAGCCGACTGACTGGCAACTGCAGCATTGAGTTTAAAGAAGGCAGTGCCTTTGAGCCATTTTTCAGAAAGAAATAACTTAAACAAGCACTTGAAGTTCCTCGATGAACTCCGCAAAAATAAATCAGATGAACGCCTTTCCTCGGTCGTTGAGGCAACTAAGAGTTAACTGAACCCGACGACAAATTCGATAAACTTCCAAACTCCGAACAAACAAAAAATTGCTTTTCTTATCAAGTAAACGGCGGGCGTTAAAGTTGAAACCGCGAGTATTTTCGCACTGCACACTAACCAGGGAGACCATCTGCAGTGTGTGTGTGGGCGGTGGGGTGCGGCGCAACCAGACTCCGCACAAGGACGCATTGTTTATGCAACCTCCCCCCCCCCCCCCCTTCCCCCGTTCCCCTCTGGGCTCATGCACGTCCCATTAGTTGCTTAATAGATACTTCCACCACCACCACCACCACTCCTTGCTGTGTGACCTTAGGCGCATAAAATGACTTTAAACTTTAAAACTATTATCTTCAGAGATGCAAACTAGTTAAAGCGAGCGGTCCTCTTGCGCGGGGGAGGGAGACATCACCAGCAACTCAACTGCGTTCAAAAGGCAAGACAAACTTTTTGTCACTTCACACAGGGATAGCATCAGAACCGCAGAGATCTCAAAAATGCTTCCCTCCAAAAGTGATTCGCGAACAGAAAGAGTTTCGTCGCCAACAAGGATCCTTACCCGTCGCCCCTCACAGCCGGAGCAGCGTGAATGTTCGGTCTTCTTTGAAGTTCCACAATCCGTCAACTTCCCCATGCGGCATGGTGCATCGTCAAAGTCAAAGTCATCCCAGTCGGAGCAAGTCCTTTCTTTTTGTTTTCCAGCTTCGAGGACAGGAAAAAAAAAACCATTCGCCATCTCAGGCGGTGAATATAAGTTTGGCAACAAGTGATTAGTGTATCCGCGTGATAAATGGGCGGAGATATCGTCATCTCCGCGCGGTGATGTGCTGGGTAGAGGGATAAAAAATAATGCAATCGCGATGTCTTTGAGATTTGAATAGTTCGCAGACTATTCAAATGGGTTTCAGTTGAAATCTTGTGAGTTGCAATTCAAATTATATTTGCTTGGGTCTTCAGCGAGGATCCTTCAGATAAGAACTTTGTTGAAATTTGCTATTTTCGTTATTCGCATTTCGGTGTTACTGAGGAGACAGAAAGTCAGATGGCTGCATCGTGAAGTTTTCTCAATTTTGAAACAGTCATGAAACTGCATACTTTTTTGCTCTGCCAAATGAATTTGTAATTTGTTTTCTTTTTGTTTGCGTACTGATGTGTTTAAATGGAAAAATGTTTCATTGTGAGGTTATGAGACGTCGAGGAAGAAAGAGCATCATCCAACAAGCCCCTCCATCAAGTTGCTTTACGCACACCAACTTGGTTGACTTAAATGTGGGCGCACTAAAGGGTGGGCCAAATACATTTTTCTTTTTAAAAATGCAATAAAATGAACAAAATTAAATTTTGTCTACGTTTTATGGCCTTATTAGTAAGAACAAACATTCCCATTAATTTTGAAATACAATGTCGTTCAAGTGGCTGCATCGGCTGGCTTCGCAGTAGCGCATTCTGTCACCCCAATTTCCAAGACCTTGTTGATTGTATCGGGCTGTAGCTCACGAAAATTGGTCTTAAATGCTTGAATCGTTTCCGGATTGTTAGCATACCATTGGTCCTTCAGAGTTTCCGACAAAAAGAAAGTCCAAACGGATCAAATCGCAGTTCCGAGTCGGCCAAATTGACATCGCCAAACGGCTGATAACACGATTTGGGAATTTAGTACGCAAAAGATCGATTGTGGCATGGGCTTTGTGGCATGGCGCGCCATCTTTATGAACCAGTGGACATCCACAGTCATGTCTTCAATTTCAGTAAAAAAAAGTCGGTTAACATGGCCCCCATTGACCGAAACTCTCGAAGAAAAATGGTCCAACGATGCCACCACTCCACAAGCTGTCAAACTGTCACTCTCTGTGGATGCATTGGCTTCCCGACAAAAACGTGCGGGCTTTCCGAGCGGAAATTTTGTTTGTTAACGTATCCGCCGAGTTGGAAAAGATGATTTTTCGTCCAAAATCGTTGTCCAATTTAAGCTGCTCTAAGGCCTAAACTGCGAAGCGATAACGAGGGGACGGCCTTCTATTGCCGAGTCCAGTGGACCTTGTAAGCGAATAATCCGAGATCTGAATTCTCCTCAGACTAGTGCGTGAAATGTTGAGCTGTAGAGATGGCGAGTTGATGTTCGTTTCGGCTTGCGGCCGTGGCTCACTTAGACCAACAAGTTGGGTCCATTGGGCCCTTAAGTCGATGCCGTACGTACGCTCCTAAGACCATCCGGACTCATTTGTGTGTCTTATTAAGTTTTTCAGATCAACACCGTTCAAATCCTCCAGCTCTACGAAAAAGTGGTTTGCCTGGAACTTTGCTAAGGCGTTCAGTTTCTATTTCTTCCTCATCTCTGCAGGTCCTGCTAAAGTCGTTGTGCGGTATGTTCAGTCGCAGTAATGCCCAGTAATGAATTCGATTGGCATGCGCGCTTCCTTAAACCTGATCAGTGATGTTGATCTCTTTTTGCTCAGCGGCGGCGGCTGTTGCTCTGATTTCCAGATCAAGTTTTCGAGTTCTGGCACTGTCCAGAGACGCGTCTTCCAGTTTTCTTCCTTAAGGAGCTAAGCGGCGTGGATGTTTAAGGGATTACTCGAGATTTTTTCGCTTTTGCGTTTCCTTGGATGCCAGTGTGCCTTGGGACCCAGTAGAGGGTCACCGTGTTCGCGAAGAATATCTCACACACTCTTTGTCTGCATAACCTAACAGTTTCGACGTTTGGCTGTCCTTGGCTTAGCTGTCGATTGTAGCTTTCTAGCGTCAATCTGCGGTGTTCGTCTGTGACTCCGTTGTTCTTTCGACATTCTCATCCATCAGCAAACGCCATCCTCCGAGAGAGATTCAACTTCTTTTCAAGCCTCAGTGGACAGTGACCAGGTAAAGCGTCTGTCTCCTAGTTCTCGTCAAAATCTCATATATTCCTGCAGAGAGTGCAGCAGCTTGAGTCTTGACTCTATTTTCGTTTGAATTTCACTCAAAATTACACACCTTTAGTCGACGGACTCTTTCCGCCCATGCACACACACACCCACTCACAGAGGCACACAAGGTTGGGATATCAAAAAGCCGGACTATCGCAATTTTATCTATCTGGCTGATGATTGATTGAGCCAGACATCGGCAAATCCGTTTACGGATGGGGTGAGGTGAGGGAACTGCTTGCTAGCTAAAGATAGGTTCCGCTCTAGGAAAAAATCCAAGACTGAGTGCCTTATCCTATGTGATGTAATGCAGGCTTTGTTTCCAAATGACTCGAGTAAAGATGCCCCTCTTATCCAGCTTGGCTTTGGAATCTGCTGGAATACGGCACTGTTTGAATATTCCGGGATGGACCTGAGCCTCAACCAACAAGCCAGCTAGCTGTCTCCAGTTGCACTCACCAATTTGCTTGAGGCCCTTCTCCGTGTGTGTGACACCTCAGACACTTGTGATTTTGTTGCGTTGTCCCACAGTCGAATACTCTCCGAGACGGAGCTTGTACATGCACTCTACATGGTCCAGCCATTTTGTGCGTTAGATCCGTATACACCGAGTTAGACTCAAGTGCTCATAGCGTTCTTCGTTGAATCGTCTTTTCCCAATGCCATCGAAGTAAGTCGAATTTCTACCACTAATTAACTACCGCAGCCTTTCGCGATCCAAAGATGATTGCCCATGGCATGTCCTCTCTGATTCACCAGATTTTTGGGCACTCTCTACCCTACCCTCTTGAGGGGTAGTTTATGTTGCTGTTTGAGTGGATTGAAGAAAGGGGTCATATTTATTCCTCGTGCAATATCATTCAACAAACGCAAACAGGACCAAAGATTTCACACAGAACTTTGCACTCGAAGAAACCAAGAACTTCTTCATCCGCTTCAGAGATTGTCCAAGCCTCTACACAGTGCAGCAGGAATGGGATGTTCAATGCCAGCTTGGTCCTCCGAGAGACGGCTCTATTAATCAACTGCCTCTTGAGCTCAACGAAATAGCGTTTGGAAAGAATGAATTATTCTCCATTTTATCACGGTACCGATCTTGTATTGTTTACTACGGAGCCGAGGTAGATGAGCACATGGTGATGCTCTGTCCAAGACATCGATGTACAATATGTCCTCTTTTAAGGACACCGCTTTCCTCTCATTCACCGACTGACCCATTTGAGTTCCCACCGTCTTAATGCCAGCAGACACCTTTTTGATAAATAAGTGGTGATTGTTGGCCTGAATTACTTGAGTCTTTTCCAGGATCTGCTGCAGTGTGAAAATGGCGCTTATTGCGGACGCCGATATTTTGAAACCACACCAATAAGGGCGGCGTATTCATTTATGGATGAACGGCTTGAGGTGAAAATGTTGTATGTACGCAATGATACGGAGACTTATTCCTCGAGAGTTGCTGCAGTCAATGGGGTCTGAACTCAAAGTGGATCGTCATGAAATCTAGACGCACATCACCGTTCTGACAAGGAAAGGGCTTCTAATAGCACCTAGGTCGACTATAGACGACAGGTCTGTGAGGGACCCAGTCTCCGCTTCTAGTTGGGCACAGAGTGTCGCTGCCAATGGAGCAATGGAGAGCAGTCCGTGGTGGGCAGCGGTCAGTGTGCGTTCTCATCCACCAGCAGAAGCCATCTTCCGAGAAACATTCAACTTCTTTTCAAGCCCCAGCGACCAGGTAAAGCGTCTGTCTCCTAGTTCTCTTCAAAATCTCATATACCCCTTGCAGAGAGTGCAGCAGCTTGAGTCTTCTTCGAACACATATCGTAGAAGAAGACTCTATTTTCGTCTGAATTTCACTCAAAATTTCACACCTTTAGCCGACCGACTGTTTCCGCCCATGCACACACACACACACCCACACACAGAGGCACACTCACCTTGTTTCCTCGCATCTCAACCCTCTATCAGGTGCCATAAAAAGTTTCTTCACCTATTTTCGTGTGTTACCAATCAAATCGGTCCCCTTCTACGGTGATCAATCTAAAAATAAGCAAAAAACAAAAACACACTCACACGAAACAGAGAAAAGTTCAAAAACAAAAATATCTCCAACCGCACCGCACCGCGCCGCGCTCTTCTTGTGCCTCTGGCCCACTGGCGTAATCGGTCTTGTAAGCATTCCCTAATCATCCCCAAAGCATCGTTAGGGTCCGCAGGCAAACCGAACCAAATCCATGGTGGTCAAGGGGGCAGCACACAATGGACTATAATTCAAATGGTCCTACACCCCCTCCCCCCTCACACACGTGTGTACGTATCTAAAGTGCTGCTAGAATGCGAATAGAAATTTTCTCCTAATTACCTCAGAGTATCTGAATGGAAAAATCATTAGGCGGCGCTGCGAAGGAGGACGCAAAACAACGGGCAAAAAACAAACAAGAAAAAAGTAGTACACTCTCACCCCGATCCAGAGATCTGGTTGGAGATCCAGAAATTTGCGGTCCCATTTGTGGGTACGGTAACAAATTGCTTTCGCATCTGTGAAGTAGTTTTGGCCATTACTCTCCCATTTCACACAATACCGTCTGCCACATGCTCGATTCCAACGATTCCAATGATTCTGAGGATACCGAGGATGCCGAGGGACTCTCGGAGCCCTTATTATGCGAATCTCGCACACACACACACACACACCCACACCGAGGTTCCTTAAGTCCTGCAATCAATCAGTCATTTTGTGTATAATTTGCAAATGGTCTTGGTTTGATTCATCGAATCCACACAATTGGGCGGGATCGGGGGGCGGTGGGCAGAATGCAGAGAGACTGAGGATGAGGCGTCAGCGTCCACGTCGACGTCGGCATCCTGGGCTTCCGATGTTTGCGGTCGGGTAATGCAATTAATTTAAAACAATAGAACCCAACGAGAGAATGTGAATGCGGAATGTGGACGGATTTGCTTTGGTAGCAAATCGAAAAGTTTTGTCCGAGAATTTGTTGGTAATTGAATTTCCATTTCCATTGCCATGCCCATGCCCATGCCCATGGCCATGGCCATTGCCATGCCGAGGGATGCTCCACAAATTGGATGTGGCATCGCGTGAAATATGTAATGAATTGCTGGTCCAGGTGGTGGTCACTAAATTGGACCGACCTTTGGTTTTCGGACGAAAATATCATTTCTCTGTGGGGGCGCAGCGTGGCGCAGTAGATTGTTCAAGAAATAGATTAATCACTTTCGCCAGAGTTGAGATGCTAGTGCGGCCCACACATTAACTGGTTGAATCTAGCATAAATCATCATCTCTCATGCCCGGCACGGCCCACGGTGGTGCGGTCTTCATTAAGAGCTCTTTTGTTTCGGGAATAACTGTGTTGAACTTTGGCAGGTGATTCGATTCCGCACAAAAACCGGCAGAAGCAATTGTCAGCACCGACCTTGACAGTGCGGACCTAGCTTGTTAGACAAAGCCATTGAGGACGACCGCGTCTGACTAGGCGGTCACAAGGGATTTGTAATGCACTGCATTGTTGGGTAGCCGAAGGAACAGAGAATACGTCTGTGCCGGCTCCTACATCCATCTTGACCATATGTGTGTAAGCTCCAGGAGCAGTGTTGTTTCTGACTTCGCCAACCGTCCGGTCATTCCTTTCGGGGACAGAGATGGTACAGTTCCTATTTGCTTTCGGATCTAAGTGAAAAGGATTTCCGCGAGTCATCCTCTGCACGAGTTGCTCTACAGTTCTGAAACAGAGTGAAAGGAAAATCGAATTATTCCAAACAAGCAACCCGGATTTAGGGCCAAGCATGTATGATAATGCCCTTGGCGTTGTGGTGGCCCGTGGCGTTGTGTCTAGGTTCGATTCCTGGTACGACAAGAAATACTTTTCACGGCCCCACCTCTTTCGAGTCACTGACAATGCTCAAAGAGTATAACTGTCTAGAAAAAGCTGAAACTGTAGGTCCCTTCCACTCGTGATAGAACAATAGCACGCACAACACGAGTGGTTGCTGAGAAGCTAGGCCCTGGCCCTCTACGGGCTGTACCCCATATTATTATTATTATGTATGATAATGCCGCGTCCAAACATCAATTTCTGACAAGCAAAGGAATAAAAAACGAAGGGGAATGTATGTCTGCTAGATTTCGAAAAGGAGTCCGACAGCTTTTTGACATTAAAAAATGATCTGCAAAAGAGGGCGGCTCGGTGATCCTGTTCGTAGTATTCACTAGCGATACATTCTATGCTGTCTTAAAAACGGTAGGTATGCCAACGAAAACGGTTTCCGTAGCAACAGGTCCACTTGTGATCTGATAGCTTATCTTTGCATAATGCAGGCGAAAACAAGATCGTTGCACTTGATATTTCTAAGGCATTCGACAGAGTTTGGCATCAAGCTCTTTTGTCGAAAATCCGTTCATATGGTATCGATGAATCTCTTCTTCTATGGTTTAGAAATTACCTTTCGAACCGTTTCCAATTCAAGTTGTTTTGGATGGGTTCAAGTCTGATATCCACCAAATAAATGCTGATGTACCCCAAGGCTCTGTTCTGTCTCCGACACTCTTTCTCATTTTTATTAATGATCTCTTGTCTGCTACTTCTAATCCAATCCATTCCTTCGCTGATGACAGCACCTCAGCTTTTCATATTCGTTCCGAGACTCACGACCCTGCCCTTCGCCCGTAGAATTGGAACGGCAGCGTATGTTAAGCTCCTTGAATTCCGATCTTGACAGCATAATTAACTGGGGGAACAACAACAGAGTGGAATTCAGTGCTTCTAAAACTCAATGCTGTCTGCTGTCACTCAAGCGAACCCTTGTTAATCAGCCATTATCCATGAATGGTGCTTGTGTCGATGAAACCGGAAAGCTTTCCATCCTTGGTATGTGTATCAACACAACACTTAGTTGGAACGATCACATATTTGAGGTCGCCAAAAATGCTGCGAAATGTTTAGGTTTCCTTAATCGGTTCAAGAAATATTTCACCCCCTCTGATTTGGCTTTCATTTATAAGGCGTATATCCGCCCCAAGCTTGAGTACAACGCTCATATCTGGTCTGGTGCCCCCAAAGACCACTAGATAGAATCCAAAAGCGAGCGACAAAACTTATAGGAGACAACAATGTCGCAAGATCATTAGACACTCTCGAACATCGACGTACCGTTTCTTATTTGTCCGTATTTTATCGCTATTTCAACAAACGATGCTCAAGTGAGCTAGCCAACTGCATTCCGCCTCTCCATGAATTCACCCGCAATACTCGTCTCGTCAGGAATGCTCATCAGTTTACCCTTAAGCCTACTTTCGGAAGTACTACGCGAATTTGGAATGCTCTTCCAAGCCCTATATTTCCCACACAATACAACCCGCAGATATTTAAGACCAATGTGCACAGGTACCTCCTCTCCCTTTCTCCCTCTATACCTTCAGCCCGTGCTGTGTCTTGACCCCGGACACTTAAGGGTATTAGCAAACTCTTGAGCGCGCGCAAATTATAAAAAAAAAACAAAAATAAAAGCTCAGGACTAAAAATCGCAGCGACTGCAGGTTAGGGAAGACTGCACCTTGCAGCAGTCATCCACTTTAACCTAACCTAACCTGCAGTCGCTTCGAATTTTAGTCATGACCTGTCCCCCTTGGCGTACCGTTTTTAATACAGCCACACTAAGGCTAGCATCGGCCCATTGTGCGACCACTTGGATCAGTGAATATCTATTCCGCAAACCAGTTTTTTTTAATCTAAATCTCAAATGACAAATGTTTACGATGTCTCTCTGTCGCACTTTTTATATGGACCAATAAATTACCACCTCTAGTCAAATATGGACCGCACCATTTAGTTCACAATAATAATATAATATGGGTGGCGCTACAACCCGTAAAAGGGCCAGGCCTAGCTTCTCAGCAACCACTCGTGTTGTGCGTGCTATTGGTCTATCACGATGGGAAGGGACCTACAGTTTTATGCCGACTCCGAACGGCCAAGTTTGAGAAGCTTTTTCTAGACAGTTATACTCTTTGAGCATTGTCAGTGACTCGAAAGAGGTGGGGCCGTGAAAAGTATTTCTTGTCGTACCAGGAATCGAACCTAGACAGGTAGGTCCAAGTGCGTAGGAGTCGACGCACATACCCACAACGCAACAGGCCACCACAACCATTTAGTTCATATCGACTTATTATTATTTAAATGTATTTACCAGTATCATATCCTGACACTTATGCTTACCTTACCTACTTATAATATAATCTTACCTGTATTAGTGAAGAAACTGCTCAGTTTGTTGGGGGTGCAGATCGGAGACAACAACCTTTCTTTTCGAAATTTTGTTTTGTGGAGTGTCTCTCTCTCTCGTTCTGCTACCACCCAATTGGATGCGAAGCATGATACATTACGGATAACGTCATGGATGCAGGATAGTTGGAAGGATCATAGACAACGTGATAGATACTACGGGGTGGTACATCTGGTCACAATGCATGTTGATATATGGACGACAGCCTTCAATCGTCGTCGGGTGCATGTTACTGGGGCATTTTTTTCTTTTCATTTTTCGTCCACTATCACCCCACCACAAATCTTCACCGTCAACCAACCAAATCTTGTAGTTTTTATTTGACCCTTGATCGAAAGAATCGAAAGTCCGCCTATTGAGTCGTGCTCGGCTGAAGACATACACCGGTGTAGACATGCATGTCTACTCGGCCTCCCCCTGCACCCACGAGTATGTATTCCCACCTGCTCATGACCTCCGTTCCGTCCTGCAACCTTAAATGTGATTTAACGCGCTGTTGTATTCTCCTTACCGGAGCGACCAGAAATGTCCGAAATATTAAGCGATACTTTTGAAGACATTTTAATCTTATACCACGTTGAGGTTTCAGTAAGAATTCACCCAAATAGCGCGATTTCGGAACATGGTATCAGCTTATTTTGGTGTTGTGTTGTTTTTAAAAATTGCCACTCACCCAATCGTTATCACACTCATATCGCAATCCCAAAACGTAGTCGGTTTCTCCGCGTCTTTAGCCCTCTTCAGCTACAAACTGCAATCAAGGCTAGAAATTTAAAAAAGAAATTCTCTAGTTCACACTTATTTGTTTTCCAAAGAAAGTGAATTGCAAACAAATTTTCATAAGATTCGTTCATTTTTTAAGTAACCGCTCACTAAAAATGACCACAGGGAGGGTTCCACACGAGGTGTAGCACAATCCTGTGCATGGATGACGAATAAGTTGAGAGTGTCTCACAGCTTCTGTGTCACTATTCAACTCCAGCTCGGCACTCCACAACGGAACCATGAAAGGCTTCTTCTTGATCACTGCGAGTTAAGCAACATCACTGTGGAGAGGTTACAGCGTTACATAATTAACAAGAACTGGTTTGGCACCATTAGCTTGATGGGAGACGAAATAATCCTGCAAGGTAAAACAAGGATCTACAGGTCTAACAGCATTCCCAAGCCACGGCTTCCTAACTACGTCGGCAAAGTTGAGGAACTTTGGTCAAGAGTGCCAGTAAATACCTGTCTAGCACACATTTTAATGTCAATTTAATGTCAACACGATGTGGAAATAGAGAAACAAACAGAACCATACGCAGCTTCTGAGAAAAAGAATGTTCTCCATTCCAAATTGGAGAACAGGCGTTTTAGGTTTTTAATGGAAAAAAAGCTGTGATTTTTCTTTTCTCTTCTGATTCGATTTTGAGAACCCACGGCAAACACTTTGTCTAGCTAGTCATCTGTGTGAATCGGTTAGATTTATTGGAACAGATGTAGCTTTGGCTGGGTCTTTACATTGAAGAAGTCCATGTCAACAATTCAGAATTCTGTGTTTTTATCTATATTTAGCTGCTAAACTTGGAAATTGACCTTCTTCCATAGACCTTCAACTCCGCAGTAATCACGAGGGAAGCCATGCAAAAGGACAATGCTTTTTTGGTCTGAAATGAAACAAAGTAATTGTGCCTAGTCTGAAAGGACTTTCAATAAGAACCTGATCACCCAAGTCCTGCTTTATGCTGTAGATGGGCTGAAATTCATCCGAAATTTGATGCGGAGGTTTTCAATTACAGTAGTCCAGTGTGCTGTCGAGGAGAGGTTTCAACTGTGAACTAAATTGGCTGCCCTGCGACTAGACTCTAGTCTGGCATTTGCAGATTCAGTCAGTTTATCGAATTATGCTTAAACAAAGTTACTACCAATGTCGCAGTGCGTGAAAACGCATTTTTGTTTCTGAAATAATGCACCCACAGCAGCTGGTGTTCGCAAGTTTATGAAGACTGGTTTACTGACTGGGAACCGAGGATAGTCTCAACAGCGGTTGCTGATAGTGTCCTCATATACTGCGAAAGATTATCGCAGCATTTACACCAACCGCAATAGTCACAGGAGAGCAGCTCTTGGATATCTCGCTAAAGACGCGTGAATAGTTTACTCAGAAAATAAAGTAAAGACGATCGAAGAATACTCGAAGAGCAGGATCGCAGTTAAAGTAGTTCCTTGGAGCGCAATACTAGAGACAAGATACGAGTGTCGATTCGTTGGGGAAGTTGGTTGCCTGTCAGAACTGCATACGATTCACTCAAGAAGTCCCTGAACGTCTCACTCAATTGCTACCGCATTTAGGACGTCATCTCTCACACCACAGCCAACACCTCACTCATTCCCATCGCTAACGCGATCAATTAAGCTCAAAGAAACGGGCATTCATCTCGGCCACTCTCTCGCCGGCAGTTTTCGATGCTAAAAGCGACTCGCTCGCGCCGACGCCGAACACGCAACTACATATCTTGAAAACACTAGTATTCCTAAATTTTCCACTACAAGGTGTTTCCTTCTGCATGCTCCCTCTCTTTCTCTTTCTCTCTCAAGTTTACAGGGGGCGCTCCCGCAAGCAACACGAATGCGTTTCTCACGCTCGGGACACACTTTTCGTTTAGTAGAACTTAGGCCTTCGGGCCATTCAAATCATCAAGTGGAAGTCAGTCCGATATTGTCTCAGTCGATCGGAGCATTTCCCTACTCTCTCATCTCTGCCGTGACTCGAGTGCTTGCTTGTGACCGCCTATTTTTATATGCGATACAATTTTTTGATTTTCCTGTGAAACTCATTAAAAGGCGGACACGGGTCCGATCAACAACTAGTGTGCGCTCGAGTGTTTTGTGGAGTGTTCAAAATTGTTGAAAAAAATTAAAAAAAAATTTCCAAAGTCACCACAAACGGTGCATGACGTGCTGATCGAGCACTCAGATGCCAGTCAACCCGTCATCATACCCGACAAGTTCAATAACGCCTGGAAATACAAGATTACAAGCAAAGTGAGTTGAAAACGATCGTTTTCCAAATTCAATTATGTAAAAAAAAAAAATACGAAGATTCTCCTCCTCTCGTTTTGACTGCACTCGGTTCGGTATCCAACGCCACCGCACCCCTGCCGTGCCATGCTCTGCTGTGCCGTGCCGCATTACTCACATGCTTTGATGCGATATCATTTTGGGATATTTTTAGTCAGTAGCGGGAAAAGTTCACTTAAATAGCTTCTTTTCGGTTTGACACGCTGCCAAAATACGGTCGGTTTCTCGCCCATAGGTGTATCATTTTTTTTTCTTTCTCTTTTCGTTGGTGGTATTTTTTTCTTTTCTTGGGATTTTGTTGTTGTTGTCCCTGATGATGGGTCTCTTGAAATGCGCTTGTTTTTGTCGCCGCGCGGTTTCGGCAGGTAATTAGAAAGATATTTTGGATTAATTATACGTCAATGATGTCATGTGGTCGGCCGCAATTGAGAGGATTTCAGCACGGGCCCAACTGGAAACACCATAAACTTCTCGCCCATGATTAGTGTATCAAAGTGCTGTGCGTGATCGGAGGTCTAAATATAAACAAATCAGTTGCCGATGACAGACGCCTTAAATTCGTCGAAGAACAGATGAACCATTAATTTGGCCTTCTAATGGCCGTCGTCGTCGTCGTCTGTGGAGAGCAGCAGTTTAGTCTGAAGTGTTGCTGCTTTTCCGTGACGTGCACTTCGTGCAAAGACGAACTTTCCACCCGCCATTTGGGTGGGAAGTCATGCGTTTTTATTCGCCTTCACACATGGGTGGGCGCATATTCCTCTTGGGCATGGATGAGTTTCAAACGAATTAGGCCAGGTGGTGTAGTTTTGTTTGGTTGAACGGTTGAAGCATTCCCCCTCGGAAGTAATGGGGCCTACAAAGGAGGCTTCGAACTGCTCAACTGGAGGCAGACGCAAGCGAATGGGCAGCCATCAGCGGGCATCATAAATGAACACATTTGTCTCGGCTGCTTTTATTGAAGTGCTCATGTGAGAATCATTAAATTTCATATAATTGGCATCGTGGCAGAAATACATTGGACACCTCCCAGACAGATTCTTAAGCTTGCCACTGCCGTTCTTTCTCTTTTTTTCTCATTTTGCTTCTGTCAGCGTGCCAATTGCTGAACACAATAATTATTTTATTAACCATTAGCGGTCACATTTTAGAAATATTCCAGCTGCTAAATGTGACAACGATTTGTTGTGCGAGTTCAAGTTTTAAGCAATTGCATAGACGAGAGAGTTCTGTCAAATTAATCAGGATTCTACTTACTTATAAGGCCTGTGACCCGTGGAGAGCTATAGCTGCCTTTCATCGTTGACGATGCAGAGTACGTTGCTCACCGTCGTCCAGTCGTTCCTTTCGCAGTGACTCCGTCGGAGATTCTGTCTTCTCCTCCTTCTAGGACCAAGAGACTCGGATAAGAAGGTCCGTGATGGTGTCCATGAGCACGTTGTCGCCGAGCCAGTGTATTCGACGGAATTTTGCCTCCCGGATTACATCCACATCTTGATGCAACTCGTGGACTTCCCGTTTGTGTCTTCACCTTCTTCGCAGACATAGACCTGCCGTGGAATTATTCATTCAAGGGCACCAAGAAACAGCCCTGCTGTTCTGCTTGTCGTCCACCCTTCGGCTCCATACAGCAGGACCTGCAAAATACGAGTTTGGTGGAGCATGGTGATCCTTCAAGTCGTGATTTGTGACCCCAATTGGTTCGACAAACCGAAGGAGCTCCACTCTACTCCAATAAGATGGTATTTGTGGAGTTCACGTTTACTCCAAGGTAGACAAACTCCTGTACTACCTCGGACTGATCTGTCGGCGTGCTGACATTATGTACACAACAAATAAATCACTCCACTGTTCAAGATTGAGTGATCTGTTCAACATTCAATTATTTGTTCTCACCGGTTTTTTGTGTTTAGTCTATATTTTGGTGAAAAACTGGAATACAGTCCTCTGTTTAGAGCAACTGATAAACACACGTCAGAGCCACCTGGCCCGAGGTTTGGAAAAAATGCTGCTGTCGTAAACATCGATTAACATAGTCCGTCAACCAACAGTGCTTAAGAAGTTAATTCAGAATCGTTGTCAGGTCCTTGATCCTAAAATAGATTGATTCAGACTTTGTGTGATGCATCGACTTGGGATAGACACATGGAACGTCTCGTTGCTCACAGGAAAATATCTCGATCTAGTTGGGGAAGCTGTCAGGTACCGTTTAGATATCGCTTCTCCTCAACGAATCAAAGAGGATCTAGAACTGTGAACCTTACGGACGGGTGGAAACACTGTCGGGAGTTGCACCTCAAATGTCTGCACAGGCGGGAGTGGGGATGCTCCTCGTAGCTGCATGTCATACAAAAGCAATTGCAGACGACTCTTATCCTTCTACTCATATGGTTACCTATCAGGCTGTGGCTAGTAACTATATTCATACAGATAATCTTGCTGATGAATTGATATAACATTCACGTCTTGAAAGTTTTGAGTCCTTTCCATATGTGCCCAGGGATCCGATGTTTCCTTCATCTTAGATTTAAACTAGTTGACCCATGCTCGCCTTGCTTCGCCCGCCTTATATTGAGCAAATTGTCCTTGCACGAAATGTTAAATAAATGTACCAATATAATAAATAAAATGCATACATCCACAGTCAAGGTTGTTGCTTTGTGTCCTTCTTCTCTAAGGCAACTAAAAAGTTCGTTACAACGAGTTTCAACTCATTTTTTCGTACGTAATATAGAGACATTAATGCCTTTGGCAGAAGTGTACGTTTTATCGATCATTCGTTATATAGTCATTCGTTGTACTGGACCACCTCTGTATTGGCTTTGGTGTTTTTGTTTTATGTAGACAGAGATTTGTCTTTTGCTTTGAACTGTTAGCATAATTTTATTACAATTAGACTAAAACGGATTTGAATGAAAGGCAAACATGCATGCAAACATTCTTCTTTACATAAATTAATTATCATTACTACATATAAAGGGTGGTTACATTTTAAGGGCCGATGTTGAATTTGAATAAAACACAAGTTATTTAGGAAATCATTGTCATTTCTTTTTATTATGATACTACTGGTATGGTTCAATTATGTATGGAACAAAATATTGGCCAAATGGCCGCCGCGACCTCGGCGGCACACCTCCATCCGATGGTCCAAATTTTCGATCACGCTGAAGCATAATTGAGGTTCTATGCCGTTAATGTGCCGAATTATCTCATCCTTTAGCTCTTGAATTGTTGCTGGCTTCTCGACGTACACCTTTTCTTTCAAATAACCCCAAAGAAAAAAATCCAACTGTGTCAAATCACATGATCTTGGCGGCCAATTGACATCGCCACCACGTGAGATAACACGGCCATTGAATTTGTCGCGCAAAAGAGCCATTGTTTCGTTAGCTGTGTGGCAAGTGGCACCGTCCTGTTGAACCACATATCGTCCACATTCATATCTTCCAATTCGGGCCATAAAAAGTTCGTTATCATTTCACGATAGCGAACACCATTCACAGTAACTGCCTGACCGGCCTCATTTTGGAAAAAAAACGACTCGATGATGCCGCCGGCCCATAAACCGCACCAAACAGTCACTCTTTGTGGGTGCATTGGTTTTACGACAATCACTCTTGGATTATCATTCGACCAAATGCGGCAATTCTGCTTATTGACGAATCCAGTGAGGTGAAAATGTGCCTCATCACTGAAGATAATGTTCTTCGAAAATGCACGATATGCATTTTGATTTGAACGCCCATTTTCATAATAAGTCTGAATAACTTTGACGCTTTGCTCGATTATGTATCTTTCCATGGTTCGTTAGTGTGAGTTAGTCTGAAATTGAGAAATGTCAAATGAAATGTAGAAAAAAACTTGACGTTTAGGTGTGGTTCACATTCAACATCGGCCCTTAAAATTTAACCCTTTATATGTGCACATAAGCGCGGACGCAGCTTTGGCACCGATAGTGGCAATGGTCTCCATGCAATGAATTTGTCAATGAAAGTTCTACATAGATATGTAAATTAAATTTAGTTCTGCTGGGGAGAGTAAAGAAAAATAGAGATAAACCACCGAAAATGGGGAAAAATAGATTTTTTGTTTATTTAAAGGAAGAAACTTAATATGTGGTATAGAAAAAACTCCGCAGAAGAATTCTGAATCAATAGGACAACACTGCCCTAAATCCGTTTGGTAGAATCGAAAATTTCGTGGCAGATACATATATACATCGAATCTGATGTCTCTTTTATTGAATTAAGTGATACTGTTGATTGCAGATCTTCTATGACTTTAGAATCTCAAATAAACAGTCACGTGCTCTAGAAACATCCGTTTATAAGCAAACAAAATAAATCATTATAATAATACAATATGCAGGATGTCCTAAATTATTAATTTATGCGCCATTTAATAAAACAGTGATGACAATAGGAAAAAAGCTAATAATGTGACAGCTGACATTTCGGGGTTAATAAAAATAGAGCGCTATACGAAAGAACAACGCATTTTCACTGTAGAGAAATATTTTAAAAATAATTATGGTTTGTCAGCTACACTCAGCAATTTTGCATCTTCAGTGATGAAGCTCATTTTCACCTTGATGGCCTCGTTAGTCGTCAAAACTGTCGCAGTTGTGGTTCAGAATACCTACGAGTAATTGTTGAGACAAAATTGCATCCACAACGCGTGACTGCTTGAGGATCTTCGGCTGCAGGCATAATCGGACCATTCTTCTTCGAAAATGCGGCTGGTCAGCGGGTCAACAATTCAAGCTTTCTAATTAAAAATCTGTATTTTCTATCAAAATTACATTTTTCGTGAATTATGCGACATTCTTTGTAATTTTACTGATGACTGTCGGTGACTCGAGAGAGCGCGCGATTTGCGAAGTTGTTCATGTCGCGGATTGAGTCTAAGCTCCCCCAGTGGAGGAGTTGTCGCGCGGCTATTCAATTCGGAAAATGTTGGCCCAAGCTATCCATGTCTCGTGTTTGCGGTACCAGAAATGCAATTCAATCTTGCCATCAGTTTGTCGTTAACTTATGGCATTCTGAACTTAATTCTTGACTTCAACACGAGCGTACATGCATGCGGAACGAGTTTATTCAGCAAAATGCGATGGAAAGTGTTTGCGGATAAAGCCAATTCCGGTTTTTAGACTCGAATCAACGGCGGCAGTGCCAGCTGACCTTGTCGGACTAACCCAAATTGCAAGCATCATGCAGATAAATTGTATACGAGAAGGCGCTTGATGATGTTTAAACAGAAACATTCTCGCTATGTTCTCAGAGATTCACTGAATCTGGTGAATTTCTACTGCTTCAGTGTGCTTTGCGAATGGGAATCGAGCCATTTTGTGACCTCTTAGTATTTCCTTTGCAAATATGAACCCTATCAATGTTATGTGTCAACAATTCTGCACTGGCACAATATTCAGAATGACACCTCTTGTTGAATGACGACGAAAACACTCGCCCGAACTTAATCACGAATCTGAAGGGAACACCCCATTAAAGCAACCAACCATTCAACAAGCTAAAGAAGGCTGATAAAAAATCCGCCCTTGAGCTGGAAAACCGAGAGACCCGCCAAGGCTAACCGTTGACGGGAGCACATGGATCACGGCTCAGTCAAGGCAGTCCCTGAATACACAATTAGCGATAATCGAAATAACAGCAGCAGATGCCACGCCAGAGCCAAATGAGGCTCCAAGGCCTTTGCGCTGCGAATCTGCCTAAAGCTGATTTCTTAAATGTACAATGCCCACACACACACCCACACTAATAGATAGTCATTCCCAAAAGAGGATGTCTTGCAGGAACATCAAGAGGAAATCATACGTACGAGTACATGTCGACAAGAACACACTTTAGCTTATTTTTCAATTAATTTAATTACAAGTCGTTCCCTTCGTTTGAAGTTGCCGTTGCCTGACAACGGCCTCAGCCTAATTCCTTCCCAGCCTCAAAGGATACATCAATTCCATTCAAGTATTGAATATCCTCGGTATCAGGAATAAATTAAATGACGTATGAGTACGAGTGCGCCGCCTTTCAATGCCACCAAGCTGGCACACGGCTTCTTTTCCTCTTTTTTTTTTTTTGCGCGCACTTTCTGTTTTCCTTTCAATGAAACTTGAGAAGAATTTTTCTCGTTCATTTGCCATCAGATTAACAGGAAAAATAAGAAAGCAAATTCAAAGGATACACTCTCACATGCTCGTGCACACATGAATTTGCAGTCAATAAATTCCTCAACGATGAGGGACATGTGCGCAAACAAATTAAACGAGCATTTTTCGGCAGCACAAAACGCGCGACGCGTACACAGATGCCGACGCGCCCAGCGCTCGCTCCTGGGGCATAATTGACGCCCCGAAGGCGTACGGAATTTGAGTGATTAAATATTTATTTCAATACACTAAACTAGAATACACAGATCGCGCGGAGTTTTGCGTTTGTTTCGCTTTTGAATTACTTTGCATTTTGCACCCGGATTTGTTTGCAGTTGAACTCTGCGTAGCGAGTGCATTTGCTAATTGGATTCGGTCGGTGGTTTGGATGCGGATGGAAGCATGATCTTCAAGTGAAACTTAGACAAACCGCACAAGTTTCGTCTGAAGTTGGGGGGAATATATTTCAATGAGCTTCCGCCTGAAATGAACTTCTTAATGCTTGAGGAAGTACTGAATTGATGAAGGGTTACGGCGGAGGTGTGATCTAAGTCTGGCGGCAGTCAAGGCAGTGATTTCATGAAAATTACTTGTTATCTTGGCCACAACATGTTACTTGGCACAATTGATTCGCTGGCTGGACAGGGTTCACCTACTTTCTTGGAGTCTATTTGAAATATTGCGCTCGGAAGAGTATTCCATATTCGTGTAGTGTGGCTGAAAAACGAATGTGCGTGTGAAAACTGATGCAATTTGGTTGGGCTAAAGGGCAATTTTTGAAGCGTTTGGTTTTTAATTGTCAAAAAATCACAGGAAAATTGTACTGGTGTATACAATTTTTACTTAAGTTAATGAGGCACCAATACTTGCCATTACTTCGAAAAGATTATTTTGTGCAAATGTTGACCATCAGTATGTTTTAAGTGGTCTTTAATGGGAGCCCAATTTTGTGTCACTTTTTCGAGCACAATGGCTGGTATACGGGTAATGACACGTTTAATGTTAAGCGCGGAGGTTCATCGGACGAAATATCGCAGTTTTTGTTTGTCAACATAACCATTGTACCAGAAATGAGCTTCGTTGCTTAAGACAATTTGTCGATAAAAAAGCGAAGCTTCTTCGAACTTTTCTCAGGACCATCTTCTCTTATATCAGATGCAGGGACGAGGAGGAGCAAGACATCCTTCACTAACTGGGAACTTGTCCGCCAACTGTGAGGGTAGTAGGAAAAGGCTGTTGGGACACGACTCATTCAACGGCATGGATGAGAAGTTTCTTTCTAAGTACAGTCGATGTCACTGTCTCAAGGATGGAATTCATGTGTATCAGGATTAGTGGAGTATCCGATCAGTCAAATTATGCACCCGCTGTGCTGTGTGTCGAGTGCATAAAAGGGTGGCGATGACAGTGCATCTCTGAATGTTGAAACCCGCACACATCCGTTCAACAGCTTTACATGCAAATGAGTATGTGACGAACAACTGATGCAAACAATCACAAACGCAATACATGGCTGCCATCCTCAGTTGCAATCAATGACCTTCTTGCAGCAGTAGCGTCTCGCAACTCTAGCAAGCTTCGGACGACTTCCATTCATCGATTTCGCATCAGCTTCGAGTCGAGAGAGTTGAGCAATCAATTGTGTTTCTTTTACGAGCACTGCTGCCGTCAAATGTGTCTCCTCTAAGAACATTTCAAATGATTTGAATGGACCAACGCATGCAGGCAATATTTAAGAAATATTTCTAGAAGAAAAAAAAAAAAAAAATAAAACGACTTTCACATAATCACTGGCACCGGAATAAATTATCATTAAGCCCACTCCTTAACGCACACTGGTGCAGATGCCTGTGGACCGAAACGGACTGACAAGTCAGTGAGAAACAATTTTATTTTATGACTCACGCCCTTAGATATAAATATTTTGAGAATTTTGTTTTCTTCGTTTTTTTTTGTTTTTATTTAATTAATTGAGTCCGAAATGAGTTATTGGCCTGAATATCACAACATTAAGTGGTGATTTACATATACTCGTATTTGACATCATCTTTAAGAATGCGTTTTGAAATTTTGAAATTCGTTGATGATGTTGAGGTAAGTGATTGCAGATACAATTTGAGCGAGATGTTGAGGCTGGAAATGGGACGTAGTACGGTAGTGGTTGCTAACATCGTCGTTTGGGAGGATAGAAAAGGGATGTGAATCGTCTCGAATATGATTGATTGTATGATTTATTGGGTGTTTAATTTGAATATTAGAGACATACAGTAGATGGCGCTGAAGTTCGAAAATATGGCGTAAGTTAAAAAAAATTGTAGACAACGTCTCTTCTCCTAGTTGCACTTGATTATTCGATAGGCGCGACGATTAGTTCGCTGTTGGCTTAATCGTCGAACCAAGGACCTTTCTTAAGTTATGGGGCCACCTCTTTTGAGGTCAGTTCTTCAGAGACTGCTTAGAAAAACTTCTCAACCATAATGTAGGCCGCATCCAATGTTGTTAGAAATATCCATCACAACATAAATGGGGTTGCTGTAGAAACTGGGTCCAGGTTCGCCACCACCCATTTGAAATTACAGTAGATGTTCGGGAAAGTTGATCGAAGTGTCCCAGAGCTTGTCAACTTTTCTGGACACTTTTCAAGATCTGTTTTTACATATTTTTATTAGATGACGTCGCGTGGATGATTGTGTTGGTTGATCCTTGCTATGATTTAACTCACTTAATTGTCCAGGACTGGAATAAACGTCAATAATTTCACGAGAGCAGGGTCAAATCGCCAGGTTACGGAAGACTACAGCGCCCTGCGAGTATGGTCAACAATGGTTTACAAAATGTTCGATGTCACACTTCTTTTAAGATGAAACATCTACTGAGTATCAAGTTCAGAAATTCAGTGATAAAGAAAAAAAAATTGTTACGTATTCGTCACCCTCAACTCGTCGCAAGACTATGAATTGGTCGAGAGCAATGATGTTTATGGTGGCGTATACGTTACTTTTTTCGTCAAATTTGTGTATGGCAAGTCCCAATACGTTTTTCGGTTCTTTCTATGTACACTTTTTCGTGGCTGCCGTTGCGTAGTGGATATGTGCGTCTACTCTTGCGCTGTATGTCTAAGTTCAATTCAAGACACGATCAACTTTCATAACAATCAGCTTCGCGCCTCTATCGTGTCGCAATAATACAGACAGTAGAACTGTCTAGAAAAAAGCTTTTCAAACATCAACGTTTGGTGTCGGCATTCAATTCTAGCTAATGTCCACTCGTGTGAAATCAATAGTATGAAATCAAAGGAAATACACTGCATTTGTTTAACGTTTCATTGAGAAGATGAGTTTTCTAGCTTCTTCAGCTAACAATTGTCCTGTCCGCGATGTCGCTCTTACGAACGCGGATATATATGTACAGTCTTAGACCGCTTCTGAAGTGCGAAATTTGGTAATCATATCCTTGTTGACAGAGCATTGTCAGTAACTCGTTCTGAAATGCATGTCGGTTGATGACTCTCTGGGACTCTGAATGAACGTCGATAATAATTTATTTAATTTGTTCAATTTACTTGATTTAATTGAAGTAAACTTAAGTAAATTTCCGTGGAAACCAGCTTGTCTGTACACTTCGGACCTTTGGAAACTGAGTTTCGGTCTGTTAATATGTATCTCGCTTTTAAGGCTAAATTAAAGGTTAAATTCTGACTCTGAGAGTTTGAGTTTTTTTTTGTCTCAAGTGCTTGAGTTGAATTGTTGGACATTTTCGATCCTGTCTGCTAGCAGATGAGTAGATGAATTGATAGCTGAGTGGCAATAAACAGCTAAAGTACATGGGTTCCTCCGAAGTAGGGCCGCACTTTTTGAGAATGCACGTGAAGTGGTGTTACATCGTATATAGTTACACTACTTTTCTTCCGTGTTATTTGTTATTTACTTAAGGAGCGACGTATACACGTGCTATGTACATAGTTACTACTATACTTCCGTGTTATCTGTTAAGTACTTAAGGAGCGACGTATAACAACGTTCACGTTGTATTACTTATGTGTACATATTAGCAATGTATGCGGATGTATGTGACATCGTATATATGACATAGTAAACGTACTGGAGTTAGTTGGTTGAGAGCCGGCCCTTGGTAAGAGGGGTCCCCGGTTCGAATCCCACTTAAAGCAACGCTTTTATCAGGTTTTCAAATCTGGCCTAGTCACCATTTGCCGTTGAGATCAAACTAACGGAACTATCACTGGAGTTGTCGATCAGTGGTAGTAGTCTGACTATAGGTATCACAAGTGTGCCGTCGATTTCGCTGACTTCCCACTTACTTACCTACCCAGGTTGCTGCTGGTAGTACAATGGACCAGTTTTGAGTCTGAGTGCTCCAGTCTGCGAAAAAACACCTCAGACAAAAGAAAAAAAGTGACATCGTATTCTTATCTGCGAACGTATAACTAAGTCGTCGATGGCGTGTATCATTTCTTAATCTTATCTTATCACCAGGCCCATCAGTAGCTGTTAGCTTCTCATTGACGTCCGGTTATGTTCTTCAACTCACTGCAATGTCACCTGCATATGTATTCGATAACCCAATTCACATGCCAGTGGAAGGTCTAAATCAAATTCAAAGCAATTCTTCTTCTTCGTATGGCGCTACAGTCCTGGGCGGACATGGGTCTCAACGAATAAGCCTCTCCAGCTAGCTGCCTCCAGTTGCGCACGCAAAGTTTAGTTGAGGGCCTTCTCCACTTGGGTGCTTGGTACATCTTGGTACATCTTATCCGCCAATGCGCCTTCTTATCCGCGGCCGTAGTCTATTGCGTTGTCCCACTTCTTCGGAGACGAAAGCAAACTATTAATAAATCGTGCATCTTCTATTGGTCAACAAGAGTTCAAAAATGCTTAAAAGTCAGGCCAAAAATTAAGCTGTATACCAGTATCATCCACATATCTAGGAATGCCGGACACACATGAAATGTTAATTTAAAATTGGACTTGTATGGAATTTCTAAGATATCTCATTTCGGTGACACTGAGCATCTTCTAGATGTAAACGTTCTCTGTTCTTAATTCGACTTAACGAGCGTCGTTCTGAATTCATATTGATGCCGTTTTAGGTCCTCTTACAATGAATTTTGTTCTTCTTTTAATACTCCACGTACTTACTTACTTTTCAGGCTTTCGACTCGTGGAGGGTCTGAAGCTGAACAATCACTGCCTTCCATCGCTGATGGTCCTGGGAACGCTGCCTTCAAGCTGTCTTGCGTCCAAATAGACGCCACAGCTCATCTAAAACGTTCGTCCATCTGTCTGACACATTTTTATAGGCTCTACATTTATTTTAAGAGTGATTACTTCTAGAGGGCCATTCTATGAGACACAAACTACGAACGCGAACTTTCAGAAACAACCATTTTCCAGTAAATATAAACAAAATGTTATACTACTGGGTGTGCAAACAGATGAGCATTGAATTATTGAGTTTTCCAAAGACATTCGAAAACATTGAAAAATGTATTCATCTAGTACAATGCATTGCACATTCTGACTGATGTGTTGAGTTATGTTCTATTTTCTTTTTTCTTTTCTTTTCTGTTGTTTTATAAAATATCCCACTGGTGGGAATTGCTATCCACATTGTACTTGTTGTCGGCACGTAATGTGAAGTGAGCTCATCTCGTTTGCTCTCCGTGCATCCTGTTCCATTCGAAACCAACCTCCATTTTCTTCACACGGTAATTCCATTTCCTTCTTTCTTCGATCTTTTCGTTTCAGTCAAGTACATTTGTGGAACGTAGCTTCTGTCAAGCCTAACCAGAATACAAATTCGACTAAACTGTAAACAAATATTAAACAAACAAAACAACCGTAATGTCAAAATCAAAGCAATTTGCGCACAACTCTGCAAAATCATTTTGACACAAAGTCACTAAGCCACTGCAAAATGTTCTCAAACGACGTCTGAATGCCTAATTAAAAATTTCCGACTGAATGCAGCCCTTTCCCTAAATGATCCATGCTTCCGTCAAATGCCAGAAAGTTTCCAAGATTTTCCAAACGATTGCATCAAACCAAATTTGGAATAAATTCAAACCGAACGACTAAAATAAGAAACTACCCCACGGTGAAGACCTGTCATGTCTCATCAAAATGTCTATTTTTGGACTCAACTCTTTTTTTTTTCATTTCTTTTCTGATAAACTATCCATTTCAAAGCCATATCCCGTCGATGTTTTCTCACCTGAGTGGAAGAGTGGTCCGAAAACAAATTTGACAGAAAACACTTTTTCTTGCACTCTTCCCGCGAAGATTTGTGTTAAATCTATTTATAGACCCGCGTCTGATTGCCTTCATCATTTTCGCTTCCAAATTATGAACGCTGCTGATGCCTAATGGGGAATGTGCCAAGAAAATAAGCTTTTTTCGAAATTCGAACATTCGAAGTGGGCTGTTCGGAAAGTTCACATATGTTCGCAGAGCGCCTAAACGCATGCAAGCAAGTTGCTGTGGATCGCATTCAACACACCTTCCACGGAATTTGTTTTTCGTTGATCTCTCCGAGAGCAGGCGGCAAGAAGCAGGCAAATTTACATCAACTGTCACGGCTGTGGTCATTGTTATTTTTGGATCCGTTTACGTGTTTCACACCATTTTTGTGCATTATCTTATTTTTTTTGCGAAGAGAAAAGAAAAAAAATGCGGCCTTTGTACTACGCATCAGGTTCAATGTATTTTCTGATCACCACGGATGCGATTTATTTCTAGAGAATTGTTCTGTTCGGCGAATGAGACGTTTGAGGGATAAATCAAAGAATATGTTGACAATTTCTGACTGCGATCCGTGGTTGGTGGCGGGAAAGTTTTATTGTTCACACACGCTGCCGGGTTGTGGTTAATTGGTTTTGCGCACAGACTACAGAGGCTGTGTAGAACAATGAGACGGATTGGGAAATAAAGGAAATTCTTTGCAGCTAAATGAGGATGACCTCAAATTAGTCACCTGAACAACAGCACCTCGTCGGGGCTACGACATTAGCACTTGACTTTGATTAAACAAGATCAACTGGCATTGGTCGGCACACGCATTTGAACTGATGCCAAGAGGAGAAGAGAGGAACATGTTTGTGTCTAGCCTGTTCCGTGTTTCGTTCTAACTTCCGTTTCGTTTTTCATCTCGTTTCAGGGAAATTAGATAACAAATTGAGAAAAGGGCCCACCAACGGGTGCCTCGGATATATTTTGTGTCAGAAACAGGAGATTATCTCAGATTAAAGGTAAGTTTTGCATGAAGTGATGGGATGAAATGAATTGAATTTGTGTGGAAGTGAGATTGGGAGTGTGAGTGACAGTGATTTGAAAAAGTTCCTCGAATGTTATTTTTGTTTAATTTAGTTCAACGAATTAAGTTTGAAGCAAAAATAATGAAATATATTCTAACGCGGCTTAGGCTTTTTTTTAAGTAGAAAGGACTTAGTTCAATTGCAGAGAAAGAGAGTATAGACTTTACAGAGAAATTGATGTTTAAGCAACGATTCTGAATTCGTTAAGAAATAAAAGACTCAATATGCGTCATCTTCTTTCAAGCGTGCGATCGGAAATAGTTAAACCATGTGTGGTATACTTACTTACTTACTTAGCAGGCCTACGATCCATGAAGGGTCCGAGCCTGAGATACTGCTGATTTCCATCGTTGAACTGGGTCCTGGGCACGCTGCTTGCGATTACTTGGTCTTTACACCGGAGATTCGGTCTTCCTGTCTTCCTCGAGCCAGGAGGCTCAGATTCTTTTCTGTACGTTGTTGTCCATGCGCTCCATGTGGCCATGTCAGTGTAGTTGACGGATTATTGCCTTCCGGACTACATCCACATTCTGGTACAGCTCGTAGAATTCGTGGTTACGTCTTCTCCTCCGCCTTCCTCGCAGACGGGACGATATAGCCGACTTAGAATTTTTCTTTCGAAGGTACCAAGAATCAGAAACTGTAGTTTTGCTTAGCGTCCAGCTTTCGGCTCCATAGGGCAGGACTGGCAAAGTAAGAGTTCTGTAGAGCACTTTTTGTTCCCTCGAGACAGGAGTTTTAGCCTAGCTGTTTCGACAAACCGAGGTAGCACCGGTTGCCAAGGGCGATTCTACGACGGATCTCCACTGTGATGTCGTTTGTGGAGTTCACGTTTGCCCGGAGGCAGACAAACTCCTTTACTACCTCGAAATTGTAGCTGTCGATCGTGATGCTTTGTCCAAGGTGGTGTGTGACGGAACGTCTTTTGGTCGACAGGATATATTTCGTTTTGTCCTCAATGACCTTGAGACCAGTTCGTTTCGCCTGTTCTTCAATCGCCGTAAAAGACTCCACTACGGCACGTTGGGAACGCGCGACGATGTCGATGTCATCTGCGTAATCCAACAGTTAAACTGACTAGAAGAAGATAGTGGCTTCCTTGTTTACAGCAGCCCGCCGCACTGTATTCCGCAGTACCAGATTGAAGAAATCACACTACAGCGCATATTGTTGTCGAAATCCGGTGCAAGTTTCAAATGGCTCGGATGTCCTTAAGCCAAACTGCACTGTGCATCGCGTGTGTGCTAGCGTGGTGTAACACAACCTGGCCAGTTTTCTCGGGATCCCGAATTCGGCCATCGCATCGATGAATGCTGTCGTATGGTGCTTTAAAATCGATGAGAAAGTGGTGCGTATCGATTTGAAGCTAGCTGGTCTTCTCCAGGATTTGCCTTAGTGTGAAGATTTGGTCTATAGTCGATTTGCCGGGCCGGAAGCCGAATAGTGCGGTGCAAACGGCTTTCGACGTTAGGTGAAACACTCTGCGAGGCTTGTGGAAAAGGCGACGTCACTGCAGAGCATTTAATCTGCCACTGCCTAGCCTTTGCTCGGATGAGGTGTCACTTATTTGGTGCTGATGAAGTGACAGCTAATGATGTAGGCTCCTCATCACAGACGGGCTTGCTGTTATTCCTTCGAAAGTCCTTGGAATAACGTTGCAATTGTACGTTGCTGCCTGGTAGTACAATGGACCAGTTTTTGAGTCTAAGTGCTCTAGACATGTTCTAGTCGTTTAAGAGAATAAGATTAGAGATTAGAGATTAGCTTTGGAACGTTGACAATGTCCGATCAGAGAAAGTGATTATCATAGCCTCGGTAGGGAGATTCAGGGCAGGCTGATCACCGATCATGCGAGCTGGGTGACTTCTGGAAAACTTCGTTCAGGCGGAAAAGGATTGTTGGTTGAAGTCCTGTTCCACTATGAGCTTATAGCTGGCATCTATTCTTGGCAGTAGCTGGCGCGTTGCTTCTAGTAATCAACGATAACTCACTTACTAGATCCTCATTCCTCATATTCGCTCTTCCTCCTCACTTGACGAAGATACTCATCCGTGAAGACCTTCTTAGCTTGAGTATTGTTGTCCATGCGCTCGACGTGGACCAGCCAGTGCGTTCCGAATTATATTCACGTCCTTGTACAGATCAAAGAGATCGCGGCTGCGTCACATGCTCCATTCACCCTCCATGCAGACAGGGCCAAATAATCGACGTTGAATTTTTCTGCCGAAGGCACCAAGCATCAGCTATGCCTTTCGACCCATCGTCTAACTTTCGTAGGTCCTGTAGGACATGATGTTTGTCCTTTGAGACAGGAATTTTGACTCAAGCGGATGTGACAGATCGATGATCTGGATTGTTATTTGTGGAGTTCACGTT